>OZ034967.1:50181532-50801532 GCA_964030785.1 Siderastrea siderea | reverse complement strand
TCTCGACCAATCATATTTAATTTGTTGTAAGTTCTCAGATTCTCATGCAACCTTCAAGCTTAAATCTATGTGATTAAACGTCGTATGGCCTAACAGCTGTTATTAGCTATTAAACTCAATTCAGTCGAGCTTAATTTCGTTAAGTTGCATTTCAGATTTACTTTTGAAAGGCCATTTTAGACATGCGATTTTTGATGCAACTTTTGACCTACTTTTCAATGCAATTTCGTCGCCCTCAAGATGCATCATTACGTCGCACGTGTAAACTAGCGGCGATTTCAGTGCGATTTCTGTGCGATTTGTCGCCGCGATATCGGACATGCAACTTGGCAGCAATTGGGGGGGAATTGCAGCAAACATCGCACGCTGAATCGCAACGAAATCGCCGCTAGTTTACACTTGCGACAAAAGTTGCACTGGAGAGCTAGACTTCTGTGCTATTCAAGCTAATGCAATTTGCGATACTTACGCAGTTGAACTATACCAAGCCTTATCAGATGCTGTTGGAAGAGCGGTTTGATAAAAAATACTCGTGAAATGATTAGCACTTATTATGAACTTACTGCTCTCGCAATGGTCACGTCTTTGAGTCTCACTGAAGTCTGAGAGAGATATATTCCTGGTTTTTGTGCATTGACTAAAGGCTTCTGGCATATATAATGGTACGAATTCATTTCCTGTGGCGAGTACGAGTCAAACCGGTTGGGGTTCACTCTGGTGCCTGTACCAGATCGAAATACTCATCCCTGTGCGTGTCAAAAAAGCACATGCTCGTATCATGTTAGCACGGTATAACTGTTCGTTATAGTCCATTTAGCTTTTACCATTTCGCTCTTAAATGAGGCTTGTAACGTCGTGAAAAATGGTATCGAAACATAAAGTTTTCGTTGAGTACTGTAATGATGGCTATACATGTATCATGAAAAGGCAACTCAGTTCATTTGTGCATAAGATCACAAAGTACGTTTTCTTTGCAGTTCGTCCTCTTGTCTCTCTTCATCAGGGACCTGTTTACGTCACTAAGGGAGACAACGTCACTCTTCCTACCTGTCACGTGACTGGTCACCCCACACCAGTAGTCACGTGGAGTAAGTGGTTTGGTCAGCTGCCACAGGGGAGGGTGCAGAGTAACAACAGCGTTATAAAACTTCTTCATGTCCGAAAGTCTGATTCTGGCGACTACCTCTGCACTGCGACAAACCTGCTAGGAAGTGCTGTACAGAAAACTCTCTTGGTCGTGGTTTCTCTTCCTCGGTTCACTGTTAAGCCACCTGTGAAAGCTGTTGCAATTGTTGGCGGCACTTTGACGTTAAACTGCAGCGCTACTGGTGATCCACAACCAGTCATCAGCTGGAAAAAACAAGGAGGTCAACTACCAGTTGGGCGGAGCCAGCAGACCAATGGTGCGTTAGTTATAAGAGACATTAAAAAGGTTGATGCAGGGAATTACATTTGTGTTGCAACAAGTGCAGGAGTTTTCGATGTGGAGACTGTGACCAACTTTGACGTTCAACCCAAAGGTAAGTAAGATACACTACTGTTAAGCAACTAGGTTACATTGGTTTTCAGTAACATTCCAGGGGCGAACGTTTGTAAGGGACCCGTACGCGCGTACTTGGAACATAACATAACATGACATAACATAACATAACATAACATAACATAACATAACATAACATAACATAACATAACATAACATAACATAACATAACAACATAACATAACATAACATAACATAACATAACATAACATAGCATAGCACAACACAGCACAGCACAGCACAACACAACACAACATAACATAACATAACATAACATAACAGAACACAACACAACACAACACAACATAACATAACATAACATAACACAACACAACATAATATAACATAACATAGCATAGCATAGCATATATAACATAACATAGCATAGCATAGCATAGCATGACATGGCATGACATGACATGACATGACATGACATGACATGACATGACATAACATAACGCAACGTAACGTAAGGTGTCATAATTTGTTCTAAATATAAAATCGTAAACTGAATTCAGTTTAGACTATCGGGTAACTTAAGGATTGCCAAGCAAGACGAACAAGCGAAATTTCGCAAAAGCTGCCTACCACGAGAAGACACGCGGTTTGGATGGGTATGGCAGACACAAAATTTCCAAGCAATAGGAATACGCGAGCAAACACAGAAGATGCCTGCCAGTAATGTAGCGGAAAACGTTGAGAGAGAAATTTGCTTTCGTAGAAAACATAGAAAGTTTAGAAAGGCAAAACAGAAAGAAAAACATAAAAACAACCCTTGTTTGGAGCTCTTTATCCCCTCCCTTTGAAAAACAAAACACTGTTACGGCGGAATATCAACTAGAATGATGTAAAACAAATCTTTTTGGTAAAACAAGCAAATTTCGCCGCTATTGGTATACGGAAAAGTTCGAATAATTAGGCGTCAATTGTCAAAATTTCGTGATGTTTTGAACAGTCCAACAAAAATAAACCCAATCCATTTCCAAGGTTTTTTTTTAGAACAGTGCTTGAACAGTTGATTTGGGGAGTATCGAGATCATTTTGGAGTAAGGGCGCACGTTTAATTATTTCAAATAAAGTGACTTCCAATTTCTTGTTTCTCTCGTCATGAAAACGTGCGTTTTATTTTGCAGTCGTTTACGTTTGGTTAACTCTTCAGCAAATGTCTCTTTAATGAAAACGGCTTTCTGTTGAAAAAAGTGTCTATCTTTTACAATACGCTTTAGTTTAGTTGCGCGACTCAAGCTTATTTATTGTATTGCCAGTGATGAGTGTCATTTCGGCTCGCTCCCGAAGGCGATATCAGCTTTTTCTTACTTTCCTCCAAATTATAGCGTTTATGGCGAAAACGATCTACCGTATGGTACAAAATTTTTGCGGCTTCTAATTTTTGCGATTTTTGCGGTTTTTTCACGATCTGCAAAAAAAGCTTCCCGCAAAAAAAATTTTCTCCACTGTCGAAATTATATACAAAGATCACCTTTTACATGTAATGTAAAATCGTGTTGGTACCCATTTACTTAAAACATCTCTTTTCAGTTCAGAAACAAAACGAAATTAGAAACAAACATTCAGAAGCAAAAACGATGAAATTGCAATGGGTACACTACCAGAATTTACAGCTGCAAAAGGCTTTACAGAAATGGATCGTCCGAAGGTGCCATAGATTAACTGCGATCAACGTGTTTTACATGTGCATGTTGTTTCACCTAAATTCAGATTGCATGTACTCAGATAAATGTTATAACTCAAACTGAACGTGACCTCTCAAAATCCAAAAATTAGTCCCCTGCAAGAAAAGCCAGTTTTCCCCAATCGAAAAAATTAATTCCCGTAAAACACAAAAAATCGCCCATTCGTAGAATTAAACTCTGCAAAAATTTAGTGTTACACGGTACGGCAGGTTTCTATTTTCACTAATGGCTATCGATTTTTCACGTTCTGCTACCGAATGATTCCTTCTTACAAAAAGTTTCTCGTAGGAGATAAGGCTTATTAGCGTTCATTGATTTAAGTGGTAGCAATATCGACCCACTGAGAAATTAGAACTACCTTGCACTGCTTTATACAGAAGCAGGAGCTCATTAATGGGCCCATTAATGAGTAATGGGCTCCTGACAGAAGTAACACAACAGGAAAGTTCGACTCAATAGCTTTCATCCGTGAGGTCAAAGATTTAACTGTGACTTTATTTTATAGACTCAAAAGTTAAAACCGTTGAACCGAATAATGCACAGTACGACAGGAAAGTACTTCTCAATAGCTTTAATACGAATGGTTACACTTTGGGATTTTAACCGCGAGCTCAAAACTGAGAACCACCTTGTACAGCATAGTAATAAAAAAGACCACGGAATAGTAACTGCTCAACAGCTTTCATTTGAGAAATCACCTTGTACAGTATTAAAAAAACAGCCACACAGGAAAGTACTGCTCAACAGCTCTCATATGAGAAATCACCTTGTACAGTATTAAAAAAACAGCCACACAGTAAAGTACTGCTCAACAGCTTTCATATGAGAAATCACCTTGTACAGTATTAAAAAAACAGCCACACAGGAAAGTACTGCTCAACAGCTTTCATTTGAGAAATCACCTTGTACAGTATTAAAAAAACAGCCACACAGGAAAGTACTGCTCAACAGCTTTCATTTGAGAAATCACCTTGTACAGTATTAAAAAAACAGCCACACAGGAAAGTACTGCTCAACAGCTTTCATATGAGAAATCACCTTGTACAGTATTAAAAAAACAGCCACACAGGAAAGTACTGCTCAACAGCTTTCATATGAGAAATCACCTTGTACAGTATTAAAAAAAACAGCCACACAGGAAAGTACTGCTCAACAGCTTTCGTTTGAGAAATCACCTTGTACAGTATTAAAAAACAGCCACACAGGAAAGTACTGCTCAACAGCTTTCATTTGAGAAATCACCTTGTACAGTATTAAAAAAACAGCCACACAGGAAAGTACTGCTCAACAGCTCTCATATGAGAAATCACCTTGTACAGTATTAAAAAAACAGCCCCACAGTAAAGTACTGCTCAACAGCTTTCATATGAGAAATCACCTTGTACAGTATTAAAAAAACAGCCACACAGGAAAGTACTGCTCAACAGCTTTCATTTGAGAAATCACCTTGTACAGTATTAAAAAAACAGCCACACAGGAAAGTACTGCTCAACAGCTTTCATATGAGAAACCACCTTGTACAGTATTAAAAAAACAGCCACACAGGAAAGTACTGCTCAACAGCTTTCATATGAGAAATCACCTTGTACAGTATTAAAAAAAACAGCCACACAGGAAAGTACTGCTCAACAGCTTTCATTTGAGAAATCACCTTGTACAGTATTAAAAAAACAGCCACACAGGAAAGTACTGCTCAACAGCTTTCATTTGAGAAATCACCTTGTACAGTATTAAAAAAACAGCCACACAGGAAAGTACTGCTCAACAGCTTTCATTTGAGAAATCACCTTGTACAGTATTAAAAAAACAGCCCCACAGTAAAGTACTGCTCAACAGCTATCATTTGAGAAATCACCTTGTACAGTATTAAAAAACCAGCCACACAGGAAAGTACTGCTCAACAGCTCTCATTTGAGAAATCACCTTGTACAGCATTAAAAAAACAGCCCCACAGGAAAGTACTGCTCGACAGCTTTCATTTGAGAAATCACCTTGTACAGTATTAAAAAAACAGCCACACAGGAAAGTACTGCTCAACAGCTCTCATTTGAGAAATCACCTTGTACAGCATTAAAAAAACAGCCCCACAGGAAAGTACTGCTCGACAGCTTTCATTTGAGAAATCACCTTGTACAGTATTAAAAAAACAGCCCCACAGTAAAGTACTGCTCAACAGCTATCATTTGAGAAATCACCTTGTACAGTATTAAAAAAACAGCCACACAGGAAAGTACTGCTCAACAGCTTTCATTTGAGAAATCACCTTGTACAGTATTAAAAAAACAGCCACACAGGAAAGTACTGCTCAACAGCTTTCATTTGAGAAATCACCTTGTACAGTATTAAAAAAACAGCCACACAGGAAAGTACTGCTCAATAGCATTCATTTGAGAAATCACCTTGTACAGTATTAAAAAAATAGCCACACAGGAAAGTACTGCTCAACAGCTATCATTTGAGAAATCACCTTGTACAGTATTAAAAAAACAGCCACACAGGAAAGTACTGCTCAATAGCTTTCATATGAGAAATCACCTTGTACAGTATTAAAAAAACAGCCCCACAGGAAAGTACTGCTCAATAGCTTTCATTTGAGAAATCACCTTGTACAGTATTAAAAAAACAGCCACACAGGAAAGTACTGCTCAACAGCTCTCATTTGAGAAATCACCTTGTACAGTATTAAAAAACAGCCACACAGGAAAGTACTGCTCAATAGCTTTCATTTGAGAAATCACCTTGTTATACAGTATTAAAAAAACAGCCCCACAGTAAAGTACTGCTCAACAGCTATCATTTGAGAAATCACCTTGTACAGTATTAAAAAACAGCCACACAGGAAAGTACTGCTCAATAGCTTTCATTTGAGAAATCACCTTGTACAGTATTAAAAAAATAGCCACACAGGAAAGTACTGCTCAACAGCTATCATTTGAGAAATCACCTTGTACAGTATTAAAAAAACAGCCACACAGGAAAGTACTGCTCATTTATTAGCTTTCATATGAGAAATCACCTTGTACAGTATTAAAAAAACAGCCCCACAGGAAAGTACTGCTCAATAGCTTTCATTTGAGAAATCACCTTGTACAGTATTAAAAAAACAGCCACACAGGAAAGTACTGCTCAACAGCTCTCATATGAGAAATCACCTTGTACAGTATTAAAAAAACAGCCACACAGTAAAGTACTGCTCAACAGCTTTCATATGAGAAATCACCTTGTACAGTATTAAAAAAACAGCCACACAGGAAAGTACTGCTCAACAGCTTTCATTTGAGAAATCACCTTGTACAGTATTAAAAAAACAGCCACACAGGAAAGTACTGCTCAACAGCTTTCATTTGAGAAATCACCTTGTACAGTATTAAAAAAACAGCCACACAGGAAAGTACTGCTCAACAGCTTTCATATGAGAAATCACCTTGTACAGTATTAAAAAAACAGCCACACAGGAAAGTACTGCTCAACAGCTTTCATATGAGAAATCACCTTGTACAGTATTAAAAAAAACAGCCACACAGGAAAGTACTGCTCAACAGCTTTCATTTGAGAAATCACCTTGTACAGTATTAAAAAACAGCCACACAGGAAAGTACTGCTCAACAGCTTTCATTTGAGAAATCACCTTGTACAGTATTAAAAAAACAGCCACACAGGAAAGTACTGCTCAACAGCTCTCATATGAGAAATCACCTTGTACAGTATTAAAAAAACAGCCCCACAGTAAAGTACTGCTCAACAGCTTTCATATGAGAAATCACCTTGTACAGTATTAAAAAAACAGCCACACAGGAAAGTACTGCTCAACAGCTTTCATTTGAGAAATCACCTTGTACAGTATTAAAAAAACAGCCACACAGGAAAGTACTGCTCAACAGCTTTCATATGAGAAACCACCTTGTACAGTATTAAAAAAACAGCCACACAGGAAAGTACTGCTCAACAGCTTTCATATGAGAAATCACCTTGTACAGTATTAAAAAAAACAGCCACACAGGAAAGTACTGCTCAACAGCTTTCATTTGAGAAATCACCTTGTACAGTATTAAAAAAACAGCCACACAGGAAAGTACTGCTCAACAGCTTTCATTTGAGAAATCACCTTGTACAGTATTAAAAAAACAGCCACACAGGAAAGTACTGCTCAACAGCTTTCATTTGAGAAATCACCTTGTACAGTATTAAAAAAACAGCCCCACAGTAAAGTACTGCTCAACAGCTATCATTTGAGAAATCACCTTGTACAGTATTAAAAAACCAGCCACACAGGAAAGTACTGCTCAACAGCTCTCATTTGAGAAATCACCTTGTACAGCATTAAAAAAACAGCCCCACAGGAAAGTACTGCTCGACAGCTTTCATTTGAGAAATCACCTTGTACAGTATTAAAAAAACAGCCACACAGGAAAGTACTGCTCAACAGCTCTCATTTGAGAAATCACCTTGTACAGCATTAAAAAAACAGCCCCACAGGAAAGTACTGCTCAACAGCTTTCATTTGAGAAATCACCTTGTACAGTATTAAAAAAACAGCCCCACAGTAAAGTACTGCTCAACAGCTATCATTTGAGAAATCACCTTGTACAGTATTAAAAAAACAGCCACACAGGAAAGTACTGCTCAACAGCTTTCATTTGAGAAATCACCTTGTACAGTATTAAAAAAACAGCCACACAGGAAAGTACTGCTCAACAGCTTTCATTTGAGAAATCACCTTGTACAGTATTAAAAAAACAGCCACACAGGAAAGTACTGCTCAATAGCATTCATTTGAGAAATCACCTTGTACAGTATTAAAAAAATAGCCACACAGGAAAGTACTGCTCATTCAGCTATCATTTGAGAAATCACCTTGTACAGTATTAAAAAAACAGCCACACAGGAAAGTACTGCTCAATAGCTTTCATATGAGAAATCACCTTGTACAGTATTAAAAAAACAGCCCCACAGGAAAGTACTGCTCAATAGCTTTCATTTGAGAAATCACCTTGTACAGTATTAAAAAAACAGCCACACAGGAAAGTACTGCTCAACAGCTCTCATTTGAGAAATCACCTTGTACAGTATTAAAAAACAGCCACACAGGAAAGTACTGCTCAATAGCTTTCATTTGAGAAATCACCTTGTTATACAGTATTAAAAAAACAGCCCCACAGTAAAGTACTGCTCAACAGCTATCATTTGAGAAATCACCTTGTACAGTATTAAAAAACAGCCACACAGGAAAGTACTGCTCAATAGCTTTCATTTGAGAAATCACCTTGTACAGTATTAAAAAAATAGCCACACAGGAAAGTACTGCTCAACAGCTATCATTTGAGAAATCACCTTGTACAGTATTAAAAAAACAGCCACACAGGAAAGTACTGCTCATTTATTAGCTTTCATATGAGAAATCACCTTGTACAGTATTAAAAAAACAGCCCCACAGGAAAGTACTGCTCAATAGCTTTCATTTGAGAAATCACCTTGTACAGTATTAAAAAAACAGCCACACAGGAAAGTACTGCTCAACAGCTCTCATTTGAGAAATCACCTTGTACAGTATTAAAAAACAGCCACACAGGAAAGTACTGCTCAATAGCTTTCATTTGAGAAATCACCTTGTACAGTATTAAAAAAACAGCCCCACAGTAAAGTACTGCTCAATAGCGTTGATGTGAATGGTCACACTTCAGGAATTTATCCACAGACACCGATGTTAGAGCCGTCTTGTACAGTATAATGAACTGTAACACAGGATTTAAACTCTGCTCAGTAGCTTTCATCTGAATCAGTGCTGATAGATTTCATCCACAGACTCATAAGTTATAACTGCACATTGCATGACTAAGAGAATGGTTAAGGTTGAAGAAAATGTGCAGAAATAAAATGTAATAATCTTCCTGTCTCTTGATATACAACCCGTATCTAAGAGTTGCATGTTATGTGCTTGCTGGGAATTGAAAGAATTTAGTTACTGGATGTAGTTATCCGTAATTTAAAAAAGGCGAGATGGCACTGACAAGGAGGAGTTTTGCCATCTTTCTACAAGTGCTTTACTGTGTTAATATACAACACGGTTTCTCTACAAAAAAGGCAGTGTCAGAGTTTAAGCAAGACTTTTGATTTCGTTTAAATTTCAACAACTTGCTCTTATTTGCTAAAAGCCGGTTGCACTTACAGTGGAGTGTACTCTGGGAATTTTATAAAACCAATAATTACTCCGTTCTCCCTTGTTGGATCTGAGGCGTTTGTAAACAATTTTGTGCTACGTGTGCTTGCTTTTTGGTTATTCATCGCCTAACATCCAACAAGTGAGAGTGGAATTATTGTCTAATCTTACTGGTTGTTGAAAAACTTGGTCGCAATCACGTTCGACAAGAAGAAAAGCGGCATCTAAGTATAAGATATACAAGTTATGGCCTCATTCAAACGACCCGAACCTATAATGTGAATTAGCAAAACCAACATCTTTTTCACTTTTCACATGAAAAGTTCGACATTTGAAAACAGGCCGAAGAGTCAAATTTTACCTGCTTGCCGCGAAAGACCTTGATTTATGGGTGCAGTCGCCTCATCAAGGTGAGATGGTAGTTAAACAAAAAGAAGTTTGAGCATCTTTAAAAATTTACATGTCTATGTACCTGTAGGACCTGTAAGGAAGACTTTTGATTGCGTTTCAACAGATTGCTCTGATCTGCTAAAAGCTGGCCATACTCAGAGTGGAGTGTACTCTGTAAACCCAGACGGCAAAGGATCCTTCACTGTCTACTGTGACATGCGCACTGACGGTGGAGGATGGACCGTTTTCCAAAGAAGGCAAGATGGCTCGGTAGACTTTTATCAGGGGTGGAGCGATTACAAATCAGGCTTTGGTCAGCTGACGGCTGAGTTCTGGTTAGGAAACGACAAGATTCACAGGCTGACGGCCTCTAGACCCAGCGCTCTACGAGTGGAGTTGGAAGATTGGTCCAGATCTAGAGTGTATGCCAAATATGGCAGGTTTAACGTTGGTGATGAGCAGACGCAGTATCGACTTGAAGTGGGTTCATATTCAGGGACAGCGGAGGATTCGTTAGCATATCATAATAACATGGCGTTTAGCACAAAAGATAGAGATAATGACAGATACAGTGAACACTGTGCTGTGTCATGGACTGGTGCCTGGTGGTACAAGAGTTGCCATCACTCCAACCTAAACGGAAAATACCTGGGAAATAAGCGTGATTCCCGAGGAGCAGTGTGGGATGCATTCAGAAGCTCACTTTCACTCAAATTCACTGAAATGAAACTGAGGCCGTCATCCTAAAAAGAATATTTCATTTAGCTGAGACATGTAAACACTGACATATATAAACAGCTGTTTCAAGTTGAATAGACAGCGCCTGTTTCAAATTATAATCAAGACACGAGAAAGCGTTTGATTTTTACTTAGCTGTCATGGTTAAGGGATTTGAATACTTGTTTAATCGAGCAACATATTTGTGGGAGACTTTAGCTTTTAGTTTCGTTTGTCGGCAACTTTATTACTCGCTTAAAGTTTGGAGACTAGGAATTAATTGTTTGTTACATTGACAAAGGTCATGCAGATGTAGTGTATTCAGTCATAGGCTGTATATGGGTTTGGTCAACACAGCTTTGATGGTTTTAACTTTTGACTGTTAAATGTGGCAGTGATCATGAAGGGAAAAATTAAATATGAATGATTGGCAGGGCGGAAAAACCGCTGATTGGCTGTTTATTTCGCGGGTATTAGCATTATCCGCTGACCAAAGTAAAGCGGCTCAAGTTAACTAAAAAAATTGGAGAGATTTAGCCTAAAATAACTACATTCACACGACAACAATAGTACAACGAAGTCGCTTTCCTAAAAGTTCAACTCCTTGAAAAGTCATGTATTAATTTTCATAACCTTTGGATCAGTTTTTGTACTTCATTTATTCCGTGAAACATGCGACTTTACGTAGCTAAATTCAAGCCATCGTGCGAGGGTGTGCGATCGACACTCGGCACAAAATTTGAAAAAATAAGAAAGTTTTCGGATATTTAAGGACAAAAATCCGACGATCTGAAAGATTAAAAGCAGAGAAACAAAATATCAAATACGCAAAAAAAATCGTAAGATACGAACATCAAAATATTTTCAAGTCTTTACGTTCCACTTGCGAAAACTATTATTCGAAGTCATTCGCAAATGCAAGGTTTTGCGATCGCAGGGGCTTATAAACTGATCCTACACACGTATTCGACTAAAAGCTCGGCAACAATAACCCAAAGATAAGCAATTTTATTACCTTTTGCGTTACAGACTCCAAACACCTCATGAAATTCTTTAAGACACTGTGCTCTCCTGATTACACACCGTTCAATTCGCCGCTTGGCGCTTGCCACCGGCTACTCTCTTGCGCGGGAAATTATAAATGACTTGGCGCCACCTTTCAAATTTACCGGCCGCTGTTTTCAGTTTTCGTTACGTAATAAAGGGCCCTTCAAAGTCCCCTTTAAAGAGTTATTTTTCTTTCTGCGCTTGCGACTTTCGTGGAGACCACATAAGATGGAAAATCTCTGCGAATGCAGCTCTCACTTGCGAAGAGGGTCGGGAAAGTGTTGGGAACTGTGGCTCTTTTTTCGGGCGAAGACGCAATTTTACGTGGATTTTCCAGGCCAGTTTGGTTGTGGCGAAATCACGCTACTAAGGTCAAGTTAAAAATACGGAGCAAAGCAAACTGCTGCTTTCCCTCATAGTTAACTATGTTTCCCTCTAAAGACAAGTGGTCAAACAACTCCAACTTGGTGCCCTGTCCCCAGAGGGTTCTGAGGATACTAATGGCACTGAGTGAGCTTAAGATAACTGAATAAGTAAAAAGATATCTTTGGGAATGTGATGAAACCTTCACTTAAATTCGCTTTATGAGAAAGCAGCAATAATCCCAGTTGAGAACAAACAAAGGGACAAGTCATAGTATTTTTCTCAGGGCCAAGTCCCCTGAGTGTTCACAGAAGAGGACAGGTTGCAGGGACTTGGAACAAGTCTGTCATCTGAAGACAAGTCCCTTGAGTGTTTAGACAGGGTTCTTTTTTGCAGGGAGAATCCAATTTGCTCTTTGATTGGTTAATTGTGTGTCATTAGATCACAGGGACTAGGTTCAGCCTGCACAGCCCTCTCCCTCCTGTTTTGGCAGCTGCCACACAGGGTAGGACTAGTTCCATAAACAATACAAATGAAATGACAAGTCATGGGGGAGGTCAACAATTATGGGTGATTCAAAATTCAGTGAGATGGTACACTTCAGTTAGCCCTGCATTAAATTTTTGTTAAAATTTTGCTCTTATGAAAGAACTTGAGTGCACTGCAAAAGAAAATTGTTTAGCATTTATGTCCACCACAAGATAAAGAAGAGAAAAACTGTAGGCCATTTTGTCTTTAAGCAATGATGTGATGACATCATGGTTTATTAATTATTGAACTATAAACAAAATTAAACAAATTTTATGGCAAAATCTAGAGCCATCTGACAATTACGTGACTATGACTCTGTAATAGAGCCAAAATATTGTATCAATATCAATTATCTTGTAATAAACCAAAACTTGGTTTTGGCAATGATATCATTTCTTGGCCTTGCCTTCGTATGGCAAAACATTCCTCAAATCAAGCTGTTGGGATAAACTACATTAAACACACCAAACAAGCCCCCAAACAAAGCAATTTCATTTTTGAGCCTAAATATACCCCTTTTTGCACAATGAATTTAATTACCTTCCCTTCAAGAAAAACAATAATATTTTCTACGTAACAGAGACATTGACAAAACAAACAAAACAAGGCAAGATGAAAAATCCCCTCCATCTCTTCCCCCCCCCCCCAACTGCAAAAACAACAGTTTAAGGTTTTCAGAAAAAAAAACACAACAACAAAAAAAAACAGAAAACAACCAACAACAAAAGTCTGTTCTCCCTGTTAAAGATAGATAACATGCTATTTTGATCCATGCAAATCCAGGCTCATCAAACTGTGGGTTCCTCATTGCTTTCTTCAGGATCTTTATCATCACCGAAGGCACAACCCACTGCAGTTAGCAGACATCCAAACATTCCACTAGCAATGACAAACATACAGTCGAACAGTACAGGGAAGGATTTGAAATCTGATCCATGAACTGAAAAATGTTTCTTTGTGTTGAATGTTAGTGACCTCTTTGTTTGCCACCTGCTGCTAATAACACTTAATAATGTAGACTGCACAAAACATTTGTTGTTGATGAAATGTGGATAACCTAGGATAAAGAAAGTGAAAATAATAATTACAAACAATATTAAATTTCCTTTTAAACTTAAAATGCCTACACACAATGTTGCCATTCAATACATTCTTGCAAATATCACATATTCCTTTCACCCACACAACAGGTTTGGATAGGCAAGTTATGAAGGTTCAGTGCAACCATAGTTACTCGAGGGACTGGTTATGAAACCTTACAAGTTTCAAAGGCAATAACAAAGGTGCTGCAATTCATGTTGAAAGTTGTACGAAAGTGCACAATCTTTTGTTTTACGATCTCACACTATGGCTGAATAACTTAACAGTGACATTTTATTGGTTCGTTGCTCATGCAAAATTCAAAACCTATTGTTGTTTGTACACCTTCAAGGCTAAAAAAGGTAACAACAACATAAAACAAAGGACTTAGCTGAGCTTCATAACCAGATTCTTTTATTAACTATGGTGCAACTTCACTTAAAAACAGTGGGACCAAGCCATTAAATAGTTAGATCACCTTTAATTTCACCCAAGCAAAAGCTCATGCAGTTGTTTTCATATTTGAAGACCCCTTAATATAAGGTTATTGGTTAGGCCTGTTGGTAGTTGTATTAACATGGCTCCATTGTAAAATCTGTAGAATGATAAAGTATACAAATAAATTGCCAGACAAGTAAATTTTGACAAAGAATTTGACATCTACACATAACTAAAAAATAACTCCAAAATAGCACACCATGGAGCCAAAACAAAAGCCAATGATACACAAGTCAATACTGTCCAACACTGTAAACAAATGTCATCATATACATTGGTCAACAAATGCCACACGGTGTGTCATGTGCTGTTGAAAACTGTTTGATGCAAATTAACATGTTCAACACAGTTGAAAAAGAAGCTTTGTGTAATCATGTTAACATCAGTTCAACAACATGTTGATTTGCAGTAGGACTTGACACACAACACATAGCAACTTTTTTTTGAGCAACAGTGCTGACTTCTGCATCACTGGTTTACGGGAAAGTTTCTTTAAAATATGGGCAATGGACATCAGAAGCCCTTCCCTCAGTAGCAATCAACACTCTTTTCCAACTGATCACATCTTAGCTTATGACAGAGAAACAAGTGAGTTAACCATGTTAATGCAGCCTTCAAGCATGCAAGCATCTGTCCCAGGTGTGCCCAGACAATGGATTGACAAAGGGTAATGCTACTATGGAAACATGGAAGCAGGAAAATAGAGCCTGACAATACAATCCTTTCTTCACAAAAAGGAATGAAAAAACAACCTATAACATTCCACTGGCTGGAATTGTAGCATTTTTGTTGTTTTCATGTATAATTGTAAATCAAACACACTATTGCAGTACAACTTAAACTAAAAATATTACTATTTCACACGTTGATCATTTGGAAGAAAGAAAATTACTGACCTGCACCTTAGTGATAGCATGTCTTGTTCGCCAAAAAATGTAGATATGTGACAACAGCTGATGACGAAAAAATCGCCGAAGACGTTTTAAAAGATCACGAACTCGACGAGGAAACCAGAGACATTTGACAAGCCTGCAGTTGTTGCCAACAGTAAAAACAAAACAATGAAACGAATTCTTAGCTCCATCAATCAAAGACCTGCCATGTGCTGAGATGCGAGATCGAGAAGGCGAATTGTTAGGAGGACAAGTGCTGGAATAAATATGTACAAGCTGGCAGTCATGATTCGAATAACATTTCTCCAGTGTACGAGGGCTAAAATAGTTCCTTTGAACACCAGTGAAGTCAATTATCGACCCACTCAACCTTCCCTATAATGAAAAGATCTAAGGAAACGTGGATCATCAGTAAAGTCAAATATTATTGGGCTTTCTGCGGCAAAACGACTCAACGACTGTCCGCTATTTTGAAAAATATTTATCCCGCGCATGAGCATCAACGATTTCATGACGCGTTTGACGTCATATCTCTCAGCCAATCAGCGGTTTTTCCGCCCTGCCTGAATGATTTGATTAAATTGTTGAGTGCGTTATAAAGTTATGAAGACCCTTGCTGTTTTGACGTCAAAGAGAATATTGTGTTGTTTCTTTGTATCAGAGGCTAGGTTCAAACGGCACACTCTTAAGAGAAAAAAGTGGCTTTATTTTGTTCAACAACACTGTACATACGTTAGTGTAATAGTGTTTAGAGTTAAAAGTGACTTGTTTACGTTACTGTTTTTGACATCAATCGTACCAAGTACGTGTTATTTTTCGGTATTAGCTATAGTCAGTCCCGGTATATAGGTAACAGGCAATGTTCTTAATTACAGAAAAGAAGGCCTTATACAAGGAATGGTTTTCTCAAAATTTCTGAAAACGGCATGAGCTGCCGGGAAAAACAATTTCATGCGCAGCAAATTAGAATTAATAAACAAAAATTGATTTTGATTGTTGGAGCTCAATATTCAATTCTTTAAAATTTAAAACAAATAACGCTAGTCCGAGCTAGAATTTGCCATCACTCAAATAAAAGTAGAAAAAATTATATGTTATAGGGTTCAAAATGTTTTCCGGATATTAAAGAAACGTATGCCTTTGCAGAAAAAGAAGGTTAAAATAGTTTCTATGCTACGCGACAGGAAAGTCAATTAATTGATTAGCGTTAGCAAAGCTTGGAGTACAGTAGCATGAATAAAATTTTTGAGACGACTCTGGTGTTCAACCTGTGAATTACTCTGAGGATTATTCACAGGAAATCTCAGCGGAAATGTGTGAAAGAATTTTTAATCGACTAGTCACACTGACGTACTCTCGCGCTGTACCTGGGTCAGGTAGGGTGGCTTAAGCGTCCGCGCGAACTCTCCAGCTTAATTGGCGCAAGACTTGTGCTCCCGGCAGGTTTAGTTAACAATGCCGGATTCCAGGTTGGATTTTTTTTAGCCCCTTTGAGCATTTGTTCACTACCTGACTTCCGATGAGTCGCGACCAGATTTCCGATAAGTAGGATCGTCAGCTACCTTAGACGATACGATTCTACTCAGGTTGATCAGGGACCGCGGAGACCATTTAAAGTGGTAGGGCTAAAAAATCCGGCCAATACAAACAAACGTCAGACGAAAGATCTGTGTTTCGCCATTTATCTTGCATTCGCGCTGTCTTGTTTAAAACCTCAATAAATATAGATACAATATGTATACTATTCAATACAGTCACCATGTTAATAAACCTACCCATACGCTGATCGCTACTCTTTGAATTTTCCGAAGTTTCTCTTTCGGTTCTCATTGCGGGAAACAAACTCCTTTGCAACCTCCGTGATAGGGACACTGTCTGTTCTTTGCTTGCGGTCGTTTAGCACTGCTAGGTTAGTAAATCTGTCATCGCTCATTCTGGATCGAAGCCAGGTCTTCAGACGTCGTGCAGATGAAAATGAACGCTCGCCAGCAGCACTGGTAGCCGGATTTACGGCGAGCAGCTTACAGACAGTTTGGACTTCTTGTATTAGCTTCTTTTCTGGTTCAGGAAACTGCGACACGGCCAACAGGATTTCGTCAAAACATGATATCTTCTCCTCCTTTAACATAACTTCCAAAGTACTAAGTTGCCCAGGTAACGCCCCAGTATCGATATCCTCGCTGTACGATTCTTTTTTTTTTTTTTTTTTTTTTTTTTCCACTTTTTATTAAGATCTTATGAAGCTCAATTATGTTACAACATGATATTAATAACACTTATCACCACTGGAATTAACAGTTGTGTGTCCTGTTAACATATTTAAATTAAATTAAAGCTCTCAGATTGAGTTAATCTAAGTTCTTAATCTACTGTTTAGATATGGTAGCCATCTAGCCTGAAATTTACATTCTGTGTTATTTTTCAACGCTAAATATTTTTCCGTCCTGAATTTTTCCTCGACGATTTGTCTGAACAGATCAAAATTGGGTTTTACATCATGTTTCCTACTTGTCCAAATATGTATTTTAATAAGAGTAATAAAATAGTTTAGCAGATCTGTTTCCGTATCCAATTTACTTAGTAACACATCTTGTAATGTGAGGTCCACCCGTTCGCCAGAAATCGAAAACCAGAAGAATTTTAACTCATTCCAGATTATTCTAGAAAAATGGCATTCAAAAAATAGGTGACATATAGTTTCCGATTCAATTCCACAAAATGTACAAAGGTCGTTTGGGACGTATCCTATTTTGGCTAAGCGATGGTTAGTAAAAGTGATATCGTTCAAAATCTTAAATTGGAAGCTCCTTACAAAGGTTTCGGACGAGATGGTTCTCACATTTAAAAATGCTTTGGAAACAGTTTCATCGTTCAAGCTGAATTTCTCTTTCAACTTAGAGAAACCTCTTGATACCTTAACTTTCTTTAAAATGAGCAGTTCATAAAATACGATTCTTGAATAAACTTGAATAAATAAGCTGTACGATTCTTGAATAAACTTGAATTCTGCCTCATAGTCTTCACCATTAGCAGCTTTAACCAGGAGGGTCTCCATCTGGGCGTAGGAGGTGAAGCTCTCCTGGTTAAAGCGCTGATCGATGGCACTGACGATTAGATCGATAGCCTCATAGTAGACCCTTCTGAGGTGATCTTTGGCGGTTTGGGGATAGCTTGGTGCACCAGCACCAACTTCCAGTCTGGCCGGAGCACGTCGCTTTCTTGGAAGCGTTGGTTCGCCAACCAGGCCTTCACTCTTGCGGGAAACATTAGCATAGAAATGGTCAAAGTTCTGATCATTGCGCATTTTAGTGAGCGTCTCCTTTGTAAGATTTGCCAGGCGTTGTCCACTGACAGCAGCCATCTTAGTACCCTGAAGAGTCTTAGATAGATTATCAGTGTGGGAATAAAGCCGCTCTCCAAGATGCAAACCAAAAAAAAAGTCAAATCGTTCCATTTGGGCCTTGCATCCTATTATCCTTGCACGCACATCGGGCCGTAATCGTTCGGACAAACAAACATCCCACTCTTCCATAAGAACTGCATAGTTCTCAAGAATTCGTCGGAAACAACTGGCTCTAACCGTCCACCTTGTAGGGCAAAGTCCAATAATTCCACGGGAACTAGTGTCCTCGTCTTCCGTCTCCAAATTTTCCTTAAGCTGTTGAAGTAAGCACTCCCGCTTTGGTGAAAATTTGATCAGGGTGACAATCTCCTTCGCAATATCCATTGTTTGTGACAACAGTTGACAGTTGCAGGTCATATCTTTTACGCTTAAACTCAAAGAGTGAGCATAGCAGTGGGTAGGATGTGCTTTAGGTTCAACCTCTTGAATTCGTTTAGCCACACCCGTTTTGGGCCCAAGCATATTGCTTGCTCCATCGTAACATTGACCCCTGCAGTTGGTTAGTGAAAGACCTAGTCTAGCCAAAGTGTCCTTAATAGCTGTTACTATTGTCTCCGCCATAATATTTGGAATTTTGATGAACCCAATGAAGTCTTCATGTGCAACAAGAGAGTCATCGACCCATCGAATGCAAATCGTGAGTTGTTCTTTATTACTTATATCGGTATACTCATCACAGATGATAGCGAAAAAGATAGCCTTTTGAATGTCGGATACTAAATCTTGGATGACCCTGCTGGCAAGAATAGCTATTAACTCATTTTGGATTTCGTGAGAAGTATATTTGTCGGCGGTCCTATTGAGCCACACTAACAGCTCAGGGCGATCCTTGGCTCTAAGCTGCAGCAACTGCAAAAAGTTTGATTCTCCCTCGGTACTTCCTTGAAATGCAAGGCCTTGACGAGCTAGAAACTGTAGACATTCAATAATTGCAACGAGACATCGGCGATTTTCTTCCATCGTTGCTCTTGCTGTCTCGTTCAGCATTTCAACAACATTACCACACGACTGCCTGGTATTGTTGTAGAGTATTCTACGGCCAATTTATGGCAATAAGAATTCTGGTGCTCTCTAAATTGAGCCAACGCATTTTTCCAGTTGGAGAATCCCGACTGTACGAATACGAGTTCTTTATTCTTGGCACTATTCAAATTTGACTTTTGTTTTGCACACAAGAAGCACAAAACTGCATCTTTATCTACAACATAATGAAGCCAAGGATAATCCCTCAACCACTTGGCATTAAAGGAACGATTTTGTTTACCAACTTTTGTCTTAGGGAATTGGAAGTTCATCGGCTGAAATGGCTCTGATTGTGTGGGAGGCAGTGGCACTGATGTTTCATGATGCAGGAGATCGCTGGTACATGGTTGTGGATCTGCAGGTGTATAACAGTAAAAAAATAAAAAAGATCTGCAGGTGTAAAAAAAGAATAGTACTACGTAACAAGAACTGAAGGAAAATCGCATGACTGTCATGACGCCAGTTTTTACTTATTCAAAATAGAACCTCAAAAAAGGCTAAAATCAAGTACGACACTAACTTTAACATTCACAGCGGTTATTGTCTACTCATTTGATGTCATGATATGTTTCTTAATACTAGGAATACAAACAACTACGGTTCAATTCTAAGTAATTCAAATGGCTGGCTCGTGCTAGATGACTTTTGAATCAAGGTTTATTCAGCACAATATTCAACTTTTAAAAATACAGTATTAGCAAGCATTAGCATAAGGAAAACTGGCCATTTAGTCAGGTGACTACCCACTGTAACTGTTTCAAAGCGAAATTACATCATAGCAAAACGATGCTGGTATCAAACTCTGACTCTAATGAACGCAAAATAGGTTCGTCGATTGCAAAACGCGACATTTCTAAAAAGAAAGGACCATTGTGCTCAAGTATGTATCTTACATCACTTAGTGAGAATTTGATTCCGACTAAACCCAACATGAACAGCGAAGGCTGCGAACAAGCAATAGCTACTGCTTCTCTAGCTGATATGCCAACTCTATTCAGAGATAACGTTTCTAGTTTCTGTAGCTGCATTATAACAGCAACAATGTCATTGGTTCTTATTTTTGTACAATCGTTTAGTATCAAGGTTCGAATGGGTAACACAGGCCCCTGCCGCAACAAGAAACGAATCGAAGTTATGGGCTGCCCACTTAGATCTAAATACTCAAGTTTACTTGAGCAAGCTAGGCTCTTGTGTAAAATGGCCATTGATTTGACATTTACTTCCACTATTTCGATATATCTTAAAGAAAAATGAATAAACCCCGGTGAATGAGACATTATGCTCTTTAGATGCTCTTCCGTTATATACTGGATGTTCCATTCATCGAGATGAAGAAAAGTCCACAAACAGGTGCTGTCTGAAATTCTTCTCCATCGCTTGGAGACGCGGGACAGGGACGTTACAATTTCTCTCACGGAAAATCGTTTAAATATACCCTCTAGCAGCTCATCTGACAGTGCTGTTGTGCATAAATAAAAAATAAATAATTTAATAGTAAAATATATCTTCGTACTTCTGTTTAATAAATAAAAGTACTTTGTCTTTTTCTGAATGAAAACACTCGGAGTTACAGCGCTTCATTACAACGGAACAACCCCTTCACCCCCAAAGTCGGCATATAAGCTTAATAAAAAATAATATTGCTTAGAATCTCACAAAGCAATCCGAACCAAAAATATTTGTGTAGCACAAACCTTCAATGCCTATAGCATTTCCTCCAACATTAGCATTAGCTCCATCCACGTGCACGGTCTCCGTTGGGGCACTTGAGTTATCTAGCAATAAAGTAAAGGAAGTCTTTAGTAAGTTTTAATAAGCTTAATTCGTACGAGGATTTTCGATTCATTGCAGTAAATATTGGAAATGTTTAGGAAACTATCTCGATTTTCTTCGTTTATGGCATCAATATTAACCGGTTAAATAGTCAAAAGGACTTTACCTGGCACACTTTTGAAAAAACTCGTGATCCGTCTTGACATTTCCAAAGGAGAAACGAAGAAAATAGAACAATTGAGTTAGCACAGTCAACGAGCAAACCACTTACTAAAATCTTAATGTCTGCAAGTATGGAGGTTGTGAAGCATGTGAGCAAATCGCCCTAGTCCCGCTCGTCCGTGTCTGTCATACGGTAGGAACGCCTGTGAAATAAACTGCCGCCGCAGAGCTTTACCAAGCCTTTAACGTGAGACAAATTTGCAAGAGTACACGCGTTTTATCACTTTCAAGTAGTATTTTCCATATTTTATTCATGTCAACTGGAGCCCTAGAAAAAAAAAATCCCAGCAATAAAAAAAAATCCATATTTTATCCATGTCAGCTGGAGCCCTAACAAATAAATACTAGCCAAAAAAGTGGTAGGGCTATAGCCCTACCAGCCCCTCCCTCTCCGCGGTCCCTGTTGATTGTGTTGGACATAGATGCATGTAGCTAGTGAACAAAACCCTTAGTAGTTACAGGCACCTCAAAAACGACGAAAAGTGGCCGAAATTCGGGTGGATTAGCTTTACTTTACAAGAATGAATTTCATGATTGGATTACCGTGGAAAAGGCTTCTCCAAATTTTCTCTGGTTTAAAATTAGCAGACAGTACACGAAAACTGCAAAAGATATCTTTGTATGTGGTATCTACATTCCACCATGCGGCTCCAATTACTTTCACCCCGAATTGTTCGAAGATCTCGAAAACGACATTGAAATCTATTCTTCCCAAGGGTCGATTCTACTCATGGGTGACCTAAACTCTAGAACAGGAAAATATTCGGACTCTGTCTGTCAAGAAGGAAATAACATGATAACCAACGACCAATCCGAATTTGCGATATGTTCCACTCAGAGGAATAGTTTTGACAATGAGCTTAATAACCACGGAAAGCGCCTTCTTGAACTCTACCGAAGCGCGGACCTCCGAATACTCAATGGCAGAGTTAGTGGTGATTCATTAGGAAGAGCCACGTTTCATGGTAGAAACGGAACAAGGTCGTCGATTATTCAATATGTGATCAAGATTTATTTCAACATGTAGCAAATTTTATTGTTAAAGAGCCATCCTGTTTATCAGATCATAGCCCAATAGTGACTTGGCTGAATATTAACACGAATATTTCTAATCGGGATGCAATACCTGCAAATGATACTTTGACGAGTTTACCGAAACAGTTCTGCTGGGAGCATGACTCCACACAAAAATTCAAAGAGGCACTACGGTCTCCAAGTACCCAAACGTTAATCCGAGAGTTTCTAAACGACAACGAATCAATCGCAAATGTTAACATCTCCCTTCAAAAAGTAGAAAACATTTTCATCGCAACTGCAAAACGCTGCTTAAAGATAAAAACTATAAAAAAACATAAACGCGCCCAATTAACTTCAAACAAAAAATGGTTTGATAAAGAATGTCGCTTGAAAAGACATGAATTAAGAAAATTAGCAAATCAAAAACACAGAGATCCCTTAAACGTCATTCTCCGTGAAGAATATCATACTGTCTTAAAACAGTATAAGAACCTTCTAAATAATAAAAGAAATGAATACTACAATAACAAGATTTCTGAGCTAGAGGAAACCGCCCTCGATTCAGACAAGAAACACTTTTGGAATTGTCTGAAATCAATTGATGACTCAGTGAAATTAAAACATACTCCACTGATTTCAGAAGAAAATTGGATGAAACATTTCCAGTCTCTTCATTCAAATGACCCTCTTAACTCCGATCAACAAAACCTTATCTATGAGTTACGAAAACAAGAAGACAACAAAATGCAATCGCATCCATTGGACTTCTTCATCACAGAAGCCGAAATACGTACAGCAGTAAAAAAATTAAAGAATAACAAATCACCCTATTCAGACAAAATACGAAACGAAATGATTAAAACTAGTTTAAATGAAATGATACTCGTTTATCAGAAACTTTTCAACAATATTCTTGATTTGGGATCAATGCCTCAAATGTGGTGTGGTGGGCTCATTACACCAATATTCAAGTCTGGTGGAAGAAATGACCCCTCAAATTACCGAGGAATTTGCGTTTCTAGCTGTCTAGGAAAATTATTTTGTTCGATTTTAAATCAAAGACTTCTAGAACATGTCATCTCGTTGAACATCCTTCACAAATCTCAAATCGGTTTTTTACCGAATAACCGAACTGCAGACCATGTTCTTACTTTGCGAACATTGATAGATAAGTACGTTAATTGTCACCATGAAAAGGTATACGCCTGTTTTGTCGATTTCAGGAAAGCTTTCGACTCGGTATGGCACGATGGGCTCCTTTATAAACTGCTGCAAAATAATGTTGGAGGAAATTTTTATAACCTAATCAAAAGCCTCTACTACAATTCTACCGGTTCTATAAGGATTGGCAATAACCAAACGCGACCTTTTCAATATGCAAGAGGTGTACGCCAAGGCTGCATTCTGAGTCCACTTCTGTTTAACCTATACATTAATGACTTACCTTTCTCTTCCGACAATATTCTATCTGATCCATTTGTTTTACCCAATGGAACCAAATTAAACTCTCTTTTGTATGCAGATGACTTGATTATACTATCACGATCAAAAACAGGGCTGCAAAATTGTCTCAATGCATTAGCCCAGTACTGTACATCGTGGATGTTACAGATTAATCCTAAGAAAACTAAAATAATGGTTTTTCAAAAACGCGCGAAAAAATATGAATGTAACTTTTATATTGACAAAGAAAAGATTGACACTGTTCAGAATTATACTTATCTAGGAACGCGAATTTCTTCATCTGGAAATTTCACACTGTCGTTGGATCACTTGAGAGAAAAGGCTCTTCATGCTCTCTTTGCTTTAAGACGGCACGTTGACTTAAGCCGTTTAAAACCCTCTCTTGCTTGCAAAATTTTCGACACGATGATTTCACCCATTTTGACTTATAATAGCGAAGCCTGGGGTGTCTTTGCTAAATCAGATTTCAAGTCTTGGGACACTTCACCAATTGAAAAAAGTCACTTACAATTTTGCAAACGCTACTTACAAGTTAATAACAAGGCATCTAATATTGCATGCCGGGCTGAAATGGGTCGCTTCCCTTTAACCTTTGATATAAATAAACGAATTCTTAAGTACATAAGTTATCTTCAAAATAAAGATCAAAACTCCTTCGTCGTGCAATCACTGATAATGTCAATAGATTTGCACTGTAATGGTAAAAATAGTTTCTATTCCAGTGTTATAAATATGCTCAATTATTATGACATTCCCTTTAACTTTAATCATGACACTTTAGATGACACTAAGATAACGTACCTTGTAGATCAAATGAAAAAGAAATATATCGCTTATTGGAAACATTCTCTTTGTAATTCTCAAAAACTAGAATTTTATAATACTATTAAAGACAGTTATACACCTTCGCCTTATTTACATTTGACTAGAAAAAATCCCAATCGAAAAACGCTTGTGAAACTAAGAATAAGTAATCACAAACTCCTTATTGAAACAGGAAGATATAACAATGTCCCCAGAAGTGACAGACTATGCACTATTTGTGGGCATAATGTTGAAGATGAAACCCATTTTCTATTTCATTGTCCAAGATATTCATCACTTAGTGACAACTTTTTCAGTAAAATAGATCATGTAATTTCGAATCCCAAGCAGCTATCAATTTCAACCTTGATTGTGCAATTAATGAACTCCACTGACTATTATATTAATATGCAATTAGTGCAGTTTATATCGTCCTGTTTTGAAATGAGAGACAAATTATTGTCAAATTCTTGATCAGTGATTATTTGATTAGTTTTGTTTAATGACTTTTTATTGTAATTATTGTTATTATATATTATCTTATGCTTTTGCAATACTGTAATGTTTTATGGTCATGCAAATAAAGCGCAAGTGTTGTTGTTGTAGTAAAGAATAAGCACAAGAAAAATGCTAAGAGTGGGGCGAGCTGTGCGTGTGCTTTTGACCGCTCTGCTCCACCCCCGGTCTCCACTAAGGAGTCTTTTTGCAGGCTACTGGGCAATAGGTTAGAATTATACCACCCAGCCCGCAAAAGCAACTTTCTACAAAAACGGAGAGAAGAAGACAACTTGATTGACATCCGATCCTGGATAAGCGTGAATGAGTTTGTTTCTACCTGTTTTTTCCAGATGCGGGTTCAGATGCTTTCTTAAGCACAAATTTGTCTATTTACCTCGTACTATGTCCTGGCCATTAAATTTTTCTCTTTTTTTTTTTCTGAAAATTTAAAAAGATTAAAATTTGCTTTTCAGAACCGGCCATTAACATTGGAATTTTCTGTTCTGTCCGCCAACCGAAAAGTTACAGTACCTTGCAATTAAACAGAATTTTTTAAAAGTTAGAAATAATAATTTCATTGATCATTTTGATCTCAAAAAGGTCTTGATAATCACCATCAACATCACTATCTTTTAAATCTCATTAAGCTGTTATGATTTCTTATTTCCCCTTTATTGTTTCCCATTCCCCATTCTTCATTCCCCGTATCAGTAACATCCTTCAGACGTTAAAATGTGTGTTAACGACTATTCCTTTAACACTTTTCGCAGAATATGTATGGCCTATGGATTGCCCCGTTAAAATCACTTCAGTTTTCACAAATTATATAAACACTGTTTTTTTTCTGTTAAGGACAATTAAAGTCCGCTGTTCACGGAGAAGCGCATGCGCGAGCGGAACGGCTCAAAAATAAATTGTACGGGTCGACACTAAATTCGAACTAAGCTTATGGTGGAAAAATCCGTTGAAATCGTGCCCTAATTTTGCACATCCGCTCTTCGCTTTCCACTTTTTCTAGTCTTTATTTCCTGTTGTAAATATTAGTTCGATTTTTATAATGTTGAAAGTGATTTAGCAGCCGAAATCGACATTTTAGTCAATGGATGGTCAGAAGAGACGTCGTGGTAGACTGACGACGGGACGGCAGAACACAATACATTCAAGAGATTGAAGAATCCTTGAGTCTTACGAACCAGCATTTTAACTGTTGCGGAATTAACAAATGGAAAATCGTTAAGAACTACAAACAGACCATCACAAGAAGGTCAAACAATAACCTTTGTCCGAATTGCTGCTGGAGATCTATCAGTTGGATGCTAGTAGTTCGCCATAAGACAACAGAGGTGCAATGCGCAAGAATTCTATTTCTATTTTAACCACAACCACGAAAGTGGAGTTAAAAAGACAGCGCCAGAAGCTGTAGCTTCTTTATGATCAAAAGAGATGGAAACTGAGTCTCAGAATAATTAATTTGGAACTGACATCCGTGATAAAGAAAGATACATGTCTTGCAGATAACCGCAAGCAAACATCAAATTACGTATTAAGAAACTCGTGGATCCTTTCATAAATTAAACGTCACTCTTTTAAGCGGCTTTTAGGAATCTTGCAATTAAACTGAGCCCAAAAACCTAACTAGTTGCCAATGAACTAGCACACACAGAGGCACAAAGATTTCAAACGGCTCTAAGAAGATCAAACACTCCAAACAGTATCACAGCTTGAGGTTTCTCCCGGATCAATAGGTCAACCACGCAATTTACCGGCACAATTTCGCTGTGTCGCCTTCAAATCATCTTGATCAAAGGGACAAAGCTGTTACTATTGTACGTGAGCAAGTTCTATTTTGAAAGTTGGAATAATTTAAACAACTAGCGGCAGTCATGCTTGGCCTGTCATTTCATATACCTTCGACAACAAGTTATAACAATTTACCGCCGTATCCTGCCATGCCAGAGTTGTGAACGCGCTTCTAATTGGTCTAAAACAATTATCTTGACAGCGCTTAATTCATCGCTCGCACATGCGCTGAACCGTGAAACTCTGCAGGGAGGATGCAGGGAATTACATTTGTGTCGCAACTAGTGCAAGAGTTTTTGATGTGGAAGCCGTCGCCGACGTTGAGGTTGTTCAACAGTTTAGAGGTAAGCTGCCATCAGAAGACGCTACAGTAAAGAAGGTAACAAAGGGGGTTATGTCACGAAAGAAAGTGCTAATTCAAGCTATAAATATGATTTTATGTTAACATAAAAACAGTCTATAGACTGTAAACAAGGTCAAAAGTTCGTAAATGATGAGGAGTAAGAATATGAAGGAGAATGTATCAAGCATCGATCCAACTTAAGGGCAATATTAATTGCTTTAGGTAAACTGTATTCTAATACAATAACACATAATTCGATAATAATTGGTAAAGATAATGATGATGACCCAGTCTTAGCACACGCTGAATTGAGCGGAAGAGACAATCAATCAGTCAATCAATCAATCAATCAATCAATCAATCAATCAATCAATCAATCAATCAATCAGTAAGCATTAAGTACACGTGTGGCTTGAAGTCAGAAGTGCATGTGGTGAAAACATGGATAGAAAAGCGGCGATGAAGAGCAATCTTGCCGTATACACCACGAGCTCTCCATCTATAGCTATAAGAGACATTAAAAAGAGTGATCCAGGGTCTTACATCTCTGTCGCATCTAGTGCAGGATATAGAAGCTGGGACCTACACTGAAATTGAACCACCTATAGGTAAGTTAGCATTAAATACATTGTAGTAAAGTGAAGAAGAAAAAGTTCATCGCTGCGTACCGTTTGTTTTTAGCGCCCTTCCATCACAAGTCAACTCTTGTTATAAGCGACACCCGGGGAACAGTGACTTGATGCCGTCCAGTGCGTATACTATGTGCGATACAGATAGTCATCCGTAAAGCCAAAGAAAGTTTGTTAAAAAATGCATAGATACTGTTTTGCATGATTACCGTGTGGCCGTGACTTGATGGGGTCCAATGTACAGAGCTCAGCTTGCCATTCATTATAGTCACGCATAAGGAAGACAAATTAAAGTGAATTAGTGGAAAACGCACTAAAGCTGATGAACGACAAAAAGTGGAGAATATGAAGGATTAACTTGTTCTAAATATAAAATACTAAATTGAATTCAATTTACATGAATGTTTAATTATAATTGTTTAATTATTTCAAAGAAAGTGATTTCCAATTCAAAGTATCTCTAATCATCAAAAAGTGCATTTTATTTTGCAGTTGCTTACGTTTGGGTAACTGTTCCACAAATGTCAAGCTAATGAAAAGGAATTGTTCTGTTGATAATTTCTTTTTTATCTATTCCCATACGCGTAAGTTTAGTTGCACGACTCAAGCGTATTGTATCATGATGGCCTTGCCAGTAACTAATGTTATTTCGACTCGCTCCCGAAGGGAACGTTTATGACGAAAACGGGCTACGTCAGGTTTCTATTTTCACTAATGGCTATCGATTTTTCATGTTCTGCCACCGAATGATTCTTTCTTGCTGAATGTTACTCCTAAGATGTAAGGCTTTCATTAATTTGAGTACTTTTAGGATAATATCGACCCGCTGAACAATTAAAACTACCTTGCGACGTATACAGAAGCAACCGGTCCCCCCCCGCCCCCCTTGTCCCTCCCCACACACAACAGGAAAGTGCGACTCAATAGCTTTCATCTGGGAGGTCAAAACTTAAACAGCCACTTTTTTATAGACTCGAAAGTTAAAAATTGTTGAACCGAATAACGCACAAAACGACAGGAAAGTACTTCTAAATAGCTTTTATACGAATGGTTACGCCTTTGGGATTTTATCCGCGAGCTCAAAACTTAGAACCACCTTGTAAAGCATAATAATAAAAAAGCGCATAGAAAGTACTTCTCAACAGCTTTAATTTGAGAAATCACACTTAAGGATTTCATCCACAAACGCTGAAGTTAGAACCACCTTGTACAGTATAACAAACAGCCCCACAGGAAAGTACTGCTCAATAGCTTTCATTTGAATGGTCACACGTTAGGATTTTATTCATAGACACCCACGTTAGAGCCATCTTTTGCAGTAGAATGAACAGTTTCACAGGAAAACTCTGCTCAATAGCCTTCATCTGAGTCAGTGCTGATAGATCTCAACCAAAGACTCAAAGGTTATTACTGCACATTGAATGACTAAGGGATGGTTAAGGTTGAAGACAATGTGCAGAAATAAAATGTAATATTCTTCCTGGCTCTCAGTATACAACCCGTATCCAAGAGTTCCATGTTATGTGCTTTCTGGGAAAGAATATAGTTACTGGATGCAGTTATCTGAAATTTGATGTTAAATTTAAATGTTAAACTCGGAAAGAAATAAGAAAGATGGAATATTCAGTTTGTCACGAGCGTGGGACAAGGAAAAAAAAAACATTTACCATCTTTCTTTCTTTCTTCATTATCACACACGGTGCCTTCGACATTGCTGATCCTAGCAGTATGCGGGACGCGTGTCACAACGAACTCAGTAACTATGACCTCGCTCGCCACGAGTCTCCCAGTAGCTCAGTGGTTAGAGCGTCCGACCGGTGTACGGGAGGTCATGGGTTCGATTCCCGTCGGGGACTCAGATTTTTTCTTTGTCCCATGCTCGTGACAAACTGAATATTCCATCTTTCTTATTTCTTTCCGAGCTTAACATTTACCATCTTTCTTTCTTCAAGTTAGGGCCTGTTTCAAACGCCTCAAACCTATAATGCGAATTAGCAAAACCAACAGCTTTTGTACATTTGCACATGAAAATTTCGACTTTGTAAACAGGCTGGAGAGTTAAATTTTACCTGCTCACCACGAAACCCTCCATTTCTGGGTGCAGTTGTCTAATCAAGGTGATATTGTAGTTAAACAAAAAGGAGTGTGATCATCTTTTAAAGTGCGCATGTTCATGTACCTGTAGGACATTTTTCATTTATAATTTTGGTGTTGCAGTTTAAGGAAGACTTTTGATTTCTTTTCAACAGATTGCTCTGATCTGCTAAAAGCCGGCCATACTCAGAGTGGAGTGCACTCTGTGAACCTAGACGGTAAAGGATCCTTCACTGTCTACTGTGACATGCGCACTGACGGTGGAGGATGGACCGTGTTCCAAAGAAGGCAAGATGGCTCGGTAGACTTCTATCGGGGGTGGAACGATTACAAATAAGGCTTTGGTCAGCTGACGGCTGAGTTCTGGTCAGGAAACGACAAGATTCACAGGCTGACAGCCTCTAGACCCAGCTCTCTACGAGTGGAGCTGGAGGACTGGTCCGGATCTAGAGTGTATGCCAAATATGGCAGGTTTAACGTTGGTGATGAGCAGGTGCAGTATCGACTTGAAGTGGGTTCATATTCAGGGACAGCGGGAGATTCGTTAGCATATCATAATAACATGGCGTTTAGCACAAAAGATAGAGATAATGGCAGAGGGGGTGGACACTGTGCTGTGTCATACACTGGTGCCTGGTGGTACAAATATTGCCTTCACTCCAATCTAAACGGTAAATACCTGGGAAACAAGCGTGATTATCAAGGAGCACGGTGGTCTACATTCAGAAGATCACTTTCACTCAAATTCACTGAAATGAAACTGAGGCCGTCATCCTAAAAAGATTATTTCATTTAGCTGAGACATGTAAACACTGACATATATAAAGAGCTGTTTAAAGTTGAATAGACAGCGCCTGTTCAAATTATTATCAAGAGACGAGAAAGCGTTTGATTTTTACTTGGCTGTCATGGTTAAGGGATTTGAATACTTGGTTAATCGAGCAACATGTTTGTGGGAGACTTTAGCTTTTAGCTTCGTTTGTCGGCAACTTTATTACTCGCTTAAAGTTTGGAGACTAGGAATTAATTGTTTGTTACGTTGATAAAGGTCGTGCAGATGTAGTGTATTCAGTTATAGGCTGTATGAGGGTTATTGTAATGTTTTAAAGCGAAAAAGTCAGCTTTGATTTGGTCAACACAGCTTTGATGGTTTAAATTTTTGACTGTTAAATGTGGCACTGATCATGACGGGAAAAATTAAATATGAATGACTTGATTAAATTGGTTGAATGGGTTATGAAGTTATGAAGAACCCTTACTGCTTTGACGTCAAAGAGAGTATTGTGTTCTTTCTTTGTATCAGAGGCTAGGTTCAAACGGCACACTTTTACGTAAAAAGGAGCTTTATTTTGTTCAACAACACTGTACAGTCACTTAATTTAAGAGGAATTAAGGTGAAATACGTTAGTGTAATAGTGTTTAGAGTTAAAAGTGGCTTGTTTATGTTGTGTTAGCGGAACAATGGACTTCTTGCAGCATGTATACTGAAAGATTTTTTTATCACAGCCAATTAAACACCTCTTTTCTTTTAGCGTTATTTCCTATTCCCCTGACGTTAAGCGATGCTATTTTAAGATTCATGGTTTGACATTAACATATAACCATTGAAAGACAAAATTAACTTTGCTGCAGAAAAAAATAAATAAATAACAAAAAAATTGCAAATGGAATATAAATAAAAACTTAAGCTACACATAGCGTACGAGCAAAAAAACGTTGGAAGCAAGCAAAAAAAAGCTAACATACAGAACAAAGACAATCAACAATTAAGGAAGGTTAAACACGCAATTAGTTTAAGAGTGAGCTTTTGGTTTTGCGGTGTTCTTCAGCAGCTCTCTCCGCTCGCAAAATTCTACAATATCCTTGTTAAAAGTGGCGAAAAAAAAAAGTTTAGCTCAAGGGTGGTAAAGAGCAAAGACTAAAATGACAAAGAAAGGGTTTACGAGGAGTTTGCTCCATTAGATGTCCAGCACCTGGCCAACTGGCCAAAGTTTACCTCTTACATATAGTTTGTCCGGTTGTGATTTGCTAAAGGATACGGGAATATTGTTTCGTTTAGCCATTTTTGAAGGTATCCATTTGTGCACGTCTTCTTGTCACCAATTCTTGAGGGAGATCCTTAAACACCTGGAAGTTCGTATCTCTGAGACGGGAGCCAAGAGCGAAAATTTTCTCGCAATCTTTGAAGCGAAGGAATCTGGCAAGAATTGGCCGCGCTCCTCTATCTTCTTTCTTTCTCCCCAGTCGGTGAACTCTTTGAATCTCAACAGAACTTGCATCATGATAGCCCAGCTGCTTTTCCAGGAAGGATCTAAGCACTGCTTCCGCGTCTTCTAAACCATTTCTCGGCGAAGGAGATTCAGGGTTGTTGTTAAATTTTATATTCTCGCGCCTCGAGTAAGCTTCTAAGTATAAATCTTTCGTGTTGAGGTCTTTTAAAGTTTGGTCAATTTCTCCGTCTTTGACTTTTAATTCGGCTATTTTTCCTTCAATGCCATTGATCCTTTTGTCTAAGGCCTTTTTGTCGTCATCTTGTCTTTAGGTTCTCGATGTCTTCTCTGGCCGTCTTCTCAAGCTCTTCAAGTTTCGCTGTTCTTTCTTCTAGTTTGTCTAAGCTGCCTTCAATTTTTTTAACGGTGCATTCAATGGTATCCAGCTTCTTGAGCTTTTCTAGGATGCACTTTAGAGTTCCACTAAGATCGTCCGTTAGTTCGAGCGCGGTCAGCACAAGGTCGCTGTCCTCGTTATGTTCGCCATGTTCATCGCGTGGCCGCGAAGACTCGGGATCGCTTGTGCTTTTTACTTTTTTCATTGCTGGAGAATCCACTTTTCCATCCGTCGAGCTGTCGGAGGATCGGTTCCTTCTTTTTGTTACGTATTTTAGCAAAGATTCCGCCATTGACTTTGAAGAAATAGCGAATTTTGTGCGAGCGGAGATAAGCACGTTCTTCACGTCGCCATACCTCGACCCAGTCTTTGTTTATGTTACTGTTTTTGAAATCAATCGTACCAAGTACGTGTTATTTTTCGGTATTAGCTATAGTCAGTCCCGGTATATAGGTAACAGTCAATGTTCTGAAAACGGCATGAGCTGCCGGGAAAAACAATTTCATGCGCACCAAATTAAAATTAATAAACAAAAATTGATTTTGATTTTTGGAGCTCAATACTCTATTCTTTAAAATTTAAAACAAATAACCGTAGTCCGCGCTAGAATTTGCCATCACTCAAATAAAAGTAAAAAAAGTATATATTATAGGGTTCAAAATGTTTTCCGGATATTAAAGAAACGTATGCCTTTGCAGAAAAAGAAGGTTCCAATAGTTTCTTTGCTACGCGACAGGAAAGTCAATTAACCGATTGGCGTTAGCGAAGCTTGGAGTACAGTAGCATGAATAAAATTTTTAAGACGACTCTGGTGTTCAACCTGTGAATTACTCTGAGGATTATTCACGGGAAATCTCAGCGGGCATTTTTGAAAAGAATTTTTAATTGACTAGTCACACTGACGTACTCTCGCGCTGTACCTGGGTGTGGTAGGATGGGTTAAGCGTCCGCTCGAACTCTACAGCTTAATCGGCGACAGACTTATGCTCCTGGCAGGTTCAGTTAACAATGCCAGATTCCAGGTTGGACTTTTTTTTTAGCCCCATTGAGCATTTGTTCACTACCTGACTTCCGATGGGTCGCGACCAGATTTCCGATAAGTAGGATCGTCAGCTACCTTAGACGATACGATTCTACTCAGGTTGATTGTGTTGGACATAGATGCATGTAGCTAGTGAACAAAACCCTTAGTAAAGAATAAGCCACAAGACAAAAGGCTGAGAGTGGGGTGAGCTGTGCGTATGCTTTTGACCGCTCTGCTTGACCCCCGGTCTCCACTAAGGAGTCTTTTCGCAGGCTACTGGGCATTAGGCTAGACTTATACCACCCAGCCCGCAAAAGCGACTTTCTACAAAAACGGAGAGAAAACAACTTGATTGACATCCGATCCTGGATAAGCGTGAATGAGTTTGTTTCTACCTGTTTTCTTTGTAATTTGGCCAGATGGGATCGTATTCCGCCCCTTAGGTTATGTGGGTTCAGCTGCTTTCTTACTAAACCAATCACAAATTTGTCTATTCACATCGTATTATGTCCTGGCCATTAAATGTTTCTCTTTCTTTCTGAAAATTTAAGAAGATTAAAATTTGCTTTTCAGAACCGGCCATTAACATTGGAATCAAAGTTTCTGTTCTGTTCGCCAATCGAAACGTTTCGCCAGTGACTTCTCTCTCTGTGCCTTGTCTTTTTTTCAGAGTAATTTCAGCGTCCGAAAGGCCCCAGTTACCTCTATACAGTACCTTGCAATTAAAGAGTTCTTGTCGAAATTGGCCTTGGCTTAAAAGTCTGGTTTCATTTAACAAACGTTCCGGCCTTAAAGGATTAAACAATTTGGTCTCGGATGGTTTATAGAGTCCCGGTAAATCATTTCACGCAACATCATGTATCAATCAATGCATTATGTTGTTTTAAACGCAATATGTTCGAAAATGTTCGATCATTTTATTGATAATACCAGAAAAAAAGAAGCCCACGTCATGCAGCACACAGATTAGAAGTGCCAGATCCTCGTTTCCACACCAAAATCAGAATATGGAGCAGACAGTAACCAAGGTCATCTTGATTGGTTGTCGGTTTTCTTTCTTTCTTCTTGTTGTTGTTGTTCTTTTTTTTTTTTTGACAAAACAGTCTTCAAAGAAATTGTACAAGATTGCTACAATTTATGTGGCTTCTGGCAAGGTTACTGGGTGGGTAATAAGGAGGGCGGTTAAATGAAAGTAAACTGAGAAGGGACTGCGGACCCGAAAAATGATAAAAATGCAAAGCTGCTTTCAAGAAGGGAAACTCCTTTGTTCCATGATCTAGTACTTCGAAAGGCACGCCTTTTATTCTTTAGTTTTCGAACAAAGAAACCTGAAGAAGACCTGTTAAACTCTTAGACCTTGAAGAACAAAGGCCGTGCCGTTCGAAATATTGATTATAAATATACCGTGAAATCAGCCTTGTTTTCTTGTCATATTGCTTCATAGCTGAGTAGATCCTTTACTTATACTGTAGGATCTTGTGCTAAGACTTTGAGCAGTCCCCTTAGGGTTTGTCGAAAAAGAAGAAAACGTGACCCATGACAATTTGAGGCCGAAGGATTTCAGATCTCATATTTTTAAATAAAATGATCCCTAGCCTGCTGCAAACGTTTTCCGTAACGTGCAAAAAAGAATATCGTGCGGCGTAACAGGAATAAATAAATGCTCTTAGCCTGGCAAATTTTTGGCCAAATTTGCTTCGATTTTATAGATGCAGAATGGATGCAAAACTTTCATCCGTCAACACCTCTAAAATCTGTGACACCGCTTAACCTCCCATAATCCTTTACATCATATTCTTTGGCGTACTTATGATATCACACAATATCGAAGCTGTGCCAAAACGGATTTGAACTTTGGTTAGGGTAAGTAAACAAATGGCAGAAAATTTGGCAAGTTCCTCGCACTCGTGATCATAGTATCACATAACGAGCTGAAGCAGACTGTTGTTAAAGTCCGCTGTTCACGGAGAAGCGCATGCGCGAGCGGAACGGCTCAAAAATAAATTGTACGGGTCGACACTAAATTCGAACTGAGCTTATGGTGGAAAAATCCGTTGAAATCGCACCCTAATTTTGCACATCCGCTCTTCGCTTTCCACTTTTTCCTGTTGTAAATATTAGTTCGATTTTTATAATGTTGAAAGTGATTTAGCAGCCGAAATCGGCATTTTAGTCAATGGATGGTCAGAAGAGACGTCGTGGTAGACTGGCGACGGGACGGCAGAACACAATACATTCACGAGATTGAAGAATCGTTGAGTCTTACGAACCAGCATTTTAACTGTTGCGGATCTGACAAATGGAAAATCGTTAAGAACTACAAACAGACCATCACAAGCGGTTCAAACAATAATACCTTTGTCCGAATTGCTGCTGGAGATCTATCAGTTGGATGCTAGTAGTTCGCCATAAGACAACAGAGGTGCAATGTTTTAACTCCAAGAATTCTATTTCTATTTTAACCACAACCACGGAAGTGGAGTTAAATTGATATCGCCAGAAGCTGTAGCTTCTTTATGATCAAAAGAGATGGCAACAGTCTCAGAATAATTAATTTGGATCTGACATCCGTGATAAAGAAAGATACGTGTCTTGCAGATAACCGCAAGCAAACATCAAATTACGTATTAAGAAACTCGTGGATCCTTTCATAAATTAAACCTCACTCTTTTAAGCGGCTTTAGGAATCTTGCAATTAAACTGAGCACAAAAACCTAACTAGTTGCCAAAGAACTAGCACACATAGAGGCACAAAGATTTCAAACGGCTCTAAGAACATCAAACACTCCAAACAGTATCACAGCTTGAAGTTTCTCCCGGATCAATAGGTCAACCTCACAATTTACCGGCTCAATTTCGCTGTGTCGCCTTCAAATCATCTTGATCAAAGGGAGAAATCTTGATCAAAGGGGCAAAGCTGTTACGATTGTACGTGGACAAGGACCAGCAAAGCTTGCAGTAGTACTTGATGAACAGCACAAATGACCGCTCAAAAGCAGCGATGCCCTTCCTTTGCTGCCATTATTTCTGTGTTATCAATCATTTTCTACTGCGCCGGATTTTTGAGAGTAGAACTGGAGTTGAACGCGAAAAAGAAAAGGATAAATGTTCTTGAAAGCGTCACCAAGACTAAGCCACTAACAAATGAGCCAAACCTCATAAAGAAAACAAAGAATGTCCCTGGTAAGTTTGTTCACAGTATTATTAAATGAAAGCATCGAATCGAGACAAAATTCCAAAATTAGTAGTTTGAGAGACACCACTGCAAAGTACTGCTGAAGGGCTTTCAATCAGTCCACTAGGCCATGGGCGTTTAACGATATATTTGGAGTTCATTTTAATACTTATTTCTTTCTTCGTGACAAGCTGCCTATCAGCGTGAAAATGCTGGTGTTTTTTCTGCAAAATGTATTCGAAACGCCGTAAAAACCATGGTTGTGGACAGAAAAAAACCAAAAAGCACTAGCTCTGCTATATTTGGCGTCGAAACCGCTGCGAAAAGCTGCGAACTCAAGCGGTGTACCGACCGAGTTTGAACAGAACTGACGAGGCAAATTTGAACTTTTTGCCTGAACTTTATCGCCTAATTTGTTTCGCCTAAATTGAACTTTTCCCCTTCCACCAAAAAGACAACTGAGTGTTCCTTGAACCTTTTTTTTCCATTAACAAATTTGTTTTTGACTTTTGTTGTCTTTGCTTGTTTTGCTACAACGCGGGTCAACATGCGATTTCGCGCCAAAAACACACGGGATTCAGCAGAGGGTTATATCCAGTGTATGAAGTGTATTGGTAGCCCTGTGGTGCGGACGGACGGACGGATGTACGGACGGACGGTCACGTGACTATTACGTCACTACCAAAATTTCTTGGCTTGACAGGTTACCGAATTTCCTTAGCAATGGAGCTCCGCTAGTGAACAAAACCCTTAGTAAAGAATAAGCCACAAGAAAAGTGCTGAGAGTGGGGTGAGCTGTGCGTATGCTTTTGACCGCTCTGCTTGACCCCCGGTCTCCACTAAGGAGTCTTTTAGCAGGCTACTGGGCATTAGGCTAGACTTATACCACCCAGCCCGCAAAAAACGACTTTCTACAAAAACGGAGAGAAGAAGACAACTTGATTGACATCCGATCCTGGATAAGCGTGAATGAGTTTGTTTCTACCTGTTTTCTTTGTCTTTTTTGGCCAGATGGGATCGTATTCCACCCCTTAGGTTAAATGCGGGCTCAGATGCTTTCTTACCAAATCAATCACAAATTTTTCTATTCACCTCGTACTATGTCCTGGCCATTAAATTTTTCTCTTTTTTTTTCCCTGAAAATTTAAGAAGATTAAAATTTGCTTTTCAGAACTGGCCATTAACATTGGAATTTTCTGTTCTGTTCGCCAACCGAAAAGTTTCGCCAGTGACTTCTCTCTCTGTACCTTGTCTTTTTTTCAGAGTAATTTCAGCGGCCGAAGGGCCCCAGTTACCTCTATTACAGTACCTTGCAATTAAAAAGAATTTTTTAAAAGCTAGAAGTAATAATTTCATTGATCATTTTGATCTCAAAAAAGGGTCTTGATAATCACCATCAACATTACTATCTTTTAAATCTCATTAAGTTGTTATGATTTCTTATTTCCCCTTTATAGTTTCCCATTCCCCATTCCCCGTTTTAGTAACATCCTATCAGACGTTAAAATGTGTGTTTACGATTATTCCTTTAACTCTTTTCGCCAACGGAATGCCTCAGCAGTATCAGATATTTTAATTCAAATTTAAGGAGAAATGGTAACTCGTTTGTGTGTTCATATTCGACAATAGTGTACGATGGTTTGTGTCTCTGCAGGTTTAACACATTAGGTTGTTTATTTTTCAATCATTCAATCGATCAATCCATCCATCCATCCATCCATCCATCCATCCATCCATCCATCCATCCATCCATCAATCAATCAATCAATCTATTATACCATTAAACTGTTATACCAATTAACCATCCCACGGAGGAGATCTCGTGGTTGTTGCACAGGAGACCCAGGCTCAGTGTCAAAACATATGAGGACTTGTCTGGAACGTGATTGCTGGTTTACTCAATTTACTCAATTAAATGTACATACCCGATCATATTTTGCCCTTGTGATTCTTGACCGTCTCAAAGTCTTTCAACAGGATTTAAAATTTCAGCCAGTCTTTCGGTTTCCGAAACCGTTAACCTTCCATTCGCACACTCAACAAACGCCGTCGTATTACATCAAACTACAAATACAAAATGTCTCTTTCCGTCTCTTCTTCGTTAAAATCCGGTTCAGTTTTCAGAAATGATATGAACACTGTTTTCTTTTCCTGAAATAAGGCCAATTAAACGCATCCCAATCGAAGTTTTCCATCTTCGCATATTTCAATGCCTATTTCGCACGACTAACAATTGGATATAACTGTGCAACTCGAACTATGAGCCCTGAATGTATATTGCGGCGCCGTCCGCTGATCGTTACATGTTTCAGATAAATCAACTAAAGAATACATAACTGAAACATTTGACAACCACTTCGACCTCTTTAGCCCCACCCCAAAAGGAAACAAAATTAGAACATATTTCCCAACCAGTGCAAATGTAGACGGCACAAAGGCAGTCCCCAGCCAGTCGCCTTTCTCAGTCTTGAGATGTAAGAGGCGGACGTGAATCGGAAGAAAATGGGGAAAGGGAAGGCAGAGAGCTTTTTTTTCCTTACAGCCACCCCACTGCTCCATACAAAGACATCCTTTTAACGCATGTCTGCTACCTAAGAGAGAGACGACGGGGAACCAGTCCCATCCACCCAAGGAAGGAAAAATGTGGATATCGACTTGAACAAGTGTGGTCTTATGGGTAGGGTGATGAAAAATGCCCCCTCCCCCCCCTCAAGAAAAAAGCTGGGGTCGAAACATGTGCTCAAAATTGAAGATACATAAGAAAATAAGAAAAACATAAGAACTACTTAATACAGCCCATCTAAAAAAATGTTGCGTTCATTATGCATGTAGCAGCTTGAAAATCGCAGTCTTTATTTTCGGCAAAACGAAGCTTTTGTAGCTTTTTCTGTCGCAAGCAAAGGCCGGTTGCCATCACCCAAACTTGTGCACTTTGAGTTTAAGTTTGGAAACAATTCAAAATCGTCAGGTTTTTCGATATTTTGAAAAGCAATTTCAAGCAAGAACTTTAGACCCTTCATGCTCATCCCATCTACTTACCACTGAAATTTTGACACCATGAAATTTTTTGACAACATGCAGCTCAGAGGAAGCGAGTCAATTTGGTGCTGATAGGCGAAGAAATGTTGTGTTTGCCACCACACGCTGATATTAATTTTTCATTCACTATTAAATTTCCTTTCAACAAATCCACAGTTGCATTCACTGAATTTTAAACTAACGTGCTAAACCGAATTTAAACTTTGCCTCGGATGATAACACGAGAAGTCAGTAAAAATAGAAGGAAACTTGGCAAGGTCCTCTCTCGAGCGCGTGATCATGGCATCACATGACAAGCCAAAACAAACTTTACACCCGGGGGGGGGGGGGCACTCAGCAGAATCTCGGGTAGGGAGGTGCGGCCCGGGTGTTTAAACCCTGACCCTGTTTAAGACAAAAATCTCTGATTTTGCTACCCTGTTAAAGACAGATTTCGGATTTTTTGTACCCTGTCTAAGACATTTAACTCAACATCATACCCTCCTTACGGCTAGAATGGACTAGTCAGAGACTGTTTCTCATTTCAATATGCTGAACATTGGCAAACTGGTAAAAATTTGGCTTTTTGTGAGGGTTCTGTAGTTAATCAATACATAAGGTCGTGTAACGATACCCTGTTTAAGACAAAAATTGATGAAATCGATACCCCGTTCAAGACAAAATCCTCTGAAAACCATACCCTATCGGGCCGCACGTCCCCGTTAAGGCCATATAGGAGAGTACCTCCCCGGGCTTTACACTGCGAGCTGCATCAGTGGTTTTGGAACAACAGAAATGACAGCTCAAAAGCAAAGATGCCCTTCTTTTGCTTCCATAATTTCCGTGTTATCAATCATTTTCTACTGTGGCAGATTTTTGAGAGTTGAACTGGAGATGAACGAGCAAAAGCAAAGGATAAAAGCTCTTGAACGCGTCACCGAGTCTAAATTGCGAACCGATGAGCCAATCCTCCCAATGACAACAAGGAATGTCCCTGGTAAGTTTGTTCACAGTATAGCAACCAAGAATCGAAACTGGACAAAACCCCCAAATTCTGATTTTGAGAGACATTGTAAAATAAACAGCACCACCGCGCAAAGTATTACTGAAGGGCTTTCATATGAATGTTAAACACGCTCTAGGATTTCAATCACATCTAAACGTTGTCTGTTTATCAATGAGTTGAAGAAACCTTGTAGCAAAAAGTAAGTTGTGTTAGCTAATAATGCCAAAGGGCCTCTCTCACCTATGTTAGGGCTTTGGTCAGCTGACGGCTAACGACAAGATTCACAGGCTGACGGCCTCTAGACCCAGCTCTCTACGAGTGGAGCTGGAGGACTGGTCCGGATCTAGAGTGTATGCCAAATATGGCAGGTTTAACGTTGGTGATGAGCAGGCGCAGTATCGACTTGAAGTGGGTTCATATTCAGGGACAGCGGGAGATTCGTTAATAGGTGGTCACAGCCACAACAACATGGCGTTTACCACAAAAGATAGAGATAATGACAGATGGAGCAGTGGAAACTGTGCTGTGTCATACACTGGTGCCTGGTGGTAGAAGAGTTGCCTTCACTCCAATCTAAACGGAAAATACCTGGGAAACAAGCGTGATTACCGAGGAGCGATGTGGTTCACATTCAGAAGCTCACTTTTACTCAAATTCACTGAAATGAAACTGAGGCCGTCATCCTAAAAAGATTATTTCATTTAGCTGAGACATGTAAACACTGACATATAAAAAGAGCTGTTTCAAGTTGAATAGACAGCGCGTGTTTCAAGTTATAATCAAGAGACGAGAAAGCGTTTGATTTTTACTTGGCTGTTATGGTTAAGGGATTTGAATACTAGTTTAATCGAGCAAGTGGGAGACTTAAGCTTAAAGCTTTAGTTTGTCGGCACCTTTTTTAATCGCTTTAAGTTTGGAGACCAAGAATTGTTAGTTACATTGACAAAAGTCATGTAGATGTAGTGTAAACATCTGTAAAGCGTTGTTGAACCACCGGAAAACAGCGCTAAATAAATGTATAGTATATTCAGTTATAGGTTGTATAAGGGTTATTGTAATTTTTTTTAAAGCGAAAAAGTGGGCTTTGCTTTGGTCAACAAAGCTTTGATCGTTTAAATTTCTGATTGTTAAATGTCGTAGTGATCATGAAGGAAATATTAAAGATGAATGATTTGAGTAAATAGGTTGAATGGGTTATGGAGTTGTGAAGTCTTTTACTGTTTTGAAATCAAACCGAATATTGTGTTATCTGTTTGTATCGGAGGCTAGGTTCAAGCGGCATACTTTTAAGTGAGTTGAACAAAGCTGTTGAAAGCTGTTGAACAAAGCTGTACAGTCACTTAAGATGAGGGTACAGTACTTTAACGTAATGGTTTGACAGTGTCTAGCGATAAGTGTTTCTTCTTTGTTACTGTTTTTGACATGGATCGTACCAATCACGTTTTATTTCTTGGCGTAAGTAAGTCCCGGTTTATAGGTGACAGTCAACATTCTTAATTACAGAAAGGAAGGCCTTATACAAGGAGTGGTTTTCTCAAATTTTCTAAAAGCATGGGTTGCCCGAAAAGCTATTTCATGTGCACAGAATTAAAATTAATAAATAAAATTGCTTTTGATGGTTGGAGCTTAAATAACAAATTACCCATTTCTTTAAAATACAGAGAAACCTCGATTTAATGAACCTCCATATAACGGAGTCCTTGGTATAACGAAGCTGTGATTTTCAGCCCAGTAGTAGTGTAATGTATGGAAAAGAACCTCGATATAACGAGCCCTCGATATAACGAACCAATTTCCCCAGTCCCTTGGCACTTCGTGAAATCGAGGTTCCACTGTATGAAACAAATAAGGCTAGTTCGCGCTAGAATTTTCCATCACTCAAATAATACTGAAATAGAAAATATGTGTTCTCGGCACAGGTACCTCAAGCTCTATAAAATGAAACTGATGCCCTCATCCTAAAAAGAACACCAATAGCAGAATAAATGTGTAGACGGATAAAATTCCTATATCGTTCACTTTGTTGGAGATATAAACTCCGACATATATGTAGCTTTTAAAAGTTTTATAAATAACAGGCAGAATTGGCAACGCCTGAAGCATTTTTCTGCCTAAATTTCTCATCTAGCATATCATTCAGTAAACAGCGACTTTATATATATAGCTATTTCAAGTTTGTGGGAAAGAAAAATGACAGACTGAATAGGCACATCAGCTTCAAATTACAACTGCGAGGTTATTACTGATTTTGATTTAGGCGTGAGAGTTGGGAGGGAGGGCAAACTGAATATTAAGTCACCGAGAGACTGATTTGATTTACCATGTAGTCTATGCTATTGCATGAGATTGAAATTGAGACATTTTAGCTACGTTTCTCCGCAACTTTTTTAAGTAACGCTTCGCGTAAGAACTATAGAAAATTTGGCAACGCGGCAGGAAGTCATCCGGTGTCTGTTTCCAATTAAGTAATTAAAATACGGCTACGTGATTGGCTGAAATCAGAAAAGTAGTGATAAATAGGCCAAAAATATGCAGAAAATACATTTTTATGGTCCAAATATGGACTATACCTATTGTTCTTTCTGTCACGAAAGTTTGGTCACGATCGTATGTGGGGAACCATGGTAACGACAGAAGAACATGTGCTCGATCTGTAGCCGCCATCTTGGATTTGACGAGTTCGCGTCCATTTCTTCACCGCAGCTAGTCATCTTGGTTCAAATTTCCTTGTCTTTTCGTATTACGTGAGCAACTCTGCTGGAGGATGCCTTTTGCAGCAGTGTTTTGTCGTTTGTTCTATTCTAAATAGGGTTTTGGTGATCTCGAAGTCCTCGCACCGTGTAGAAAGCTGAGAAAGCGATCGAGTTCCATTTGGGCTTATCGTTTTGTGGGATTGTGCAATGTGGAGGAAAACGCAAAGATCGGAAGCGAAATCTTTGTGTGGCGCGTGCATACAGAATCAAATTTAAAGGTTCAACTTGTAAATATCGAACGAATGCACAGGTCAGTAGCTTTTGTTTTATTTTGGAGCACTGGTATGAACTGTATAAACCAAAGAGTGATATGAGAGTTCGAATGTTCTGAAATGAGGTCCAAATGATCTCAGTTCTCCTTTTCGAAACAGTGAACGTCTAAATAAAATTTGAAAAACGAATTCTGTTGTGTATCTTATGTATTTTCACTTTTCCGAGTCTCTAGAGATGTTTAGGATGATCATTTGCTCGCCGGTTGATCGCCGTCAAGTAAATTAGACTTTCGGTGCCTTGGCGCGTATCCCTTCCTTCGTGATCTCGGGGAGTGGGAAAGTCGGACTGTAATTCCTCAGTATTTAATAGCACCAGTTACACAAGGTAAAACGAGTTTTATTACCAGAAACTTTATGGCCTAAGGCGTTGTGTACTGAGTATAAAGCAACATTGCTTGCGGTCTCTTGTTAAGATTTTCCGGGGGTTTTTACATTACCCGATTACCGTTTTTGTACAAGCTTTAAGTTCTTATGTTTTGGCGTCGGCAAAAATGTCAAAGATTAAGATTATAAAACCAGGTAACGAAGAAATAGCTAGCTATCAGACTTTATTTACGAACTGCGAAGTCAAAATGTCACGATGTTTGTCATATTTCATTGCGTGGTTTTGCGTGTGAACCAGTTCCAAAATAGATGCCGCGTATTGCACAAAACAATGAAATGGGGGTAAATGATTGATGAAACTGTCAAAGTTACGACGAAAACAAGGCAAAATATCGCTTTCGATCTCATCATCTTCGGAAACTCGTAGTTCCCCACATACAATTTCTCTGAAACTTTACGTCCATAAAGATCTTTATTTAAAGAAACTTCTTAGCTAATTTCAACGCTTCCTTCGAATTCTAGGCTTTTGTAATTTTCCTGAAACCATTTGAATTTCGCGGTAATAGCTTTTTATCCAATGAGAAAGCTAATTTAAGGCTTATTAACACGTTTACTCACGGTAGGAAATAACGGCTCCCATTGCCGCGGTCTATTGTTCTCTACTATAGTTCTTACGCGAAGCGTTACTTAATCGTTTATCGATGTATAGGCGGTAAGTCAAAGCCAATGACAAAAAAGCCATACAGTAACACATAGATTCAGTTTACAGTCAGATTGAACTTTGTTACCCTTTATCCTCTCTTACCCATTTTCAGAACTAGTATGCAAAATCCATACCAATTTTACTTCTTTAGAGGAGAATGGCTAAAGTCCTTACCCATTTTTAGACCAAAGCGGCTCACTCTTAACCTGGTCTTACATAGACCTTGTTTAAATAATTAGCCACAACATCTTGTTACCGTTTTTGACAGCAAACCAATTTTATTAGGTTTATTGCCTGGTATATTTAAGGTAATATTTGTAGGTATCCTGTCACAATTAATGTTTTAGGTAACAGCGGCTCAAGTAAGTTAAGGCTTGATTGTTTTTCCTTAAACGACTCCCAGCAGAGATTTTTGAGACCTTTCGTTTTCTGTAGTTAAAATAACTTATCCCGACCATGCCAGTTCCAGTTAATAATTGTTTGACTTTTCTGATCAAATGAAAGTCTTTCCAAGTATTACGTGACATTTCTTGGTTGATGACGTCACGAACCATATTTTTCGAAATGGGGAACGTTAGCACTCAGAAATTTGGAGAACTTATGTCATTAAAATGCCCAGTAGTACCATTCCAATGTATCTCCGCTTTTTAAGGTGGTATACTTCATTTATATTTGAAGATATTTTGACGTTTAGCATGTCACGTGACCTGTTTTCAAAAATTGACCGAGGCGGAGTGATGAAGCCTTTACTAAAAGTCATTGAACAAGGGAGCAAAAACATGACTATCAGAAAGCTTTCTGTTCCCCATTTTCAAGTAAAGATTTTTACCGTTATAAGTCATTTTCAAGTCACGTGACAAAAACTTCCGGTGAATAAGTTCATAAAATTACTAATAATAGCGATACCAAACTACTCGCCAAGTTTCAAGTTTCAAGAAGAATGGACAAATATTTCACCTTCAAATAAAAATATGTCAAATAACCAGCCTGGTCAAGCCTTAACATACTTGAGGGTATTCTGTCACACCTGGGAATGCTTTCATAATTTAGTTAAGTACCCGGTTGATCATCAGATTAAGTACACTTCGAACTAGAAAGTTCCCTATGTTTTTGTCGCGTTTGAATGAAATCAATGGAGGCTGTGAAAAGATTTTTCCTGTTTCATTGTCATTTTGGAGTAACTTAAAAGTTTTTTAAAATGATGTTTTTGGCTGTGAGGTTATGTGGATGGTAAGTGAGTGTCAATGGAATTCTCTCGTTCTTTTCCTTCTGTGACGTTGGCAGTGCTGACTGTCGATCAATCTGTTGAGCACGGTGTTGTGCCGTGTTGACAACAGAATCAGGATAGCCACGCTTCTTGATGAAATGGTGCATTTCCTCTGATTTGTTGGAAAAATCGGAGTCATTACTACATAAACGTCGAAGTCTAAGAAATTGAGAGAACGGGATGGAGTTTTTGACGTGGGAGGGATGAGAGGATGAATGCAACAAATAACTATGGGAATCTGCAGGTTTGTAGTGCACACTGTTCAGACTTACTTACCCCACTCCATCAAGGAGCTTGGACCGTAAGTGTAGTGTGTTCAGACTTACGTACCCCACCCCATCAAGGAGCTTAGACCGTGAGTGTGGTGTGTGCGCAGATTGGATTGTCGAATGCAACGAAGAAAACGTGATTGCCCACAAGTTAATTTAAGGCCGAAAGTGTTCAAATCTTGGCGCAGTTGAACATGGCCAGAGAACGTCAGCGGGAGCAAACGTAGCCTTAACCGCGAGGGTTTACTGATACGTGCAGGAATTGAGTTCCGTGTAGCATTACAGGAAAGAGGATGTACTACATTTAGGGCCTAATGATTTCCCAGTTGTAGAATAGCCTTAATTTTGCCCGTCAAGACCGCTTTAACTACTGACACGATTTAACCTTTCATTATCCTTTAATAAATTTACACTCGTATTCGAATCAATTTTCAAACCATACGACATATCAAAGCTTTACCAAAACAGATTTGAACTTTGCCTCGCATGATAACCCGAGACGCAATATAAATAGCAGAAAACTTGGCAAGTTCCTTGCACTCGTGATCATAGTGTATCACGTAACAAGCTGAGGAAGTGTTTTATCAACCACAGACAAAACTTGCATTACTAATATGCGTCAGTAGGATTTGAACAGCAGAAATGACTGCACAAAAGCAGAGGTTGCCTTCCTTTGCTTCCATTATTTCCATATTATCAATCATTTTGTATTGCGCCGGATTTCTGAGAGTTGAACTGGAGTTGAACAAGCAGAAGCAAAGGATAAATGCTCTTGAAGAGGTCGCAAAGACTAAACTGCCAACCGATGAGGCAAACCACCCGAAAACAGCAAACAGTGTTCCTGGTAAGTTTGTTAACAATATATTTAGTTTGTGTGAGAATCGAAACAGGACAAAACCCCCCAAATTTCGCTTTGAGACGCATTGTAAATTCAACAAAGCTACCGCAAAGTTCTGCGAGCTTTCGTATCAGTACACGCTTTAGGATTTCGTTTACATGCATCCAAACGTTATAGGACCACATTCTTAGTACACCGGCGGATGTGAAAACCTGCCGGTGTTAGCTAATATCGGATTCGTGATTTCCAAATCATGGCTTGTTCCAAAGTACCGTACCGAAGCTTATAAAGTGAGGGTTGGTTAAAGCTTAAATAAAAAGGAAAGGCATGTACAGTGTAGTGTTTGCGTGTTCTGTCTTCTTCCTTCTGTGATAAAGGAAACCGAAGGTTAACAGGTCAATCTCTAGAACTTAACATTCCCAAAGTAATTCAAAACATGGAGACGTGGATGTGCCACTGCTTATTTGAAAGTTTAGGTAAACATTATCTGTCATGCTATCTTACCTACCGTCCAAATATTCTCTTCTTTTTTGACAATTAGTGTTCATCTGTGATCTTAAAGGAGAGGAGTCGCGTACAAAAAATTCGTAAGCTCTTTCCAGGTGTCAATGAGTTTAACCCACTTGTTCCTGTTACGAACACAACAACATTAACAACGCCCAGAGAGAGTTTTCTCATCTCAAGCATCTCAAGGGATGTGACTTTAATGGGACACATTTTCAACCTAAACCTGTTTTGGCGATGCTTGAGCAATTTCGTCTTAGGCAAGGCAATCGAACCACACATCTGTACGTCAAGCTCAGTGACGGTGCTCTGTCGGAAAAATTTCCCTCAACGGTACCCTCAATAGGCACTCTCTAAGGTTGCTTTCTATCCTTTCGTAAATTCTTAATGGGGACCAACTCGTGGTACCAACACAGTCCAAGCTTAATTCAATTTATAAACAAGTAAATTCTTTCGTTTTTATGCCAGCCGAGGTGTATTTGTCGCATTCGTCAACAAACTTGATGCATAACTGTGAATCTGTTAAATGTGCTGCTCTCTGCTTGGGCCGCATTTGATTGCACACAAAGACACTTGAAGCACTCTTCATTTGCAACGGCAAAATTGGATACTATAAATAATTTTAGGGTTTTCCCACTAACTGAAGGAAAAGAGTTACGCCTGAGAGAGAAACATTTGGGACTCAACAAGCATCATCCGGCAGAGTGTATACCCATCGGTAGCGTAGGGCTTAAGGTACGTTCTGGCAACAAAACTACATAAACGTAGACTATCAAGTAGTCTCTTTCAAGAAAGCTGAACCATTATACTGTTACAGCCTCCAAGCATCATACCTTACAAAACACCTATAGTTTAAGTGTAGCGTTTTAGATTACTTGAGAATAGGGAAGATATTGCCACCCACATCGATAACTACATAGCTAAGGAAAACTGGATGCTTCCTAAAATTCACAGAAACACGGAACCAACTGATATTTTTAGCACCTTATTATTGCAAGTCAGTGGAATTTATAGATCTCTTAATGAACGCTGATTTTTTTGATGTTGAGCTAACACTACATACACACAAAAAGGAGTACAGCAAATTACTAGAAAAAATATAGCAATAGAAAAGCTAAATGAACAGAGAGCATTACAAAGACGAAAAAGTTGAATATGCTATAAAGGGATTAACTAACATTCTATGTTATAAGCTTTACATTTTTTACTGCAAGATAGAAAACACAAAAGTTTAAGGAGAGGGAATACCTTAACAATATACCTTTCTAATAGGCTTACACAAATATTCTAATTAACAATATTACACTGAATATGAACGTTGATAATATGCTTGGGTTTTGGTTTGAAAACTTTCCGGCTTTAAGGTAAAACGACTCTGGGTCCTTTCTCTCTAGTTAAGTGGATAAACAGTGACTTTACATGTTCGCGAGATCCGTCCTTTCAAATATATCTTTCTTTCTCTCCCATTCCTTCTTAGGTCTTCAGTCAGATAATCTGTTAAGAAAAAGGCGAAATTCTGATTCAAAAGGAAACACCACGAAAACTGAAAACACAGCGGAAACGATACTAAAAATGAGCAGAACTTTGTCAGAGTTGAAACCGCATCTCTGCCAATCGAAGGGTGTGACGTGCTCGTCTGGTCCCCCAGGCCCTCCCGGTCCACCTGGTCCGAGAGGACAGAAAGGAGCCCGGGGAAGAAGAGGGCAGAAAGGAAAAACTGGAAACAAAGGAGATCAAGGTATTATGGGATCGCCGGGAAGAAGTGGAAAACAAGGCATTATGGGACCTCCGGGGTTACATGGCGAAGCAGGACCTAAAGGAGAGAAAGGCGACATAGGGCCCGCAGGCATGCCGGGAGCAAAAGGAGAAACTGGTGAATCGATTTCAGCTCCTACTGTTGCTGTTTCTCCTGCAAAGTCGACAGTTAACGAAAGTGGGTCAGTCTCGTTTCAGTGTTCAGCCAGCGGAAATCCCCAGCCTGTAATAAAGTGGAGAAGAGTGAACAGTCAGTCAGAAATAAGCAAGCCAGCGATTTTGCGAGGAAAGTTGCTTTTTCAGAACGTGAAAGGAAACGACTCTGGTGTGTATGAATGTTTAGCGGCAAACATCCTAGGAAAAGCTCGGACAGTGGCGCAATTGGTTGTGAACGGTAAGTGTTTTAATTTTGCTGTGAAATAAGCATAACTGTAATCCTGCACTCACCATAAGCACAGCTGGCACAAGAATAATGCAAAAAAAGAAGTTTTTCTCCCATGTTTTTGTTCTGACCGGCTTGCATTTTGTTTTACAAGTGGCTGGGAATTGTTTTGATTTCAATCTGGAGTCACTCAATAAGAGACGATTATGATTATTTTTGATGGGGTCGGTCTCGAGCTGTGCGCGGTGTCTCGACGCCAAACACAAATGCGACCTTATTAAGTGTTAACGTCATGTAATGACGTCATAGTTCATAGCCGTCGCCTGAGTGTGTCCTATGTGATCTCCCGATGCAGTGCTGATGCTAAGGTTACCGCTTTGTTTTGCTTTAATTACTGTCAGCCGGACCTTTGCCTCTCTGTGAAAGAAAGAACTAAAAGCTAATAATTGTGCATTGATTCAACCGTATACAGAGATCAAACAAAGCAGTTTCTTTATGCAGTGATATTGTCTGCACAGTGAGGATATCTTTTTATTATGCAAATCTAGAGCATCTGTAGCCCAGGAGGGAGAGGGGTACTACCACATGTACGTTTTGCGGGTATGTACCACTGGATGGGTCTCGTGGTCGCACCCTTTACTCTCTCTGGAAACGAAAGCTTCTAATAAAGTAAGAAGCGGTCAAACTGCTGTCGGCTATTGTCGTATATGTCTGGCACCATCAGGGGGTCAAGGAAATAGATTAACAAAGATGACTGGATGTTATACTGCAAGCAGGCTCTAGGGGAAAAGACATTATCATTCTGTTTACGGGAACTATACCGGCGACTATTCTGATTCCAGTAGGGGAAAGGTTTACAATTAACACCCCTCACTTCATATGTACACAAAGTCATAGAATATGTTTACACTGCAGCTCATCCTCTTGTCTCTCTTCATCCGAGACCTCTTCACGTCATTGAAGGAAGCAACGTCACTCTACCTACTTGTCACGTGACTGGTCACCCCACACCAGCAGTCACGTGGAGCAAGTCGTTTGGTCAGCTGCCGCAGGGGAGGGTGCGCAGTAACAACAGCATCATAAAACTTCTTCATGTCCGAAAGTCTGATTCTGGCGACTATCTCTGCACTGCGACAAACCTGCTAGGAAGTGTTGTACAGAAAACTCTCTTGGTCGTAGTTTCTCTTCCACGGTTCACTGTTAAACCACGTGCGAAAGCTGTTGCAATTGTTGGCGACACTTTGACGTTAAACTGCAGCGCTACTGGTGATCCACAACCAGTCATCAGCTGGAAAAAACAAGGAGGTCAACTGCCAGTTGGGCGGAGCCAGCAGATCAATGGTGCGTTAGTTGTAAGGGACATTAAAAAGGTTGATGCAGGGAATTACATTTGTGTCGCAACAAGTGCAGGAGTGTTCCATGTGGAAGCTGGAGCCTACATTGAAATTCAAGCGCCTAAAGGTGAGTTAGCGTTAAATACATTGTAGTAAAGTGACGAAAACAAAGATCTTCGCTACATATCGTTTGTTTTTAACACCCTCAGTCCATCACCACTCAACTCTTGTTACAAGCGACACCAGCGGGACAGTGCCCTAATGCCGTCCAGTGGGTATACTGTATGCGTGACAGTTATCTGGCAAACAAAGTGAATAACATAACAACATAAAATAACAAATTTCGAAAAAGCTACCTACCAGAAGACGCGAGGTTTGGATGGCTATAGCAGACAGAGAAAATTTCCAAGCAATAGAAACACGCGAGCAAACACGGAAGATGCCTGCCAGAAATGTAGCGGAAAACTTTGAGACAGAAATTTGCATATTGTAGAAAACCGAGAAAGTTAAGAAAGGCAAAACAGAAAGAAAAAGAACAAAGGAAAATCGCTTGTTTGGGGCTTTTCATCCCCTCTCTTTGAAAAACAAAACACTGTTAAGGCGGAATATCAAGTAGAATGATGTAAAGCAAATCTTTTTGGTTAAACAAGCAAATTTCGCCGCTATTGGTATACGGAAAAGTTCCAATAATTAAGCGTCAATTGTCAAAATTTCGTGATGTTTTGAAGAGACCAACAAAAATAAACCCAAGCCATTTCCAAGTTTTTTTTAGAAAAGTGCATGAACAGTTGATTTGCAGAGTATCGAGATCATTTTGGAGTAAGGGCGCACGTTTAATTATTTCAAATAAAGTGACTTCCAATTTCTTGTTTCTCTAGTCATGAAAACGTGCGTTTTATTTTGCAATTGTTTACGTTTGGTTAACTCTTCAGCAAATGTCTCGTTAATGAAAACGACTTTTTCTGTTGAAAAAAGTGTCTTTCTTTTACAATACGCGTTAGTTTAATTGCGCGACTCAAGCTTATTGTATTGCCAGTGATGCGTGTCATTTCGGCTCGCTCCCGAAGGCGATATCAGCTTTTCCTTACTTTTCTCCAAATTATAGCGTTTATGGCGAAAACGATCTACCGTATGGTACAAAATTTTTGCGGCTTCTAATTTTTGCGATTTTTGCGGTTTTTTCATGATCTGCAAAAAAGCTTCCCGCAAAAAAAGGGTACCGCAAAGTTTTTCTCCACAAAAATTTTCTCCACTGTCGAAATTATATACAAAGATGACCTTTTACATGTAATGTAAAATCGCGTGGGTAGGCCATTTACTTAAAATATCTCTTTTCAGTTCAGAAACAAAACGAAATTAGAAACAAACATTCAGAAACAAAAACGATGAAATTGCAATCGGTACACTACCAGAATATATAAGCTGCAAAAGGCTTTACGGAAATGGATCGTCCGAAGGTACCATTGATTAACTGCGATCAACGTGTTTTACATGTGCATGTTGTTTCACCTAAATTCAGATTGCATGTACTCAGACAAATGTTATAACTCAAATTGAACGCGACCTCTCAAAATCCAAAGTTAGTCCCCGGCAAGAAAGCGAGTTTTCCCCAATCGAAAAAATTAATTTCCGTAAAACAAAAAAAAATCGCCCATTCGTAGAATTAAATTTTGCAAAACTTTAGTGTTACACGGTACGTCAGGTTTCTATTTTCACTAATGGCTATCGATTTTTCACGTTCTGCTACCGAATGATTCCTTCTTACAAAAAGTTTCTCTAGGAGATAAAGCTTATTAGCGTTCATTAATTTAAGTGGTAGCAATATCGACCCACTGAAAACAATATCGACCCACTGAAAAATTAGAACTACCTTGCACTGCCTTAATACAGAAGCAGGAGCCCATTAATGGGCCCATTAATGAGTAATGGGCTCCTGACAGAAGTAACACAACAGGAAAGTTCGACTCAATAGCTTTCATCCGTGAGGTCAAAGATTTAACTGTGACTTTATTTTATAGACTCAAAAGTTAAAAAACGTTGAACCGAATAATGCACAGTACGACAGAAAGTACTTCTCAATAGCTTTAATACGAATGGTTACACTTTGGGGTTTTATCCGCGAGCTCAAAACTTAGAACCACCTTGTACAGCATAGTAATAAAAAAAGACTATGGAAAAGTACTGCTCAACAGCTTTCATATGAGAAATCACCTTGTACAGTATTAAAAAACAGCCACACAGGAAAGTACTGCTCAACAGCTTTCATTTGAATGGTCACACTTCAGGAATTTATTCACAGACACCGATGTTAGAGCCGTCTTGTACAGTATAATGAACTGTAGCACAGGAAAACTCTGCTCAGTAGCTTTCATCTAAATCAGTGCTGATAGATTTCATCCACAGACTCAAAAGTAATAACTACACATTGCATGACTATATAGGGGAATAGTTAAGGTTGTGCAGAAATAAAATGTAACAATCTTCCTGTCTCTTGATATACAACCCGTATCTAAGAGTTGCATGTTATGTGCTTGCTGGGAATTGAAAGAATTTAGTTGATGGATGCAGTTATCCGTAATTTAAAAAAGGCGAGATGGCACTGACAAGGAGGAGTTTTGCCATCTTTCTACAAGTGCTCTACTGTGTTAATATACAACGCGGTTTCTCTACAAAAAAGGCAGTGTCAGAGTTTAAGAAAGACTTTTGATTTCGTTTAAATTTCAACAACTTGCTCTTATTTGCTAAAAGCCGGTTGCACTTACAGTGGAGTGTACTCTGGGAATTTTATAAAACCAATAATTACTCCTTTCTCGCTTGTTGGATCTGAGGCGTTTGTAAACAATTTTGTGCTACGTGTGCTTGCTTTCTGGTTATTCATCGCCTAACATCCAACAAGTGAGAGTGGAATTATTGTCTATTCTTACTGGTTGTTGAAAAACTTAGTCGCAATCACGTTCGACAAGAAGAAAAGCGGCATCTAAGTATAAGATATACAAGTTATGGCCTCATTCAAACGCCCCGAACCTATAATGTAAATTAACAAAACCAACAGCTTTTTCCCTTTTCACATGAAAAGTTCGACATTTGAAAACAGGCCGAAGAGTCAAATTTTACCTGCTTGCCGCGAAAGACCTTGATTTATGGGTGCAGTTGCCTCATCAAGGTGAGATGGTAGTTAAACAAAAAGGAGTTTGAGCAGTTTAAAAATCTACATGTCTATGTACCTGTAGGACCTGTAAGGAAGACTTTTGATTTCGTTTCAACAGATTGCTCTGATCTGCTAAAAGCCGGCCATACTCAGAGTGGAGTGTACTCTGTAAACCCAGACGGCAAAGGATCCTTCACTGTCTACTGTGACATGCGCACTGACGGTGGAGGATGGACCGTTTTCCAAAGAAGGCAAGATGGCTCGGTAGACTTCTATCGGGGGTGGAACGACTACAAATCAGGTTTTGGTCAGCTGACGGCTGAGTTCTGGTTAGGAAACGACAAGATTCACAGGCTGACGGCCTCTAGACCCAGCACTCTACGAGTGGAGTTGGAAGATTGGTCCGGATCTAGAGTGTATGCCAAATATGGCAGGTTTAACGTTGGTGATGAGCAGGCGCAGTATCGACTTGAAGTGGGTTCATATTCAGGGACAGCGGGAGATTCGTTAATCTCAGGGCATAATAACATGGCGTTTAGCACAAAAGATAGAGATAATGACAGATACAGTAGTGGAAACTGTGCTGTGCGATACACTGGTGCCTGGTGGTACAATAGTTGCCATAACTCCAATCTAAACGGAAAATACCTGGGAAACAAGCGTGATAGCCGAGGAGCACGGTGGTCTGCATTCAGAGGGTCACTTTCACTCAAATTCACTGAAATGAAACTGAGGCCGTCATCCTAAAAGGAATATTTCATTTAGCTGACACATGTAAACACTGACATATATAAAGAGCTGTTTGAAGTTGAATAGACAGCGCCGGTTTCAAATTATAATCAAGAGACGAGAAAGGGTTTGATTTTTACTTGGCTGTCATGGTTAAGGGATTTGAATACTTGTTTAATCGAGCAACACGTATGTGGGAGACTTTAGCTTAAAGCTTCGTTTGTCGGCACCTTTTTCAATAGCTTTAAGTTTGGAGACCAGGAATTGTTAGTTACATTGACAAAGGTCATGCAGATGTAGTGTAAACATCTGTAAAGCGCTGTTGAACCACCGGAAAACAGCGCTAGATAAATGCATAGTGTATCCAGTTATAGGCTGTATAAGGGTTATTGTAATTTTTTTTAAAGCGAAAAAGTCGGCTTTGCTTTGGTCGACAAAGCCTTGATCGTGAATGGTTTGAGTAAATAGGTTGAATGGGTTCATTATGGAGTTGTGAAGTTTTTACTGTTTTAACATCAAACCGAATATTGTGTTATTTGTTTGTATCGGAGGCTAGGTTCAAACGGCATACTTTTAAGTGAGCTATGGTAGTTTCGTTTTGTTGAACAAAGCTGTACAGTCACTTAACAGGAGGGTACAGTACTTTAACGTAATGGTTTGACAGTGTTTAGAGATAAGTGTTTCTTCTTTGTCACTGTTTTTGACATGAATCGTACCTGCCGTCCAAATACGTTTTATTCAGTCTTGGCGTTAGTAAGTCCCGGTTTATAGGTGACAGTCAACACTCTTAATTACAAAAAGGGAGGCCTTATACAAGGAGCGGTTTTCTCAAGTTTTCTAAAAACATGGGCTGCCCAAAAAGCTATTTCATGTGAACAGAATTAAAATTAATAAACAAAATTGCTTTTGATTGTTGGAGCTTGAATAACAAATTACCCAGTTCTTTAAAATACAGTGAACCTCGATTTAAAGAACCTCCACATAACGGAGTCCTTGGTATAACGAAGCATAATTTTCAGCCCAGTAATAGTGTAATGTATGGAAAAAAACCTCGATATAACGAGCCCTCGATATAACGAACCAATTTCCCCAGATCCTTGGCACTTCGTAAAATCGAGGTTCCACTGTATGAAACAAATAAGGCTAGTTCGCGCTAGAATTTGCCATCACTCAAATAATACTGAAATAGAAAATATGTGTTCTCGGCACAGGTACCTCAAGCTCTATGAAATGAAACTGATGCCCTCATCCTAAAAAGAACACCAATAGCAGACTACATGTGTAGACGGATAAAATTCCTATATCGTTCACTTTGTTGGAGATATAAACTCCGACATATATGTAGCTTTTTAACGTTTTATGGAACCATAAACAACAGGCAGAATTGGCAACGCCTGAAACAATTTTTCGGCTTAAATTTCTCATCTAGTTGAAGCATATCAGTCAGTAAACACCGACTTTTTATATATAGCTATTTCAAGTTTGTGGGAAAGAAAAATGACAGACTGAATAGGCACATCAGCTTCAAATTACAGCTGCGAGGTTATTATCGATTTTGATTTGGGCGTGAGAGTTGGGAGGGAGGGAGAAATCAAGACTTAGTCACCGAGAGACTGATTTGATTTACCATATAAACTAAGCTACAGTAAAGACCCGCGTATAAGAACCTAAAATTTAAGAACCTGTTAGGCTAAAATTTTCATTTTAAACCCCCTTTTCATAAGAACCTATTTAGCCTAAAATTTTCAATAGGTTCTTATTTTACAGAAATTAAGGCATCACAAAATGTAACACAGCATTTTATGGACACTGCAGCATGAAAGACATGTATGCTAGTACTTTGGAAAGATAAATTTACTGTATGGTTATCATCTAAACTGTATTCTAGATAATTATTTAAAGTGCACCTAATCCCAAAATATTTTTTACGCTAATATAAATCTTTGCACCTATTTTAAAAACATTTCGCCATTATTTGCAGTTTTTGACTTTTTATGGGCTTCAAAACTTACCACAAACTAAGCACCATTTGACGCACGACCGAGTTAGAAGGGGCATGGGTCTTTTCTTGATTTAACGTCACAAACTGCTTTGCATGCATGTTTACAAAGACTTAAGGAGATGCAAATCAGTTTGTGATGTCAAATCCAGAATAGACCCATGCCCTCACTAGCTCGGTCGTGTAGCAGATGATGGCTAGATTTCGTAACTTTTACAACCTATAAAAAGTCAAGACTGAGGGGGATTTCATTAAAAAAGGCGTAATGCTTTTCGAACAGGTGCAAAGAGTTATTTTGGCGAAAAAAATATTTTGGGGTTAGATGCACTTTAATACAGCAAATGAATATATTCCATATCACATATGCCCTGTAGTTATCTGTGCTGATCGCTAGTGCCCCTATCAAATTAAGAACCTATTTAAGAACCTAAGTAGCCTATTCCACTAAATACCATTTCTATAAGAACCTATTTAGGCTAAGTTGGAAAAATCTAGGTTCTTATACGCGGGTTTTTACTGTATTGCACGAGATTAAAATTTAGACATTTTAGCTTCGTTTGTCCGCAACTTTTTTAATCGTTTATCTATGTATAGAGGGAAAGTCAAAGCCAATGGTTAAAAGAGCCATATCTGGCAACAACGTTTACCTTTGCGAATCATCGTCAATCATTTATGGAGGTTCTTTATATCTTCTGAGTTCCGCTGTCAAAGCTTTAATATTCTTGGTGTTGTGGAAGGGGTGAAAACCGGTCCTAGTGGTCTAAAAAAAGCTCAGTCAGTCTGTATAGAGTTGATACACGAGTAACTTTAAACGACCAGGAACTTATTTTAGAGGGAATATACTGCAAAGTAAACACAACTATCATTTTACATAAAATGTTTCACTGTTGTTGAATTGACCTTGAACTGGGTTCTGGAAGAGCTACCATGATAGCATCAATCGTGACAAAATATCAAGCAGCTCCATTCGGCGGGGATGGCGTCGGGCAAGGTCATCTATGATGGCATCAGTGTTCAACTCCATGTCATAACAGATGTGAGTTAACAGTAGCCCGTTCATTTTTCAGTTCTTAGGTCATAGCGATGCGACAACCTCGTCCCCAGGGCCTTCTCCTCGTCCAAAATGACGGTCGGAGAAACCCCTGGCCAAGGCTGCTGAAATACTCCACGAATCGTGGAGTATTTTGTCACGTGACACATGATGAAATGGCTTTTTCGGTGGTTGTTTCCAACGTCTGGTGGTCCTGTTTGTTTAGTGCAATCGGAAACCGTTATTCAAACAAAACGAAGACATTTCATCGTGTTTGAACGAAGAAATTCTGACGAACTTTGGGAGCCACTTTGGCAGCCTTGGCCATTGGTTTCTCCCACCGCCATTTTGAACGAGGAGAAGGCCCTGGGGACGAGGTTGAGTGATGCAAAGGCAGGTCTAAGCGCCTAAACCACTGATCGACCTTTCACACTCACACGATGTCACTGATAAAGTACCCATATCCGGCACGAGCCAGTAAATGTTTTGAAAAAATACGCTATCAATCTGCTTAAGTGTTTTCGCTGCTATGACGGGAAGGTCTGGCGATGGCGTCTCTTTCCATTTCAAGTGCCACATGTGAAGTACTGAAACTGAGTACACGCCAAAAAATGAGAACTTACATCATTCTGCGTGTCTCGATTCTAGTTCTGTGAGCTGTCGCGGCACATATCCTCAAAACACTGGACGACTTGAATGTTGATTTACGAACAGTAAAAGACAAATTCGGGAACACAACCTCGTTCTAAATAAATAAATCAACTTTGTTTAACGAAGGTGACACACAACAGTCTGGGACTGACAAACCTGTGGCCCTCGGGTTCCGGATCGAATTGGAATTTGGAAATGTTGGTTTTTTGAGGAGAGGGGAAAACCGGAGTACCCGGAGAAAAACCTCTCGGAGCAAAGACGAGAACCAACAACAAACTCAACCCACAGATGACACCGGGACCGGGAGTCGAACCCGGGCCACATTGGTGGGAGACGAGCGCTCTCAGCACTGCGCCATCCCTGCTCCCCTTAGTTCTCAAAATTAATTGGAAATCGGTAACGGGAAATTCGCTTCTCGGCAACCAGTAAAGTTATTGCGCTTACTCTGGCTTTTTGTTAAGAAGAAGAGGGGTGGGGGTGGGGGTGGGGGGGGGGGGATCACGGGCACCCTGTGACCATCCCCTATATCCCCTAATGCAACCATAACCATAACAGGGAATATTAATGTTTACTCGTAGAAGATCCTTGTCAAATATCCTTTTCCTGTACCCCAGCGCTGCGCGCCGCTTTTCGCTGCTCCTTACAATCTAAACGACTGGAGCAGGCTATGTTTCCAAAATAACTTACACAGCTATTTACTTAGATGTTTTTCCAGGCCGCACCTATACTTTGGAATTCCTTTGTTAGCAAAGCAAAAAACCTGACACCCCTTAGCCAGTTAGGGTTAGAGTGTATACGTGTTCGTGAACTTTAGTTTTTTGTGTTTGTTTCGTACTAGCACGTCTAGCAAATGTTGGAGCTTCATCGGGTCGTGTGGAGGTTCACTACAATGGGACTTGGGGAACAGTGTGTGATTATAACTGGGATATCAATGATGCCAATGTGGTTTGTCGTCAGCTGGACTTCTCTCGCGCATCCTCCTTTCCTGGCGGTGCAAAATTCGGTCAAGGGACCGGTCCCAGCTGAAGAGAAGCCTCATTACTTGAATGTGCGCATGTAGGGTGGGGAATAGAGAACTGTAGCCCGGCAGCGAAGATGCAGGTGTGGTTTGTGTCTAGTATGATAACTGACAATTTTTCAATCCATATAATGCCAGATTCGTTAGTGGAGTCATGGGGCATAGCCAAGGAAGTGAGCGTACCGCAAAGGATTTTGGGAGATGCTCCTCCCGATTGAATATGCACCTCAACCAAATTCTTCCAACAATGCTTACAAAGAACTGAACTGAGAGAACGAGCCCTACATCAAGTATTTTTGTAGTATAGAAATTAGCGACAGGCAGTTTCAGATTCTTAGCCTTAAAACTTGAAACGAATTTGTAAAAGTTTTAAGGCTTTAAAATATGTCAAATGCTGAGTCAAATGCTGAGTGTAACAGCGAAGATATTGGTTTATAAACTTCATAGTAGCAAAATGCATGTGTTTAAAAGAACACATATACCTGACTGCAAAGACTCAGTGACAGGATTGGGAATGAGTGCCGTTATTCTTCTCAAATGGAGGGTGTCCTAAATATTAGCAACCTTGGCAACTAATTTAAAATAACCAAAGGCAGCATTTGAAATTTTAAATTAATGAAGGAAAAAAAAAACAGAATTCGTAACAACTGAGTTGATCGACAGATCATAAGATTATAAGGTCTATAAGGCATCCAGATTATCAGATAGAACGTTCAAAGTTCTTTAGTTACTCTAACCTTGTCGTTGTTTGGCAAACGATTTTGTGGTTTATATAACATTCATGAATTGGCAACTGCTCCACAGCTCAACTTCCCTTTGGACCTTTAACATTTTACTTCAACAGGTTGTTAACTCTAACAACCGAACGTATAATTGGTCATGAAAACAAAAATCGCCGAATTTCGGTAAATAGCCCTCCAACTCTCTTATTAAAATGCTTATCGAGTTTCATTTCTGTTTTTTCTTAAAAATATTTATTATTTTCAGTTTTTATCTGAAATTCTAATTTTCCAGGAAAAACGCCTCTCGGTAATGCTTGTCGCAAATGCTCGGAAAATAATAATATACTAATATAGACCATTTATATAGCGCCTTTCTGAAGGCATCCAAAAGTGGTTTGCATGCTTTCAAATCTAAAAGAGAAAAAAAAGCTTCACGTTCATAGTCACTAAAAAAAATAAAAGTTCAACAAAAAGCTTTCTTAAAAAGATACGTCTTAAGTCTCTTCTTAGAGACGTCTACTAAAGGACTAGATTTAATTTAAAAAAGGCAGCAAATTCCAAAGCTTTGCTGTGCAAACTAAAAAAGATCTATATCCGATCAGTTCCGAAGCAGATAGCAATGCAAGCTGCGCTATGGAGAGTAAGGCTCTAAGAGATCACGCAATTATAAGTACTGAGGAGCGAAGACTTGCATCGCCTCAAATGTAAAAAGCAGCCCCTTATATAAACTCAATACGCTGCTCAACAAGCAGCCAATGTAACTCAAAAAGTAGTCGTGTTTCTTGACATGGTGACAAGCGTAGCCGCAGAATTTAAAACATATCGTAGACGCTTGTAATAAATTCTTGGGGACACCATAAAGATGGCAGCATAATGTGTTATGCCCGCCAGCGAGCTTTGGTCAGGATAATAATATTGCATGTATAACTAGATCGACACAGCCGTAGGGAATCTCTGTCGCTTACCAAACCAAACTAACAAGACAACGAGAGTTCGTTTTCTTTGGTTTCTGGTTACAGTTTAGTTTTGTCTCTTGAGTGTTACGACTATTGTGTCAGTCAAATTGAAGATTCAACATCCCCCCTGGAAACCCCCCGAGCATTTGAACTTTTGAAGATTGGCTTGTTCAAATTCCCTCCCCTCGGGGCAAAAAAGCCGTTCAAATGCCCCACCAATTAGTACTGAAATACCTCGCCTCAAAGACAAATTTCGTTCTCAATCAAACACTGTTCACGCTTTTCAGAGAGAGATATGCCGTAATGACACCTTCAAACTTCTTTTAAAGACCCTATTGAGAGAGTCATTTACTAACAAACGCGAAATTCTGTCTTGGAAATCCGTCAAACCCTTCCAAAAACCGAAAAAACTCACGGGTGTATTACGCTAGAGCAAGAGATAAACTGGTTCAAATTCCCCACCCTTCCAAGGCAACGTTCAAATTCCCCCCTCCCCGGGGACGATGCACAGTCAAATGCCCGGGGTATGCCCGGGGTATGCCCGGGGGGATGTTGAAGCTTCAATTTGACCGGTACATATGATCGAAAAAGTTGAATATGTCTGGACATCTGGTTCAAGTCCTGAATGGAAAGATGGATCATGTGATCCACAAAAAAGGACAGTTTTGGCAATCGATTTCTTATTGATTGTTCATAGGGGACAGCAAGGAATTCGAAATTTAAAAGAATTTCCTCATATAAGCCCCTATTCTTCTGAAAGCTCTGCTGACAGAACCATGTGAACAACCCTGCTTTTCGATCGCTAACTAATCAACAACCTTTTATAGTGCCGTGAGCAGGAAAATTTATGACTTTTTGACTCGTCAATTGCCTTTCCAGGGCGGTCTTATTTTGACGATCTGTACCGATCTTTACTTTGATTTTGAACGTACAAGTTCGACAATATTGGACAGTTTGAAACTTTTGAGAGAAAAACAGCAGGAAATACGAAAGTTTCCAGTCGAGAATACATGTGAAAGGTCGAGCCAGTCGAAGAGCCTGCATGAATGGTTGGTTACAGGCGTCATTCCAGCCTTTATGGTGGAAATACTTACTGATTAGGACGTCCTCTGGTAATTAAAGACGAGTTTACCGTATTGCTTTAGCTTACCTAAAGAGTTCGTGTATAATTTTAGGCTTTGATAGCGTAGGGCCAGGGCTAGGTAGTCAGGTAGTCAGGTCAATAACAATGATAAGAAACAGAATTTCCAGAACGTTACAGAAAAATATGTAGTAATCTCAATGGCATGGACCAATGCTAAATATAGACTATATGATCAGTATACCTTGGAGAAAATAAAGACTTAAAGACTCTGCATCGAGTCAATAAAAAAGATTATATATCGGTTTTATCGTATTATGCAGAATTGTTGTGTGATTCCTTTGGTGGGTCTTGCTATTTATTCAGCCTACCTGACTTTGAATTCTCATAGTGACGGTTTAAAGAGACTTAAAAGAACTAGTAAATAATCACCGTGGCTCATTGTAAATACGCGATTCTGCTTGGCTAAATTGAAGTTGTTGACATTTTTGAACAATAGAGCTCGAGTGTTTAGAGAGTTTACTCGTAGCACGAGTCAAGTTCGAGTCACGAGTCAAGTTCGGGTTAGGTTAAAAAACAATTGTTTTTTTTTATTTTGTTTTAATTTCTTTTGATTACGATTCTTGCTTTCATAATGATGTGCCATGTGGTAAACAATACTGATTATTAAACAGTCCGGTCTGAGATCGCTCGATCGATCGATCGATCACGAGCTGGCGTCATTCGAGCTACCATTCGCAGCCCGCTTTACAAAGATATGATATCTCATAGTATTTATAAATTTTCAAGAAAGAATAGGACCTCTATTTGCATACAGCTAAAGAAGAAATCCCATTTTCACGATGCACCGAGCGAGAAAGTATGACCGTTTCGCGCCACTCGAGTGCCATCTTATTGCGTCCACAGGGTTCCCATGGTATCATTCAATAGAACCTGTATTCCCTTCGCGGACAAAATGTTGGAGGACATATTGTTTACCAGTATTTCAGCGGGATACGTCTTCGGGGTTTCGGGGTAAAATTATCTCAACAGTTTTTGAAGTATTTTGCCTGTCTTGGGCATCTGTAAGAAGAAGCGCTAGCTTAAGAGACTCTTCGGAAGCTTTGACGATAAAAAGTTTCACATGCGTTTCACAGACCATACTCCCAATAAAATGCAACTACTTTTCAAAATAACATCGTTGGCATTTTACACTCCAAAAGGTTAATTCAAGTTAATCTTCACCCACCGTAGTTTCTATCATTTTTACTCCTTCTTTATATTACAGATATTTTAAACGCATCAATTAACCAACTATATATTTGCGTTACTACTTGTCCATAAATTCATATTTATACGTATAAATTACTTTCTTGTTTTATCTAGAAGAGGAACTCCAAGGCCCTGTCCTGGAACAATTACTTCGTTTCTTCAGCACTACTCAAGCTAAAAGACGGCGCCCTACAGGCGGAACACATTAATGTTAAGCACGATGTATGGCATTTTCAGTTATCTCGGCTGTTAAGTCTATTACACGATGCAAACGAAATAAGTACCGATTTCACTGAATCGACGACGTCAGTTAGTGACGTCAAGGTAAACGGTTGACATAGATAATCATTGATATAAAAATTAATCGCGGTTTTAATTTACTAAAATTTCAGATGCCGTCTTCCATTTGAGGAGAAAAACATTAACAATTATTTAATTGATTTTTATTACAAAAATCAAATCAAATGGACTGTTGACTGAAGTAAATCCTTCTAAGACTAACAGATGTTGATGATGATTATGAAGATCACGTCGGGGGGTACATCTGTTGATAAATCTCGAGATGAGAAAATTTGGAATCCCGATAAATTACATTTCAATGATGCTGCTTTCGTTTGTCATAAGCGAACAAAACGTGGTGTATTTAATGGCACGTCGGATCCAAATTGGTGATTTTTCAGTAAAGTGTCAACCCTGTTTGTTGGGCAGTTTGATTTAAGTGGCATACTGTAAGGACGTACATTTCAACGATATTTCGAGGGGATTTGACAAGGTGATTCGTGATTTTAGTCATACAAATCACAGCACCCCTGTTAAAAACACTGCACCAGAGAAAATCACTACGAACTAGAGGGTTGGTTTGTTACTTGTACTGTAATTTTTCCTGTCCATTTAAAATCCGTTAATGCCATTTTTATGATGTTTGGAGAATACTTAATTTTCGCTAGAAATGTTTAGTTTCCTAAGTCCATTAATACACTGTTTCTGCTAATTCGACAAACAATTCAAGGAAATAAATAAGACAAGTCGTAATACTTTCCTTTTATGATTCCATCCACCCATTGTTTCATTCATTCTTCACAACTTCCACATGCCATACAAAACACCCACTTTGTATTTTTATCCCACAATTGCGTCTTTTTATATCCTTTATCAAAGTTACGTGGTTTTGGATTGCCTGATGTGCTTTTAGAAACGTGCCAAATTTTGCACTTTAGTTGTGCCTTAGGCACAAAGCAATAACCATATATGTAAACAGTGAAAAAGGCTCTTATATGTAATGTAACGATGTCGGCTTAATCTCTAAGCGCTTGTTAGCAGCTGTCTGTCATTGCTATTTGCTATATACAAATGGCTCAATATAAGTAATTATAAAGCTGAAAGATTCAATCAGTTCTATCATAATTCATCAAGTTGAATTGGGTATCAACAATGAAGAGAGAACAGATTCTGCAAAAAACGATTTCAGAACAGAGCCAAGAATATGCTACACCCGAATTCGTGCGAAAACCTTGTAAAAAGCACCAAGGGTTAGTAAAGCTTGCGTGGTCTGAGAAATCTTCATGGATTCACAACAGAGTCAATGCTACATCGGATCGGAGTGGTACACAAACAAAATCCAACACCTTCCAAAGCAACGAAGACAGAAAAGATGGAATCCGAATGAAATCTATATTTCAAAGTAACGACGCGGTGAAACTAATCGTTTCGAAAACGTGGGGACTTCGGAGATCTTTTTCAGAGAGCTTTAAGCTAAGAACAGTTGTTAAGACCTTCCGCGACGGGAAAGGTACAACAAGCGAAGAGATCTTGGACGATAAGTGTTCTTTCTCAGACATTTTGAGACCTGAGGAGTTTATCTACAGGGCACACGCACCATACACGCGAAGAAAAGCAATTTGTGATGAGATCGAGAAATGCATCGTGCTAAACGGAGGAACTTTAAGGTCCCTGAGAAGAGATCTCATAGTTGCCGTTAATCTAACAAACTGGCATCTTCTTTAGACGCTTGCAAGGGCGTAGTCCTTTGCCAAATCATGTGTTGCATACTACACGGTGCGGATATGACTATCTGGTGATCTGAAATAACCCTCGTGTGCGTAGGAGGATGTTATCCGAGGCTTACTGTAAAATAATAATGAAAAAAAGGTATGATATATATCTAACTTAACAGCCTTTGAATGCAGAAGAGTTTTTATTATTCCAATAATGTTTGGTGTGCACGTTTCCATACTCTCCGTCAAACATTATCAGACAGGACATGAGAGTGCGCTTTACATGACAGTGGAGCGTGATTTTTGTTGGCCTTACCAAACTAAAAAGAAATGGTTTTCGCTGGTGTACAACGTTTAACTTACGCAACTCAGTAAAGGCCTATTTTCGGCGGCACATGTTCTATGTAGTATAATGACCGCTATCTTTGTGACAGTCTTGATTCTTTTGACAATGGCAGTTGTTAACTTCATCGTGAGAATTCCTGCGCTTTTTTGTTTCACTTTGCAATAAACAAAAAAATCGTAATTTCTCTCCCAAAGCACCTAGCATGTATGAAGGAGAGCGGAAAAACGTTCGTATACCGACTACTGCAGACTTGGGAAATGGTAAATTACTGAAACATCACTGGACCACCTACATCAGTCTGCTGAAGTTGGTTTTCTGGATGATGAGGATAGACTACGCCGTAAACGCAGTTCTTTCATTCTCTAACGCCCAGTAGCGACATAACGGTCATGATCATAACCACAGTCACAATCGTAATTGGCTTCATATGGTCTAGTGAGAATAACAATCTTTTTTCAAGAGCTCCTCGGAGGACGCCATGCATCTTGAAATGAATTCGACAGGAAAGCACTGGAACTAAAGTTTCATAAGCCAGACCACAACAGATTATTTTATTGTAATTATGCTTACAAAGCACCCTTCTGATTCTTATTTAGGCGTTCTCTCTGAGATAATATAAATAGAGGACGTTACACGGCGGCGCGAAGATATGAATTTTATTTTCAAGTGGTTATAACAACATTTTACGAACACCCTTTGCTTTGGCAAAGTTCCGTCTTGTTCCTAGTGGTACCACAGATAAGTATATTGTTAAAAACCTTAAATGACCCCCGTTAGAGTTATTCTGACACCTTTTAGTAACTACCTCTTAAAACTCTTAGTCGCGTAATTATTTCTTGGTGGCAAAAAGTAAAGAACTTTCCAGGCAAGTTCACAAAGCGAGTTCTAACAGTACTTGTTAGAGGCCTGACTAAACAAACAACTATTGTCATCTGGCTTCATTTTTGTCCCGCAAAGGACCGCAAAAGGATCAGTGGCCAGTGACTAAACGAGCAAACAGTGCTTGACCAAACATCTAATAAACTAAACCCATGTAACACTTTGTGCCTACTATCGCTAATATTATCACCCCCACCCAAAACGAGAAACTCGACTAACCCAAGTTTGTGATTGGATCTCGTTTTGCCCGCTCGCGCAAGTTTTTGTGGCTGATGTGGTTTGTCGCAAAAAAATGTTACATGAAAATGTTTGGACGTCGTGTATTTTAATACTGAGAAAACCTGGAGTGCATATCTGATATCGGGTCCTTGCCAGGGTATTTATTCTATTGAAAGCGCTTTAATACCTTGGGCTCCGCGTTTCGGAGGTTTCTGGGATTTTTTGTCAAAGTATTTTTGTCATAGGCCTTTTCATTGAAATGCAAAGCTAAGCCAGGCGGCCAAACGATAAAGCATTCTTTTCCAACATGCAAGGGCGGAATACCCGGTGGACAGAAATGTTTGATCTTTTATCTGTGTCCTTTGCTAGGAGTGTCTTTCACGGTCCGACCATTGTCACTTTTAGTTGGGTGTGCCCTCACTGCCTCCCCACCCCCTCCCCTCCCACCCAGTAGAGAGAAACGTTGCTATTGCAACATGAACAAAATCATTTTCTCGAGTCTCTTTCCGGCAAAGAGGTTTGACGGGGGCGTTCTTGAAATCTGCTGGAAAAAGTGGTGCCGGTACTCTTTCTTGTTTCTGATTTCACAGTCTCCGCGGAATCCCTCCTCTAAATCTACTTAAGTTCGAAGAGGGACAATCCTGGAGTAACTTGACCTGACGGCGTGAAGATATTTCCGAAAGTTATTGTAGTCATTTTGCTACCTCTAAGCCTTTCTCTAACTAGAAGAATTTTTTACGCGCGAAACGCAAGATTCCTGTTTAAAAACTGCTCTTTTGAGTACAATTAATAAATAAATATGAATAAATAAATATAAAAATCCCATGTTCCACGGCCAGTAACTGTCCAGCCACAACACTTTTTTAAAACCAAGTTTTACCTTTTTCAACCCAAGTGATCTAATGACCGTACGATTCGGCCACAAAATTTGAACCGGAATTAATATCAAATTTAGTACAAATATATGACCAAACCTCGATGTTTCGTTCCGTGATTCTAAATACGAAAACAACATTAGCGATGAGTAAATGATAAAAAACAAATACGCGATGGAAAGATAACCGGACAGTCTTGAGGAAGAAAACACCGGATAATTCCCATATTACAGTACATCGATCGAATGTCATTCTTTCTTATCTGATAGACTTGTTTACTTAGGTTCGGTTTTTCCCCCATTTCAAATACAACAGGGCACTGCTTAAGGAACAGGCCACTGAACAAGCCTCTAAAATTACGCGTTGACGAAAGGTCCAGTCTATTCTGACTAACAACAAACAGCGATGACATGTATATTCGCCGATATAGCAGCTTTGATTGAACAAATTGAATTGTTTTACTGTTGGTATCCTATTAGAAGGTACAATGTTAGCTTCGCGAGAGTCTCTTAGAATTCGCAAAAAATTAAATAGCGTGAGGTTGATATGCCTATATTGGGCATTTTTCCCGTATATATTTCTTATTGAATGTGTCATGAATAAAAACTCTAAAAAAGAACAATAAAAGACCAAATCTGAACAAACGTTACGGCTTTAATTGTTAAAACAAGTACAATATAACATCTTACATTTGCGTTATCTAAAATAAAATGAATGAGTCAATACTTCTATTCCAGTCTATGCATCAATTTAGAAATAAATTAAACCTTTAACGATGCGAAGAAATGTGAAAACAAAACCCACGCGAAAAACGGGAAAATAATTAAAAATTAATTTAAAAAATATAACGGAAAAAATTTAAAGAACTTTCTCTTAGTCCTTTACTTCCCTAGAAGGCCTAGGAAGACTGAGCGCCCCGAGCTTGTTTCAGTTTCGCTCCACGTGGAAAAAAATCATGGGCTAGATGGACACAAAGTTGTAAAAAGCTCTTCGCTGTTGATCTTATGCAATTATTCATAAACAGTTAAAAAAAACAGACAAAATAAAAAAGAAAAGATAAAATAATAAAACTGTCCAAAACCTTTAACTTTTGTTGGAACAGAGAAATCACTCCCTTTCTGAATATTAATCACACTTTCGTCGTACGTTTCCTAAAGATAATTGAATGATTTCATATGCAGCATTCTGGTTTGTAGCGATAAGTCGAACATAATTACAGCTGTTTTGTCAGCAAAAACGTGCTGCCATACATTCTGTCAGCTCTTTAAGCCTTTATACCCCAATATGAAAGTGCTTGTTGTCCTCATTGTTTTCCATGTATTTCTCATGTTACTAGTTGGGAGAATTTACTTAACCATCAAGACGTTTCATCTTTGGTGATCATTTCTTTTATTCTCATGACCTCTGTGTTTGATTAAGTAGTGATATTGTTAGGAGAAATTAGATGCTTGTCACTATTGGAACTTAAAGGGTTAAACGTGCTTCCTCTACAACTAAAGAGTAGTTACCCTAACTGGCCACTCTTAGACCACAGGATGACAAGTAAAGATACCATATAATACGGATAAAAATTATTGTCAAATGAAATGTGTTTATTAGAAACCAACGAGCAAAAGCTTTTTAAAGCAGTCTAAATATACCATTATAAGATTTAATTTTTCTAGTCACTAAAACATTTGTAGTACTTTACTTTTAAAAAGCTACAGTATTCGACAGTATTCATGCAAGGCTATTAAACTTTGGGTAGCTGAATTGTGGGCTCAATAAATTTTTTTTACAGACGTTTATATGACTCCGTTCTTTGGAGTGAGCAAAGGTCCTTTAATACGAATGTTTTGGTTTGATTGTTTGATTGTTGCCTCATCCCGCGTATTTTTATTGTTATTATTATTTTTTTCCAATTTCATAACGAGTGCCCATAACAGCAGCTTACTGTAAGTATTGTAACTTTGAATTTCGCCCCATCAGTGGTTCGCTGAAGACCTGGTTACGCTTTCGATCGAATATAGAAATGCATCAAGGAAGTGGACAAGTCTTAATATTTCTAGGATAAGGATTTGTCCTACTCATCCCATTGCAGTTTTGCCAGTTTTCTATTGCGCATCGTGTCCAACAAATGCGTTCTTTCCATTTTCTGTTTTATTTTCATAGGAAGATCACATCAGAAATCTTTCCTTTAATGTTTCCTCTATCACCATAGCTTTACGCATCTCGTGCAAGCTGATTCCACCTTGAATTATTACTTTCTCTATCTCTTCACAAATACTCCCTCTTCTTAGCGTATCACTGAACGATTCAAGACAAACATCTTCGGGCAACGTATCAAAATTTGTCTCACGATCCACGATCCGGCTTTTTTCAGTCAAAAACATTGCGTCGTCCATTGATTTCTCTGATTTTAAAACTCTGTTTTTCCTTGCCGTTTTGTCGTGCCCCACGCTTGCCCACATATTTCTTGAGAGTTTCTTGCCTCCACGAAAAAGTCTATTCTTTTGGCGTGGTTGAGCAGACTTCACATCGTCGCTGTTTTGACTCTTGTTTTCGTTGTTGTGGATGAGAAGGTTTGGAGGCGTTTTCTCTTTCAGATCTTCTTTCAACACAGCGCATTCTTCGGAGAACGATTTCATGCTATTTAGCCCTCGAATTTTGTAGTTTTTTCCTGGAAGATTACTACTAGCATCCATGTTTATGATTCCTGATGCTTTAGCTTTCTGTCTTCCAGTTGGCGTAAGGACCAAAAGATTCAGCTACCAATTGATAATACCTTTTAAATGAATACCTTGCTTTCGTCTAATCTGTCTAATGAAAGTGCTAAGCCACAATTAAAAGCAGAGCTAATTGCAAAAGAAACAATGTCAGTTCAGATTAATACTTCGTCGTTTTATCTCAGACTACTATATCACTGTATTTACGAAAACAGGGTGCGTGTTATTTCTTTCGTGGTCAATATGTTATTGATTGTGGGTATTAATTGATGCCTTGCGGATGAATGAAGTGAGTAAACTAAATGAAAATACCATCTACAAAGCCTTGATAGCATCTTTTGCATTTAATCAAATACAAAACTGATTGCTTAAAAACGTGTTCACAACCACAACTTGATTACTTGTCGGATTTCGCCATTAGTGCGTTTTCAGTTTTTTTTTTAAATTCCTGATTAAAATAATCGACGTGTTTTCTAACCTACAGGTTACCTTTCATTCTTCAGATATTTATTCTAACAAAGCTTGTTTTTTTATCATTATTTTATAAACTAAAATAGTCATATGGCTATGCTGCATCATTGAAGAAAAAAATTGGACTTAAAACAAAACCTTTTTCCATTATGACAATTAGACGAGTTGCTTTCGAGAAAAAAGCAATGTGGCGATTTCAGTTTGACATTGATTGACACGTTTTCCGAGGCAACATTATCATAAGATCACTGTTTTTCACCAGCGATGAAAAGAGGAAAGTTTGGATGAATTGATAAGGGAACACGAACGAACGCATTACAAGCAGGTAATAAAAGCAATGTTTTAATCCAACATTGTCAGAATTCTGTTGGCTGGCTTACTGCTTCACTGACCATCGCGCAGAATACTGGTTAGAAAGAGAAACTGGAAAATAGACTATGAGTAAAACAAAGACAAGAAGTCATGTATTTTGTATTTGATTAGAGCATGACGTGATAAATTTAGGCGCAAGTGTGGAAACCGTTTAAAACAAAGTGAACCCTAAAAATTTGTTAATTAGGAAACACTCTCCTTTTCCCCTTTTTTGTCTTTTAATTACAGAATGACGTCATTAGTCTACAAGTGAACAAAACGTTGAACATATCCTGGCGTATCAAATCGATGAAATCGATAATCGATGAAAATCGATATCAGTCAATATCAATCGCTAACAATTAATCGATTGATATTGATAATCGATGATCAAGCGATGAAGCAGATCTTTGTGACCTTTTATCGAATGCCATCGATTTCCAATAGCAATCGATAGCTTAATTGATATCGATTGGTATTGACTGGTTGCGAATTTTTTTCCCGTTTCACAGTCTACAAGCCGACGGAAAAGGCACTTCATACAGTAAAAACCCGCGTGCAAGAACCTACATGTTTTGAAGTCTGGCAAAATGGGTTCTTGTATTTTGGGGTAGTTATTGGCAATTTAGGCTAAGTAGGTTCTTAAATCAGGTTCTTAATTTCTATGAAGGAGATACAGTTGTTGATTACCAGAAGAATAAATAAACTTTGGTCTGGTCCTTAAATATACTGTATTGATTCACAACTGTATTATGATAAGCCTAACAAATCTGATTACAGAGTGTCTATGTATTGTTATCTCTATAACAAGAGTTGTATAATAAAAAAGTATTTAACTGTAACCCATATATAAGAACCTGCTTGATCTTGCTTGGCTAAACAGGTTCTTATATTTTTGGGTATTAAAATGGCAAATTTCTGCCAGCAGGTTCTTATCCACTAGGTTCTTACACGCGGGTTTTTACTGTATCACATCTTTTCACGTACAGATTGTCAACAGATTTTATTTCATTGGGCGGAACGTTAACAGGAGAATAAGACCTATTTCATTTCGTCGAGTACCTCGCGCAGAAATCTCACCGTCATATCATCGGCGCTACCTTCCTTTTGTTTCTCGTGCTCTTCCTTCTTAAGCTGTTCTTCTCGTGTCTACCTTTCTTTATCTATGTCTTCTAATGCCGGCACCTACTTCATAACCTCAGACAGATCAACATGTAATGGCCATTTCGCATCGTTTATGGCCCCCACTACTTTCAATATCGATCTGACACTGCACTATTTGAAGTTGTTAGTAGTTGACAACTCCCACTCGGTTTCCCGTCTTTTTCTAGAAATCCAGTACAGTGTGTTAGCACACGTAGTGATTTTCTCTTTAGCTTTTGTATCCAATCGCCACTCAAATAGCGGATAATGGGATTTTAGAGATGGAGAACGGATGATTCTTATAATCTGACCCACATGCAAGTGTGCGTTTCCCCGTTCTCCCCTCTTCTTGCAAGCAGTAAAAAGCTCGCCAGTATTCACTTCAAAACTGCAATCGTGGTAGCCTTTAACGATGCCGCTTATCGACAGTTGAACTTCTTGCGACTTAGACTTTCTCTGCGTGTCCGTCATGGCAAGTGGTATTAAATTTGAGTGCGCGTGCCACGCGGTAGTTATTCTTCGCGTTAAGAAACTGTGAGCTACTTCAGTGCTTTGCCAATCGATGACAATCGATGAACGAGTTTCATGTGACTATTGATTGTTCATCGATTGGCCGATACCAACCGATATCAATTAACTAATTTTATCGATTGATTACCGATCATCGATTTCCATCGAATGGATACTCCGGGATATATCCAGTACTCTTCAAGAAAGAGGTGAATGCTCGTTAAACATTTCAGTTTTTAATACACTCTCAAACGATACCGAGGTTCATTCAGAGCATCGAGACTGCTTTCTGAGTGAAGAGTCAGCTAGGGACACAATATACATCTCTTGCGTGGGAAAAAACCGGGCAAACGACGAGCCTTTTTGCCCTGTCTCATCAAGGCCATCATGATTTACTCTAAACATGTCCTAAGGTAACAGGCATGAGGTTGCCGTTGTTTGTGAGAACACTGTTCCCGGATGCCGCGTTCCTGAAGATCAACACCTCGAAACACACATAACTTTTGTCTGAAGCATTAATTGAAAGTTAGAATGAATGAATGAATGAAGGAACGAACGAACGAAAGAGAACAGACAGCAACAACACACAGTAGGCGCTCAAATTTTATTCCTAACTCAAACAATAAGAACATTTTCACCACTTAGCATGTGCAGTTTAAATACAAATACTATTTACCACGTGCAAGAACTCAAGTATTAATGTCCCCAAGATATACAACGAAATTCTAACACCTAATATCAAGTAGCAATGAACTACAAGTGTTCTCTATCCGAACACAAAGATCAATTTAAATAGAGACTGAAGTAGAAATAATACTATTCGCTAGGTTCAAGTTTCTTGCGTCAACAACTTTTCAGAAATTTTCGTGGTGGTTACAGTGAAACACCTTTACAAAATTACTCTTTTTGCGTGCCTGACAGAGAGAGTCTTAAGAAATAACTGCCTAACAAGCGAAGAGGATGTATACATAAAAGGCAAAGTGAGAACAAGCGTATTTGCTCGTGGTCTGAGATTCTGGAATAAGGCCGTAGTTTTCATCAATGGCGTTGCTATGCAACGTGACGAATACTTTCAGTACCATCCTGACGTGAGGACGTTCAATGTCTTCGAGAAAATTTTACTTGAACAATTACACATTGAGAACTCTTTCATGCGTTAATAAATCACTGGAATCATAAATAGCTCATGAAAGTAGCACTGAGAAAATGGCTTAATGTAATGCATATTCAAAAACCACCTGTCCTTCTCAAGTAGAAAAATATGTACTTATAATTACCATCTACAGCTAGAACAAATTTAGAGTAAATACATGTACCCCGAAGATCGCCTATTGTACATAACATTCACTTGGTTCCTGAGTTAAGTGCTCTTAGACAATACACAACGCAAAACGTTTGCAAAGAAAATTCGTGAGAGACTTTTAAATTCCACCCGCTATTTCGCAGAGATTTCCAAGAAGAATCAGTTAATTGAAAGTTAACTAATACAATTACTACGTTCTTAATTAATTTTATTTATTACGAATCTTCCAAATTACCAGTATTACTATTTAGGGTTTTTACAGCAGTGATAATTTAGTCGACATTCTTTTAAAGCTGAGATTTAGGGCGTCCAGCGTGCACAGATTCTATCGCTTCTTTGAAAAGGCGCAAGAAAAGATCCACATTTTCGCGGTAGGAGTTATGTCCCATGAAGCCTACACGCCACACCTACAAAACGCGATCAAGAGAGTTAGCACAAGTACCGTACGTACTTCCGGTAAAGCACCTTACGTCGTCAGAGAAGATCTCTTGGGTACCTTATTATTGGAAATTAACGCTCCACGAAATAAGCGCGCGTTTGATTTCCGCGTTCTTAATTACGCAGAGCGCTAATTTCCGCGACCTTATATTCCCTCATTTTAATCCCAAAATCTGGATCCAATGCAGGCATTCTTGACACCTAGGAAACAATAGCTTTCCTATTACCGCGTACTGTATTTGAATCTTTCAAAAACAAGGCTGTAAACAAATTGCCTCAAACACCTGTAGATCTGTTCTGTTCGGATTTTAAAATTCAGTCATGAAATAAACTTGTTTCAGTTGTGACCACAAACTGTGCCTCTTTGTGTCAATCGCGTTAATTTCCCTTATTTTGAAATTTACCCTCTCTTTCGCGTTATTGGGGAGTAATTTTCCCTTCAATTCGCGTTAATTGCAAATACCTTAATTAACACAACAGTTAATTTCTTATAATAAGAGAGTTGCAACATGATTCGAATGTTAGTGATTTTGACTGAGCTGAACATTATAAAGCATTTACGCATGGTGATACGTTTTATCCATTTACCCCAAAGAACTAGATGGCCCAAGAGGGATGACTACGAACAGTCTTTCCTTCCGCTCAGGGACAGTCGAGCAAAAGAACACGAGCGATCTCAAAAATCGTCTGCCACGTAGAAACGTGACGCGCACGTGATTAGCCAATAGTGTAGTACACGCGCGTCACGTTTCCACGTGGCAGGCAATCTTCGCGCTCACTCGAGCGTTGTCTTTGCTCGACTATCCCGGGTGATCTGTCGTTAAAGCGCGTCACGTTTCCACGTGGCAGGCAATCTTCGCGCTCACTCGATCGTTGTTTTTGCTCGACTATCCCGGGTGATCTGTGAGCGGAAAGAGAGACTGCTCGTAGTCTACAAGGGGGAGGGAGATGTTTTTGGAATTTGGCCCTGTGAATATAATTATCACCATTCCCACATAGGAACTTACCATGCCAACCGTTGGGCCCATGCCACCAACAATTTCCAGCTTGTACCTGAAAAGGTAATTTGAAATACATTGTAATTGAACGCAAATCTCTAATAAAAAGGCTGACGTAAAGGTCAGCGGTTATCAGTCACGTGACTGTTCACAAGGGACAAGAGATAGGCACTGCAGCTAAAGGGGAAAGAATCTTTGTTAAGCGATCAAAGCGATACATATAGAGAGTGTTTTTTTATGTTAAAAGCTAATTCTTACTCAAAGGAGTTCCATTTTCATTTGGTCAGGACTGTGACTGCTAATAGATACCTTGAAAAAAGCCTGGGGTTTGCACTGAACTATAGGTGTATAATAGACTGCCTTGGTTCTAACTTTCGATTCTGTGGATGAAATCCTTTTGTTTGACCATTCAAACGAAAGCTATTTAAAGTACTTTCCTTTTCTGTGGATGGCGTGCTAAAGTGTGATCAATGATAATGAAACGATAGCTTAATGATCCAGTAACACTTTTACATAGTGCTTTCGTAAAGTTCACTACGGCTTGAGAAACCAGACTACGAATAAACCATAACAGTGTGACCATTCGGTATAAACTTTAGTACTAAGTCTGTTGCACTCTTATTATTACATAGCAATATATATGTAAAAGGATGATAGCAATATACATGCAAAAGGATGATAAGATGGCTGAGTTTTCTACAGGTTTGGTATACAGCAACAGGAGGCAAATTTTTGCATTTTGTATTGGCTAGTATAAAGTCCCTTTTTCCTTACTTTTTCATAAGATAATCTGGCACAGCTTTCCAGTCTGGGAATCCATCAGGGATTTTAATGCTTGTTACTGTCGGAAGACGGAGAGCCTACATGACACCAAAAGAGAAAACACACGAGTGTTAACTTTTCATAAAATGCCCTTCTCTGCTTCTTTTTTTGGAAAAGAACCAACTTGGTTTCGATAAAGGTTTGATCCCAGGAGCACTTTTCTTGGAAACTCCCTATAATCTTCTGATTTTAACCTGGACATTATTAAAACAATAGAGTTCTTCTGTCAAAGGCACTATTGTGTGATAAGTTGCCTGAGGAAATTTGATGTTCACAAGGTTCAAGGGCTTTAATATATGAAGTTTGAACGTCAAATTTTCGAGGGAACCTATCACACATAGGGCCTGAGATAGAAGGACTCTATTTTTATTGTACAACACTAAATTTTGAGCGAAAATGTCCAAAACCGAGCACTATGCACTGATAGGTGCCCGCTGAGGAGAGACACTATCTCGTCACGCACGTGATCAATTTCGACCAATGGGAGCATGCCAAAATTTAGCCTTGTACTATAAAGATTGGAAGTGAAACAATAAGATCTTACCTTATCTTTGACAAACATCTCCATTCCCATCTTCTCAAGTCCAGCCCACAAATGCTCAATAGTATCATGATGCCGCTTCCAGGAGTTCTCAAGCCCCTGATAATTATTGCAACCCAAAATTAGTATGATAAAATGAATTGATCAGTGTATATTTCCTGAAGAAGTGAATATTGCTCTTAAAGGGGCAGTATCACGAGGATTTTGCTCGCGTTTGACCCCACTGAAAAGCCAGTAGTCACATTAATATATATGAAAGCCTAAAAACATTAGTTTTTTTCTTGTTCAGACACCATACTAATTCAGTGAAGCTAATTACTAAGTGTCTTTTGTCACGGATGGCCAAGATAGAAGTGGATTACAACTTGAAAACGTCCGGCGAATGGTTTCAAATGCCGTGCTTGTATCTTACAAAAATCGTTGAAAACTTATTATGGTTTGCGCTCCTTGTGACAATTCACTTGATCATCTCCCTCTTGATGTTCCAGGAGTATTTTGTGTGAGTGAAGGCATTTAATCTCAATCTCAGCGAAGTTTTGACGAAACGCGAGGAAAATCCCCATGACACTGCCCCTTAAACTAACAAGAATAGAAGTGAAATGGTTCAATGAAATGAAATGAAACGAGAAGGGAAGAAACATGATGAAACTGACATCAAAACGAGATATGGGATATGAGATGACATGTAATGGGGTAGAATGAAATAACACAATAATACATGATACCTCTTCTGCTAAAATAGCCAGACTTTCCCTCAGCGCATACACCAGATTTATTGCAGCAGTGTGGTGATACCTGAAACAACAACCACACATTTAGGAAATTTTTATTAATTCCACAGTACAGTGTAATCCCGATATAATGAAGTGCCACGGGACTGGCAAAAATGCGTTTACAGGGTCCGAAATTAACTTTTTTATGCGAGCGCCAAGTGGCGACTGAAATTTTTTTTTCAGTCGCCAGATGGAAAATTCTGGTCGCCAAAAAGTGTCCGTAAAATTGTTGCTTCACAGCGAAACACGAAGCTTTTAAAGACATTTCTTCGCTCAAAACATAATCTTACTCGTGAACGATCGCAAGAGTCAGACTGCCATGAAAAAAAGGCGATCGTGTAGCTTACATTGTAGTTGAAAAGGAGTTTTTGTTAAATAGATAGCTCTCTTAGTTTGAAGACTGAACATGACGCCACTTCTTCTGACTGTAAAGCGTTATCGAAAATTTGTAGAGCGTTTCGTTGAATATTCAATGGCGAAAGGAAAGCCTTTGTTTATGCGATGCGCCCACGGTATGGTTGTCAGATGAAACTGCTGAAAACATGGCGGCTGCTAAATGCCCGGAGTATCCAATCGATGAAATCGATAATCGATAATAATCGATATCAATCAATACCAATCGATATCAGTTAATCGATTGATATTGATAATCGATGAACAATCGATGGCGAAGATTCGTGTGGTTATCGATTGGTATCGATTTTCAATAACAATCGATAGATAAATTGATATCGATTGGTATCGATTAGTTGCAGATTTCGTCACTTTTCAAAATCTACAAGCTGACGGAATCGGCGCATAAATATCACATCTTTGTACACAGTAATTGTAAACACATTTCATTTTAATGCTTTGAACGTTAACAGGAGGAACAATACTCTCTTCTTTCTCTTCAACGCCCCGTCTACAGGTATCCGTTTTCCTTTTACAACTCAAAAGTTTGTTTCCGTTCTTGCCTCCCGTCCACACGTATCCCATGAAAACGTTTACCAAAAACAGAAACGTTTGAAGTTTGAAAACGTTATCCAAAGTGGAAACTATTTAATACGTGCAGACATGGGCCATGCTACAGACTTCAAAAAACGCAGAAAGTGGTTTCATTGTGCCTTCACAGAAAAATTCTGGTAACAGAAGTTGTACTTTGGCAAACAATGAAATTGCCAACAACAGCAGCATGAGTTGTTCCAAAATAATGAATAAAGCAGCAATACCTATATCCTGACAATAACGAACATACAAACTAAAAACTATAAGAAGGCGCCAATTGAATTGTGTCTAAAAGAAATAAAATATGCAGCAAAAGATAAAAAAGACGTTCCTTTTTTTCATCATAGTAGTAAGCTATGGGCCATTCTAGTTTTGGTGTTTTCCTGCTCGATTTTGTAGTATGTTCTGAACCGCTATCACAATCCTGGGTGGCATCGATTGTGATGGATCTTGCCTCTTTGACTTTCCTCACCAACTCTGCCTTTTTTTGTTTTTGTGATACGTCAAGTTCATTTCATCGAGTACCTCGCGCAGCAGTGACACCGTCATGTCATCGGCGCTGTCTTCCTTCCTTTCTTAGCTCTCGCTCTTTCTTTTTGAGTATTGAGACTCGGGTCGGGATTGTTTTACCAATTTCGTCCCCAGGGCTTCCTAAAAATGGCGGATGATCGGACAGGTAGCGTGCGTGACGTCTGTTCGAGTTTGTTGCGCCAATCGATAGCAATCGATGAACAGTTTTTGTGTGGTTATCGATTGATGATCGATTGACCGATACCAATCGATACTAATTAACTAATTTTATCGATTGATATCGATTGATCGATTGGTTTTCCGATCATCGGTTTCCATCGATTGGATACCCCGGGTAAATGTCGATTACATTGCGTGGATTACAACTGTTGTGGAGGTCATTTAACAGGAATCTTACCTTCGTGTTTGATCTAAATTATTTTCTATGGAGATTAAAAACTTCGAAAAGACAAGAGGTAAGTTTCTGCTGGAAATCAAACGCGAATTTTTCCATTTAAAACGAAATTTATTCCTTGAGCGGCGGCTCAAAACATTAACAAGGCGCTGAAAGTTAGTCGCCTCCTGACGACTAGCCTTGAAATTCTGGTCGCCAACACTCAATTTTCAGTCGCATTGGCGACCAGCTGGTCGCAATTTCGGACCCTGGTTTATCATAACAGAGGTCCACTATATCAGGGTTCTTTTTTCATACATTTCACATAGCCTGATGCAAAAACTTGAGTGAGTTTAGAAGAATGTGGCTCGCAGTTTTACATAAACTTTCAAATTTTTCCCAACTCATCATTCTCTATCTAAACAACAGTGTTTCACTCAAGGGACTATAAAAATTTGGTGTTCTTAAGAGAAATTCATTTTAAGGGCCTATATTCTAGTTTTAAGAACAATCATTAGTCAATTTTCCAACAGGTAACTACAAATCAGCCGATGCACACAGAGACAAAAGTACTCCTTCTTTTAACTGTTCACTACTGAATTTTCTCCCGCCCAAAAAGAGCTCTTTCGAATCTCAGTGAACCAAGTCTGAAATCACTCTACGTACAGTGTGTTGACCTGGGAGAGCTTGAAATTGATTGAATACTCTATAGGCACATAGTAAAAATCCCTTGAATTTGATGGGTTTGTCTACTAAGTCACTGACAGAAAAATGGTATACATGTATCAACTTTACCTTCTGGGACCATCATCACAACCCCAGTAATTGCCTAGTTCATTGATGTCCAGGTAAAAAGATTGTACTTTGGTTTTCCGGCTGTTCACCTTGGCTCTAAAAGTTAAACATACAGCAAAACAAGATAATAAAATGTTATGTGATAAGCTTGCCCCTGTGTGATCTTATCTCTCCAAAACACCCATGTAGAAAGAGGAGTGGGTGATATATACTCTAAAGGATTACTACTGATAAAAAATCTTCAGACAAATACATGTGTATCGTTTGAATCAAGTCTAATGACCTGATAAATTGCACGATTTGCTGATATTGGCAGGTGAACATAATAATAATGAATATATAGATCTACAATAACAAATTATGGAGTTTAAAAATTTACTGGGAAAGCAAGAAAATGAATGAAAAGAATAAAATACAGACTACAAATTATTGTGATTATAAATACAAGTTCAAAACATCAGTGCCTCCTAATAGAGAAGTATTTTTGCAAAGGTTACGACTATCGGGGAAAAGCAGATCTTATCAAGAGTTATTGGAATCCAAAAATAAACATGTGGGTAACCACGCATTTTTCAGAGATAATTAAGCAACCACAATTCTAAAAAAGCATTAAAATACAAAGAATGTATGGCAATTTCTTTCCAAATTTAAGCTCAATTATCTCTAAAAAATGCAAGGTTACCCCCAATCTTCTTTTTGGATTCTGCTAAAATCTGCTTTTTCCACGTAGTCATAAACTACGCAAAAATATTGTTGTATCAGTGGGCAAATTCCTTAAGAAGCCCGAATATCCCGAGATGCGCAGAACGTATGCGCAGTAACAAAAGGAGGCACCGTCCTTAAAGAGAACTAGACTTACATGGCTCTGGGACTGAAGGTGATTGGTGCAACACCAGGAGGTGCACCAAGACACTTCTGAGAGCCTGAATAGACCACGTCCAGCTCCCACTCATCAGTGAAGAAAGGAGTTCCACCAAGAGATGCTACAGTATCTACTATTAACAAGCAGTCATGACTGCAAGAAAGAAAATGACATCCATCATCAGACTTGTAATACGGATAATCCATCTTCCAACACTCAAGCGAGATCAGTTTGAGATAGCCAGTGGTAAACTGCATTTACAAGGCTGAAAAGGAGCATTTTGGCATTGGTTCTCTATGCAGATAGTTTTTCGTTACATGGGCCACTACTCAAAAATTGACATCAAGGAGGTGGCAGAGTGGTTGAGTGGTTAGGGTGCTGGACTTGAGTTCAAGTCCTTTTCTGCCCGGTAGCTGGGGTTGTTTCTCTGTAGATGTAGGTTCAACTCCTTAGCCATACATGAAAATATTTAAGACCACTGCCCTTGAATATGTGCAGTATTCATTCACAACATTGGGGTGCTTTATTGAAGGATCATCAGACTGAATTGTTGGAGGAGCCAATCTAAAAAACAAGTATGGTACAACTCACTCTAAACCAGCCTTGAACATTTATTTTCCTGTATTACAATGTTTTTCCGCTAATAGTGTGTGTATTTCATTATTTTGTTGTTAACATTTGGTTAATGTTACCATTTATAATTAATGTAATGATTTTTTAAAGAGCACCACCCTCAAATAACTGACGTCCCTGAATAAGCGCTACATCTGAAACGCTAAAAATTTTAAGAGCGCTGCAATGCTTAATCGAGTAAATATGGTACTTACTTTGTTTATATTTATTTACTTAAACATAATAAAATTATTGTAACTCACTCATGGCATAAGGGCCCCAGGCCATCAAGAGGCTGACAAATTCCAGAGGAAGACTCACTGTGAACAACGAAAAGTGCTGAAGGCTTATGCTGCTTCAGACCCTTGAGAAAGTAAGAAATGCAAAACAAGGATTAAAAATTATACAATTAATTAATTTAAAATAAATTATTTTTAATGGAATTGACTTATTTGGTTTTAAATTTAAAAAAGCCAAAAACACAGGTTACATGATCACTCCACTTCAGTAGCAGGGGGCAAAAGAAATACCGTATATTATAATCATTTCATTTTTACTCTCTCGCAATAAGTTTTTGCGTTTGACGGCAGGAGAATGCAACCTAAACTTGACGCAGGAGTAGCAAAGAAGCCTGGGCATGAGCATTATGCGAAAAGAAACTCGATTTTTGGATGTTGTTTAAGGCAGGCGGGCAGGTTAGGTACCGGATCCGGAAATACGTCATAGACCTTGGACAGACAGCACATCACCTCGCTTTCACGTCCGAAGGCGCCTGTGTTGTGAAGAAATGAGAGAAGTTCTACACTTGAAATATATCAACCTGCAAATTGCCGTTTAGTTGGCAAACCTTCCCGCTTTTGATGAAGAACCACTCAGCATACAACATTCAAATTACTTTAATATGTCTGTGCTTCGAGAAACATGTTTGTACTTGATATGTAGTATTGCTTTTAAATTATTTCTTACTCGAACAATTGCCTTGGCAAGTCACTTTCGAAGTTTTGCCTATATACCTACGCAGTAACTTTTAAATTTAGAAATTGCTTTATCTGCGTACTTCGAATCCATTGGGAAATTGACTGCCAAAAAGGCTATCGAGGAAGCCACGAACTGAAAGAGATCGAGAGGACCATTGCACAAATTATCAAAGATAAAGGGTTAAACGGGCTTAGTTGTAACTTTTCAGTTTATTTCTGTATTTACATGTAAAACTTTTGATGAGTACGTAGAAGCGCTCATGTAAACATTTATGTCTGTCCTGAATAATAACATGTGTTATGCAAATTTGTTATTTTTACCCCGCCGTCAGGACGGGGTCTAGTAATAACCGTTTTTTTTTTTACCCCGTCGTCAGGACGGGGTCTAGTAATACCCTTTTTTTTCCGTGGTTTTTTTTTTATTTTTGGTGGTCACTTGCCCCAGACCCCCGGTTTTCGCTCGGCCAAAGAAATACTCGTCGTGTCTTTCGCTACACAGCCAAGGGCTTTTATCTTGAGTTACCGTAACATATTTTACACCCCCCCGGGGGGGGGGGGGGACAACGGCGGGGTCTAATGCCCCTAGGGCTTTTCTTGTTTTTTTTTTTTTTTGTCGTGGTCACTTGCCCCAGACCTCCGCCCAGTCAAAACAATACTTGCCGGTATTATAAAATTTTGGTTCGTTTAGCGTTATTTCGCCAGAATTTTCATGTAAGTTGGTGTAGAAAATTACTGGCGATTTAATGGCATGAAAACTCCTTCGATGAAAGCAAGAACGAAGATGCTAGCGAGCTTTGAAGCTGGCATGAATTTGCCAAACTTGCCCTGGCACGTAAACATTACATCACTGAAATACAGAAGCCGATACGGGGAAGTCCCTTGCTTTCGCCAAGTTGAATAATTCAACCGTGAAATGCAAGCATTTTTTTGGCAGTTTTGCCTTGCTTCGCCAAAATCTTTAGGGAAAGTTGTGTAGAAAAGTACGAGAAATTCAGTGGAGTTGACTTCTCTTCAATGAGAGCAAGAACGAAGGTGCTAGCGAGCTTTGAAGCTGGCATGAATTCGCCTAACTAATGCCCTGGCACGTAAACATTAGATCACTGAAAACACAGAAGCCGATTCGGGGAAGTCCCTTACTTTCGCCAAGTTGAATAATTCAACAGTCAAATGCAAGCATTTTTTTGGCAGTTTTGCTTTGCTTCGCCAAAATCTTTAAGGAAAATTGTGTAGAAAAGTACAAGGAATTCAATGGACTTAACTTTTCTTCGGCGAGAGCAAGGACGAATGTACTAGCGAGCTTTAGTTTGAAAGCTGGCATGAACTCTCCATCGCTATGAGCTTAGTAATATTATGATGTAAAGTGTATGATAGAGTGCCAAGAAGTGAGCAATGCTGCCCTCCATAATTTTTGGACCCCAAGGGCAGTTCGAACAACGGCGGGGTTAATGCCCCTGGGGCTTTTCTTGTTAGATCTATTTCACATCTGAAAATGTTCGATTTCTATTTAACTATTTTAACTGCTCTTTCGTTGCATTAATAATTATTGCAACTTGTCACAGGGACAATTTCTTTACACTCTGTTTTTTTTATAAGAATGCGTAAAATTTGGCTGAGCCTGAGAATGTTCTTATTTTAGCCCATACGTTTTCTCAAATTTGGGGGCAAATCTCAGCCTCAATGTTCTTATAAAAATGGTTCTTATAAAGAAAAAAGGGTGTACTTGTGAAACGTTTGAAACAACTGATTATCTGTCTCATAAATCAAAACACGGGTGTCACGCAACTTTCCTACAGCAAATGTTTGTTAGTTATTAAAAAATATGAAAAAGCAAGATACTGTTGGGTTTTGTTATAAAAAATACCTGGCTCTGTGAAACCCAACTCCGTGATTAAACTCAAGCGATATTCCTATAAGTTTAATAGTAAGTTGTGGACCAGTAGCCATTAGGGACCTTTAGATTGGACTATGAATACGAGATTGAGAATGAGTTTGACATTTGAATTTCAAGCCTGTGATGTTTCCAGAGCCCTCACTCCTTCGTGTTATTTGCCAGCGGATAAGGAAGCTAGAGGAATGAAATTGGTACGTGATGTGATAATGTATAGCATGCAAACTGGAACTGAAAAGACTGTTGTAGCTGTACTCAATCTTGTACTCATACTTAAATTAAACCTAGTTCCCCAAAATTGTACACCTGGGTGGAGAGACACAACGTGCATGATGTTTTTTAAGAATAAGGAAACAACAAAATGACAAGAATTAACCCTATCAAGCCCCAACATCATTATACAAATTCTCCTTACTGGTCTTCATAGATTTTATTGATTACTAATTGGGAGAACTTGCTTGCTTAAACATCAAGACCATTCATCTTTGTTGATCATTTTTGTATCTTTTTGTAATTGTAATTGTCTAATTTATAATGTGTGGCAAATAAATACAAATACAGCAATTTTCTGACCTATATGTGTTAATTAAAACACTGGTACGATGAGAAGAAATTTGATGCTGATCACTAGTACTATTGGAGCTTAAACTAATAGAGGGTTAAGCCACTGGCCCTCAGATTGAGGTTACTCTGACCTGCTAATCACTAAGCATCTGCACCTCCAAAAATTGACTTCTTTAGGAAAACCAAAAATTTCACATTGACTTAAGCAGAACCCATCTAGCAGGCAATTGGCGCCTAAGTGCTGTTACTGTCTGTAAACTACTCCAGTTTGTTGTTCTGCCTCCTACTTTATAACATTTTGAGAGCAGTCAATAACAAATCTCACCTGTTCAATTTCTTCATAAGTAAAATATCCACCTGGTGGCTTTTCAAGGACTTTCACGTCACATCCTTTTAAAATAAAAATGCACGTATGGAACAAATTATTCCAAAGTTATTTCTTAACTAAGAGAAACAAATTATGATACTCAAAGGCCCAAAAGTCCCTCTGATCTAAAATGGACATGCTTATAAGTCTGGTTTTCATGCAATGGGAAAATTCCAAGTGACTGGGGATTTTGTTGTTTCACTGCCACCCCTCTCTGATTGTCATCAACATCTCTATCCAGTAATAGGAACATCTCACTGCCAAGGGTGCCTAAAATCAAAATTTAAGATGAATCCCAAATTTAATTTTGTAAAATACTTAAATATAAATAGTACCATGTTAAAGGTTTTGCTGACAAGGTTTCATTTGAATGGTCACACCATACAAGGTATGATTTCATCCACAGACTAAGAAGTTAGAACCACCTTAATGTCTCCATCTAGCTGACTCTGGGAATGCAAGGGTTAATACCGAAAGGTAAAATGTATTTCTGACTTCGTAGACCATCACAACTGCTGTCAGAAATAATCAATCAATGATCACTGCAGAAATCTGTAACACATTGCCAAGAAAGACTTCCTAGTTTCCTAACAGCTGATTATTTAAAGGAGCAACATCGCGAATGACGCATTTTGAAAAAATTGGCAAGTTTTTGCAAGTTTGTCATTCATAATCCATCTTAATCTCCGTCAGTCGTAACCATCCTTGTTTAGTTTTGGTTTATTTTTGCCTTTTTGGTGTTTTTCTACCTTAGGAAACGATTACTGTGAGGTTTCCTTCAATGTCAGAAAATAATTTCGTCAGATCAGAAAAGTGAATGAAAATACCGTGACATAGTTCCTTTAATTTATAGGATCATGCAGGCGGGCATATACTTCTTTCCCTGGTTAGGAAACAACGAAATGGCCAGTAGTCTGGGATTTTCCCAATCTATAAAAACCAGGCTCTAATCATGAGAACACTGTAACCTTACAAAAATTAAATTTGTAGTCAAATTAGAAACATAAAAGAAAGTCTTTTCAGAACTTAATGCACCCATAGTAACAAAAAATATATATATAATCTGTGGCTGTCCTGGTGATGCTGGCAGTGACAGATTTTGTTGAATAAACACAGACTTTTTCCTCAAAATAAAGGTAAGAGAGAGAGCATTATTTTGATGATAAAAAAGAAAAAATCAATATTTTTAACTAAAAAAAACAATTTTCATTTACTGTTACGAAAATCAACTTGAAAATGAAATGAGAGCAAACAATTCATTGACAGAAAGTGTCCTGTTAATTGTCTGGAATAAATAATGTTCCTATCAAGGAAATCCCTGCTTTTATTTGTTTACTGTTGTCCAAAGTATAGGCTGAAAAAAGAAAAAACTACCGTAAACACTGGTGTATAAGCCGCACCTTTTCACCCTAAAACTTCGCTCAAAATCTGGGGTGCGGCTTATCTGCGAGAACATCTGGAAAAAAACCTGTAATTTTCCACGAATCACCCCCAAAACACCAAAATAAAGTCCAAAACGAATGCACCGATCAATTCGAAAGTTCAACATCCCCCCCGCGCAACCCCCCGAGCATTTGAACTTTTGAAGATTGGTTTGTTCAAATTCCCTCCCCTCGGGGCAAAAAAGCCGTTCAAACGCCCCACCTCTCCTCAAAGACAATTTTCTTCTTCAATTAAACACTTGCAGTCAATGTGCTTCACGCATGAACGGTCATTTAATGAACATTGCATTCTTCATGTACGCATTCCTTTCTTTAATTGGATAAACGTATTCTTGTAGATAGATTGAAAGATTACGATTTTTTTTCGATGAACGAAATCGATTCTTCAAAAGGTCACACGTATCACGTAATTGGCTTGTGAGGGCTTCCTCTCTGGACTCTGTGGTAAAAATGCCAGGTTTCTCTGCCCCATGAGTTTTAGATTTCTTGTGACGTTTAATTTCTTCCAACTTTTTTTGTTTTCGCATGAGTGAAGGTAAAATATGGATACAAAAAAGGATATGGCTGGAAATTTTCTCAATATTAATTTCAATTAAGGCTGTATGAGTTTGTTTGAGTCTGATTACATTCGATTACTTTGTCAATGAGAAAGTTTAGCAACTAAATCAACTAATGTTAGTTTGATTTGAATTAAGTTACTGATCAGTGTCAACTGTCTATGAATCCATCCCAAATTTAAAAGGAAAACCATTCAAATTTTAAAAACTATAACTAGGTAGTTAATTCTTATCTGGCAAATATATGAAACATTTAACAAACTGATTTTGTTTAAATCTGTTTTATTATTTTTTCCTTTAGTAGTTTGAACTTGGGAGTGCAAGGTCAAAATTAAAGGAAGCTAAAAATATGTCCATTTCATGAGAACTGACACAATCGCTCAAAAAAAATGCTTGCTGAAAACTTTTAAATAAACTTGAATTGTAGTAAATTTTCAAAATAATTACATCTGTTTAGACTACGGAATCTGTGACAGAAAACCGATCAAATATCAACATTAGTGAGAAATTTTACCAGTTTAATAACTCCGACTAAAACATCCAAACTGCGTATTTGGTGATCACAGCTGGAAATACAGACACGAGGTTGATCGTGCTCGGATCAGCGGTCCTTTCAAATTGGAAAGTGAAAGCTACTTGGGCGAATATTACAAATTTGAGAGATCTGTTTAGTTTGGCAGAGCTGAAATCTTTCACAGTTGCGAAGAAAAAAAAAAAAAACCCAGTCGATCTGCCGGCTAAACAGGGCGCGCCACGGCTGAATGCCGTTCTACAAAACAATGATAAGCTTAATTTTACTATTTTTCCTCTCACGTACGTACCTTGTCGTTCGGCAATTTCGCGAGCTCTCTTTCCCCACATTCCATTAACGCAGACTAAAATGGGCTCCCCTCGTTCCACGATATTCATGATCGAGGCTTCCATCGCAGCGTGTCCCGCTCCAGTGATAGCAAGCGTGTATCGGTTGTTGGTTTGAAACACGTACTGAAGACCTGCCTTTGCCTCGTCCATCACTTTATAGAAATCTGCTTGCATGTGGCCCAAAAGCGGCATCGCAGTCGCATTATAAATCCTCATGTTTGGATTCGACGGTCCGGGGCCGAATAGAACTTTAGTTGGGACGGTAAGAGGGGTTAGTAACTGTGGAGGGACAGGGATCTTTGTCTGCCAGTCCGCCATCTTGATTGCCGGTGCCGAGAGCGCCCTCGCTTGGAAGCGAAGAGGGCCGCGGACCGCAACACCGAGAATACGCGTAAATTTCGCAACGCTCATCGTTCAACCTGCACTACGTGTACAAATTGTATTCACTGACTGAACAACCAGTTTTACTAGTGTTTATAAACAGAAAGACACGTGATCCAAAAGGCCATCAAAGGCCACCTTGCATCATAACAAAACCAGACGGGCCAGTTTTTGTTAGGAAAAAGATATTTTAGAAATGGGAGTTGTCATGTCACGAAATACGAACAACATGCGCGCCTCGAAGGAGTAAGCAGCGTGGGCAAATCGTCCGCCAAGGCCGTCAAAATTTTTCAATATTTAATGGCCGAATCCCATGGAAACGTTGACAAAGAGAAAAAATAGGTCGTCTAACTCCTCTACGAACGAGTCGCCAGAACAAAAAAAACCTCGGAACACGCAAAATAACACCGAGCAACTCCACGTGGACGACGAAGAAGAGCCGCCATTAACGGGTCCGTGCATCATGAGTGAAGCTGATAAAATGCAGGAGACACTCCAACAAATTCTCGAAAAGCTTGGGAAACTAGATGCTATCGAGCAGTCTGTCAACAATATTCAAGCTAACCTTCTAAAATTAGAAACGAGAACTGAGACTCTGGAAAGTTTTCAAGCCAGCGCCACCAAAGACATCAACGACTTGAAAGAAAGCTTGAACTTCGCTGAAGGGAAACACAGCTCTAAACTTGAAAGCACCAACAAGCACAATGAAAACATCAACCTGAAGCTTACTAACCTCGAAAAAGAAAACCAGGCGCTTAATAAAAAAGTGGCCGACTTGGAAACAAAACGCCTTTATCTAGAAGCGTACTCGCGACGGGAGAACATAAAGTTTGAAAACATCCTCGAATTTGAAGACGGCAGCGACAGGGAAGACACCGAGCAAGTCCTCCGTTCGTTCTTAGAAACTGAGCTGGGCTTTTTGAACGCAAGCATCGTAGAAATTCAGCGGGTGCATCGGTTAGGAAAAAAGAAGGAGGGCGAGCCAAGACCTATTCTCGCCAGATTTCTAAGATACAAGGATTGCGAGCAGATCCTTTCCCTGGGAAGACGTCTAAAAGACAGCAACTACAAGATGTATCAGGACCTGCCGTACGAAATCGTCCAGAGAAGGAAACGACAAATGCCGACACTGATGAAAGCGAAAAAAAATAAGATTCCCGCAGCCTTCAGCAAGGCCCAGCCAGACAAATTGTTCATTAGAGGTAAGCTCTGGCCAGATGGAAAAACTCTAGAAATCTCGTAATAACATTTTGTTATCGACCCGAAATAGGAAAACGTATATGTATATTTAAGAATATATATTCATTACTGCTGTTTGTTTTCCTCTAAGAATAAGCCCGAAAAACGGCTTATGCGGACGGTAGATCGCTTTGAGGTAGTAAACATCGACACAGCGCATCCTAATAGCTAAGTTTTATTAAGCTCTAGGCAATTTACTCCCGAATTAATCTAACTTTTGGTTTTGAATCCAAAATTTCGAGGGCGATTGCAAGAGCCGCTTCGTTTGTGTGTGTTTATGTAAACTTTTGTTGTTCGTTTGATTTACTGGCCTATTGTGCAAATATAATGACACTTATTTTTCACAAGTCTCATGGCATACAAAAGTGTAAACTAATTTATAATAGAGGTCTCATGAATGGGTCAAACATTTCTGAAACGGACTGCATATACCCCATGAAATCTATGTTGAATGGGTGATTTAAAATTTAGTTCTCTAAATGTAAGGGGTCTCGGAGAGGTTTCTAAACGGAAAGAAATTTTTAACTGGCTAAGGAAGAAAAAGTTTTCCATATACATGCTGCAAGAAGTGCATTGCACAGAAAAAAATATTCATTTGTGGACAGCCGAATGGGGATACAAAGCCCTGTTTAGTTGTTGTGCTATCAACAAGGCAGGCACATGCATCCTGTTTAATAACAATTTCCATCTGCAAATCACCAAAACACGCTCAGATCCTAATGGTCGTTTCATCATCTGCGACATTTGTACAAATGGTAAGAACATCACTCTTTGCAATCTATATGCGCCAAATGAAGATAAACCTGATTTTTTCAGAGATATAGCCATTTATTTACAAGATTTCCAATGCGACGAGATCATTATAGGAGGAGATTTTAATTTAGTTATGGATGTTTCAAAAGATAAGAAAGGGGGCCGTGCCAGCACACATAAAAACTCACTTGAAGAGGTTAAAGGCATTTGCGAAACCTGGGATGTTGTAGATATTTGGAGAGTACTAAATCCAGAGGAAGAAAGATATACTTGGCGACAGAAGAATTTACAAATTCAATGTAGGCTCGATTTCCTCTTGATCAGCCAAAGTCTAATAAACAATGTCAACACCGTAGACATTGTTCCTGGATACAAAACGGACCACTCGATGGTAACCATGGAAATTACAACAAACGCTAACCCCAGAGGGCCGGGTTTCTGGAAATTGAACACATCATTTCTATCGGACATTGATTACATCTCAAAAATAAAAGACACGATCCAACAAACAAAAAACGAATATTCAAATGATCCGTTTGTTTCTCCTGCTCTCCTTTGGGAAATGATAAAACTTAAAGTGAGAGAATCATCGCTATATTATTCCAAAGAAAGAAAGAAAAAAAGCGCTCTTCAAGAAGACGAAATAGAAAGGACCATAGCCGCGATTGAAAAAAAATTAGAAGACAAAAACATTGAAGCGAAGCAGCGGGAAGAACTTTTAGGCGTGCTGAAAAGCAAAAAAGATCAACATGAAAAGATAATAGAATACCGAACAAAAGGGGCTATTTTAAGATCGCAGTGTCGATGGCATAATGAAGGTGAGAAAAACACCAAATATTTTCTTAATCTGGAAAAAAGACATTACAAACAAGGAACAATAAGCCAGCTAAAAACCGACAATGACATCGTCATCACGACAGACAAAGATATTTTAAAGGAATGTCTTTCCTTTTATAAAAATCTGTACGAGACAAAGCTAACTTCTGAACAAGATCCATCTATCATGGAAAAATTTTTCCCGGCCGAAAATACAATGCATCTTTCACAAGAAGAACAAAATTTGTGTGAAGGCCCACTCACGGAGAAAGAGTGTCTCACTTCCTTAAAGCAAATGGCCGACGGCAAAACCCCTGGAACTGACGGGTTACCAGCAGAGTTCTATAAAATATTTTGGGATGATATTTCAGGCGCTCTTCTCGCTGCTCTTAACTTTGCATACGAGAATGGGCAACTCGCAATGACACAGAGACGGGGCATAATAAAACTTATCCCTAAAAAAGAAGCAGACCTCAAAATATTAAAAAATTGGCGGCCTTTATCTCTGTTAAATTGTGACTATAAAATAGCAGCAAAGTCAATCGCAAATAGAATCCAGTCTACTCTTCCAAAACTTATTAATAACGATCAGACAGGATTTATTAAAGGTAGATTTATCGGCGAAAACATACGACTGATCGACAGTATTATTAATTACACCAATGACCAAAGCATCCCGGGCTTGATTTTGCTTCTAGATTTCGAAAAAGCCTTTGACACACTCGAATGGTCTTTCGTTGAAAAAACGTTGCAACACTATGGCTTTGGCCCTTCCATTCAAAAATGGATACAAACTCTTTACTGTGATATCGAAAGTGGCGTAATGAACAACGGATGGATGAGCGAATGTTTTAAAATTGAGAGAGGCGTGCGGCAAGGCTGCCCTCTTTCTCCATATTTATTTGTCCTTTCCGTCGAAGTTTTAGCTAGCGCAATCCGAAGTGACCAACATATTAAAGGAATTTCAGTCAACCAAAAAGAAATCAAATTAAGCCAATATGCTGACGACACGACATTAATCCTTGACGGCTCAAAAGACGCGCTTGAAACTTCGCTCGATGTTATCGGAAAATTTAGCAAGATTTCTGGTCTCAGACTCAATAATAAAAAAACCGAAGCATTGTGGATAGGTTCAAAAGCAAGAAGCCAAGACATTATGTTTCCCGAGAAAGGTTTCAGATGGCAGCATTTAAAAATCAAAACATTAGGCGTGTGGCTCTCAATAGAACCCGAATTAACGGTAAAGCTGAACTTTAACGAAAAAAAAGAGAAAGTTCGAAATTTACTTAGAAACTGGCAGTACCGAAGGCTAAGCTTACTTGGAAAAATCGCTATATTAAAGAGCCTAATTGCTTCACAGCTTGTTCATGTTCTTTCCCCTCTCCCAACAAACCACCAGGCTATCAAAGAACTGAATGGAGCTTTCTATCATTTCCTCTGGGACGGGAAACCCGATAAAATTAAAAGAAACATTATGATTAACGATTACAGTAATGGTGGGCTTAAAATGATTGACCTTTTCTCATTTAATAAATCTTTGAAAACTATTTGGATTAAAAAATATCTTGACAAAACAAACTTAGGAAAATGGAAACTTTTCTTTGAACGAGAACTTGGAAGATATGGCGGAGAAGCTGTTTTTCTTGGAAATTTAAACAAAACAGATATCAAGCATCACTTCTCATCTACCAATATCTTCATTAATGAAATTCTGATGATCTGGTCCGAGGTTAATTACACTGACAATATCTCCTCCTTACAACATTATCAATCACAGCCTCTCTGGAATAATTCTCTTATCAGAATAGACAGCAAACCCATCTATTTTCGAGAATGGCTTGCAAATGGAATATCGACCATTAGGTCTCTCATGAAAGACGCAAACAAACCTCTCTCCTATGAAGAATTTCAGAATAAATACGGACTCAAAGCCTGCCCTTTAGCATTCGGGGGGATTATTGCCACGCTGAAGAATCTAAGAAAACGTTTCAAAGAAAACATAGATAGCCCCGAAAAAGATGAGATTGAACCATTCATTAAAATTTTCCTCAAGGCAAAAAAACCCAGCAACTTAACGTACAAAATTCTAGTTGCAACTAAAAGCGAAGCACCGGAAACTTCTCAGGCGAAATGGCACGAAGATTGCGACTTGGAAAAAGGTGAATTTGACTGGAAAAGAGCTTTCCAATCTACAAAGATTTGCACAAAAAGTACCAAACTAATAATATTCCAATTTAAATTTCTTCATCGACGTCTACCTACAAACTCCTTTTTGTATAAAATTAACGTCAAAGACAGTGACCGCTGTTCCTTTTGCGAAAAGGAAACAGAAACTTTGCTCCACCTTTTTTGGCATTGTAACCAGACCACTCGTTTTTGGGAAAGCTTTTTTAAATGGCTTCAGACATCCCTATGTACGCAGAAAGGGAATAAATTAGACATGACCATTGCTCTCGGCCTAAAGCCAGACACCTCAAATGCAAAGTTGCAAATTAATTTCTCTTGTCTGATGAGCAGATATTGTATCTGGGTCTGTAAATTAAAAAACGAAATCCCTAATCTTTCGCACTTCTTGCATCTCATGAACAAAAGCTATGAAATTGAAAAAAATGATCCTAATTCTTCATCAGAGAAATGGAAACCTCTCCTCGGCCACCTTTCAAATTAAAAATTTATATAAAAAAAACTGAATCAAATTTAACTTTTCAGTCCTGGTTTGACCCTGTTAGTAGTAATTTTTTTTCTTCCGATCTCCTTAATTATACAATATTACTCTCCTAAAAAATATTTGTTTAAATGCTACGGGGACTATTTTCTATAGAGTATAAGATAGGCTAGTGTTTGTAAGTTCTTTTTTTCTTTTATTTCTAATAAGGTTAACTTACATTGCATTGTAACTGTAGTTCGTAATGTATTGTTAGTTTTTTCTTTTAACAACACTGTTAATGTAATGTTTGTAAATGTGTGAGCAATCAATAAAAAAAAAAAAAAAAAAAACAAAAAACAAAAAAAAAAAAAAAAAGAAAAAAAAACAAAAAAAAAAAAAAAAAAAACAAAAAAAAAAAAATTATTTTCACGTATACGGCTTCAACTGATAAAATAAGCTAAAAATCTCAAGGCCATTTCAATATAGACCGTGTATTCAACGCAAAGCGAGAGAGACTGTGAGCAAATTCGAAAACAAAACTGAAATTTTCTGTTGTAGTTTGGCGGTGGACTTTGGCTGCCATGAATATTATTGAATGACATCACAATGGGAAGGGGGTGTGTTGGGGGTGTGTGTTTACGCACGATTTACTTTGTGATCTGCATGTAGCTTGTGCCTTTGCGGAGGAAAAAAAACGCTAGAATTTTCGCTAGGTCAAGAAAATCGGGCTATGCTTTTAGACATCCCAGAAAACTTTGTTAAAATACTCACACGAAAAAAGCAGCTACAATGATTTGTAGAATGGCGGGCAATACTAAAATCATGACTGACAGTCAATTGCGGAGACGTGACAATTGAGCGAACAATACAAATTCAACCGGATATCTCTCAGTATCTAAAACTAGTCCGTGATACCTAAAGAGTAGATCTGAAAGCAACAAGGAAGGAAATGTAAATTGAAGCGTATCTGGTGACGCATTTCCCTGCACTATCATCATTTCGTGCCATTTCTAAGGTTAGGGGTCAATGAACACGTTAGCCCAGTCATTGTAGCAATCCCTGGTAGCAAATCATAATATTCTCATTCTCTCTCGCTGCTTTTATTTCTAGCCTCGTTCCAAAGGAAAGTTCCCTCTTAGCCCTTGTAAGTGTAAACTAAAAGCGAATAAGACCGGAACGGGACAAAATGCCATTAATATTTAGTTCTTAGAAATACTAGAACTGAGTGCTTCTGAAATTTTTACACTTGTTCCAAAATGTTTTACACTTATGCCACAAGAAACACGGGTTCGAAAGTTAAGGAGAAAATCTGGCTCTTGTACCGGGTCACTCTTTTGTTGAAGTCAACATGGCATGCAAATAAGAATTTTTCTTATAAGAGAATCAGTGACATTAAATAATAAAAAAATAGGCCAATTACATTTGGAAGGTCAATATTTAATCCAGAGATGTGTACTCAAAATTTAAAAGTAATGTAATCACATTTCACAGTGTAAAATTTATACCCTAAATTAAAAGAAAGGTTTCTTAATTGTATTCTCTTCACTTAACGCGAATTAACTGGGACGACCTGTTGAAACAAATCTTTGGTCAAGTTCAGAAATGAAGATTTTCTTTTGTTTGAAATTTTCTTGATGACAGCTTAAGGATTCATGCCCAGTCATTACTGAAGCTTGAATCTGCACGAAGGAGATGCAAAACAAAATTCTCCTTGTTGTTGAAATGCTAACTCATTTCAAAAACATGTCAGTACCTAACCCAAAAATGTTTTCAACCAAACTTGCAGCCCTGCAGAATCTACCCCATCCCTTGGGACTCTTTAAAAAAATGTCTGGAAACACAAGGCACTTCAGTGTCTACATGTATAATCCAGAATGAAACTTAATTGTTACTTAACTACAACTTACTTTCAATAGGTTCTTATGGGATCCCAATCAGTCACCTTAGGAAGACCCAATTTTAAGTCTAATTGAAATATAATGGACTATAATAAATAATTATCTGTTTATCAAAACTAACACTGCAGTCTATATGTGGTATTTGTTATTTTCCCTCTCTGACCTCTTTTTTATCAATCATGATGTTTTCAAAATTGAAGTTTAACTTTGTAAACATAGTGAAAGGCCAGAAAGTAGATGAATACATTAACTTGCTGCGCAAAATATTGTTATAAATCCTACGAAATGAAAATTCTTTCCTTTAAAGTTTCTCTGCCTCAAGATCCATGAATGTACTATTCTTCTTGAAGTTCTGCAGCACCAAACAATCTACCAAAGTAGCAAAAAGTAAAGGATATATGGACACATTTCCACTCTTTGGCAGTCTTGGTAGGCTCACTGCAAGCTCCATTAGGATATTAATTATCATGAACAACCATCTTTTCACAAACAAGCAAGGGGGTTAGTTTCTAAAAAAATGTGGTGCTGGGTTGCTGGGGACGTGAAGCACAAAATTTAGATTTATCAACTGAGTTGATAAGGTAAATTGGCCCCCGTACAGAGATTGAAAGCTGACGTTTTGAGCGTTAGCCCTTCTTTTCGGAAAGCAAGCTTGCATGCAGCAATGTTTTGAATCAACCAGTTTTGGGCCTTCTTAAGGGAAAGGGATTGCCATAGCTTTGGATTTCATTCTAATTCAAAATGTAATTCAAGTCACCAAGCATAGATGGAAACCCCACACTATTGCCTCTAAGTACACCTGGAACCTTTTTTGAATGTGAACAGTAAATAAAGTGTCCTTACCCACAACTATGGAAACTTCTCTTGTTCAAAAGAGCCAAACAATGTCAACCTGTTAAGCTTAGTTGAAATTTGAGAGAGCCTAAACCATTACCCTACAGTGAAACCATGGAAGAATTTCCAATCAGTTTTACAAAACTTGCTATTTTAGACGAAGACCTACTGGATCTGTTGGCACTTCTTGTTTTCGCGCAACTGACAAGTCTAAACAACTTCTTGAAGCTTGGGCTTCTTGCTTAAAGGGACTATGTCACGCTATTTTGGTATCTTTTTAAAAAGCTAAAAAGTGTCTTCGCATCAATTGAATTCCAAAAATAAGGGTCTAGCTTTGTTAATAAAGACTATGTTAAAGCACTGAAACTGTTTCCTGTCGTCTGTTGCTACCGATGGCAAGGATGGAAATGGATTGCAACTTGAAAAAATTGGGCCAATTTTTTCAAGTTTTGATGCTATGTTCTCAAAAATCACCAAAAAAATTATTATGGTTAGCTCTCCCTAATAAAATTCATTTGATATCTTTCTCATGGTTTTACAGGAGCACTTTGTGTATGAATTAAGGCACTAGGTAATGATTTTAGCACAGAATTGACCAAAAATATCAAAATCCTCGTGACGTAGCCCCTTTAACAATGCCTGTTCAGAATGAATCTTTTGAGGAATTTAATATCAGAAAGTTGAATTGATCATGCATGTACTTTGTTGAAAATCAAGAAACAATAGCTTTACCAGGAATACAATACCAAGCTGTAAACATCAAAGCAGAAAAAAAAAATCTTGAAATCTGTACATGTACATGTATGTAGGTGTCCATCTGCTAGATCATGCAAAGCATTGTTTTTGTCAGAAGTCAAGAGTCAGACAAAAAAGGCATTTTCCACAATGAACGTATGTTTGGAGCCAAACCTATGAGGCCAAAACCAGCCAGGTGATGATTTCCTTCGCAAAATGATCTGTCAAACAATTCTCAAAAAACAAAGGAGATTTTAGATATCTCCTCTGGATTACTGCCAAGTGCTTACTTACTATGAACTGAGACATTAATTTTTTTGCAAGATTAGTACTCTACTGCAAACTTGATTTAAATGAAAAGACAAAATAAATAGGGAACCAAACAAGACTCTTCAGTGAAATAGCTGAGCATTTACTCCTAACATGAGCAAACAACTTTAGTGAATTGTCTGGCTAATTTTGCTGAAAATAATAATTATTTATGTCTTCTGAAACATTATACTTTTCCATCAGGTGTGAAGCCTAGTTTACTAATACAGCTCTATACTTGAGATTTTCAAGTAAACTTGAGTCAAGTGCAAGACATTCGGGTACTTAAATTGTACATTGTACATGTAGTGTGTGAAGCCAACAAGTTAAGCAAAATCAAAGCAATAGCATGTTACTTCAGACAATCACAGGTACAGAACAAAAATTCCCCACCATTTAGTCACACATACTGTAAAAGCATAGCCAGCTTGGTTCTATGCAACCGACTGAAAGTTGCATGTAATAAACATGGCCCATGGCTTGTTTTAGTGGTACACTGTACATCAATCCTTAACTGCATTCACAGTTATGAAAATACTACTATTCACACATGAGGCTGAAATTAGAAGTTCTTGCCCAGCCTCAACAAGTATTTCCTCTTTCAACACAATAGCAGCTTGCCTCCAATGTGATTCAGCGTAAGCCCCACTGTATGTGGACAGTGAGTGGCGATTATCCATATGTAACACAAGCCAGTAAGGAATAGCTTGAACCCTACCAGACTTGACAACTTTGACTTTCTGTTCAGTGTGAGTTTCCAGCATTGAAAGAAGTTTGTGATCATCCCTACAGTCCTCCATGAAGTTCAAGCTGAAAAGTTTGACGTGGTCAGTAAGTGCAGTGAAAGGAAGGGTTGTAAGGTCAAGGTCTATCTGAGTGGTTACTTGAAATTCATTGACAAACTGTCCGACGTCAAGTCCCAGCATATTGTCTTTGCTGAGGATACGACAGTTCGCAAATAAGAAAGAAGATTCAATGCACATGCAATGCAAAGTGAAACCCATAGGAATGATTTGAAACCTTTCTTGTCTCAGTAGACATCCTCTGGCAAATATAATATCTTCAATAACTTGCTGGCGAATGACTCCTGATGGTTCAACAATGTCACTGACAAGAATGTCCCATTTTCTTCCTGTTCCATCTTTGACAATTTCTTCAAGCTTTTTCGGACCATATTCAATAACTGATGGCAGATTGTTCCCATTCAAAATGTGCTTGATCCATGCTTCACTGTGTGGAGTTGACAACAGAACATGATCTGCTCTGCCTCTAGCAGCAAACAGAGGAAACAAAGCTGGGCCATAACTGATGTCAAGAACATTGCAGGCAATGTTGCCATTAGACTCACAAAATCCTCCTGATGCCTCACCCTCATTAGCACAGCTGTGTAATTCAGCTTTCACATATTTAATGAAGGCACAGATTACTTCATCATACAGCTCATTGAAGACTGCATCATTCAGTCGTCTCACGTATGAAGGTGGAATGATTGTAACATTATTACAAGACTCAATTTGTAATTCTGAATCATAACTGTCTGTTGCAAAATCCAAACTTTTTTTGTGTGGTAATTTGCCTTTGCTGCAAGATTCATAACCATTGTCTGTCTTTTTGATGCCACAAAACTGCAATCTCAGACAGTCTCTAGAGAGCTGTCCGTACACAGATAACAAGTCTCCCTTTGAAATTTCGTTTTCACTGGTACTGTTCAAATGCACTGGGAAAATTGCCTGCTCCCAGCAAAGAGAATCATCCTTAGGGCCAGTGGAAAGAGTTATTTCTTCATCCAATCGCAAATCAAACCAAGCTGCAATGGCATCTACTCGCCCATTTTCCGTCGCTGGGATCTCAAAATGCAAATTTCTGTCTTCATGCAAGCTACTTGGATCATTGAAGTCATATTCAGTAACTTCAAATGGACAGGAAAGAGGTCTGAACCCACCCCTAAGGCTATTCAAACAGTCTGTGTTGTAAGGTTCCAACTGATCACATACATTTCCAGACGCTAGCATTTCTGAAGTTTGCTCCATTACTTCACCTCCTATACTGCTGTTGGGAAACATGTTTATTCCACTGATTACTGGTTTGCTCCTGGTCTGATGTCTGATATCATCGCACATAATTGCCATTGCATAAACAACAGCTCCACCGGGTATGACTTTTGAAACAGGCTTCCTGTTAGAGTGGCACATGAAAGTCTTCCCATCTGACAGCAAAAGCAAGTGAGCCCAGGCATGTTCCACAGTGGTGATGATCCCTTCACCAAGAAGCCCACAATCTAATGTCTCTGTAACAACAAGAGAAACTTGCTTTGGAATATCCTCACCCACCTTCATATCCGTTGACTTCTTATGTACAGTGTGAACTAAAGTATCCATGTTGTTAGCTTTCAATACATCATGCCCCATTTCATACATGGTCTTAGACATTTCACAAGCATAGACCTCTTTTGCACCGCCCTGAACTGCAAACATACTCAAAATACCGGTGCCACTTCCAATGTCTAAAACAACATCAAGCCCCCGGGATATCGCTTTGGCAATGGCCTGCTTGTAAGCTGCATTTCTTTTCTTGTCATTTAGCATTCTAAAGTGCCATCTTTCGACCAATACATTTGCAACGTTTTCAAGATTGTCTTTAGCTCTAAGACTCGTCGGGTTGACGTGCAATGCTCGTCTAAAACAAGAAGCAGCCTCGTCAGTGAGACCCAACTTCAGCAAGTTCGCTCCTGTGTTGATTAGAACGATCTCGCTCCGTGGATAAAGTCTCAAAGCTTCCTGGAGACAAACCATAAGTTTCTCCAGCTCTCCATGGCGTTCAAGAACCTCGGCCCAGTGCCGTAAAGCGACAATGAAGTCTTCCTCTAATTCATCTTTGGCTGAAGGTTCCACATTTGCAAGGAACACAATGTGCGCCAATGTATCTCCGTACTGTTCCCGCCTAAGGGAGGTCTTAGCAGCTTGGAAATGCTGAAAATACGGCGAGTTCGCTTGCATTTTAGCTTTTAAAAGCAATCTTACACCTCCAAGACCCTATCCAGAAAAGCTATGGGAGCAAAATGCCATTGCTGCCATTTTCTTTCTCAGGAACTGCTGTCCAGCTGCGCGCGGGCTTTCCTGATGAAATCGAGGCTAACCGTTGCCATGGATATTATGTAAACTCTGACTTTATTTCACCATTGTTTCAACTCGTGTAAGCAGCTAGTGAAAGGAACTGCATGCAGCAATGGCTTCACATCCTAACCCGATGGCTTTTATTCCTGATTATGTGGAAAGAAAGGGGTCCCTTTTCTTACGATCTGATCATATGGATTATGGCAGAGCGACTCTTGTTTCGAATTGGTGAGTAAACTAACATTTCAGTGTACGATGTTCGGTCTGCATTCGTTGTCCGTGTTAATTGTCCGAATTCAGTCACTGCATTATGCCACTAGAATGCCATTAATCACCAATCCGGCAGTCGAAAATCTAATTTGATATGCTTTGCGTAAAAGAAAATATGATGAGCCGAATGTTTGCCTAGCTTTTACGGATCACTACAATAAGCCTGCAAGAACCCAGTTGTCTTGTTACCAGATCTCAATTGTAACAGTGGGAAGCGGTTTCATTAGGTCATGAAGGTTAACCTAAGCTTACTTATGTTAGCCTCAAACTCAATCACTTAATTTCGTTTACAGGCACCAGGCCAGGGAAGCTGAACCCAAAGATTACGACATCAAGGATTATCAACCCCAGAAGAGAAATCTCCATAATTCAACATACCACCGTATTGGAAGTGTTACAGATGGGGTAGGTTAATGCCGAGCTATCCACAATTTATTTTTTCTATTGTTTTAAAAAATCCTGGAAGCATTGGATAACGTAAAACTGGTAGAGATTTGGCCTTCATTCAAAAGGAAGGAACGTGTAGTTCCAGAAATATCCATACTTCTCTCACGGAAAGTTTTTGTTTTGCACCCCCCCCCCTCCCCCCACAGTTTAGCTTCATATTTTGCTTCTAAAATTTTGACGTTTTAGACCTCCCTTCCCCTAGGAATTTCCGATGTACTTCAATGGAGTGGGTGTGGATTTTTTCTGGAACTACACAATGGAACTTTACTGGTATGGTTGAAACCTTATGTCTGCTGCCATGTTATTTCCTTTAGCAAGAAGCTAGAATCCACTTTTTCACTCTCCACCCATGGGTACCAGCAAATAGTTACAGGGCAACCTAACAATATTCTGGAAGGAGACCTGCTGGTGATGGACAAGCATTCCCTCCTGGGGGAAGTACATGTAGTAATAAATGCTCCTACTTGTAGTTACCATTTCCTACAATGAATATGACAGTAACTATTAAAAACAGCTATGGTCAGTTAACCACCAAACCCTGAGTGAAACATCTAGCTCCTTCAATCTAATCAAATGTGAAAACTTGGCAATTTAACACCAATTCTGAGCCTTTTTCCAATTTTTTTACACTTTTACACTTACTCTTAAGCCTTTTATGGCTTTAATACATGTATTTAAATCTTCTCACCTGAATATTTTATATTCAGTCCTTGCCAGATACAACAAGCCATGACCAAATGGAACAAGCTGTCAAACTCAAAAGTGATTTTGAAACAAGAGACACTAGGCGGCAGATGGTTGACATGACCACATTTAATAGTGTTAACTTCCAAAGGTATTTAATTATGAACATGACAGCTAATCAGTAAGGGGTCTTATTTTAGAAATGCTCCAGACAAGTGATGTGAACTGACTGTTCAAAAAAGCTATCAAAGTTGGAGCAAGCATCACTCAATGTAGAGCCCACATTAGGGAGTACCCCTTCCCCCCCCCCTACCCCGGGTCGTGTTCAGACCTCTCCTTCAAAATCCATACCCATTCTCAGACCTCTTTGACTCTGTAAAATCTACACCCATATCTGACTCTAAGGCGAAAATGGTTAAAATTCATACCCCTTGAGCCAGCCCATACCTATATAGTTATACAAGCCCCCCCCACAGCTGTACCTTATGTTGTCTGTCACTGCATCACTGCAACTGCTGTGCAAATATTATCCTTAATCACAAACATTGTTCAACTGAATGGTGTATTATTCATTGTGTGTTTCATTGACAGAGACACTGGAGCCCCTGAGAGAGGTTTTGGCAGTGTCCTTCCAAGACATCCACCAGATCATGGAAAAAGGTGCTTGTTCTCATGTATATACATGTAGCAATAAAAAAAGGTGCCCGGTCACTGTGGACAGGTTAAATGTACTGACTCCAATGTTTCATATAATCTAGAGTAGCATGTGCAAGTCACATGATTAGTTTATTTTTAAGATATTATGCTAACCTGAAACCTACAGTGTGTCACAAAAAGGGTGTGATTTTGAGCTATTTGAATTGGTAGGGGATTATTTTGCCAGTTGAAATTGAAAGTTCATAAGATAGTGTATCTGCCTTATCTTGGACTGAAAAGCGACAGCCTCAACAAGATGTCTGTGGCATGATGGCTGTTTTTGAAAAAAAGTGCACTAGTGTATTTATTGGTGTCATTGATATTAATACTACCTGGCATGAATCAGTTTTCAAGAAAAAAAAAAGACATTTTGGAGATTACGACATGTTTCTTTGCATGTGTTTTTCCCATCATTCTTCCAAACATCCTTTAAGTCAAAAATATTATTTGTGAGCATTAATTTATTGATATCTATTTTTTATGTTTATAAAAAATAAGACTGTGAACAAGACTCTAGCAGAGTCGAAAGCTTAGAATTTTACTTTCAATACGGTGAAGTCAAAACTTTATAAAATCAACCGAAATTCTACATCCCTACACAATTAACTACTCCACTATTTGATATTTGTAAATATGCTTTTAAAATTCGCAGGTACCTCGACACGACGTACAGAGTAGACTACGATTCGCCGTATCCATATGAACCACAAAAGGTAATTTGTAGAGTTAATGCCATCCTTCCTATATCTAGCAGTAAGAGATTATTTTCCGATTGTTTTGTTGTTTTTGTTGTCAGTGTTATTTTTTGTTTTGGTCAAAAAGTTCCACTTTTCCCCGTCTAACAACTTTGCGTCCTTTGCGCGAGAGAGGGGTGGCACAGGCGCCGACCGTTGCTTATATTAAGGTGACACGGGACGATTCGCAACAGCATGTTTTGTAGCGCAACTCGGCGTATTGTTACACGGGACGATCAGTATAGTGCAACGGGGGCAGCGAATAGGGTTCTGGGATGGCACGACAGGCAGGCAGGTACAAGAAAAAAAAATCGTGGTTTGGCGTTGCAATTTTTTGAAGCTGGTTAAAAAACTTGCAGCGCAAGAATTCTAACAAGGGAACATTTTGAAATGCAATTAATAATAAACAATCAGCGAAAAATAGAGTCACGATAACTTCGAAACGTCATTGTATTTTCTTCGCTGATTTTTATTTGACCGCAAAAATTGCGCAGAAGATCGTCCGCGAACCCATGTTACACGGCATCAACTTTTAGCTCTTGCGCTAAAAATCGTCATTACAAATCGCCCCGTGTAACATTACCTATAGTTAGCCTGTCTACCTGACCACGTGTCTGGGCTACATGAGCGCAGATAACTGCACAAGATCGATGTTTTCGCGAATACCGTATGTGTTTTGGGGAAGTAATGCTATCTTAAACCCGCAGTCTCTTGAACGTATCAGGGTAACTTGCAGAGTGCTGTACTGATTTGTGCTTGGGAACCCTATTCGAACCTTCATTTTCCCCTTTCTTTTTTTCCGAAAAAAGGCTTCTTTTCTCGTATACATTTAATTGGTTAGGTCCTCCGTCGTCACCGATAAACTGTGGAAAACGCACGAAAATTTTTCACAAACGCTGCCCATTGTGAAAATTCTTGCATGGAAGTGATTATTTATCGTACAGGGGCACCCAAAGGTTCGTTTCGGGAAATATCTGTTCGGTGAGGCCTAAATCGCCTGAGATATTCGGGTTAAATTGCAGTGAAAACTAGAGATTTCTTTGGCGAAAAATCACCTCAGACCCATCGTAGCAAGGGGATGAGTCCTATTGTTTTCGAAGGGACAAATATGTCATTTAGACTGTTAGACTGAGTGTAAAATAAGGTCAGCTTTAGCATTTTGGAGAGCTATCAGCAGCTCGCAAATTCGGCGGATAGGATTCTGTTTCCTGAAATTTTCTGCGGCCTAAATTTTCAGCCAAAACTCCAAACAGATCAACCTGTGTTAGCTGACACAAATATGCCTTTAAAAACGCTCTTAAACAAACTAAGGAAGTAGAAAATGATATTTGAAGGGACTTCTTCCGCTTAGGGATGGTCGTAGTCATGTCAACTTTTAGGGCGATGAACTTTGTGGTGTATGCTATACTGGTAGGCTAAGATTATTTTTGTTCTCCCAACAGACCCCTCCCCCAGAGCCCGACCAATCGGCTGCTTGGCGGAAGTGCCACTCGCAGTTCACGGATGTGGATGACTACAGACGTCACGGATCAAACACCTGGCATGACGAGTCTGGAGTATATGCAAACTCAGCGATACGTACCGAAGTCTTTAAACCTACAAACCCTATACCCGAACGCCTTGCTTGAATTTCTGTACTCTAGAACAGACTTCTTGGACATATCGATAGAAAAATACCTTCAAACAATCAGTACAACTGTAATAGCAAGTCAAACATTTTACAACTTTTATGTAGCAATATTTTAATTGTAATATATTAAAGCAATTTAATTTTATTGTATTCTGACATTTTTTCTGACGTATTGCAATTGGGCTCCTTGAAGGGTAAGGAGAGGGTCTGAATGGGGTTTAGTGTTGAGTGTTATTTGCCCACAATTTTTAGTGTTTGCTGTTAAATTGGCCAATATTTTAATGTTTACTGTTTTCGGAGAAAAAACTGTTTAGTGTTTAGAAGGTTTTGGTAAAAAAAATCATAGTCTTTTAGCATTGTAAATTATACTTGTCTGCTGTGATGAAATCGCTAATAAAATCACTCAATCGCCATGCCGCCCTAACTTTGAGCCTATGTTCAAAGGGGCAGTTTAAAGGGACAGTAGTCTTTTTTTCTACCCATTCGCATCAGTATTTTGGGGAAACCTGGAGAAAAACAGCGTACCAAGAGCCCACGATCCTCTGGTCAGAGTCGCGTGTGAACTGGGGTCGACGTTCACAGCGGTCAAATGCAAAAAAACAGTCACTTCCGGTTTTTTAGGGCCTTGAAGTTTGAATCAGTTCAGACTTTTACGAGCACGAAGTTCGTATGAAAACGATACATAAAATGTCCCGATAGACCAAATTTCGGGGCGATAAAACTTGTGGATGCCAGTTACTTCATCCTGAACACGTTCTTAAAAAGCTTAAGTTTTCACAAATGGTGTTAAGTTTTGCGGTTAAAGTGAAACTTTCGACATTTCTCTGTATTTTCCTTTGTAAAATTATGGCGTGAACTGCGTACGCGTCGTGCGTTTGACCCCTGGGAAGGGTCGACGACGTTGGAACTCGAGGTCAAATCAGTCAAAAGCCAATAAGAAACATGGCGGCATCCGGTGTTGTTAATTTTTCTAGTGAGCTTCTATAAAGCGGAGAGGATTCTGCTTTCGAAAGGCACAGAAGCAGGGTCAGTTTGACCTTGCAAAGCAATCCAGCGTGGCAGCCGTTTAATAGTAAATAATATCCCATGTTATGATAGGAATTAGTGAATTACAAGAATTTCTCTCACTGAGCAAAATTCTGTCTTTACACTGTGAAAGATATATCTTTCACATGTGAATATATCGCCGGGATTACGTCACGTTTGCTAACGTCTTTTCCTTGTTTAAGTGATGAACGAACTGTTTATCCTTGGTATATAGTCGAAACATTTTCGGAATTCTCCACGGAAATCTTCGGAAAGAATCGGAAACGTTCGAATGATCTTCGGACTGCTTTCCGACAAGTTCGGAGCCGATTTTGTGTCTTTCTGGATGAAATTTACTGTTACATTGAATTTTTTACTGTTAGTGTTAAAATACCTAAAATTTAACTGTTTTATGTTACAGAGGCCAAAAATTAAGTGTTTAGTGTTATCGAGGTACCCTCATTCAGACCCCTCTAAGGAAAAAGAAAGTGGAGTGGATGGGTACTAGGGCAGAGGAATAACTGAGGTGAGCTCCTCTCCTATCAAGAGTGCCTTTCCGTTGACGTCCCCCTCTCTCCTCCGCAGAGGCCTTCTACAGCACCTAATTTGATCCCATTAGCACCTAGTTTGATCCCAGTCCACTGCGTCACTCCTTTTTGCTCGGTCGCGTTCGTGTCATCGCCCAAACCTTTTCCGCCCTGGTCGCGCTGGGTAGAAACTCGCGGAGGCTGGGAAGAGGGAAAAATTAAAGCGCACGGGGAACGCTCCCCGCGTTCCCGTTTTCTTTCTCCAACGCTTCCGCTCCCTTTTTTTTCTTTCACTGGTATTTACTTACAGGAGCCTCTGCGGAGGAGAGAGATGTCCCCCTGTATTCGGGCCTTCCTATCTGAGTACGGGATTGAGTCAAGTACAGTTTTTGTTCCAGAACCCTCCCAGATCTCTTGCGGACGAAGCCAAGAGACCGCAGGAGATCTGGGTACGAGATGTTCCTGTTCAGACTAGCCTGGATGTCCTGGATAGCAAGCGCGGGAAAAGCCTACGGCAACGCTTGCTACGCAAGCTTGTCAGAATTCACTGCGAGCAAACACCATTGTTTTCAGTGTGTAAAACTAATAGACTGAGAGCAGACTTTATTTTTATTGAGGTATAGTAGAGGATGTGAGGAACAGGAAATAACTGCGCAATCCGAGTGGCTAGTGTCAAAGCTGCGAGAAAAGATGGTTAGCATGCTCAAATCTTCAGTGCCATTCCCGAATCTCCGCGCGTCCTTTACTATCCTTGAAGACTTAAGTCGCAGTTTAATAAACCTGGGGGTACGGAAACGAAAATGACAAAAAGAACTAATTCAGGTTAATCTCGGCCTATAATGAATGCTGTCTGAATTTGTAGACAAATTGAAAGGCGTTGTCTCACGAACAGAACTGAACTCGGTTTTATTAATATAAATTCGCTTTATTTTCTTCTCAAAGTACCCGACAATTTCCCGTCTAAAACGACGGGAAAACGAGTCGTCTGTGACAAAACACTCTTCGAAATTCCCCGGGGTGGAGTTGCCTTCGAAGGGTGGGGAATTTGAACCGGATTTATCTTTTGTTCTGGCGTAATACTCCCGTGAGTTTTTTCGGGTTTTGCAGGGTTTGACGGATTTACAAGATAGAATTTCGACCTTGTTAGTGAATAACTCTTTTAAAAGGGTCTTCAAAAGAAGTTTGAGTTTGTCATCATGGAATATCTCTCTATGAAAAGTGTGAACAGTGTTTGATTAAAGACGAAATTTGTCTTTGAGGAGAGGTATTTCAGTACTACCTATTGGTGGGGCATTTGAACAGCTTTTTTGCCCCGAACGGAGAGAATTTGAACGATCCAAGCTTCAAAAGTTGTAATGCCCGGCGGGCGGGGGAGGGGAAGGGATGTTGAAGTGTCGAATTGATCGGCGCGAAACCCATGCCTATTTTCAGTCTTTGAGACCAAAATGCCGGTTACCGCGGTAAAATCCACACTCACTGTCACACGCGTCTCATACGGGCTTCGATTCTCGTTTTCTAAGTCGTATTTGATTAGATGAATACCGAATAAGTCAGTGCAAGCGAGTTCTAAGCCAGAGGCTTTATTTTTATTCATAGTTTATATAGTTTTTACATTTTCGGTCTTAGCTTGCTTCTCGTTTACTTTTTTCAAGAAGTTCCATGCAAGACTCCGTCTAGTCCGTTATCCACCATTTTCGCGGCGTTTTATTTCACCTCAAGTCGTTGCTCCTTTTCCGTTTAGTTCACATTGACTAATTAGAAAAGCAGATCAAATTTTTCCTGTATTCGGCAGTCAGGTTGTTTGCCAACCCAGTCAGCTTTTTTAATGATTATGTCAGGGACAGAAGCTCTTCTCCGATCGGGTTTCCTTCGCTTTTGTCGTCCCGTGTGTGCCCTGCATCAAAGGTAAAGAAAAAACATAAAATTAGTTGAAACAGTAAAATCGCCCTGCTTGCTTGCAGCAAGACAACTGACAGCTGAGTGACGGAAAAATTTGAATGAGCAGGGGAGCCAGAAAGCTCAAGATCCCAAATTGGTTTCCAGCCTGTTAAAGCCCAAAATGGCTCCGATCCTCCATTACTTAATGAATATATAAATTAATTGCCCTTTAATTGTAATAAAAATATAGAGCTACAAGACGAACACGCGAGAGGCTAAGCATTACCCTACTCATGAACTTCTGGAACCAATACTGTCTTCGTGCTATCATTCAGTGGCTTCTATATATACCACCACCCAGAAGTGCGTTTGAGTCTCTCCCGGTTTCTCCTGGCTTCACGACAGCAGTGTATCACCGTGATCGTTCCGTAGATAGTTTCACAACTGATTGAAACTGTACCAAAGAACGAACTGCTCAGAGGGTTATATTTGAATGGCAACACCTTGCCACTGACCGTATACGAAGGGAAAGGCAGCATTCACTTTAACCGCCACGGTCATCATAGCCTGTTCCAAGCTCTCAGACAGTAGGGGTGGCACGAAAATTAGAAAAGGAACGCGAAAATAAGACGCGAGGGATCAGGAGAAAAGGGGGCGGCGGCGGCGGCGGCGGCCGCGGCGCCTACGCGTTTTTCGCGCTCGTTTTCTCAATTCAGCCTGGAACAGGCTATGGTCATCAAGAGACCGGCAAACAGCAGTTCAATGGTCTGCACATTGGGACTTAATCTAGGATTTCGTCCACAAACTCAAAAGTTGGAACTGCCTTGTACAACGTAATGAACAGTTCCACAGGCAAGTACCCCTTTCATGTTAATGGTTTACACTTTGAGATTTCATCCAAAGACTCAAAAGCTAGAACAACATTATGTGCAGAGCTTTTGCGTTCTTTAAGCGAAAACTGAACCCTTACCTGTTAGAACAACATTCTTGATATTCCTTAACACTGTGAATGCTTCATAAAGACTTTTTTTGTAAAACTACATCATTGTTGTTGGAAAGCGACATGTCCTGTAGGTTCTGAGGAACTAAAATGGATTGTCCCATCTCTTCTATCGCGTCTACAAACTAAAAATACGAGAGGAAAATTTAGGTTTAAAAAGTGTTCGACGGTGCCCCTAGTGGGGCCTAGTAGATAGAAACGAGGCACAATAATTTAAACAGCTAGCTGGGATTATTCAATGTCACTGGTAAAGGTTTTTTTTTTGGCAACACAATTATTTTTATATTCACTGCCTTTTAAGCTTCTAGCTTTGCAGAAATCTTGCTTAAAAAAAGTTTGCTTTGCCTCTTTCGCCACAGGAAACCCTCGGGACTGGGTTGGATTAACACTTCAATTTTTGGATTAACTCACGTGCCATGCCGCTTGAGTGATTTTCCACTTGCACCTTGTTTCACGTATGTGTATGGATAATTTAGCTATTTTGATTAAATAAAGAAGAAAAAATAAAATGCCTAAATTCGTTCCGTACAGTTAAGCAAAATCCTCCTCCGACTTAATTGCAGCCCACACGGCGTACCATGCATAAATATCGGGTGACACGTTTGCGTCTCAGCGCAGCTCAACGTCGGGGGCCCGTTTCTCGACACTTCCGATAACTTACTGCAGGGGCCCGAAAACTACTTTGTGTACACAAGTATATATCGCAAAGTTTTCGCAAATAATTACCATTAATTGATACTTATTGGTCTCCGAAAGTTATCGGGAACTTCGAGAAAAAGGCCCCATATCTGAAGTGATTACACCCCCTACCCGCCCCGTTCCCGAACAAAAATAACAGCAGGAATTCAGCTGAGTGCTGGTCAAGAGCTGCTGCGCTGGAGCATTTAGAGTAAATTGTCGAAACATACGAACAAAACATTCAAAATCTTACTTGGTAGAGGGTTTTGATGACACTTTTGCTGTCCATGTTGTGGTTTGTGCAGGTCAAAGAAGACGATTGATAGTAAAGAAGCCTGTAAAGGAGTCGGTGTCCGATGGTGACCAGTTGCAGGCCGGCGGTGGAGAGAATGAAGCGAACTGTTGCACTCTTTTATATGATCAGATCTGTCAAAAACGTCATAACTTTGATGGAATACAGTGATGCATTACGTAATAGGTAATCCAGCTACGGAGAATAAAATTGTGAAGGAGCTCTTTATTTTGAAATAGCAGCGTAGTTAAATGACTGGAGATCGAGAGTGAATTGGCGGATCTGTTCAGAAGTCGAACGGTGGTAAGATCTACGTAGCAGCAGAAATAATGTTTCGTGTCAGTTGCGTGCAAAAGGAAGAAAACAGAATAGAAGTTTGCAGATCGATACAGACGTTACCCAATTGTTGTCTAACTATAAATTGTATTTGGTACTCAGTAATGTCTAGACTTCAGCTGGGAACAAAACCATTATGTCGTAGATTCGTGTCATATTGAAATGTTTTGTTAATTCATATCATGCTGTTTTGTTTATTCAGATAGGACAAGAATAGTTAGTATTTTATAAATAAATAAATAAAAAACATGAAGGTGTTAGCACGAGGAGGAGTGAAGGGGGGGGGGGGGGGTGGGAGTTGGGGTAACATTTTAAGTGAGGGTGCACGTGTGAAGCGCAGAGCTTGAAACCCATATATTAAGGAGGCTCGCAACAGTTTTTTTGGCCTTGGAGTGTATCTTTTGAAGTCAAAATTTCGCATAGAAGATAAACTTCGATTTCCTTGATACTAAACCACCTTTTCAACAAATGATCAAAAAAAAAGTTTATTTTCTCACTGGTTTCCTAGCAACAGCTGTCACCATAGCAACGGTAATGGACAACCCCTCATTTTAAGTAATGTCGAATATCTCGAAAACTAGTCAGACACTTTATGACGAAACTTGAACTATTTGAACTACTCAACCTACACAACTTGTATGCGAAATTAGGGAAAAATCTGTAAGAGCGTTTTCACGTAAATCATGATTCATTTTTTACGGGCTGATTTTGGTCATTCCTGCAATTTTCTCTAATATTTCAAGAAAGAAAAAACTTAACACTTTCTCTTTTCAGTTGAAGGATCTTTTATGATATCAAAACATTTTTAATATACATTGAGCTTCCTAGGTGACTGCGATGTTAAGATATTTATATTTACAAACTGCTAAAATGCAGCACAAATCAGCCAAAAAGTCGGTACTTTGCATAAATAGAAACATTTCTAAACTGCCCTTACAGATTTTTCTGTTAAATTGATTGACGTTAGAATAATAATTCTTTTTGATGTTCCAGCAAGTTTTAGGCTGAGTAAACATTTCGTTTATTAGATAAGAAGGCTGAATCTCAGTCAGGTTTCAGTCGTTATTAACTTTCAACGAACAACAGTATTATTTTGTTTCCCCTGGTCTATTTCTCGGTTATTCACGTGCAATGAATATTTATACACGCTGCACTTGTGTCCTCTCGTGCATTTATAATTCCTTCTCATAATAATAAAAAGTTTTCGTCTTCTGAGCTTCTTCCTGGAGACTCTTGGCCATTATTCTTTAAATACTGACTGACGTTTTAGCTTTTTTAATTACGGATTGAATACATGTTAACGCCCACGATGGCATTACACTGGGGCCGAAAAATGACGACAAACAAGCTCAGAAGACGAATATTTTTTTTTATTATGAGAAGGAATTATAAAAGCACGAGAGGACACAAGCGCAGCGTGTATTAATATTCATTGCACGTGAATAACCGAGAAATAGACCAGAAAAAACAAAATAAAACTGTTGCTCGTTGAAAGGTAATAACGACTGAAACTTGACCAAGATCCAGCCGTCTTATCTAATAACAGAAGTGTTTATTCAGCCTAAAACGTGCTGGAACATCAAAAAGAATTATTATTCTAACGTCAATCAATTTAAGAGAAAAATCTGTAAGGCCACTTTGGAAATGTTTCTATTTATGTAAATTATGGACTTTTTGGCTGATTTGCGCTGCATTTTAGCAGTTTTTAAATATAAATATCTTAAAATCGCAGCCACCTAGTAAGCTCAATGTACATTAAGAATGTTTTGATATCATAAAAGGTCCTTCAACTGAAAAGAGAAAGCGTTAAGTTTTATCTTTCTTGAAATATTGGAGAAAATTGCAGGAATGACCAAAATCAGCCCGTAAAAAATGAATCATGATTTACGTGAAACGCTCTTATAGATTTTTCCCTAATTTCGCATACAAGTTGTGTAGGTTGAGTAGTTCAAATAGTTCAAGTTTCGTCATAAAGTGTCTGAATAGTTTTCGAGATATTCGACATTATTTAAAATGAGGGTTGTCCATTACCGTTGCTATGGTGACAGCTGTTGCTAGGAAACCAGAGAGAAAATAAACTTTGATCATTTGTTGAAAAGGTGGTGTAGTATCAAGGAAATCGAAGTTTATCTTCTATGCGAAATTTTGACTTCAAAAGATACACTCCAAGGCCAAAAAAACTGTTGCAAGCCTCCTTAAAGGGGCTATGTCACGCTATTTTAGTATCCTTTTAAAAAGCTAAAAAGTGTCTTGGCATCAATTGAATTCCAAAAATAATGGTCTAGCTTTGTTATTTAAGACTATCTTACGGCACTGAAACTGTTTCCTGTCGTCTGTTGCTACCGATGGCAAGGATGGAAATGGATTGAAACTTGAAAAAATTGGGCCAATTTTTTCAAGTTTTGATGCTACGCTCTCAAAAATCACCAAAAATATTATTGTGGTCAGCTCTCCCTGATAAAATTCATTTGATATCTCTCTCGTAGTTTTACGGGAGCATTTTTTGTATGAGTAAAGGCACTAGGTTATCATTTTAGCACAGAATTGACCTAAAAATAGCAAAATCCTCGTGACATAACCCCCTTAAGTGAAGCGGTATTGAAAAGATTTCGTCAAACTGCATGCAGGGCTCCACGTGACACGTGCATGTCACGTGTCTGCTATGCTTGTCTCAGACTCACATTCCGTTCACGTGGTCATGTCTCGATAAAATGATAGTCCTGATAATAAGTCTCACCAAGTGCATCGAATCACTATAGACACTGCGCTAAACGAGAAAGACAGTGGTAGCTTGGCGGGAAAGGGAAGATTTTAACAGTTGAATGCCGCTGAACTGTGCAGCAATAATATACCCGAAATATGCATTTTTTTCCGTTTCAAAACTGAACTTAACGTTAGCAAATGAAAACTTCAGTGGCATTCATGAAAATGGGTTGGAAACCGACGAGAATACTCCAAATAGCCGGCTATACGGGAAGGCTCCGCCCAAAAGGGTTGCATTTTTAAGCTCCCAGTATACTGAAAGGGTAGAAAAAATTGTCATTTTAACATGTGAAAGGGTCCAAAATTCGCTGCAAAGTGGAAGAAATGGTGACTAAAGCTAAGTATATGAAAGGGTTCCAAATTTTGGCAGAAATGACAACGCGAAACACGCCCTTTGAGCAACTGAACCAGAATGCCCGGATATCTATTGTTTTGGCTTATCCTTGGGGTATAAGAAAGCTGTGCATTTTCCTGAAGGTATATGAAAAGGGTGACATGTTCGTAAAAATTGTTAGAAAAACTTGTTCTTTGCCTTCCGTGCACCAGGAGAAGGTTGCCAATCTGTACTGAGCCTTGTCTAGACAGACCTCCATTTAATTGTGTCATAAAACTATGCGTATGAAATCCTTGAGACGTGTTGACTCAAGGCTCCTGCAAGACACCAACACAACGGATGCACACTTGACCAAGTCACCGTTATATTTCGACAAGATTTAGACTGCGAGCAGTCTCCCTTTTGCTCTAAAAACCCGTTGGACGAACGCGAAAATAGCGAAGAAAAAGAGACTGCTCGCTTTCTTGAAAGATTAAAAAAATGTCCTTTTAGCTTGACCTCGTACAAAGGCCGAAGGGGGATCTTTTGAGGGACGGCTGTTATTCCAGAAAATAGGTCACCAGAATACTAATTTGCCGGTTTCATGTGAAGTCAATAAAATTCTTAGACTTAGTCAAGGCCACCACAAAGCTTCTTTTAAATTTTATCTTCTACAAACCAGTGAGATAAACCTTCGTAGTTTCATGTCAATATAATTTCTCCTCTTTAGAATTAAAACATTTTGAAATTTGATCAAATTCGTGACAACTCGAAACAAGAATTCTCAATGTCGAAAAACAATATTTCGCGTCACTTTTCAGTTTGCAAGCATGATTACAATGTAAAATTGTCATCTCAATACTTCCGAATTCGTTATCTGCTTTAATTCCCAGACTGACTTTTATGGCAGCCACGTCGCTGCCCTAAAGAGGGACACCACCAACATGGTGGACGCTTACCAACTCTTGTAATGTTCTGGACATTATTTTCTTGAAAACTTTGTTCGATTCGACATGTTCGAAGAGTACTTTGTTCTGAAGAGTACAATAGTGCCACAAATTATTCTCGTTGTTTCTACCGTGTAACACATAACCTCAATTTAGTTTGTAATTTACTAAGGTGGATTTCTGATAAGTCATAGGTATACTACTTCTGTTGACATTATATTCGAATGACAACCTTGTTGTTTTTTCCTTCTCTGTTACAATTCCCGAGTAGTTGTCGAAATATAGAAAGACTCTGCGTAAAGAAATCAAGGAAACAATATGAGACCACGATATGAGGTCTAAACTTTATTGGTCTGAGATGGAGGAGTAAAAAACATCCCTATTAGAAGACGTTCTTTTTGGTGCTGTCTCGAAGCAAAGAACTACTAACTTCTAAGAATAGCAAGTGTCAAGTAAACAAGCTGACAGTATAACTCCGGATTCTGTGGCATGAAGCGAACAGGGGTATGGCAGTGCCATTTTTCTCCGATTTTTTTTCGAACTTCATTGTTCCTCAGCGCCACAGGTAAGTACTGCTCAATAGCTATCATTTACACGGTCACACCCTAGGATTTAGTCCACAGGCTTACCAACGTACCAACCATGATCACGCATTCGAACGCATTCCACGTGATAGTTAGGTCCAAGGTGTTTCATGTTTTGTTCTCTGTTTCTCTTTTTCCGTAGTGAAGGCGGATCCCTCCAGTCCTGCATGGCGACTACAAACTTGCATGCACTTGTAGCAGGCACGTGATTTGCCACAAACGACGTGGAAAATTCAGCAGCTTTACAACATGACGTAAACTTCAAATCAAGACAGCGTTTGGTTTATTCCAACTCTTGCTCGCCGTCCAATTCGATATTCTCCCTCAATAAATTCTTGGCCTCTCTTCGCCCTCGTTGATCAGTGCATACACGAGATTACCCTTGACTGGCTGACAGTTCGACACCAAACGTTTCATCAACTCCTTCAGGAAATGAAAGTTTTTCAAACACTTCGTGCGTTAGAAACAAGTGCTCTGCAAGTTGTGCAGGATCTGTGATAGGAATCTAGAAAATGATCAAAATAAAACAAGGTTAACACCACTCCCAAAACAGATTTAACAAGGAAATTCCTGTTTTTCTGTATGCTTAATTAGAATGGTCAACAAAGGAATTTCATTAAAAATATCTATAATGAAGCTGAAAGAAGAGGACCCAGGAGATGTCTGCACGCAAGCTAGACTCCATGAGCTGATTCTCACAAAGGAACTTGTACACATTTGTGATTGAAAAACAGTTCTTTGACGGCTCTTTTCCTGTAAATCCGCCGATAACTCTTGCTTTCGTTTAGCAAACCTCTAGCAACGCCTGTTTTGCAGCCTAACTGAGTGACTATACCAACCTTTAATTCCAAGATTTCTTCTATTTTTCTTTCTTTTGAAGAATATTCCCGTAACATGTATGAAGAACCAGCCTGAAGAAGGACAATTAGTAGCCAGTAGTGAGGAAAAAATGCAAAACAAAACAACAGAGAAAAAGAACCAAAAAACAACGACGACAAAAACACGTCTACCTTCTCACGATGGGAGCGGATCGACATTTTACGCTTACAAGAGTTGTTCGAACATTTATACATCTTTTACATCAGCTAATAATTAGGGATGCAATTAAGATAGGCTATAATTGTGCACTTTAGAGGAAATAAACGCTCAATGTACCTTATGATGTATTCTTGTATCATTAATCCTGACAAGGACTCCATCAACTCTCAAGAAAAACCTCAGAAGAAGAAAAAATCCTCCTTGCATGACACGCTGAAAAGAAAACACACTTAATTTAATTTTGATGAAACGTTACATCTGTAGCTTCAGACTTATTGTTCTAAAACCGCACGAATTAGACTAGTACACCAGACCAACTCCTACATGCAATGGTACGGACTGATTTCCACTCTAGATGATACAAGAAAAAGCCTCTAGCCTCTTTGAACCATTAAACATTTTAATTTTGGGGCACTGATGAATTGAGTTGCTCTGCTATAGACATTTCTGTTTTTATGTTACAACAAATAACTAAGTACAGGGCTGAGTTTTTTTTCATTAATAACATTTTTGTATCACCTGGTAACAACGTTAGGAGTTGTGACATCAAAACATACCTTATCATAGGAGACTAACGCTTGTGAAATTCTTTGCGGTTTTGTATTGGGAAATATATTTTTGGGCCAGCCTGAAAGCCCACTGATTAATGCTAGTAACTACTAACAGTCTAGGTAAACATAATTTACCAGCTGCACTGCACATCTTACATGCAGCTAGACTATGCATTGAAGACTAATAGACCTTTTCACCAATACAGCAGCCATATTAATTTTGCTCCATGGGCATCCCATAATACTGGATTGATTCTATTATTGTGATAATGCTGAATTATCACTACAAAAGCATTTTTTAAAATTAAAACTGGGTGATTAAAATTTTAAAAATCTAACTTAGTGAACAGCAAAACATTTACTGTATATCCAGTTATTACCATTTTGACATTTAATTTTGCTATTCCATTGTCAGCTAGCTCATCCTCGTACAATATAACATCCTCATAGAAGTATATTTTTTCTTTGACTTTGAGCTGTTCCAGGTCTATTCTCTCATTGGTGGGCTGAACCTTAAAAAAACAGGTAGGTAACTGAGAGAGCAGGCAATAGTTGAGTCCTTACTCAAATCACCATTGTTCCTGTAGGGTGGTTTTTCTCTGTTGTGTCAATTGTACACATGCTATGTAAAATTTTAACTCTGGACCTACATGTTGGATTGATGAGGTTTCTTTGCCTAGGCCCAAAGAGGAGCGACCATAATAACAAGATCGTTGTTTTAATTGGGTGGATGTAATAGTGGTATCAACTGTTTACACTAACAAACTCAGAAACTATGGACCCTCTAACTGATTACAACGTAATTACACTATAACAATTGATATTGTAACACCTATCTACATGTATAGTAGGAAAATAGCCACAGAGATCAGTTTCCAAAATTCTCTGACTCTTCCCTGATAAAAGGCAAATTTTCCTGACCAGTAAATACCAGTCGCAGATAGCAACAGCCTCCAACCTTTTCTTATTGGCCATTTTTTCCCACCCATGTTAATACATGACTGTATTACTGACAGTGACAGCTCACAATATTCATTCAGCAAAAAACCTGAATTTTTTCTTTCAGCCTTTTATACCAATAAATCAATGCTTTTAACACTTTAATTTCCCTGACTTATCTTAACAATATCAACTTTCTATTTCTCAGAATAGAATTCCCTGACTTTTTTCTGACCTTGAAGAATTTTTGTTTCCTTGACCAGTGGCAACCCTGGTTTAAAGGAGCTGTGTCACAGCAGTCCAGCCCAATTTGTTTAGTTTTCCAATTACTCACCCTTACTTGCTATGGAACTTAACATTAGCAAAAAATTACTTGTAAATGACAAAATCACAGCTTTGTTACAAAGAAATATGTATCACAAGCATTATATTTAAATCTACAAACAACAAAGATAAACTTTGAAAACTGTTCAGCCTAACAGCATTTCAAAAACCCCAATTGCAATCCATGTGAATCTTCTTCAATATGGCCCATCTGTGCCTTCCTTTGAGTTTGCTGTGTTATTAAAACCTTTTGTTTTATGTTCGCTTAAGGACATTTGCGCAAAAATCTTCTACAAATCTTTTGCTACAGTCAGATTAGAGTTACCTATGTTAGAAATGCAAGAAAATTGGGGGGTCACCGACTTCATTTTCGAAATAAAGCGCGTGGAAAACTACCCAAATTTTGACTAACCGGCTTTCGTAATTCAACATGGCCTCGGTGGTTGTTAGTTGAAAAATGTTAAATTAAAATGATTCGCTGAAGACAGACTTTCTCAGTTCAGTTTGATTTAAGTGGGTCTGTCAAGTAAATAATTTGAGCCGTTGTCATCCTTTCAGTTCAACTCAACCTCTGAAATGGGCTTTTGCCAACACCGTGCAGCTAAAATTATAGGGGAATTCGATGATGCGTGGGCAGAAAAGTTGAAAAAAACAAACTTCCACAACACAGATTTTCTTCAATTTTTTAAAAAACATGGATTACCGATAAAGAAAGTGATCTATCAAAAGAAAATCAGGGGCCACCATCACCTCTTGATTCCAAAAATGAAAAGAAAAGGAAATGGAAAATTTTGATCATAGTACCACTTTAAGAGAGCTTAATCCGTGCATAGATATTAAAATGCCCACTAGCGCTATATATCTCTACATTTCTTCAACAGCACGCACGCTCAATGCATGATGTGGCATGACATGGCGACGTGAATTGCGTGTGCAATAACGATGCATAGAAACAATTAGTGTGAACGTCCTTAATTCGATGGCCAGGTCCTAGTGGTTGAATTTGGCTAAATTTCGTGACACAACTCCTTTAAGAGCTGGCAAGAAACAGCTTGTCAGAGGTAAGTTTCAAACTCTTGTGTGCACACATGTAGGAGTCAATTCAATATGGCAGATGCAAGCATTCATTCACTCATTCAGGCCTTTCGAAGTGATACCTTCATAATGACTTCATTTTTCCCAGTCAGTGTACCCCTGTAATCTGTTGTGAACGTCCAATCAAAAGGCTTAACCACTTCTTTAATATACTCTGAATCTTGTCTGCAAGGTGATTTCAAAGAACAAAATAATAATGTTAGAGTTATACAAACAGGAACCTAACATTGTATAGAAATATCTCGCAATACAACCTAACATTGTACTGAAATATCTTGCAATACAAGAGCTTCAAGATCTCCTAATTGTGCACCATTTCACCAACTTGCCACACTGAATGATACTTATAAATTCTCTTTTTACCCTAGAGCTATAAGAACTTGGAACAGTGTACTATGGTGGCCCATTAGGGCCATAGAGTTTTTTCATATCTTTTCTACTTTTTTCTTAGTTGAACAATGTTTTTCGGTTTTTTTTTTCGTTTTGTCTCATTTTTTTTACTTTTTTATTTTTATCGTTGTTTTTTTTATAAATTTAGTTTTATTTTCTAATTGAAATTTTTTTGAAAAATAAATAAAAATAATTATTAATTTTTCGTCTTTTTTTCCGTTTTATCTATTTATTATAGACAAAACAAAAATTATTATTTATTTTCTCACTGCAATTTTTTTTGAAAAAATAAATAAATAAAATGAAACCAACAAAAAAAATAATCGTCTGATTTGGATTCTTAAAAAAGAAAAATTGCACGTGGCCCATGAGTGCCATAGGCCCAAGGAGGCCATAGCCCACCAGGCAGTTCGACATTAGATATCCCACAATGCACAGGCAGTAATTGCGCGGGAGAAAGAAAATGGCCACAAGAGTCAGAAATAGCGATTGGCAGGAAGATCAGGATTTGAAGGATGATTTGGTCAAGTATGTAAGGCAGAATTTGCGGCAAAAGGAGATTTTAGATTTTGTTAAAATCAACTACCCTATATGCATGGAGCCCGCGTACTCTTTCTCGTCGACTCCAATATTTCGGCATCGAGTTTACGGATTATAGCGTTGATATTGATGATGTACGCGAAGCTGCTGCAAAAGAAATGGATGGTCCCGGTAGTCTACTAGGCTACAGAGCTTTGCATAAAAAAATTCGTGAAGTTCATGGCTTGAGCATGCCAAGAAATCTGGTATATGCCGTGATGACTGAGGTCAACCCACAAGGGCTTGAAGAAAGAGGATGTGTTGGAAGACCTAAAAGGCCGCAGAGAAACAATGCTTTTACATCAAACGTAAGGTTAAGTAACTTATAAATCACAGTGTTGCATAGTTTACAAACTTGAGTATGGTTCCTCTACAAGAATTATAACTAAGTGCTAAAATATAGCTACCATTGAGAGGTGAATATTAGTGTTATCTTATGTCAGACGTATACAGGAGTTGACAAGCCAACCCCAAAGACAGGACAAATAGTTTTATAATTTTATAATTTTATAAGCTTTGTTTCAAAATGGTAAATCGTAGTGAAAGTGCAGAATTAATACTACAAGAAATAAAGGAAATTGGTTTCCTTTGAAAACTTCACCAAATCTAGGGCAAAGGGGAGGACACGAAAATCTAGATCAAAGCATCCCAAAACCGGTGGCCCTTCCCCTGTCCCTGCTAAAGGTAAATAACTGGATGATTACACTAAGACGTTTATCATTAAGACAGGGAATCTTGTTAAAAATGCCAAACTTAAATTGGTAAGGGTAAAGATTTAATATTTTAAGGAAAAATTAAAAAGATACCATTCCTGAATATCCCCAGTTTTCTTACCAGAAGTGTTTCAAAGTTATGTATCTCTTAAATTTTATACTGAAATAGGGACCAAATTGTACAATGTCACTTGATGGTCATGACAAGATGTGTGGCTACCAAAATTCCATGTTTCCTCTATGTATTCATGGAGGCCAAGATACATACAGTGGAAGAATAAACTTCTTGAGGATTTGGACCACCAACAGTAACCCCAAGGTTATTGGCAGGTTTTACCTGGATTATTTATATCAAAGTAAAGGTGAGCATGTCACTCCAAATACAAGCACTTATAGGATGTTTACATACAAGCTGTTTTTGTTTTTAATCATATTTTCAAGCAAGATAATACAAAATTTTATAGAATCCATAAGATACGCCACTACAACAACCATGCATAATAACGGTTGTGAAGGCACGTCAGGGGAAGAACTGGCAAATATTTGAGGAAAAAGAGGAAAAAATAATAAAATGATCAATATAATGTCACTCCTCTTACAGTATTGCCAGAGAGAATTCGCATTGACCGGGGAACAGAAACTGGTATTATGCCCACGATGCACTGTTTCCTTCGTGCCAAACATGGTGATCTAGCAGATGCAACAGAGAGTGTATTGTATGGGCCTTCCACTCAAAACAAAATTGAAAGGTGGTGGAGAGAACTTCTCGACAGGATGGAAAGGTTCTTTAAAAGGAAGTTGTCTTCATTGGTTGAGGATGGTGATTATGATGCTACTAATGAACAAGACAGGTAAAACCTTTAAATCACATGTATTAAAGCTTCCAGAACAGTCCTGAATAATAAAATTAAGGCGAAGTCCCTGATTACCATGTGGCACTGGTTTCCTTTAAATTACATTGGCCAGCTGCAGCAGGTAAGACAAATTAATGAAACTTGAAAAACATCACAGCTTCCCCAAATCAATGTGTTGGTCTTCATTTGACTAAAAGTTATTGAAACCACTAAACTGGTACAAAGGATAACTTCACCAATACACTACACTACTACCAACTGTTTAAACATTTTAATTAAATTGAACTTGCATTTAGTTTCATTGACCAAAATGGCTAAATGTAAAATCCGTCGGTTTACTTGCAGGAATTTGCTGTCGTATGTTTACATTCCAGTTCTGCAGAAGGAGCTTGATGTATTCAGAGTTTCTGTCTGGAACAACCATCGATTCCGAAAACAGAAGGGTAAAGAGCTTCCCACAGGAGTACCAGAGCACATTTATCATTGTCCAGATCAGTATGGGGGTGAAAAATGTGGTTTCCCTATTACAGAGCAACAACTCATGGAAGTTGCAAACTTATCAAATGTGCTAGATGCTACAGATGATTATTTAGAGCCAAACTTCCGCGTGGAATGTGAAAGGCATATCCCAGACACCAATGGGATAGAGCCTGCAGAGGCTGCAAATGCCTACTTGTATTTGAAAGCTAACTTTGATCCCAACAGGGTTTGACTTACATAGTGCTACTTTGCCATGATACAATAAACTTATGGCTTAAATGTTGCCATCTCAACTTCCAACAGGCTTACTACCTATCGTAGTTGATTGAATATGATCAAAACATTCGTAATGCTTCAATAGTTGTTCATATAATTTGTGATCTTGTCAACCTAGAAAAAGCTTCTGGTCTCTGCTTTGTAATTTCAACATGGGATAACATGACTGTAGTTACCCTAAAGAAATTCAATTCAACAAGAAGTTATAGTAAACTTCAAGGATGTGATTTGAAGCAGTTCTTGATCAAGTGATGACTGTTGTTATGATAAAATAAACATCCACAGTGCTTTACAGCTGTTCATGTTGTGACTCCATCAACTAGCAAACATGCTTCTTTAATATCTCAGTTCTGTAATTTCAACAGCATCAAACTACATGTAGTTACCCTAGTAAGAATTATTCATGTTAACCAAACCCATAGCACCGTAAATCCTCTATAAAGCCTCCCCCATCTTCCCTGGGGTCTATTTTTTCTAAGCACTTTAGAGAGGGGGGTTACCTTTTTTAGTGAAACGAAGTGTAAGATTGCAAAGAAAGAGGAAGAAAACATACTGGAGTTATGGTTAGACTCTAAGTCCTGTTTTGGATGAGGGGACCCACTGTCTAGCCTGGGGATTTTAGTGATATTTTTAAAAATTGTGCCATACTTTGATCAAAGTGTTAGTTATTTGTGATAAATAATGTTCTCAGTACAGTTTGATTGCAAAACTAAAGGAGGCAGGGGAGAGGGGCTTAATTGAGGGATTTACGGTAGATGTCAATTAAGTGATTTCTAGCAGTTCTTAATCAAGCAATGACAGTAATTCACATTAGCTATGGTTTTGCTCTAAGTTTTTTGAATACTTGTGCCTCTTAAGAGTGACTGGAACACTTAACTCTTGTTTAGTTATACCAGCATTGGTATTTTTTTCTCTACCTGACAGCCTCAAATTATCTTGATTAAAAACTGCTCAATCAGTTAAACAGCAACAAGGAAACATAAGTATGAAATGTATGTCAATAGTCTTAAAACATTCTTCTTAGAGGCACATTACTCTTTATCAAGTTTTAGTAGAGTGCAGTATTTATTGCAGACATGCAGAACAGAAGAGAATGGTCTGATCATTTGCATCCCGTTAGTCTGCACTGGCAATTTCAGGATCACAAAGATGGTAACCTTTTCCTTGAATGTCTACAACCATTAATTTTGTACCCGACTTTCCATAAGTGTAATGGACAAAGGTCTCAGCTTTCAGAAAGACTTCACTTCCATCAGGGTAGATGTCCCTTGTATTGTTAACATACTTGGACAATGGGCTGGTGCCATCCAAAAACTTTTCCACAGTAACACACTCTCCATTTAGTTTACCAAAGTAAACTTTCGTATAGGAGAATGTGTCCCCAAACTCTTTTGGGTTCTCCAATTCTAAGTTCTTAGCAAAATTGCGGGCTAGTGAATTCATTTGAACAGCTTTTCGTGTATGACCGTCTATGCTACCAAACAATGCTACAATGTCACCAATTTGATCTTCCTTAAACTTTTCCACTACATACTTTCCAGCCTCAATTCCGGACAATGCTTTCGCTTCACAAGCATCGCGGAAGGCCCCGCTTGCAAATTTTTCCTTTTGTAACGAGAACCTTACTTGAATGGTTCAAGCCATGTCATGTCCTTGACAGAAAACTCCTCAAGTGTCAAAGTAACAACAACGGTTTTAGGAGTTATTAGCTTTCCGAGCTTTAACATTCCACTTAATGGCATGGATGCAGGCATCTTGGATGGTAAGGGAGGATTATTAGTTCCTGTACTTACGGACTTGCTTGGGCTCGCGGGTGCTGATTCAGGAATTCGGCCCAGCCGTTGACGTGGTCGATTCGGTGCATCTGCGTGGACGGCAGTAACAGGCTCGATAAATCTAATGTGAAGAACTTTCCAATTCTTGATTTGGCCTGTCTCAGTGTAGGATGGTCCCCCCTCACCAGCAAGCAGATCGCACTCCATATCGGTGAGTTGGAAGTGTTTTTTGCATGCTTCTTTAATATTTTGGAGTGTGGCTTCGCAATTGAGGGGAACCATGGTCAGCGGACCGATACGTGAATATTTTTGACACTTGCCTACAGACGAAGAAAGGCGTTGCACTGTTAGATATTCTAATCCATTTGTTGAGGACTCTTCTTTGTTGTTGCCCATTCTTTTCTTGGCTACTTTCGCCCTAAACGAGTCCCAATCCTGCTTTTTCCGCTTTGACATTTCGTATAAATTCAGCAGCAGCTACAAGTGGTTCGGCACAAGACATAAATACCAGCCTGAATTGCATTGTGGGATATCTAATGTCGAACTGCCTGGTGGGCTATGGCCTCCTTGGGCCTATGGCACTCATGGGCCACGTGCAATTTTTCTTTTTTAAGAATCCAAATCAGAAGATTATTTTTTTGTTGGTTTCATTTTATTTATTTATTTTTCAAAAAAAATTACAGTGAGAAAATAAATAATAATTTTTGTTTTGTCTATAATAAATAGACAAAATGGAAAAAAAGACAAAAAATTAGTTTTTATTTATTTTTCAAAAAAATTTCAATTAGAAAATAAAACTAAATTTATAAAAAAAACAACAATAAAAATAAAAAAGTAAAAAAAAAAATGAGATAAAACGAAAAAAAAAAACGAAAAACATTGTTCAACTAAGAAAAAAGTAGAAAAGATATGAAAAAACTCTATGGCCCTAATGGGCCACCATAGTGTACCTTTATCTCTAATTCCTGATTCATTAGATGAATATACATGTAAGGCCATTATTTCTAGCAGGTAGGATACTATACTGTATTGTATTTTTATATTTTATTCATATTCATTTTATTAGATTTTATTGTGTGTTCATATTAATTTTTATATTTATATATGTTTAATTATTTATTTACTTATTTATTTAGTTTTTGCTTTTAAACTCCTAGTACAGTTTCTCTGTCTTAGGAGTATACCTATTAAAGATTAAAGATTAAAGACTGAGACCTTGAGATGGGGGAAAGAAGGAAGACTGCAGATGACTTAGAGATGAATGACACAATTACCAGTATTGGTCTGTGCATGCTACGCATTTTGTGTAAAACTGACTTCAAAAGAGACACTTGACGTAAACATGATGCTTGAAAGTGGTGGTTGTCATGACAAGTGATGCTTGAAGTCTTCACACAGTGAAATTTATTAATTTATAGTGTTTAAATTTTGAGTAATATCTACCTTTTGCTCTGCCATTCTTCTGCCACAGCAACTTTCATCAAGTCATGCTTGTTGTCAACAAGTTTAAGTGCATCCAGTGCATTAAACTGAATCCCAAACCCAGCAGCATGCTCAATATGTAGAATGTTGTCACCAAACACCATTTCAGGGAGAGATGGAAGTTCAAGTTCAACAGAGATCCTATAGCAAACAAATTCAACTCTCATGGACAACCATCACAGAAACATTTATTTTCTTGGAAAGTTTGACTTAGTCAACATTTTGGTCAGAGAAAACATTATACTCAAGGCAGTTTTTCATTCATCTATGAATGACAGTCACTATTTTTAAAAACATTACCCCATTGCGATGTATGCATGGACACAATAATATTTGCCAATTAAAGACAGAGCATTTTACATGTAAGTGCTCATTTGTAACAGATACTTTCTTCATTTTATATGCCACTGATTTTGTTGTAACCCCTATGTCCTGTGTCTCTGATGTGTAAAATCCTAAAAGATGCAAAGTAATATGTGGCATGCATCCTTCAGGATGCTCAAACGCGAATGTGCCACAATCATTTGAATGTCCCATATTTGTGTAATAGTCCATTTTACAGTTGTGTGCTTAGTGACCTGGCCTCTGAGTGGAAGTGAGGCTGGAGATGACCTTGCTTTGATAAAGACCTTTCTGCTTTTCACATATAAATCATGTTGTTATCTTGCTAATTAGTTTGTATTAACAGATGAAAAGCAGGAGGGTTTGTATCAAAACAAGGTCAACTCCAGCCTCGTTTCCACTCAAAGGCCAGGTCACTAAGCACACAACTGTAAAATGGGCTATTAAGAATCCATAACACAACTTACTTCAAAAGAAAAATATCGGTTGCACCCATTAGTCCAAATTGATCACATGACGCAAAATTTAGCATTGTACAATGAAAACAATAGAATCCTTGTGTCTCAGGCCCTATGTGTGATAGGTTCCCTCAGAAATTTGATGTTTAATCTTCATAAAAGTCCGCGAACTACGATCTCGGGCTAAAATTGGTTGTGAACATCAAATTTCCTTGAGCAGCCTATCACACCATAGTGCCTTTGACAGAAGAAATGTATTGCTTAACTAGGCTTGCATGGAGATCAAGCCTAAATAAGCTTATGTTAGGCATGCATGTGTTACTGTACACTAGGCCTAAATACAATGTAGGCCTAATCTACATGTGGTTCCCACCTGGATAGTTTTTGTTAGTTTTCTGTTGTGTTCTGATATTTCTGGTTTTAGAACATGCCCTTACTCAGACCTAGTGATAAGATTTAAGCTTACCAGCCACCTTAAAGTTTAACAACAGGCAATCTTAGGAAATCTTGCTTTAACTCAAGTTCTACAAATACTTACTTGTCAACATCTTCAGCTTTAAGAATGGCTCCTTTTGTGGTAGTTATTTTCCAAGGACCGAAGCTAAATGTCTCAGACTTCTTCATGTTTGCTGCTTCAGACGAATTAACCTTAGTCTTAGACTTAGACTTCACTCATCTTTCCTCTCTTTTCATCAGTCTCTCAGAAGTTCTTAATGAGCCTGTGCTCACCCACACACAGCGGATATGCGAAAAAATGCGTGCACTTGCACTCTTAACGTTAACCGCTGAACATAAAAGGCGCATATTTTCAACATGGCGGACGACTTGACGAAAAATTTGGGCAAGAGTCTCGACAAAATGATGATTGACAAGCCTAAATACCAGGGTATTATGGCTTTTAAAACGGTTGAGAATTACGTGAACTCATCTGATGAGGACTATGTACCACCAAAGTTTCCTTTTGAGCTTCCTACATTTGACGGATCATTGACGTTTGGTGTGGAAATGCGAAAGCACTTTCTTCTTGATCTTGACAACTGGACTTTTCTAAATCATGGAGCTTTTGGATGCGTCCTCAAAGATGCCCTGGAAACGGTGTACAAGTGGCAGTGCTATATAGAGAGGCAGCCTGTGAGATTTATTGATAGAGAAATGTTGCCGCTTCTAGCTCATGTCAACCGGAGACTGGCAAAGTTTGTTGGTTCTGATCCCAGCGATGTTGTTCTTCTGCCTAATGCTACTGCTGCGATTAACACTGTAATTAGATCAATAGAATGGTGTTCCGGAGATGTTGTGTATTTCTTGAACACTTGCTATTATACTGTGAAGAAATTATTTAGGCATATCAGTAGTGAATACGGTAAGCAACTGAGCATCATATATGCAAATCCAAGGCCAAGGTAAAATGTATTTCTGCCTGTTGATTGAATTAACTGTCAAATCAAATGAAGAATGATCCTCATGGTGATGTATGCAATTAAAAAAATTGTTATTAATTGGTAGCAGTCAATTGTCAGTTTCTCTAATTGTGTACATCACTGCGAGGATCATTCCTCATTTGATTTCATTTCCACAGTTCATCGTCATCTAATCCAAAAAAAAAACATCAAAACACAGTCCCCTAGTCGTGAAGTGGACGACAGGCCTGTGTTTTGCAGAGGTTTGACATCTGAATTGGCTGCTTGTGTGTCCCACATCTGTCTGTTCACATTTATACAGATCACATTCCACGAGTAACAAGTACAGGTCAATGAGCTACCAATATATAGCCAAGCTTAATAGTGTCCCCTAGCCCTAAACAAGGCTAAAACATCTCCTGGTATGCCAGTGGACACTGTCTTGTTTGTTTATGTATCGGCATCACAGTGACTTGTAAATGTGACCTGTGGAATGCGACCTGTTTAAAATACCCGTTAACAGGTCACATGTTCAGTATGCTCCTAGCCCTTAAAATGCTTGTAGTAGAGGTAGAAACTGGATGTCTGATGTCTGGTCAGATTTTGGCTAAAGCTTCAAATGAATGTCTTGCAGTACAACCAAAGTGTGGGGTTTGAACTGGACACTTGCATGCAATCAAACTTCAGGCTTTATGTTTGAGGAAAGTTAGAACTTTTTCCGTGCTTTATTTTCAGGTGTTGTTCTGAAGGAAATTACCATCACCTTTCCAGCAAATAATGAGGAAATTCTTGAAAGGATAAAGAATACTTTGGAAGAAGGTACAAGACTGGCTTTGTTTGGTCATATTTCCAGTAACTATCCCGTTATAATGCCAGTGGAAGAAATGGTGAAATTGTGCCACAGCAAAGGTGTTCCTGTTTTAATTGATGGAGCACATGCTTTGGGGACCTTGCCATTAAATTTGGCAGCTCTCAAAGCTGATTATTACGTGGCAAATGCTCACAAGTGGCTCGCGTGCCCCAAGGTATGGCTTTTGAAGAAAGGTAGATATATTATACATGCAGGTGTGATTTCCAAAGGACATGCGGACTTTGAAGTTTAAAGCTCTACCCTTGACTATGTTTTTACACTGTTGTACTCTTAAACCACAACTATGAGGACAAATAACATACCACTGAGAGCTATAGTACAGCGCTAAATTTTGGCGTGTTCCCATTAGTTGAAGTGGATCATGTGATGCAATAGTGTCTCTCCTCAGCGGGCGCCTATCAGCGCATAGTGCCCACCTGTGGCAATTTTTACTCAAATTTAGGATTGTACAATAAAAACAATAGAGTCCTTCTGTCTCAGGCCCTATGTGTGATAGGTTCCCTCAGAATTTTGATTTTCAAACTTCATATTTTGTAAGCCCTCGAACTATGTTCTCGGGCTAATATTTGTTGTGAACGTCAAATTTCCTGGGCAACCTATCACACGATAGTGCCTTCGATAGTGCCTTTTGTTTAAATAGTGCTAAACAAAATAGATGGAAATTGGCCAATTCTAACCCAGCAATGTGGCCTTCTGAAAACACTGTTCTGAAGCTTCTTTGCATCTTGAGACCTTCACCAAGGTATTTGAAGGCACGATAACATGGAAGCCTTGAACTTGTGTTTAATGCACGGCGATTATTTTCTTCACAGGAGTATTTTTTTAAAAATACAAGGTGATTATTTTCATTGCAGAAGTGTTTTTTTTTTTAACTCACAACTATTTAATGTCATTCTTGCAAAGCATTTATCACTGCCAACGTATTTTTTGACAACACAAAAGAAGGGTAATAAATTAAAGCTGTTTAATGTTAGAAATATCTTAAAGGCATGGCAGCAAGAAAATAGACAGTAATTTGCTTTCCACAGCATAAGCTGTTGAAAAAAATAAATGTTAAAAAAAAGATTTTTTATGCTTGCCCTCATTGACAGACAAAATCTACCTTCTGAAAAGAAAATTCCTTTTGCTGTGGGCTTTCTTTGTATGCTGGTTATTGATATTTTCTTATTATTCATCTTATTCCTTCATGTCATAACTTATACATGTACATGTAAGTGATTTTTATATTTTTATGTTTTCAGGGTTGTGGCTTCCTCTATGTTTCGAAAGAGCACCAGCCCATGATTAAGCCTCTTGTTGTTTCAAGTGGCTTTGGTGCAGGATTTAACTCACAATTCATTTGGACAGGTAAGGTATGCTTGTGAAAATTAGTTGACAAGGTAAAATGCACTCCATACATGTTTTAACCGTTTTCAGGGTATTTCAGTGATGGGTGGTAACCCTTTAAGCCCCAAGAGTGACAAGCATCTAATTTCTCCTTACAATAACACTAGTTGATCAAATATAGAGGTCATGAGAATAAAGGAAATGAACACCAAACACTAGACTTGCACCAAGTCGCCCTCTCTTAGGATCTGCGAGCGAAGCGAGCTGAAAGGCGACAAGCGCGAGCGAACGTACGTGACATACCTAAACAGCGCGTCGACGAAGGGCTTTGTGAAAGTCTAACCAAACACGAAATGTGTTGATGTTTAATCAAATTTTCCCAACTAGTAACATAGGAAATATATGTAAACAGTGAGGAGAATGTGCATGTAGATATTGGGGTTTAATGGGGTAACTGCACCTTTCCATAACACACAATCTCTGAACTTCAAAACGTTTCTAGCGATCGTGTTTTTACTGGTGTCAATCACAATTGAAGCGCATGCTTGGAAAAATGGCGTAGTTGATGATTTGGCCTTGGCACACAAATTGCTTCAATTTATCCCGTCCGTGTTTACGGGCTCGGTGCTTCTTGGTTTTCATTTTGGCATTTATCTTTTATTATTTTACTTAAGACGGTGCAATCACTAATCACTTGTATGTACGTTATCATCGTTCATCAGGTCTGAGAGATTACAGTCCTTATTTGGCCTTAAATACAGGTGAGAGTGTACGAAATGACGGAACAAGTAAGGTCGAATTAATCAGTGATAATTAGTCCTTTGCATTGTCGAGTAAGATATGCGTTTGAATTCAAATGTCATCTTAATTTGGTATTAAGATCAGTCAGATTGCCATTAGGGCTTCAGAGTCTAAACTGCCTCTCGAAAGAAGCGGAAAGTTATCCGAGATACGGTGGGGTGTCGATAAAACGAGCCCCTGTATATTAAATGAAATTCCCGTTATGACGAACACATTCCAGAAGCCCAACTTAAAATCTACCTCGATATAACGAGTAAATGTCATCTTGTGACTGACGTTGAATGCAAAACAGATTAACAGTAACCTAGACACTTAATCGTTAAATCTATTTCATTCATTGTTCAAATCCGGATAGAAATCTCACGATTAAACCGAACGCTGATTGGTGCAATTTAACACTGTTTAATTTTGAGGCGAAATAGTTGTTAGCCAAACTCCGATTGAGCAAAGATTTTGGTTGGTTCCTGCAAAAAAAGTGATGATGGTGTCTGGTTTACAATGAACCCTCGTTGTAACATACATTTCCTGGTCCCTTGGCACTTCGTTATACCGAAATTAAACTTTAGCGAGGCAGGTAAGTCGCATACGAGCCAAGGAGGCTCGAACGCCTGGAGCTTAACCCGGTTTCTGAAGCATGAAGCAACTGAGATGTTGCTACTCCCCTCTGGATGGGATGCTAGTCCATCGCAGGGTTGCCCCCAGCAATAAGTGGTCATTTTATAGGCCTGGGTGGAGGGGAAACAACACGATGGCGGAAACTGGGCCTCGAACCACCAACCTTCAGAGCTGAAGTCCAACGCGTTAACCACTACACCACCGCGCCCCACAATAGCGAGAGTTGTGTTAAATGTCTCTTTTCTTTTGTAATGTTGTTGCCTGCGTGTTGTCGTTAGTCAGTATGTCACAATCACTGCAGTTTGAGAAACGGACTGTTAATTTTACACCACCGAAAATTGTACGTTGTTTGAGATGGCGGAGGATTCGAGATAATCGATGTCGAGATCAGTGACAGCAGATTAGTGAAAAATAGTACGCAAATCCAAAAGAAATGGGTCTTAGTTCGAAATAGCGGGAGATTGGACTTAGTGAGGAACATCCCTGGAGACCCATCAGAGTCGTCCGGCCGGTCCTCTTCGCTGATTGGCCAGAAAAATATTTTTCAGGCCAAGGAGAAGGAGGGAATTCAAACGCTTCTGGAACTGGATCAGTAAGAGTATTAAACTGCCTAGGGGCTCTCCCGTTCTTGCTGTAAGCTTTCGCCCATGAAAATCCCGTCGTCCCTACTATATAGCTGCCCCTGGGTCTCCGAGGATGAGCGAGGAACTGCTGTAGTTTGAAAACGACTATTAATCCTAATCTGTTTCCTCAGTGTTAGATTTCTGGGAAACCATAGGCCCTGAGCGAATTCGCAAACACAACAACACTTTGGCTAACAAAGCTGCACTGATGCTAGCGGAGAAGTGGGGGACTTGCCTGCTATCACATGCCGACATGTTTGGGCCGATGGTGATGATCCGACTTCCGGAAGTGCTATTAGACTGCGTCACTCGTGGAGGGAAGGAGGAAGCGGTCAAAGCCCACGCAGAAATGGTTCAGGCCAAACTGCATTATGAGTTCAGCATTGAAGTACCTGTCAAGTTAATACAGGGTAAACTACACACTAGGATTTCAGCCCATGTGTATAATCAGCGAAGTGACTACAATAAGTTATGTGAAGCGATTCTGATCATGACGAAGGATGTGTGTAATAATCCGAATGCTTACGAGACATACAAGCATTATAGGTAGTCTTTTGCTATTTATTGTTTTTTAAATATTTTTTTACAAAACAAACAAATATTTATTCGCAACTTTTATGTACAATCATTATCCTTCGTGTTATGATACTCCAAGAATAAACAATTTAGTAAATTGTCTAAATTGTTCTGATTGTGACAGACGATGGAACAGATGTGGGTTAAGGTGGATGAAATAAATGGTTGAATTACGGCAGGAATTAGCTCCATCAGTGGGGTAGACTTCATTTTTACATGCAAAAATATGTTTAATAAAGGCAGAGTTCTTTTAATAAATAGCTACGTATTTTTTGAGACAAAAGTTTGCTAACGAAATATTCGAATTTTAAACGAAAGCTTTGCATGAAAACAGAGCCAACAAGGTACCCTGAAACACCTTTTTTAACTTCGAAAATTCTCGGACTTTAAAATTTCGAACTACACGAAACGTCGGAAGACGTAAACTTACAAAGAAAGGAACCCATTCAGCCAAACAAATGAAATTGCGTTCTCAAGTCAAGTCAAATATTCGGAACAAATTGCGAGTCCTCCCAAAGGGAGTCGAACCCATGACCTTTCAGGCACCGGTTGGGTGCTCTAACCACTGACACACTTGCACCGAGAAATGGGGGACTCGTGGCTAGCGAAGCCATACAACTAGGTTCAAGTGCACTACACATCCCCCCATCTGCAGGCTCAAAAGTGTCCACAATAAAGTGACAAATACATGATAAGTGGAATGGCGACTTGAATTAAACGAAAACAAATGAATTGCTTTAGTACGAACTAAGCCAAGTCAAGGTTACAGCCTAGCCACGTCAATTCCCCTGTCGCCTTTCTCATCTACACTTTTCTTGTCTACTAGTGCCGCGGGCTCAAGCTGCGCCTGCTCCGAAACCCAGTCCCTAGCGTCCAAATCTTCTGCTCCTACGTCTAAGTTCAGTTTCCGCGCCATCATCAGTAGCAGTTGATTCTGAAGTTCCACCGTTCTCATCAAAGCCTTGACCCGTTTCTTCGTTTTCAGGACCTGCTCTCGAACGTCAGAAATGGCAGATTCTGTCATTTCTGTACTAGGTGTTAGCGAGGTTGAATTGGCGAAAAAGTTAGCTTGCCCTTTTAGCCAGGCGTGAAATCTCCTGCAAACGATGAAGGAAAATACCGCAATGAACTCAAACGCAAAGAAGAAAAAAAAAAGGGGGGGGGGGCAGTAAAATGAAGACAAGGGCTCCAACCAATCATAGCAGAAGAAAACAACATAATGAACCAATCAGAAGTCGAAGGAAATACACGTGAACTGGCCTCAAGCGCAGGAAAGCGCGAGTGAGTAGATTAAAATTGATTTCAGCTTAACTCATTCTGATTAGTTGAGAAAATTGTGTAAACTTTTTTTAACCAATCACAGAGCGCAGACAGACAAAAATCAGGGCAAACGCGAATTACTTTCAACACTCAGTGGAAAAAGGTTGAATTGAAAACCGCTGTATGTTACAGTGGACTTTCTTTTCAAACGCTTCGTCGTTCTTTCAACTGCTGCATTTGCTTCGAGGCGAAAGGTACGTCACGGACCGTGCTCAGTCTCCTCTTTCCTTGCGGAGGTCTCGCTAATGAGGACGCTTCGTTATTACGGTCAGCTCTTGAGCTCAAGTCTCAGCGGAGTCGAATTTGTGGAAATAACTTCTGCTATAATTAATGATCCCCCTTGTTAGAGACCTCGATCTCGGTCCCGGTGTTGTCCGTCATAACAAGAGGTGACTGTATCTAACTCCTTTAAGTTCATCCTTTGTATAATTCTCTCATTGTCTACTGTAATTTTGACCCTTTTAATCTCAACAGCGCGCAATTTCATGACTAGACAAGAAAAATTTTTGTTTTGATAAACAAAGTGCTTTTATTGTGATCAACTACGATCATTTGGATGTTCTGTTACTTTACTAAACTTAATGAATTCAAACGCAGAACCACCTTCTATAGCGTAATAAACAGCCCTAGAGGAAAGCACTGCTCAACAGCTTTTAGTTAAAATGCTCACACTTTAGAATTTCATGCACAGGGTCGATGGTTAGAACCTCCTCGTAAAGCATAACAAACAGCTCAACAGGAAAACACTGCTCAGCTCTCAGTTAATCACACAAGAATTTCTCAATTTCATACGTTAACTCAAAAGTTAGAACGCATTTCATGACTTAACTTTTTGAAACTAACTTTTCTCTTGACTAAAACTTGTTGAAGTAATTAAAACTAAGCAAATTACCTGAATTTGTTTTTGCGCGCGTTTGGTTTTATCTCAAACTTTGGCTTATATATTTTGCGAGTGATCATTCTCGGGTACTTGTCTTCCACCTCGGCCACAAACGCAACTTGCATTGACATGCGCTGTAGGGTGGCGTTCCGCTGGACAGATTCGATATCCCCCACAGCCAGACCAACCTGGTAATGAAACACAGTTACAGTGTGAAAATAGAGGTTGTAAAATACCGTAGGGCATTTTATTTTTCCGTGAGTTTTATCATAGTGCGCTTTCTGTTGTTTTACTCTCGTTACAGATGATCAAGTAAAGGGAGATAACGTCAGTAATCGCGTTTATTATTTTATTTATTTTTTGTAAAGAGAGATTAACAGATATTTAAAGAGCTTTTATTTTTCCGTGGGTATTATCTCAGTTGGCAGAGGTGACTACTAAGTATAGTTTTGCTTGCGTTACAGATGATCAAATGATAGGAGATAAAGTCATGAATCGGGGTTATTATTTATTTATTTATTTTTGTTTAATTTTAGTGTCTCGGCACGTTGAACTTTGTTGAACAACCAGCCTTTGAACTTTCAACGGTGGCCTGAGTGAAATAATTTTGTCAAATTTGTGAGGCCGGATTGCGTGTAGTTCTTTTACCCCCACACAAGACTGTTCTAAATTTTTCCGGGATAAGCTTAACAACAATCATTATGGAAAAGTTACACCAGCTCGAAACGATTGCATTTACCACGGCCAATGTTCAGTCAAAGGAGTCTCAATCACCAGCAGCTTTTTTAAAAATTTGTCTCGATATGGAACTCAAGAGTACCTAAAGTAGAAAACTAAAAATGGCATTTTTTTTCCATGGTTACATTATGCACTGGGAGCCCAACACCGTGATCATAAGATCATATTATGCGCAGACTCAGTAGGTCCCTTACCAGAAGATTCATGAGGATGATTGACATTAAAAAGAGGAACACGTAGATGAACGTCATTGAAATTTCGGGGAAGGGATTAAGTGGGTTGCTTGTGCGTTCGCTGGTGCTGTTGATGCTGTCCACAAACGTAGTGTCGTACTCGAACTCACCAACCATCATCACGGAGACCTTTACGATCGAGAAACCAAGTGACTTGAACGAGTCCTGAAACGTGAATGAGTGAAAAGACATTTAAGGGGACTTTGATTATGGCATGCTGTAAACCTCCCTCCCCAGCCATCGAACACATACTGAGAACCACTCTACAGCCGATTCAGACGGAACAAATTTGTCGTTTGAGGCATGCTTATGGCAATTCTACGACTTGAAATGATCACATCTACAACTTACGATTTTCGTAAACAACGTGCAAGATGTCGTAGTATTTTGATACAAGTTTTAGTGGGGTGTTACAATCTCACCATAGTCGTAGCCACAGGCAGTGTTTAAGTGGCAGATTCTGCTTGTGATTCTGTCTTGGAGTGAGCAGAGCAAATTATAAAACTACAGTTGAATGCGAAAGCTGTAGTCTTCTAATCTTAATCGACCCTTAGCATGTTCATCTTCGTTTTGCATTGGTGCTTGTTAGTGGTTATCGAAAGATTTTATTAATAGGCTGCTGATAGAAGGCTACCAGAGACCTGTCCTGCTGCCTGCCCCTTTTTTGTAGTTTAAACCGACCGTCAGAACGTCATCACGAACGTCAGAACCGTCAAACTTTTCTTGCCGTAAGATACGAAGCAAATACCTTACGGTTATTTTTATAAGCGACAAGTCACTTTTATTAGAGAATGAAGCGTCTCGTAGAAAATCGCTTAAAACGTATTTAAAAATTTAGCGGGATTTAAACTTTTACATACCTGTTCCTTGAAGAGGATGAAGAATACGATGGAAAATGCGAGGATGAATATAAAGAACACAAGCATGACTCTTGCCACGGTCCTGGTCACCTCTAGGAACATGTTCACGTAAATTCCAAACGGCTGAAATCTCCGTAAGAAAAGGATGAAGTTAAGATAGCACAAGAATATGGAAAAGATTCCTGCAATCCACAAGTTACGTGGGTTTTGTAGGCTGCCAAAGGCACTCTGTAATTGGTCGGAGGTCAACAGATAAGGCATCATAAAGCAGAGTGTTGATAAGTATAGAGCCCATTCGGTTACGTTTGACGCATCCTTAAAATATCGCATCCTTTGAACGAGAAGTTGAAAGATTTCCTTAGCGATGTGCGCTCCAGCGAAAATCAAAGCTATAAACAGCACGCCTCCATTAAACGCCGTTGGCCTTGTGAAAATGTCTGTCACCTTGACAGCACGCTGGGTCCCGTTTGTCTGTTCCTTCAAAGGATTGAAATCCTGAACTTCTCTTTCGGTAATCACGAACACTGTGTATGTGACCAAGAAAACTAGGTAAGTCAAAAGGTTGAAGTAGTAGATATACCTCCCAAATGAAGCCCATTTCACATCTAGCAGTTTCTGCGTTAGGGGATGTAAGAGAAGACCCTCACGGTTGTATTTGACCATCGTCGTTGGACCGAAGAAGCGATTTCCTTGGAGGTTAGCTTCGTCGTCAGGGCCTGGATCAAGAAGATGGAAATCGTAGTACTCGGTGTAGCTGGGATCTGTTTGGATGTGAGATGATCGCTTGATGCAGTGGTCCATCACTAAGGACGCAGCTTCAGGAAAATGCTCGATCAAGATTTTCATCGGTGGTTCTTGGTTTGAGCTTCGGGTTTCCAGAATTTCTGGCCATCTAGACGGAGAGAGTAAGAATGACAAAGAATGTCAGTGATTCATGTTACAAGCTTTGCTAAGGCCGGTTGGGCTTGACTCTTACTATCAAGAGTCTGTATATAAATAGCAAGAGACCATGAAGATTAGAGGAGAAATATACCTGTGACCCTAGAATATTATTCTCGATCTATTTTTAGAAACCTTTTTTCGTCACCAATGCCAGGCGAAGGGATGTCTTCAAATTATCAACCCGTTTCCTTTGTCAAGATTATTTTTGTACCTTTTATTCCATCACGTGAGCATTATCAAGATTTAGCGACAATATTCTGTCCAAAAGTTTAAACAAGCGAGATGGCTTGTCAGAACCGCAGCTTAGCTCACGTTAGTGAAACTTGTGGATGGGATGCTACCCTCTACGCACTTGTCTAAGAAACAACCAACGCGATGTAAAGAGCCAACCGGCCAGAATAGAACGACCGAGAGTCCGATCGAAAGACGCATGTGGAAACAGGTTTCAAGCCAAGTACAATCAGGCAATTGCATACCAACCTTTTGTGCTGAGCAATGGCTAGTGCCACATCTCCCACCCCTGACAGCACCGCGACGTCCAAGCATGACTGACCCAGGCTGTTTTGAATACACACGTTGGCTCCAAAATTTAGCAGCAGTTCCACTACCTTGACGTTACCGTACGACGAGGCAATATGCAAGGCTGTATCCCCATGGTTGTTCACGTGATCAAGAGCAGCTTGTTTATCAAGGAGTTCCTGGGAGGTCTTTTCACAGCCTGACCTGGCTGCCCACATTAATGGCGTCCAGCGGTCGCTGTCTCTTGCGTTGGCATCTGAACCAAGTCGGGTAAGAACCTGGCACGCTTTCCTGTAAAATTATTCAGAAAGTAAGGGGTCTATGCGTAAAGCATGGTTCCTCATCAGCTTTTTGACAGATAATCAGTAGCAGTGTCAAGAACATTTAAGTCTGTGGCGGCAGATTGTCTGAATTAACATTGAACAATGCAAAACATTGAGTTAGTGAATTGTTTTTATACGTCACCTTAGTTGTATATTCCTACTTCATGACCCTTGATTATTAACTTACTTACTTACTTACTTATTCCTTTTTGTGTCAGTTGTGGTGCATAAGGCCCCAGGGGTTTCTGAAATCACTGGGTTTATTACGGAATTGGTGATTAACCCCACTCCCAACCTCCAACCTGGAGGGCCAGGGGCTGTCCTTTGTCAGGTCTCTCCCCTTTGTTCAATCCGGCATGGTTGAACCTGCCAGGGCCGGCATAGCTCAGGACTATTGAGACACACAAGCTTCACCATCACGACAAGGGGACAAGCCCAGGGTGAAGCTTGATTTTTAAATCCACCGATTATCTAGATTGCGCACATTGCAGTATTTCGCTGTTCATCGGCTGAATTCGATTGGGTTGATCTGGGCTGCATGGAAAGATACGACATTGTTCCAATTTTAGGAAATTACAACAGTTATCCAAACATAGTCTGTTCGTACGTGTTTATGGTACTTATAAGGCTTATCAGTGCACTGTATGATACGCCGGAAGATAAACACTCAAGATTGCAGTATGAAAAGAGTTCCCAGTCCTAGGCAACAAAAAGTCCGTCTTTATCCCGACTGCGAAGTCCAAAGCGAGCCGAATGTCATCGTTGCGAGGTTGACTGAATTTTTACAACTATAACCTACCTCAAATATTCTTTGCTCCCACCTTGTCAAATGCTGGGTGTAATCTAGCATTTCGTTAAATTCCGTGCATAATTCGACGTTGATAAACTGAAGAGACCAGAAGATACATTGTTGAGCATTTGTGCTGCTCAATGACAATGCACAGTGGATACGACGACAGCTTGTATAAGGCGTTAGAATAAATTTAATGCGCTGACGATGTGATCACCATGTGTCTACCACAACAAAGTCAAAGTCATAAGAGCGCTTTTCAAATGAGTGTCGTAAAACCAAAACCAAAGTAATTACCTCAGCCAATCACAACAAACACAAATTATCCAACGAACCAATCAGAACTCGAAGCAAGTACATGTTACTGGCGTCAAGCGCGGGAAAAAACGTGCGAGCGCGAGCAAGTCGCGACTGATTGGTTTGAGTTTTACTCCTGATTGGTCGAGAAAGTGGCGCGAGATATTTTAACCAATCACAGAGCGAAGTAAAGCAAAACCAAAGCAAAACACGAATTACTTTCGACACTCAATTGAAAACCGCTCTAAGAGCCGTCATTCAGTGGTTCGTTTCCTACCTGTTTCCCTTCATGGCGGCCAGGTGAATAGGTGTCCTTCCATGGTCATCCCTTTCATTCAGACCCGACATCCCTTTACCCAAGGCCTCCACGTTTGTGACTCGTCCACACTGAGCTGCGAGGTGGAGTGGGGTCTGTTGGTTATGGTCTTGAAAGGACGCTCGTGAATACTTGGTTAATAAGATCTCAAGGATCTGATGATGAAAGAGCAACCTTTCTTGGAAACAAGTCACAAAACGGTTTTTTTTTTCGGCAAGTTATTATAGCAGAAGGTGGGATGTACTGTTTCTAGCTTCCGCGAGCGTATGCCATGAAAAACTGCATTCTTCGGGGAAAAAGAATTCTTTGCATAAGGAAAGATAGCTAATTCTCATGCGCGGTCCGTAGAGTACAACCAGACTGTATTGTTAAATTAAATCTATTTTGCGAAGGTAGATCTTAAAAATGCCTGTATTCTTCTTTTTCCTCGCGTTTTCCTTTTTCCTGAAGTACTCTCTGTCATGATTATAAATTTTTTGTGTTAACTTACCTTGATATTAGGTGATATAGCAGCGTCATGTAGCGGCACTCTTTCCCACGCATCAGACCTGTAAAGATTCTCTGTAGCTTCCGCATTCTGTATTAAAAGTTCAACCATTTCCAAGTGACCATTTTCGACCGCCAGGTGGACGCAATTCTTCATCTCTGACGTGCACGCGCGAACATCTGCTCTCGACTCCAGGAAAAGTCGCGCACTTTCCACGCTTCCAGCGGCTACTGCCATAAGAAGAGGCGTCAGATTGTCATCTGCCTTCAGATCAATTTGCGCTCCCAAACTTAGAAGATGTTTGATGACGTCAATACGATTTTCAGTAGCAGCTCTGAGATGGGAACAGAAAAAAGAAATGGTTCCATAATCTAGCGGTTTACCGAGATTGTTGTTATAAATCACATTTGTTTAACTAGGGCAACACTTAAAACTGCTGACTGACCGGCAAACTTGTTGCTTAGGGATTCCAGATCATATTTTTGCGCCAAGAGAAAACGTGGAGAATCTGGAGACACCACATGGCTCCTCAGCTTTCAGTTTTTCAAGCGTTTGAATTCAGTGTTAACTTTTTGCTTTGCACTATACAAAGAAAAGCGCTGCAAACTTATTTGAAGTATTTCTTGTTTTAATTGCCCTCTGGTAATTTTGAGCACAAACGGAAACATTGCTATAAAAGAACGTTATTTAGGATAGATCGCGCTCATCGGGCAAAGAAAAAGTCTGCTTGCCTGGTGGGTTTCGAACCCAGACCTTACGAACACTGGTCGGATGAACCTTTAACCACTGAGCTACAGGGTGACTCGTCCAACTCGGTTATATTTACTACATGCATAGATGGAAAAACGTTTTTGGGAACTCCTTAGGAACTCGTTGGTCTTTGCGGTTGGTCTAGTACTACATCAAAAACAAAAAGAACATCTGCCGGTGACTTCAGTCTACTCCACCTGTGTAAGGGCGTCTGCTTTTCGTTGTCTTTCATGTGCAAATCAGCTCCATTTCTACACAGTACTTTAACTATTTCCAGGTCACCCTTCATGGCTGCTATATGAAGTGGAGTCATTAATGTGGCCCTCTGTGCGTTCACGTGGGCGCAGTGTTTAAGACACAGCTCAACGGACTCCGCTTTACCAGTCTCCGCGGCCAAGTGCAGTGCGCGGTCCTGGTCCAAATCAGGTTCGTTCAAAAACTCTTCCACGTTCATAAGCTTGGAGACGGCTGAATAGGAGGTAACAGAACATTCATAAAATGCCGTTAATCAACTGGTTATTTGGTGTGGGTTCAATCAAGACATGCATGCCGTCTTACTTAGCTTTGATTCCCCAGATTTCTAGGAAATTTGTAATCAAATGAAAGGCCCATGCATGGAAAATTAAGAATACTTAAAAAGGCAGTAATGACGACGAGAGTATGTGCCAAAGGTCTTCTTGGTTAGGGAGGTCCGGGGGCATCCGCCAACAGAAAATATTTGGAGATTAGGTTGCCTAGCATTATTTAGCTGGAGATTGGTGCCAACGCCGAGCTGTTTCTTAAATCTTAATTGATTGCGTTTTAGCAAGAATGAAGTGGTCACGCAAGTTCCTTTATGGTTTTTGAAACAGGATTGAAGTGCTGACTGTGTGGTTCGTCTATGTACAGAGTGCGTCTTTATCTTTACCTTTTACCAAAACTAACCTTCTTTTATAAGCAGCTCAGCTAGTTGGGGATGGCAGCTGAATATAGCAGTGTGCAATGGAGTGCTATAATCAGCGGTCTTTGCTGTTATGTCAGCACCGTGACGCAGCAAGATGCGGCAGATTTCCAGATCCCCATTCATGCACACGAGGTGTAGAGCAGACATTCCAACTTGTGTACAGGCATTAACGTCAATGTCGGAGTCACGCACGAGCAGATCCACGACCTCTTTGTTGCGCCTGCGAACAGCGTGGTGAAGGGCGTTGTTGCCCAATGCGTCGACAAGCAATGGATTGGCGCCAGAATGGAGAAGGACTTCAGCAACGGCGGCAGAATTAAACCTTGAGAAAAAACAACGGGAGGATATAATAACAGTGAGGAGTGCAGGAACGCGCACACCTAAGCGTGTACACATGATGCAAAAACGTGGTTATTAAAGGTGACGTACATGCACTCCAAACTTGAATTTTTCGTACCCACAACTTTCGAACAGAAACGACTCTAAATAATGTGTCTGCAATCGATTAAATTTGTTTAACGCTAGAAAGATTTCTATTAGCCAAGGATAATTGCCTTAGCTTTTCCAAACTTCAGTAACAAACATTTTACCCCAAGTGGCAAATGGTTCGCTAGAGGGCTGTTGTGATTCAAACGAACTTGTTGAAAAGCGCACTTTATATGTAATCTTCAAGATTACGTGGTAAGCAAGAGAATATGCAAAACGTATCTTTTTTCCTCTTGTCGCGATCCAATTGTAATTTGGAGCTGCATGTCTAGTTCCATTTATTACAGACCACCTGGAAGAATAAGAAAAATTTGTTTTTTCTCCTTAATCTCTAATAAACCAAGTAAGATATCGCGCTAAAAGTATCCCCGTTCGGATCTGTTAAGTGTTAGGACGTTTTACAAGCAGTATATATATGTAGATCGATTTAAACTTCAACCCTCTTTAAGTTGGTCTATTATTCAGAACCATTTTCACCTGTTACCTCGGTGACATTTCACGGCCTTTTGCAATTTAGGTAATGAAATTCATTATTTGGTTGTACTACATCATTCCCGCAGATAAATCACTGCATAATGTTCGTGTGCAACTGCGAAAAGGTAATTTTAGTTTCGGTAAAAATGCGCCCCTGAAAATCCTACGCTGAATTTAATTTGGTCAAGGGAGTACTTAGCAGACTGCATAATTGCGTTATTACTTCAATTTATACAGTGATATGAAATCAACCAAGTCTTGATTTACATTGGCATCTTTATTTATTTGGAAAATAAAACAAACAGAACAGAAAATTAGGGTGCAAGAAATGTGGGGCCAGGCTAAAAGAACTCAAATAATTAATATAAAATGGTATAAAATAAAATAAAAAACGGAGTAGTAATATCAATCCGTTTCTCCTTCTATTACGTTAAAATCACTCAAGCGGTTATTCTCTTGATTGCCGATTAATCTGTCCCTTGTATTGTTTTAAAATATACGTACCATTTCCTCGATCTTCAAGTAAATTAATCTATCCGCCATGAATCTGTTTCTATCGATAGATAATCTGTGCAGCCAGGCCAAAGCCCTCCTTAAAATATGTGACCATTTATTTGAGTGGCAAATACTGAGTGTTATATATTTTGCTGTTGGTTTTGAAATTGCAAGGAGTACAAGTGTTAGGAATATTTGTCAAATATTTGCGATTGGCACCCGTATCAAGGTAAGAGTGAAAGACTGAACTTCAAGCCTCATTGTCAAGCCCGGAATCAAATGAATTTGTTCTAAAATTTTAGTCTGTGGATTAACTCCCTCAGTGTAAAGTGTGACCATTCAGATGAAAGCTCATCAGTATACTTATGATGTTTGCACGCTTCATTAGTTAGTTTTCAAAACGAAATGTCGCATCAAGGTATTTAAGGCACTTTTAACGTTGAAAACATGAAATAAGAAAAATCATCACTCCTTACCTTGCTGCTACATGCAAAGGGGTTGATCCATCTTTCAATCGAACATCTGGCTCAGCGCCGTGATCGATCAACATTCGTGTGACTTCAACTCGATTCAATCGTACGGCCAAGTGTAGCAAAGCAACTCCTTCTTCGTCCAAATTGTTTATCGACTTAACATTGTTTTTATCTAAGAGAAAGTCTTTTAGGTCCCTCACGGATCCATCCTGTACAATTTCGCGTACTTGCTGTGTTCGAGCTGATAGAGCTGCAAACTTTAGCGGAGCGAGTTCAATGTCGTCAATCAAATTGACCTTGCTTATGCTGGCGGCTGTATTGTGTCGACCCAGTAACGGCGAATCGTTTAATCGCGACCCGTTTGTTTTCATGGAGTTGATCGTGTATAGAGACATCCTGAAGTTTTGGGCCTGTTGGTGCGAAGACGTGGACAGTGTCTCCCTTCGAAAATGACGAACAGGAATGACTGTGTGACGCTGTAGTTCCGCTCAGTCGTCATGGATTGACATGACATAGTTTCTACAGGGCACCCAAGCTTTAGTGCGTAACGGGAAACTGTGGCTCATTTTCAATTATTACTTGAAGCCTTATCATTAGTTCACGACTTTTCCGTGATTTTAACAAGAATATACAGATCTAGAGATGAATACGAAAGAAAAAAAAACATAAATAACAGTCCTAGCTTTGTATTATAATACAATCTATAATCTACAAAATCCTCGAAACGATCATCAAGTCGTTCAGCCATAAATACATTATCGCGCAGAATGCGGCCGGACATTTACGCATATTATTATAAGTTCCTATGGTGGGCCATTCAAGCGTGAACGTTCAGTCAACTGGAAGCGTCTCAATTCGAGAGAAAAGTCAGAAAAGGGTTGAATCGGGTGAAGTTGACCGACTGTAATGCTCATTTTGCAGTACTTAGACACTGCTTAGAGGAAACTTTTCTAATATGATACAGCGGTTTCTTAAAGTGGAAAGCTAAAACTATAATTTTATGCAAAAATTGAAAAGATTGATCCAGAACAAGTAACGGGTAGCCCCAACACCAAACTGGCAAAAACTTGAAAAATACTGGACCAGTCAAGAACGGTCCAGTTGTTGATTTCTAGACGCAGCTGGGTGAACTCAGAATTGATGACCGACCATTCTTTCATCGACTTGCAAACCTGACGTGATTTTATTTCGTACCCCTCTGAGTCTGTTTGTAGTTCTGCACATGACAGCCTCAGAAAACACAGGGGCCTACGCAAACTGTGGGACCATTTGTTTCAAAATATGAGCAGATGTATGGAAATACCGAAACGTTCCTTAATTAAGGTGAACTATTGCGAAGAATGTTTACATTAAAGTTCAAAATAAAGTTCCAATCGTTGTGTTTTGTCGTCATCAGGTGCCTCACAACGGCGAAAATTAGCGATTTTCAGGGTTTTGCGATGCGTTCGACTGTACGTAATCGACCGCAACGCAAAACCCAGAAAATCGCTATTATTAGCCTTTTAGAGGCACAATGATGACAAAACACAACGATTGAAGTAAGATTTAACGTTTGCTTTGAACTTACATGTAAATATTCTTCGCAATGTTTCATATTTATAGGGACTTTTCGGTATGCCCATACATTTGTTCATATTTTGCTCTGATTTTGTGACTACAAACGATCACACAGTTTGTGTCATGTGTGTGGTGACCCTGTCGTCTACTCCAAATAAAGGGTCATACGGCGAAAGCCTACAAAATTGATTCTGGTGAAGTAGTTTATTTGGTGCAGGTATATAATGCGGAAGGCACCTTTGAGCTCCATTTTATATGTTGTTTTATCATTACAGACAAGAGTGTTTTAGTGGAAAATAGACCACTCGTAAAGTTCATACGAAACTACATCCGGGAATCGAGTGGCGTTTTTTCCATATCCTCACTAGTGAGGATATCAATGACGTCATTTTCCGCTTTTACACTGTTGTTTGTAAAAAATGCTCTTGTCTATCTAATAAAAAGAAAATTACACGGTGGCTAAAAAAATTAAAATTAAAAATAGAAAATAAAAAATAAAATTAAAATGAAAATAAAATTCCTATCTTCGCGCCGCCGTTTAGCATGTTTAGGGACTGTTCGTTATTCATGGCTAAGGGGGGGTCCTTGATTTTTAACCAATTCAGGCATATGAAAAATTTACCCCTCCCCGAAAGTGGGTATTTAAAAAAATTACCCCCCGTTTATGTGACAGGTTCAAAATTTTACCCCCCCCCCTCCCCTACCCTCAGGCCGCGACGTGCTTACGATTGGGAAATTGCGTACAACACGTGTTCTGACCGCGTGCCAATAAAGAGGGGGACATGGGGATTTGCGGTGTCGCTAATTTTTTTTGTGCGGTGTTGCGGTGAATAAAATCCCATCTCGCGGTGTTGCGGTGATCTCAAATCGTACGGTGTATGGCGTTTTTGATTTTAAACCTGCGATGTTCGGTAAAACAAAATTTCTTGCGGACGCTTTGCGGTGTTGTGGTTTATTGTTTGACACATTTGACCGACTTACCCTCGTCGAGTAACTGTCAAAACCTGTTTATATTCGTCAAACCGTAGATTATCACCCTTTTTTGGGAATAAAGGCGTTATCAAATCTGTGTCAAGCAGTGAATGTCAGGCCATTTCCGTTTTCATTTGTAAGTAACTTGGCCTTTGCTACGCGGACTGTCAGGGATCCTGTCAGCCTCCTTGTGTTTCACGGCGCGTGGTCAAACGGCTGCAACATGGAAGAGGTCGAAGAGGTCATTGAGCCTACAACAGAGAGCATAATCGACTGTGTCGCTTTTTTTTATGAAGAGAAAAAAGGGGTGGGGGGGGAACTACCGGCATAAAAACAAATTTAGGTGTCGGATCAACAGTCGCCTCCTGTCCTAAGTGACTATCGTTAGTTATACAATGTAGTATATATTACGCGCGCTGTGATTGGTCGTTGCCCAAGATTTATTAGAGTACAGACACATGAATGCCGTCATAGAAAATTTTTTTAATTGTTTTGTCGAACATCAGGGGCGGACGGAGGATTTTGTGATAGAGGGGGCCGAGAGAAATAGCATAGTGTCAATGTGCATGGGCGCGATAGCCCCCATCTGGACCGCCAACGGAGCGATATGCTAGGGGGATCCGGGGGCATGCTCCCCCGGGAAAATTTTTGAAATTGAAGTTCTCTGAGATGCAATCTAGTGCATTCTGGACGCTTAAATTCAGCAAATGCCTGGATTCCAAATTGAACACGTAATGCTGAAATTTTAAATAAAACACAGGTGTGGTTGTGGTCAAAGAAGTACTTAACACTTTATGATGCTAGCAGGGGCCGTCGCAGTTGTGGCGAGAGCACAACCTCCCGGCAAAGGCGGCAAGATTTCTCCCTCAAAAATTGACAAATCTAGTTTCTTTGAGACCTATATTTACTGCATGCATTCTGGGTGCATTGGTCATTTGCGACTTACTGAATGCAGGCTTCGGACACAGATTCTAAGAGGATTTATCAAAAAATTTGAACAAACGAAATGTATCCCAAGGACATGACTTTAAGAACAATCATAAGAACAGTCATTGCGGGGGATTGATAAATGTCATCCTTCTCTGGTTGCGCTTGGCATAGTCGTCAATAACTGCATCATAATCCAGAGCTATGTCCTTGTGAATGAAGAGCAGCAACAGTGTGTTGATGCGGTCTTCTGTCATGGTGCTTCTAAAACCACTCTTTATAAGGCGCGGCGATGAGTTGCTATGTTCCACAGTTGCGCTTGTGGCAGGGGCGATCATCAGGAGCCGCAGAAAATATATCTAAATTTAAACAAAGCACGAAGTACCATCCAACAGACGTTGTTTGCAAAAGAAAAAATTTCCCAGACAAAAGGGGGGGGGGGGGGGGGGGCCGCGGCCCCCTCGGCCCACCCCTAAATCCGCGCCTGAACATGGCGCGCGGTTTTGAAAATGTTTGCGAGATTATTTCGGATTAAGCAAGTGAAGGGCCCGAAAAAATGTTTAGCAGGAGCTGTTTACAAGTAGGAAAAACGGAGAAACCGATACAAAAAGAGTTCTTGACGGCTTGAAGATGCCTTAATTGCAAGAAATCTTCACAGCACTGACATCTTGTGTCATCGCTACGAGAGTGTCGCAGTTGATACATGAACTCGGGAAGAAAGCCAAGTGAAAGCGTTGAAAAGCTTTTCGGAGAAACTGTATACAAGTAAGATAAAGAAGGAAAGAAGAAGCAGTCTATTTGTTTAATTGAAGATAAAGGAGCGCTATAAGCAAGTCAGCTCGTGGCAATCACGACCACGCTGGTCAGCGGGAACGTTACCTGTTCATCTTTGTCGTCATGTAATAGCAAGAATATAGACATCATCAGTATCTGCGTGATTTACGTGCAGACCACAAGGTGAAAACAGTATGGCTTTGTGATTTGCATCTGTTGAGTGGAAAATTGAAAAAGAAGCTTTTTAGATCATTTAAATCGCAGGACAAAAATTAAATTGCGGTGTCGGTGTTTCGTCAATTTTTTTTTGCGGTGATGCGGTGTTCGTTATTTTTTTCTGCGATGTTGCGGTGTTGACAGTCCCCCAATGTCCCCCTCTATAAACCAAAATCCAGTACAAGGTCATTTGTGATCGTACAGTATGGAAGCACTCAGCAATGAAAGTAGATGGGCAGCGCCGGTATTAACGTGGGCCCAGAGAAGATCCGATTTGAGAGAGAAATCAACGGTAGGAAAGTTTGTAAGAAGTTCATTGCAAGGCTTGAACCAGTTTTGCTGTTTGAGGATGGCTATATACGTACGCACTGCAATACTGTAAACTACAACTGGCCCCGGCAACTGACACGTGTTTGGGTTTTGCTAATATTAAATATCAGATTGCGTGTATTTAAAAGGGATTTAATAAGTTATATATTGGAACCTTTAAATAACGCTACTCCACGTCACGTTTTCTTGGCTTTTCAAACTATAAAGACCAGGTTCTTTGGAAATGGAATTCTCGAAACAGAGATCAACTTTTTAAATTTGTCTGCAAAACGGCTACACAAGTGTTGAAACAACAGTTTCTAAAAGCTTACCCCCCTTATTTCTACTGTATTTTAAAAAACACCCCCCTTTTTCATTGATTTTGAAAATTTTACCCCCCCCCCCACTCTAAACACCAGCGCCCCCTTAGGCATAAATAACGAACAGTCCCTTAATATCGTCTATGCATAGACTTGTCGCGCGGTACTTTTGGAGTATCAGGACTCTCTTTACGGCGTTGCTTGAAGAGAGGACTCTAGGCTGAATTTCTCTTTAGGATTTTAATCAAAAGTTCTTGCTTGTTTCAGTTTTGCTCTCAACTCAACCCATGCTTATTTCGACTCCAGCTTACACACTGAATCGACGCTTAAAGAATTCACTCCTTAATTCCAGAACGTACAGTGATTGGTTAACGTAGATTGCGTAAAGTTTTCTGATTGGTTCAACTCGAATGTTTTGGGATTTCAACTTAACCTGGCAACGGCGGCGTTCTTTAATCTGTCGCAAACCTGGTACTTATTTTTGCTGTAAAAGTTACAACTTCTAACGAATTGATCGGCTTAGTGAAACGGTTGATAGAAGTAAGCATAAATATAAGTTTTCCCGATACCAATCACTGACATTGCTGAAACTAAGCGGATTTTCTTTCCGTACGTGATCTGTATTCAAAATGTTAAATTCAATACCACAAAAGGATCCTAAAGTAACATGTAAATATTTTGAAGGTAACTAGGTAAACTAATTTAAGTGATCCATTGTTCAAAAGGTTGCATGGAATCAAAGTTCTACAGTTCGTGCTGGTCAAAAGACCAGAGTGTCCAGAATTAACTTAAACTAAGTTAATAACACTTAAAGACATAAATGCTTGTAATTATATATAGTGACCAGGTCGTTACTTGCCTGTTGGGCGCACACGAAAGGCATATCCTAAAAGCTGGACTGGACCCTGGACCCTGGACCCTGGACTCTGGACTCTGGACTCTGGACTCTGGACTCTGGTTTTTTTTCCTCTCGAAACTTTATCCCCCCCCCAAAAAAAACCTCTATCTCCCCCCTGAAAAACCTCTATATCTCCCCCATGAAACTCCCCCCTCCCCCCATAAACATTTCTTCCCCCAAATATAGTGTGCGTGTTTTCAAACAAACAACGTTATTCCCCCCACCCACCTCCCCGAAAAAACCTTTATGTCTCCCCCTTAAAACTGCCCCCTCCCAAAAAACCCCCCTCCCCTCCCCCAAATAAAAAATACAACTACATTGGACTCGATTGAACAAACACTTGTCGTCTCAATGTTCTTCCACAAATCCGCATTGAAATCACGAACGCCATCGAACGACCCGACCCTAATCTTTTAAAAAAAGTATTTGGCGTGCGAACGTGATTACATTACACAACAAGCAAAGATCAGATAAAATTCTCTATTCATCGATGCGACGTGTGCAAGCTCTTATCAGCTGCCAGTGACAATGTTGTTTACCTAAGGTGTTACAGTTACTCTAGTTTTCAGTCAAGCATAAAGTATTGTTTGTCCTTGAAATAAATTGCGTGTTTTTAGAACGTTACTTGTTCCATGGTCATACTAAAGCTTGTTAATTGCAGCCGCTCAGAGGCTCTTTCCGCGCGCAGATAGGTTCTATTCACCGACACGTGCAAGGCCTTGCGTACTTTTATCAACTAATCTGGTAACAAGCTTTTGACGTGCGCGCAGTGTCCGTTTTCTTTGTCTCATTAACAAAAGAATTTTAAAAAGCATACGCGTAATTAACTGTCCAGACAGAGACATTGGTGTCTCAGTTGACCAAGTTTAGGTGCTGTGAAATCTTCTGAGAGCTGAGAAATGGAAAAAGGAACCCGTAGTTACGCCCAAGTGGTTATTGGAAGTAAGTATCGTTATCGCAATACATTCTAAAGCGATATGTGTAAGATCAGTAATGCGGTAGAGCAAGTAACCGAAGTAAAATTGCTGTTTCTCTTCTTACTGAAAGGTTCGTCTGAATCCGAGAAAGAGGAAAAAAAGAGGCAAGTACATGTATATTGTACATATGTATATTGTTACGTGCGTTACACTGTCTTAAGCTGTCTTCTGTGCTTACCTTATTTTCTCGATTAAACGCTGGACCCCGATAAACGACGGGTCTAAAAGCGGAAGCTGTGAATAAGCCCGTTAGACATTTCATAGCATAATATACTTAAGGTTTTAGCGTAAGATACGCGGCTGTCAAGAATGAGGAATGAAAATCTTTTCTTGAAGCACAAAAGGCCAGAAAAGACTAGGAATTCAAACAAACGCCTTGTCCACCAGGCTTTAAATAAACGCCGGTGGGGTGGGGGGAGGGGTTAAATTGATAATAGACGCTTATGTCGTAGAATTCCGGTTGAACGTTCTCCAAAAGTGAGCCCCCATCCCCCTCGCACGTACAGGGCATCAACAAATCTCGATGGGGGTACTCTCCTACAAAAATGAAAAAGAGTGCTCGAGGACAAATTCTAAAACGCCCCTAAAAGGTACCAGAATCTCGCTTCGTGGGCGTGGCCTCGATTCATTTTAACCCCTAACAGGCAAAGTGACAACTACATCCCATCAATTTTTTTAAGATACTGCGAAAGCTTTAACGACAGTCTTTTTTATACTTAAGCACCCTAAGCGATACCAAACCACAAATTTACCCTCTAACAGGTACAACAGCAACCCGTCATTTTTTTATAGAGGAGTAAACCTCCCCCGGAACTAAACTTCTAAAATAAATGAAATAGGTGAATTGATTGCGAATTTATTTTGTATGAACAAATGAATTAGGGAGTACTCATACAGGAACGTCACTTTTCTTAGGGTGAGAAGTTGTTTTGTTACTCGAAGAAGAGTGCTATCCGTATTATCCGTTAAAATATTTTTGTACGTGTGTTTCGGCAAATCACCTATCGTCTTATGTATTTTATATGGCCTGCAGAAAAGGGTTTTTTTGGTAATAAATAATTAAAATCACAGCACCTAAACTTGGTCAACTGAGACACCAATGTCTCTGTCTGGACAGTTAATTACGCGTATGCTTTTTAAAAAGCTGGTTATCAGATTAGTTGATAAAAGTACGCAATGCCTTGCACGTGTCGGTGAATAGAACCTATCTGTGCGCGGAAAGAGCCTCTGAGCGGCTGCAATTAACAAGCTTTAGTATGACCATCGAACAAGTAACGTTCTAAAAACACGCAATTTATTTCAAGGACAAACAATACTTTATGCTTGACTGAAAACAAGAGTAGCTGTAACCACAGGCGGCCCAAGCTCAAGTTGTGTGCCATATGATATTGCGAAATAGCGGTCATAGCAAAATTATAAGAGTTTGTATGGGGATATTTACGATATGCTTTAGAAAACACAAATACTACAAAATTCTCAAGAAAAATACCTTATCTTACTTCCATGGTGTCTTACTTGCTGTCTGTGCCCTTACCTTCCGATGAATTCCCGATTTGTGGCGATTTTTGCGAGTTTTAGCTCCCTCGGTTTTCCACTCTAAGAGAAAGGACCTTGTCCTTTCTCTTAGAGTGGAAAACCGAGAGAGCTAAAACTAGCAAAAATCGCCGCAAATCGGGAATTCATCGGAAAGTAAGGGCACAGACAGCAAGTAAGACACCATGGAAGTAAGATAAGGTATTTTTATTGAGAATTTTGTAGTATTTGTGTTTTCTAAAGCATATCGCAAATATCCCCAAACAAACTCTTATAATTTCGCTATGACCGCTATTTCGCAATATCATATGACACACAACTTGAGCTTGGGCTGCCTGTGCTGTAACACCTTAAGTAGACAACATTGTCACTGGCAGCTGATAAGAGCTTGCACACGTCGCATCGATGAATAGAGAATTTTATCTGATCTTTGCTTGTTGTGTAATGCAATCACGTTCGCACGCCAAATACTTTTTTTTAAGGATTGGGGTCGGAAAGAGCCTCTGAACGGCTGCAATTAACAAGCTTTAGTATGACCATGGAACAAGTAACGTTCTAAAAACACGCAATTTATTTCAAGGACAAACAATACTTTATGCTTGACTGAAAACTAGAGTAACTGTAACACCTTAGGTAAACAACATTGTCACTGGCAGCTGATAAGAGCTTGCACACGTCGCATCGATGAATAGAGAATTTTATCTGATCTTTGCTTGTTGTGTAATGCAATCACGTTCGCACGCCAAATACTTTTTTTAAAAGATAGGGGTCGGGTCGTTCGATGGCGTTCGTGATTTCAATGCGGATTTGTGGAAGAACATTGAGACGACAAGTGTTTGTTCAATCGAGTCCAATGTAGTTGTATTTTTTATTTGGGGGAGGGGAGGGGGGTTTTTTGGGAGGGGGCAGTTTTAAGGGGGAGACATAAAGGTTTTTTCGGGGAGGTGGGTGGGGGGAATAACGTTGTTTGTTTGAAAATACGCACACTATATTTGGGGGAAGAAATGTTTATGGGGGGAGGGGGGAGTTTCATGGGGGAGATATAGAGGTTTTTCGGGGGGGAGATAGAGGTTTTTTTTTGGGGGGGATAAAGTTTTGAGAGGAAAAAAAACCAGAGTCCAGAGTCCAGAGTCCAGAGTCCAGAGTCCAGAGTCCAGGGTCCAGGGTCCAGTCCAGCTTTTAGGATATGCCCACACGAAAACATTAATTGTTTAGTTTAGCTGGATGAAGCCAAACAATAGTTGTTTACGAAAAGTAAACAAATCGATCTGGAATTAAAAGAAAAGGGATTAGAGCGTGAAAACGTTCCCACGTGAAACTTTTCCAGCTTGCAAAACAAAATGCAAAGTGTTGCGAGAACGTGTGCATAAGTCAGCCACAAGTTCTGGCACGTGTATGTTGCTTAGTAACGATATGGTCGTTGTACGAAAAGTACAGATCTAGTAAATCAAATAAAGTTGTTTACACTGATTAAACTCGCGAAATCATTCAAAACACTCGAATCGCCTAGAATTTGGGAATGTAAAAGCTAATAAGAAAATATATAAAATTGTGTGCCAACAGACTTTTGATAGACCCAGTTGACACCAATGAACTAACGACGAACTTCATCAGTCAACTTGCCTTAAGACTCAATAGCACGTTAAACTGTCCGCAAACTATTTACCAGTCACATACTCTTTTCTTTTTTCTAATGATTTTTCAACTCAAGGATATCCCACATTTTAATTAAAATTATCTCTGTAGACGTTTTGTACCTCCACAACCGGAAATATTGGGTGAGATAAAATCATGTTTTGCTTTTTATATTATTTTTTGTGTTTCTCTGGTCTAATTTACTTACAACCATGTTTTGCACTTTCGAAGATCGGAGGACACTATTCAAGAACCTTACACAACAACTGCGACACCACAGAAAGAGTTACGTGATAAATTTTTCATGCAGACGTTCTTTTCACACTACTTGGGAACTAGATTCCTATCCCGTTCTATTTTTTTTCTGATGTGATTTACTAAAACTCTGTGTGCTGAATTCATATAGGACGGCGATCAATTTAAGGTAGAGGAAATCGCTACGAACTCCAATCTAAAACCTTGAATTTGATCATTACACGCACATTTCACCATTTTTTGCACTTTCGAAGATCGGAGGACACTATTCAAGAACCTTGCACAACAACTGCAACACCACAGAAAGAGTTACGTGATAAATTTTTCATGCAGACGTTCTTTTCACACTACTTGGGAACTAGATTCCTATCCCGTTCTATTTTTTTTTTCCGATGTGATTTACTAAAATAGGACGGCGATCAATTTAAGATATATATAGAGGAAATCGCTGCGATCTCCAATCTAAAACCTTGAATTTGATCATTTCACGCTGGCCCAGTACCTCTCAAGTTGTTATTTTGAAAATTTTCCCGTTGGGCAAACCAAAATGGGTTTACCGTTTACAGTCCAATCGAAATTTCCGGATTTTTTTGTAAATGGTAACTCACTATAGCCATGCACCACCTGGGACTAATCAGAACTGAAACGCTATTCAGTGTCCGGCTTAAGGGGGAAAATTCAGACACACTGTCGAACAATGTTCCTAGCATTGCCCAGAGTGAAGTCTATCCCCTGATTATTCTTCACTGTTGATACTTCTAAACAGGTAGACCTGAATCAACAGTGAAGTTTAGAGTAGCCTGCCATTGCTTCTTGTGCCCGTGCCTTTACAAGGGATCTCACGTAATCACGACGCCGTCAACTGAACAAGAACGCAAACTGAAAAGAAAATGGTTTAGTGAAAAAAAATGCTTTAGAACATTGATTTCCTTGTCATTCTCTATACAAGTCCGGAATATCCAAACGGAAAATTGTGTTCCATTCACTTTTTCTACCAGTTTCAGGTACTGCGCCAATAGTCAAACTGGGCCCAGACTCTCTGTAAATTAGAGGGAATTGCACAAGTGGTACATGCAAGTGGGGGGGGGGGGGGGGGTACAGGGGGGCGGGAGACCGGGAGAAAAGGGGGCGGGAGGTGTACGGGAGGTGGGAGAAGAGGGGGCGGGAAGCGGGATTCCCAAGGTGGTGGGAAGCGGGAGAAAAAGGGAAAAATTATGCAACATTGCGCAATATTTTGGAATCGAAAAAATGCAAAGAGGCGGGAGCCAAAAGATACAGGGCGGGAACCGGGATTAAAGGCTACGGGAAGCGGGAGGTTTAAACCCCCCTGTCCCCCCCCCCCCCCCCCCATGCAAGTCTCCTATTCGGGAGGTTTTGCTTACCATTTGCATAAACTGTAGACAAATCAGTTTTCCCCTGTAAATTGTAAACAATTAACCAATGTCTTCTGCGAGTGAGACAGCTCCTTCGCAGTTTTTGTCACTACATTTGATGATGTTCAGCTAGATGATTGCTTTACTCTGGCGTCCAAGGCCACAGAACCTTGGTCCACTTGTTTTCCATTTGCAAAAGGAACCAATTCTGATCAATGCCAGCAGCCTCCTTTGTCAAAACGTGCCGCATGACGTTCGTGATTTTCACTGGCCAGTGAAGTCGCAGTCACGTAGTCCACTGAAAAAGGTTAAGTCAAGTTTTCCACTGCTTGCTTGTGTAAGCTCAGCTGTAGGGTTATTGGGGTAGAAACGACTGCAAGGAGTGAGCAAATTGCTCAATTATATTAGTAAAGAAAAAAAAAGATCTTAACCCTAATTATAATTCCACATCAGCTGAATTAATCATGGGCGGGAGGTCTGGGAGTATATCAATATTGGCTTAAGTGTCTATACTACGCGACGACATATATAAATATACTGTATACAGTGGAGTATATGTACACATTCGTGCAGCGACGTAACCATTGTTTTGGCCAGTGTAATAATGATGATAGCTAAATACATCTAAAAATTAGATCGGAGCGGCCTTGTATTCTGCGGTTAAGCCAAAACTCCGAACTGCAAAAGTGAAAAATAAAGATTGATCTGTGCGCCGTCCTAATTAACATTTGGCTCTGTTTTCTTTTTGCCCCGGGCAGGTATCTGTCTCTTCATAGGTCATGAGAATGAACTGCGGTGCATATTAAAACAATTTCCATGTGGCAAAAGCTTCAAACCATATCGCTCTTGCTTTCATAGCTCTGTTTTCATGTGTCTTCCGAAACGCTAGTTCATTGATCGAATTGCAGAAACTTCCACGTGAGGTTACTGTTTTCGTCATGCCTATTTTGCGGCTTCCAAAATGTTGTTTGTATTCTTGACCTTGTGTTAATTGGTCGAATTGTCTGCAATTCTGTAGAAAGCTAGCACCACGGGAGCATTTTTAATTCCAACGGAATTGTTATTTAAATTACGATAACAATGCAATTGGCGATCCATCATAAACAAGCCGACTGGATTAAACCACAAGGCAAGCTCGCCCCAAGTGCTCGCTAAATTTGGGACAATACGTTCATTACGCGCTCCCACACCGCTACCGGTAGCCCTGGCGACAAAACGTTCAAGAGCAGCTGAAAAAGAAGCTCTAATGTCCAACAAAAACAACCGGGGACATTATTTCCTCTCTCCGATGGATGACGAAATTAATGGGAAAGCAAACCTCGGTGAAGGTGGAAAGAAAAATTCTGTAAGCAGAGAAAGGTTAGATTTAGAAATGAGCGAGCTCGCAAAGCCTGTTATTTGTCGAGCGACCGGTTTGTTTGAAGCTGTCCGAGATGGAATAGTAGATCTTCTTAAAGACCAGCTCGTCAAGAAGCAAAATGCAAAAGAAATGGACAAATTGGACCAATCTGGGCTGGCTTTACTCCATCACGCAGTGAGATATAACCGAGTGAACGTCGCTGAAGCTCTGTTAGATCACGGCGCACGAATTGATGTCCGAACCAGAGAAGACAACCTTACACCGCTGCATATAGCAGCAAGGTGAGTTTATTCTGTCACGCAAGACAGTTTGTACAATAGTCTTCCACCATCAAACACCTTAAATATTTTGAACTTCTTGCCATCTCGATCCATCTGGATATGACTACATAAAATGTAACTGCTCTATAGTAATTTTGTCCCTGGCTACATAGGAACTCGATTTTGATTTTCTTTTGGTATATATATATATATATATTTAGTAGATTGTATGCTGGCTATGGTATATAACAGTTTACTCTTGAGATCATGTTTCATGTGTTTTCAATTATATGCTTTTCAAATTGATTGAGACATCGATTGTTTGTGTCACTGAGCGCATTCTTAATCTTCTTCGCACATAAGAATTGTCGCCAGTACCAAAAGAGCGAGGGAAAAAACCCTGCGAGAATTGACGTGGGACTTAACGTACAATTTCTAAAGTGATCCTTATAAAATTTAAGCTCTCCACGAACTTCAAAAGTACTTTTATTATTGCGTGCATGACTATCAAGTGGCAAATACAAGTGGCCGTGAAAACAAAGTCCTCGATCGATGCAACAGACACTATATGTTTTGTGCTTTTCTCACACTTTTTTTGTTTTTGAGAAGAAGGTACGAAGATGAGGTGATGCCCACTTTTCGTGGCACATTTTGAGAAGATAGGATATTTTCAGTGGATCTTTGAGTCAGAGAGATCTAAAATTACTACTGAAAAAGGCCAGTGAATTGTGCAAAATTAGCCCTAGGGAATATAAGACTGCAAATTTTTAACAAGTTAGCTACTAGTTTGACGGCATGCTGGTATGAACATGGAAAGTGAACGCTAAAATTTTTAGCTATTGGAAAAGGGGAGACTACAAAGCGAAAAGCAACTTAATTCTGGGAAACTAGGATATTTTAATGATCGTTAATTAAGCCTGAATCCTTCAAGTTAATTTGCTCGATTCAGTATTCACAATAACAACGGAATTGCACTTCACAGGTTGGTGCACTTCAAGAAAAGACCAGTGGAGTCCATTAGCACAGTACTCCATCCATCCGTAATGCATCCACGACACGCAATGTTTGGCGATTAAATTTACGTACCCACGTTACTGATACTCTAAAGTACGAAATATTTTAAGGGTGGTTCAAATTAGTTTAATCCAGAGCAATCCTCTTCGCCTATCCGCTGACTATTTCAAGTGCAATAAATTAAGTCCTTTCATTCCTTCGTTCGTTAGTTTGTGCGTTTATCCTTGTTGTAGGTAACTGTCAGAGACGTGATAATCCTACTCTGCACAACAAGCAAACCACACTTCTGCTGTAGGGTGTGTTAAAGGGGCAGCAAATAATCTGCCTGCATGTATGCCCATAGGGACCATAGTTAAAAATACAAACTATTCCCTCTAGGATGCATCAAAAACCGATAAACGGTCATTCACTGGTCTGGAGCTTCTCACTTTGGTGTCAGTATTAACGAGATTCGACGGTTAGTAATTGTAAAGAAGTTGAGCTAAAAAGCAATGTAATTGTCAAGAGATTTAGTTTATTCGTTCCATAAACTGTTTGGTTCTTCCTAGATTCAACTTCGTGGAAACCGTAAAGATGCTAATTCAAAGAGGCGCAAACCCAACCTTAGTCTCGACTAATGGGAGCACAGTGTTGCATTTTGCTGCTCGCCGCGGAAATGACCGAGTGGCTGAACTCCTCGTGCATCATGCCAAAGTTGACGTCAACGCCAAAGACTCCACCCACATGACAGCGCTCCATTTGGCTTGTTTCAGTGGAAACGTTGCAATTTCAAAGATGTTGCTTGAGAGGGGAGCTGACATACGAGCCAAGTCCACTGAGCTTATGACTCCTCTTCACATTGCAGTGCATCACGGGAACACTGAAGTTGCTGCTGTGATTTTACGAAATGGTAGGTACCTGCTGCTTCACACAAGCAGATGACTTTTTTTAATTAGCGTTTTATACCTATAGTTTGATCTGGAATTTAGCTTGGTGGCACTCTTTTCACTTTTCCTTTATCACTACTGATGAATATTAATTAACCAGTAAATCGATCTACTCAATCGATTGATCAGTTATTCAGTCAGCCAGTCAGTTTGTCTGTCACGGTCTGTCTGTCTGTCTGTCTGTCTGTCTGTCAGTCAGTCTGTCTGTCTGTCAGTCAGTCAGTCAGTCTATCAGTCAGACAGTCAGTCAGTCAGTCAGTCAGTCTGTCTGTCCACCAATCGAGGGCAATAACAAAATCAGTTCTCATAAGTCCAAACCATCCTGCTTCATCAAAAACACTAACAACAACAAAAGACATATCCGTCGAATAAACTCCGATGATGATTTTAATGATTGAAATGTTAAGGTTTTTTGACTTTTTAAAATACGTATTCCGGTTTTCAGCCAGTGAGACCAACCAGAGCATAAAGGAGCTTGTGGGTGATCGGGATGTGAACAGCAAGACAGTTCTTCACCTCGCAGCTGGCACAAACGACCTTAGCACGGCAGAGGTGTGCCTTCAAAACGGAGCGGACGTCGACGCGCTAGAGACAAACAATGAGACTCCTCTTTACGTGGCAACAGTGAAAGGAAACTTAAAGATGGTAGAGTTATTAGTCAGAAAAGGAGCTAACGTGTTTGCTAAGAATGCAGACTCTAAAACTGTTCTTCATAGGTAACTATATTCAAATTTCTCTTTAGGGACTTCTTCATTATGCCGGCCTAAAAAATACATTGACATTGTTTAATCCATTAAATGCAACGACTCAGTACAGTATACTTGTCTAAAGCATTGTTTTTATTGACTTGCTCTTAAATCAACAGCAAGCCACGTCGTCTTCAACAAGAACTCACGTTAAACGTTATGACGTGTCATGACACACAAATAATCGCTAACATCATGATATTGAAGTAAACGTTTTTGGGAGATATATTTTTACTTGATCTTTTCCATGACGCCTTTCCTACATTTTGATTGACTGAAAACAAACAAACAAAAAGAAAGCGAGAACCCTAATCCTTAATGTAGTCAGAGATCACCTCCCGTGGTAACTGGCACATCTCGGTAGACATTGAAATAAATAACTAAGCCGTAAAAAAATGTATTATCCGATTGTATTTGACACAGTCGAACCTTCCAGTGCGACCACCTCTCGTAAGTGACCACGTTTGGTCAGCGGCCACTTTTCCAAAATACCAAAATTTTTTCTCGGTGACATCACTATAGTTGGAACCTCTCGTAGGCGACCACTTCTCGTTTAAAGCGACCACCTCTTGTAAGCGACCGCTTTTGGGGGAACATTGTTAATTTTTGTATTGTTTTTAACCTCTCGTAAGCGACCACTTAACACATTATCCCATCTCACTGGGTACAAACTTATTTGTTAATGTGATGTACTTGTGATCCTTGTTCTCCGCGAAAGATACTACACTTCATTTATTTGTGCATGGATTAAACAAAATTAACCTCAGATCAAAATCAAAATTTTCACCACCTCTCATATGCGACCACATAGGCTTGGCATTTGGGTGGTCTCTTACGGGAGGTTCAACTGTATTACTGATGTTCTCATAAAGCAGTTTTCAATTGACTGTCGAAAGTAATTCGCATTTTGCTTCGGTTTTGCTTTACTTCGCTATATGATTGGTTAAAAAAAACGCGCCACTTTCTTGACCAATCAGAAGTAAAACTCAAACCAATCAAGACTCGCTCGCACCCGTTTTCCCGCACTTGGCGCAGGTTACATGTATTTGGTTCGAGTTCTGATTGGTTCATTGGGTAATTTGTGTTTGTTGTGATTGGCTGGGGTCATTACTTAGTTTGGTTTTTCGAAACTCATTTGAAAAGTGCTCTATATACGAGCAATCCTTTATTGACTATGTTAACTCAATTTACTGAAAAGTGAATAAATGCTGTTTTAAAATTTTTGCCTTAGGGCAGCCGTCTTTAATCGCGATGACATCATCTCATTTCTCCTGGAACATGGTGTACCCGTCGACACCCGCGATGCACAAAGCAACACGCCTTTCCTGGACGCTGTAGCCGCTGGCCAGACTAAATGCGCTCGACTTCTTCTCCAGAGAGGAGCTGACTTTAAAGCTTGTGATATTTACATGAAGAATTGCGTTCACATGGCGGTTGAAAATGAACATCTAGAAACGCTGCGTATGCTTCTAGAAAAGAGGTCTCTTTTGTGGAACCTTTATAAGCCTGACATCGAGGAGAGAGTTCCATTACATTATGCAGCTATGGTTAAAGATGTCAGGGTTGGTAACGTTAGATCTGCTGCTAGTCGGTAGTGGTATTGAGGCGTATGCTTTATCTTTATTGCCAACCCTTCTATTCCCTGCTAGCAGAGGCCCCTTTTCCTTTGTATTCGCTGAGCTGACGGGCGGGACGAAAAGGGACCTCTGCCATGGGTCGAAATGCACTGTGTTGAACATGCGCCACGGTTACTTAGCGACCGAAACGTCACGTGATGCTTTTAACACGTGATCAGCTGACGACTCCCATGCACAGTTTTGTTGTCGTGAATGGCGAGTTCACCAAAACCCTAAAAAAACTAGACAGTTCGTCTAGAGATAGTTGTTGTCTAATCTACGGTATTGATTTCAAGTTATCTGGACAAGGAAGCTTTTTAAACATGACCACAACTCCGGGAATCAAAGAGAATTTAACCCATTGAAGGCTGCGTGTTTTATGATCGCTTCACTAAATTAGCGGTTGGTAATAAACAACCCATGTGCAGTAAGAAAGGACAATTTATAAGTTCGAAAAAACAACACTCACTTGATCTAGAATAGTTAAAATTTCTTACTTTTAAATAAAATACACCAGTTGTCAATTAAGAATTAGCCAAAAATACAATCTCAAAGTCAAAATTTTGAAAATTTCCGCAAGAGATTTCTCATGTTGTCTCTCGCGTGAAATCAAACCACAGAGCATTTGTGACTGTTTAGGTCAGATTACTACTTTTCGAAATTTTATGAATGAAGTACACAGAAGAGGAGACAGCAAGCTTTTCTAAAAATAATACATTTATTAAAACACGTCTTTACTTGTTCCTGAAGACCAAACGCGTTCAATTCTTTCTTCGAGGGAAGCTACGCGCAAGCGATTTCGCTCGATGTGCAAGTTATTTTGAAGAGCATTTGGTGATACGAACTGTGCACGTTTTTCAAAACTTTTACGAAAACCGTAAGGAATATGAAGAATCCCTCAATTAAAAAGCGATTTCGATACAAATTTACAATCAAATGTGTAATTTACTCTACCGTAGACTCGTAGAAGTGCTGGAGCATTTCACAGAAAGTCCGCAGCTCGAAAAATCTTTGGAGGTGGAAGGTTGTCCTTCACCTTGACAGATGTTTTCTTCACTCTAAATTCCATTCCTTAACTTGTCGATTGTTTCTTAGAGCCTCTTCGTTCGATTGTTTATCTTTCCGTCGTCCATGTTAACAAAAACGAGAGAAAGTAAACGTTGTAACTCTTCACGAGTTTAGTTCTCTTTTCAGGACGGCATGTTACTATGCAGGCTCACTAAATGACAGCGGAATAACTGTAAAGGAATGCGCAAGATACAGTGGGCTCAAGTCACGGTCAGCAAACAAAACAGGGAGCATGCGTTTCGGAAACCGCCGTCCACGGCCATGGACGGCGGCTGAATCAAAGACCCATGGCAGAGGTCCCTTTTCGTCCCGTCCGTCAGCTCAGCGAATACAAAGGAAAAGGGGCCTCTGCTAGCAGGGAAACCCTTCTAGAACATTTGTGGAACATTCTAGAACATTTGATGTCTTAAACCTCGGTCTAACTTAGACTTCGTTTAAATAACCGCCTATAAAGTTCACTACCTCATTTTGTCGCCTTACCTGTCCTAGCAGTATGTAATTTTAATACTTAATTAATTAATTACTGTGGATTGCTTTCATCAGATAATGGATGCACTTTTGGAAAAGCAAACACGATTTACATTCCACGATGAAACACAGCAAACTCCTTTGCATCTTGCTGCGCAGTATGGTATGTTTGCACACGTGGAAGCTCTTGCTCGACGAGTGGCCTCTGGTTTGAATGAGCGAGATGAGCAAGGACGAACCCCACTTCACGATGCTGTCATGAGTGGATATAGGTAAGCCATCCCTTTTGCATCATCAAATGAAAGTCGTGAAGTTTGTCCGAGTTTGTAACCGTCCTCTTAACAGTTCAAACTTGACGTAGTTTAAGAACGGGATTTTATCCCATGCCTGACGAAAGACTGAGTTATTTGCTCTTAAAGGCAACGACGATTCTTAGCGCACATCAGCGTCGATTTTAGTGTGTTATAAGGGACGATTTGTAGCGCAATGTCCACGCGAAATCCGTTGGCTGCGGACGTGTTACATGGGACGATTTTTAGCGCAACGGGGGCAGCGAATATAGGGTTCTGGGATGGGGTTGCGCCAAAAAATTTACGATAGGCATGTTACCCGAAACAACGTGAGCAAAATTCGTAATTTAGAAAATCGTCTGCGAACCCATGTTACAAGGCATCAACTAAAAGCGCAACATTTTTGCTCTTAAATCGTCGTTGCGACTCGTCCCGTGTAGCATCACCTTGAGATGCAGGACAATAGGAGTGTGACGAAATTAATCTCAGCCCTTGAGTCTCAGTTTAAGTCCACACTAATAAGGTCACTGTTTCACTAGAGTCTATTCATAGATACCATGTGTCTGGCTACTTTAATTTTCATTTCCAAGGTTATGGCTCCGACGTCTAGAACGCCGCAACTGCCTGAGTAGTCATGCAATCCACCATTGGGTCCTGTAGAGGATTGTATTATACCTGTAAGAGGTCTTGCAGTAGAAGTACTGGCTTTAAAGATCCGAAACGAACCAACCCGTGGAGGCATAATGTTACCTAACAATCAGGAGGCCAAAATTTCGCAATTTGCAGTTGACACTACAATCATTAGCAATAATCCGGATTCTCTTAAATCATACCTACAAATTATTGAATGGTTTGGGGGTCTCTCCAAACTTAAATAAAAAGAAAACCAAAGCAATGTGGATTGGAATCATGAAACATAACAAAACTAAGATATTAGAATTTAAAAGTACGAAAGACCCGATCAAAGTTCTAGGAGCTTTTTTATCTTACAACCCAGACAAAAACTTTGAATTAAATTTCCTCAGCAGGTTCAGAAGAATAAAAAAAAAATTGAATTTGTGGCTGTCAAGAGATCTCACACTTTATGGAAAATCTTTATTAGCAAAAGCACTAGAAGTATCCCAGTATATAGCGTCTATGCTTTCTGTTCCTGAGATGTTCATAAAAAGCGTTCAAACACAGTTATCCTCTCTTTTTTTTTTTGCGATAGCAAAAAAGATAAAATCAAGAGGCTAGTTATGTACCAGCCACTAGCGAAACGAGGAATCAATTTTATAAGTTTTGCAACCATGGTTAAGTCTTTACGCCTAGCCTGGATTAGAAGAATACTGAGTGACTCCGACGATTTGTGGAAAGCGATCCCAAAATTACATTCTTTCAGAATGCGGAGGACTATCTTTCCTTCTTCATGGTAACTACAACCTTGCTTCCATAAACAATAGCCTACCTATTATTTATCGAGGGTCATTGCAATACTTTCGGGAACTGAAAAGCATGACCCAGATCTTTTCTTATGGTGAATATATACTTTGGAACAATGAACCAATAACCACTGGAAATCGTTCGTTGTTTTGGAAATCCTGGGTTGAGCGTGGAATTTACTTTATTGAAGAGATTCTAAACTCCAATAATGGAAACTTCTTGACGGTTGATAAATTCCAAACCAAGTTTCAGATTATAACAAACTTTTTACAATACTTTCAATTGATAGCAGCTATACCTTCAGATTAAAAAAAGAAAGCCAAGACTCATGCAGCTCCTGCGTGTGATTTAAATGGAGACAACCACGATATCCCCTTTTCCAGGAAAAACTATGGGCTGCAAAAATTACTACAAACTATTTAACGAAAGTTGCATCATTGAACCGACGGGTGTTAAGAAATGGAAAGAGAAGTTTCCTGATGAATTTGTAGACTGTAGCCATAAATTCTTGCACATCTATCAATCATCAAAAGATAATAGAGACAATTGTCTTTCAAATTTCTTCATAGAACAATCGTAACAAAAAAGAACTCAACAAATTTCGTTTGGTAAATGACGCAGGATGCACATTTTGTTCTAGCCCCGACTCGATTGAACACATCTTTTTAGACTGTACCGTCGTAACATCATTTTATTCTGAAGCATTTTCCTGGTTTAATCAAACTTAGGAAACTAACATTTACCTCTCAAATAAACAAATTACCCTCTTCGACATCACCCCTACGACGCGATTGTCAGATCCCGTGAAACGCAGTCTACATTTATTCGTTTTATATTTCAAGCGATACATTTAAACCTGCAAAAGTTTTGAAAAGAAACCCAATATTTTGGAGTTTCAAAAAAAATTTTATTACAGTGGCATCTTTTAAAATGTACTCTTCTTTAATTATTGGTTGCGTTCTCTCACACGCGAAAAGGCATTGACATGGACATCGTCTTTGAACTTTCTATACTCAGTCTTATCTGTAAACATGTACAATAATGTAAAGCGTCTTCCGTGGATTTGTAAATTGTAGTTCGAACTAAGTGTATAAGATATATATCTTATTAGATGTTTCGGTGTGAAGTACCGCCGCATATTTTTACGGGTTGCGCTGTATTTTGACGAGCCCGCAGGGCTCGTCAAAATACAAACAACGAGTAAAAATATACGGCGATAATTCACAACGAAACTTCTAATAAGAGATTTATTATCCAACTTAACCTTTTTCAACCTTTTTCAACCTTTTTCAGTAACTTGAAAGAAAACTACTAGTGTAACAGGATGAGCGCGCGCCCGGTGCTGTACAATAATCAACTGTACAATATCGTGGGATATTTGTACTCGTTTCGTGCGCTTTCTGTACAATAGCTAACACATTTGGATAATAAGCTGGCTTAATTGTAATTTGTCTTTTTTTCCCTTATTTTCTGTTATCAATTGTAATGTAATTTGTTTGTTAATAAAGTTATTAAAAAATTATACCTGTAAGATCGGTTAAAAGAAATTAAAAACAAATACTTTTCTTTGTTATTTGCTAGGCAAATGCAGAAGCGTTTGACTGGATGCAAGTTGCAATTGTAAATCACCTCACTGGCTTAAAATCCGGTCCCAACTTTGGTCTCACCATGTATTAGTCACCTATGTCCCTTAACATCTTTTAACTCTTGTAGTTAACCTTGTACCAAAAATGTTTCAATATAACCTGATCAAAAAAGAAAAAAGAAGGAAAGAAAAAAAAAACGCCATGATCTACGAAAAAGTGAGGATTGCTCCTTGCAGTTGTAATTGAATTAATAGCCAATGAAAGTACAGAAAAAAACCAGTCTTAAACAATCAGTTTGAACCACCGATCTTCACTCACCTTTACAAATTTCCACCCAAATGCTAGATAATGATTACCAAATTGTGACTTTGTTCCCATAGGAAAGTTTGTTACACTTTGTTAAAACTCGGAGCTGACGTAGACAGCACAGACAATAACCGCTGGACCCCGTTAATGTGGGCCTCTAAACTTGGCTATGTAAAGTGCTGTCAGGAACTGCTGGCCAAACAAAACTCCTTGGATGACGTCAACATAGATGGGGACACCGCATTGCACATTGCCTGCAGACAAGGGCACGTGAACATTGTAAACTTGTTGTTGGACAACAGGGCAAGTTTGACAGTTTCCAACATACAGGGCCTCACATGTTTAGAGGTTACTGTTCGGGCAGGGAACAGCGATGTAGCTATGGCTATGGTCAAGCATTCAAGGTAATCTTAAGGAGTTACCCTTCCGTAAGGAGAGATCCTTACTAATGTAACCATAACCAACGTTAACCCTTTCATTCCCAAGAGTGCTTAAAAACAAAATTCAAGACGAATCGCAAATCACATTTTGTCAAGTACTTAAATATGAAGAGTACCATGTGAAAGTACTGCTGATGAGGTTTCATTTGAATGGTCACACCATAGGATTTCACCCACAGACTCAAAAGTTAGAATCACCTTAATTGTCTGCATAACTGACTCTGGGAATGAAAGGGTTAACGTCTTCTTCCTATAGCTACCCGTGATGACATCATTCCCAAGCTGCTAACTTAAACATGAATTAGATTTATATTCACAAGCGCAGGTTAAATGACGCTGAATATAATTAACCCGGCCTGCATTTTAGAACTGATAGACTTGATTTGCAGCCGTGCTGGAAAAGATGAACTAACAACTTGCTCTCAAGCCTACAGAAAAAGACGCGGTTACGGGACCCGAGAGAGATTGAAGAAAAAGGAGCCTAGATAGAAAACGTTTATTACTTCACAAGTTCTTTTTAGATCAGAAACACTAGAAACGTTACTGATCAACCGCTTCTAAATTAGGCTACAAGATGTAGAAAGTATCAACTAGTGGATCCTTTAGGTTACATCTTTAACAAATTTAAGACATCATGTTCGCAATCTTTCTAACTACAATCGTTTTTGTGATCTTTGCAGGTGGCATGACGTAATGGAACGCAAAGACATGAATGGACACACACCGATGAAGCTTCTGATAGAGCACTTTCCAGAAAGCGCCGAGCTGCTGATGGACCGATGTGTTAAGCGTTCAGAGAAGATAGCCTCCGATGATCCAAATTTCTCGGTTACTTATGACTTTCACCTTCTGGACCCAGGTCCCGATGACCCAGCGTTCGTGAATGGAAAGCGGTTTTTTGGACCCAGTACCATGGTGAAACACGAGCAGAAGACGTTGCTACTCCACCCACTAACGCAAGTTTTGCTGAATCAAAAGTGGTCCACGTTTGGTCGCTTTATCTACTACTTCAACTTTCTGACATATTTGATTTTTGTGGGCCTCTATTCAGCTTTCATCATCATCGAGAGACAAAAACTGAACTTTACCAATACGTACGAGGTACAGGGATTGGATTGTTATGATGAACCAGTCTATGATGAGAATGACGAAGAAATAGTAGGGTATGATCAAGTATGTTACCCAGTGTCGGAATTCTATGAGGGTCAGACGCAATTCAGCAAAGGATTTTCATACATAGTATTTATCTTCGCAATTGCCCATCTCGTTAAGGAGATAATACAAATAATAATCCAACGGTTTAGGTACTTCACGGAAATCAGCAATCTTCTGGAATGGATGCTCTATGGCACTGCATGTGCTTTCATGATTCCCTATGTCATGCCAGATAGCATTACCAACGACCTTTTTGCGGAAATGACAGATCCCTACCTTCTCTGGTTAGTGGGAGTGGCGTCTATATTCCTCTGCTACGCAAACTTGGTGCTTTTTCTTCGCCGATTTCGTCTGTTTGGGATTTACGTTACCATGTTCTTGGAGGTGACCCAGACGGTGCTCAAGGTGTTAATTGTGTTCATGGTCTTCATCGTTGGCTTTTCCATTGTTTTCTTCATTCTGTTCAAAGAGCAGGTGAGATAACGACTACTTATAGGTTAAAACCTTCAGTCTTTCCGCGGTTTCTGCCTTTAATCGCACTCCGGCGTGCTTTGCTGGCTGATAATTTAAAAAAACACTCATGAAACCTATAAGGCTAATGACACCATACTCCAAGGCTTTCTCTTATATCCAACGGTAAAGTGTTACTCAAATGCATTACAAGTACTAGTACAACAAGAAAAGCCCCAGGGGCATTAGACCCCGCCGTTGTTCTCCCTCCCCTCGAGGTGTAAAATATATTATAGTCACTCAAGATACAAGCTCCAGCCTGAGTAGCGAAAGATACGACGAGTATTTGTATGAAAACCGGAGGTCTGGCCGGGAATTGACCACCAAAAAAAACACACACACAAAAAAAACGCGGTTATTACTAGACTCCTGGCGGCGGGGTAATAAATGAAATAGCTCAGTGTGTTTTATAGACCTCACTTCCTTAAGGCAATCGTTGAGAGTTCACAAAATTTTAGAAGAAATCTTTGCCATATTTATTGAAATCGAATGACGTTGGCATCACATAAACATAGACGGTTTCTGCTTCAGCTGACCAAACAAAATCTACGAATTGTAAAACTCGGTTTTGTCTTGTTTTACGTTCTTGCTTGGACTCCGCCTGCTGAAGTTCTTTGTTTCCCTAGATGAAAGGAAGGCATGTATAAAGTTTTGGCAAGATGTACAAACAAAAACTGCTACAAATTAATACAAAAAATACCCTTTGCAAAAACGTAAGGGGATAGGGGAACAGTATGTTGGTTGGTAAAAGGCACACATTTATAGTTTCCAGCGGGTCTCAAAAGATTTTGGCCTGTCTCTTCACTCCACACAAACACTCTAACTTTTCGATATTTTGCTCCATATATCAAATGCTGCCAAGTTGTTTTACCTCAAATTGCTTTCGTGCTTGGCAAGTTCAGTAGTATTTAGGTGATCTTCCACTTGATTTCGTAGTTTTCAATTAAACAAAGAATCGATAAAGGTAGTCATATTTTTCAATGCCGCTCTGATAAATCATTCATGTTTTTCCCATAGGACGCATTTAATGATCCAGGACGAGCCTTAATTAAGGTGATGGTTATGATGGTTGGTGAATTTGAGTTTGACGACACGTTTATAGAAACCATTGGCAAAAATAATACCTCTACTCGCAAACCACTCAACCCATTTCCAGCAGCTTCGTTTGTGTTCGTCACCTTTTTCCTTTTGCTCATGGCCATCATACTGATGAACCTACTGGTACGTACACTGTAGTGAGGTGATATCCTCTTTTACCATATATCCAACCAGTGGAGATTATATTTTCGCGCGCTCTGATTGGCTACTCAAACTCGGTATAGTATTTGCTATTCACCTCCCATCATTCTTTCCCCATTTTTTCAGAAAAGAAACTTTTTGGTGCTGGTTATCTACTGGTTTGGTATATGCTAAAACAACTATTCACCTCAGGGTCGATTAAGAGTGTTAGAGCGTTACCTCGCCTCTTCACGGCTCAGCATACATCCACCACTTTTGTCATGTATACGTACAAGGTCTGTTTACAGTGCAGAATGGTGGCTACACATATCCTTTCAGTCACAAAGAAAATAGAGTGGTTTTCAAATGAGTGTCGCGAAACCCAAACCAAACTGATTACTCCGTCAAGTCACAACAGCCGCAAACAAGACAACAAACCAATCAGAACCCTAAGCAAATATAACTTAATGACGTATAGGAAGCAAGAACACGTGCAAACGGGACGTTCTTTAATTGGTTTTTATTCTTATTGTTGAAAAAGGGGGTATTTTTAAAATCAATCCGGCACAAAACGTAGTAGAACAAACCAAAGCAAACGCCAAATACTTTGGACACTCAATTGAAACTGCTCTATATGCCTAAAACTGACAAATAAGTTGACCTTTTTTATGATTTGGCTCCCGTTTGTTTATATTTGTTATAAAGTATTCTTTGTCACCTAAATACAGCAAAGTCAAGGGCTTTTTTGTCAGAGATAAATCGGCCCAAATTTCCTCGACGGATGAATTTCAAAGAAATGAAAAATTTATGTTTGATAATGATCAGATTGAAATTTTAAAATTAAGAAACTTTTAAGAGTCAGTAATTAAACAAATGGAGACTGAAATGGAGTGACTTGATCTCTGTGCTCTTGCAATGATGGCAGACTAACCTGGTGTGGGTATATGTCTTTTCCGCTCTTTTTCGCTCCATGGCCCCACATAAATGTAACCAAAGAGAGCGCTTACCATAATTAGTAACTTTTAAATTCTGTTTTAGGTTGGCCTCGCTGTAGGAGATATCGACGCTATACAACACAATGCCACTCTCAAACGGTTAGCCATGCAAGTAGAGTTTGTAGCCGAGATCGAGGAAAGCTATCCAAGATTCATCACGCGGAGACTTTATCACCCAACTCTGGTTTCCAGGCCTAATCGACCAAGCAGATGGAAAAGGTAACCAGTACAATGCTTTGCAAGTTTTCCTTCCAGTTAAAGTGGGTTTTATTATCTCTTGTAAGAGTCAAACCAAACAGACCCCATCTGAAAATGGACGTAAAATACACAGAAACGAGAACATCGTTAGAGTTCACGTGACATTATCTTTTCAACTACTTCCCAGTGTTTTTCGGACATAACCTCCCCAACAAAACGAAGCCATGCCCTGAAGAAACCATAGCTCAACTTTTGACCTTAGGCCTGTTTCATGCGTCGTACTAATGAGGACGAAGCCTAAACGTTTGAAACCATCAGGTGCACGACTTGAATCAAATACTTTCGTTTTGGGACAAAGACGAAAAGCAGTCGCATCTCTTTATCTGCCACTTTTTTTTTGTCTAGGTTGCTGGCTTGTATTGGAGTCAAGAGGACTTCCAAGCTCGACTTTGGGCTTCCCTCTGAAGAGGAAGATTCCAATTTATCTGAGTACACCGAGGTCAGAAAACAGCTCGATAAAACTAAAAAACGCATCAAAACGCTGGTGAATGTCATCGACGCTCAAAACACATTGTTGAGACGATTAGCCAGAAAGATTGATCCTGGGGACGAGATCGACGCGCGCAGCTTGGACGACATTAGGCCAACTGTGGAAGAAAACCAGGCAACTATGGGTACAGATTACCTAGATGGAGAGGTGCCAGAGAAGACGGGGAAGAAAAACTCAGATAAAACACATGAAGTAACAGTGTGTTAACTTAGAGCCTTCTGATCCTACCCGTTTTTGTACCCTGGTGGGTGTTGAGCAGACGTAAGAGATCGGATATATAATCCATTTGTACCATAAGAATTTCAACGGCGTTATTCAAATTTTTGTTGTTTTTGAAGAATTTTAACGGAAATTTAGATTTCATTACCAAAAGAAATTTGATGACCATTTATTTGTGTGTAGGAGCACTGATCATATTAAATGTGCAGAGTTGATATTAATTTATGAGAAAGGTGTCAGTTCAGCCGTTTTTTTATCAGCTAATAAGGTGATTATGCTTAGATACCGTAAAAAAAAGGAACACCAACAAGTTTGTAAAACAAATAGCGTTCTAAAGTCAGGTCACTTGCACACTTTGCTTTACGGCGCACTACATGAGGAAAAGCCAAAAAAAGGAATTTAATACTTCTTTTCGATTATCACAGTGGCCAGTCCAACTGAGCAGGGTTGTTTTGTTCAGTGAGATTAGGGGCACTTACTGAAGTAAAGGTTTAAAAAAAAGAGGTCCGTGGGAAACGTTATCAGAGAGGGCACCTGTTATAGGAGGGAAGGTGCCAAACTGAATTGCAACTAACGGCATGTTGGTGAAAGGTAATTTTCCCCAGTTGTTAGATTGAAATCGTTAAGGACTGCGCGTAACCGGAAAAACTCATCGAAATCACAATTGGAAAATTCAGGGTTTGTTTTTTTTTTTCAACAAAGTACTCTTTATTTCGCAAATCATATTTAACTATACATGATCTGCAAAACTTTCGTAAAAACGTTCGGCCATAATGTTTGGATAAAAGTTTTGGATATTATACTGAATGTTAATGAAGAATTAATCAAACAATGCGGTCTAGGGTGAGACAATTATCATTTCAAATCGTTTAGGGATTTCTTTCGAAGTCAGTTGGGCAGAGATTCAGCTTAATTAGGGCGAGGAATTGACATCGGAGTTGCCATTCAGTTGGGAGTATGTCCACATAAGGCTGGTTTCCATATGATCGCTACGATCGCTGCGGTAGCTGGAAAAAACGTTCAGCAATCGCTGCGATTAGATGAAAACAACTCTTCGATCGTAGCAATCGTATGGAAACCAGCCTTTGTCCACCAGTCCCACTCGATGTGCCGGAATTCTGGCAGTGGTGTCCGAGTTTGAAACAAGAATGAAATACTAGACCTTTTCTTAAAATGTTTGTATACTTTCGGAAACATCTAGTCTTTCTCAATGTCTGTTTATTTTGTTATTGACATAGCTAGGTATTATGGTTGCGACTTCGTCGCTTATCTTCCGCGTCTTGGCCTAACGGGTCGAGTTGTGGTACGTGTCAGTTGAATGAAGGAACACTTGACTCCTGAAGTAAAGATAACGTTGCTAAGGAGTCTTTTCTTGATTTTCACTGTGCTTTAGTTATGAAAATAAGCTATACATTTGCTTCGTTAAGTATACAATCGTCATTTAAACAAATCGTAGTTTTGTCTGAAATGTTCTATCAATAATGTGAAGTTGTATTTTCTGAAACTAAAACCGTCATTTTGGGTTAAAATATAGTTCTAATTTTATACAAAAAAATAATAAATAAAAATGGGGGAAATCACACACTGGATACCATTTGTTTGCTAGCATATTTATTTGATGTTTCGTTTTAAAGTTTTGATAATTATCCTTATCCGTAACCGTAAACACTTTAACAGCTTTTTGATACATTTTTAAAAACTTTCTGATGGCCCGCCAAAATTAATGAATGAAGAAACTCAACAAACAAAAATAAACAAGTAAACAAACAAAAAATGTGTAGCCGGTGGAATTGTCAAAGTTCTTCTCGCGCTTCTTGTTTTTTTCTTTCTTGCATTGCCTTAGATGCACCTTGCAGGCCACTTGAACCCGGCTTGAAACAGACGAGGCCATTTAAAAAAAATCAGCAAGTTGCCAGCAAGCAATTAAAAACTTCAGCACGTTGTAACGGTGCAGCCTGCAGCACTATAAATGGGACATCCGTGTTATGTTAAGTGTAAATGAATAATGAAATATTAGCTTCATATTAAATTAAAGGAATTTGTGTGTGCAGAAGACCATGTTTTTCCCCTCTGACCGCAGCAATAACCTTAATGTACTTGTCACTATCCAACATACAATCGCCCTCAGTTTTAGTAGCGCTGTAATTTACTCTTACCTGGGTCGCTTCACTTTTCGTAAAGGAGTGGTTTACCAAAAAAAAAAAAAATGATGTCTACAGGCTACACAGTACAGTCTTCGGCTCGGTCTCATGCAGCGTTAATTATTTGCTATCCTCTGCTACTCCTTATAGTATAGTGGAAACTCTATTTTTAAAATAACGGAAATATCCCTAAGGTGGATCCCTCTCCCAGTTGGACACTAAGGCGTGATCCCATCAAGCCCAAACAATATAATGCGGTTTGCAACTCCCATAAATGGTCGTATGCTCCAGGTCCCAGGTTCAAGTCTCTCTCAGAAGATGAGGGCTAGCCCACTACCTGGAGTTGTTTCACGAACTCGTCGGTAACACCTGTCGATAGCCAGCGGGTTTCCCTTCTGTCAGCTTAGATTTCTAACACGTTATGCTAAATTTGTATTATTTGTTGCATATTAGTTTGATCGGAGTGCCTGCAAACTAGCTTGGAGTAGCTAAGTGTGCATTTATTGTAAGCATAGCAGTTACATTTAGCTAGCAAAATGGACTACGAGCAGTCGTCCTACACGCGAGCGAAATGTATAAATTATGCAAATGAGCGATGTAACAAGAGGGAGCTAGTGGAGAGACCGCTCGTAATCCATTACTGAGCTGCAGAATAAGCAAATTGATATTATGTTGATATTCAACAGTGTGCAATAAATAATACTTCTACACTCTCCATCGTTAAATGAAGGTACAGTTTTATCCATGTCGGAAGCTTTTTTCCTTTGTTAATATCAAGTCTTGTCACCTGAATTCCAGATAGGATCGCACTCCGCTCATGGTTAGATGAGGGATCTGGTTATGACAAATATAAATCCAAATGTAAATCTCCCATCAGTGGTAAATGATATATATCGCCGCGAAATAACCAGATGGTTGCCAGCAACTTAGATTGGCTATGTAAAACCCACACTGAAACTGTTTACGCCAAAAATTTTCTTTGTAAACGGTCTTAAGTTACACTACAACCCACTATCAAAGAGAGCATCTGCGGCCTTTTCTCCTCTGCCCAGTTCTACCCCTGTGTCATCTGTTTGCTGTTCACTTTCCTTTTGTGCTTCACTCGAAGCTTGCATTCCACCATCCACGCGATCAGCTTCCCACTGATCCTCCGTTTCTTCCGGTAACTTAATCTTGGGGTCGATTGTTACAGCGAGGGCTCTGAGTAGCTTGTCAATCGACTCGACCTTCTTCTTGGTCTTCATCATCTCGGTTTTCAGATCAGCGAGTTCAGATTGTTGGCTCTTTTCAGTTGTCGGTTCTGAGCTAACTTCAGGAAATTTTGCCTGATGCCGCTCCATCACCCTGGCCAAATATAATGGCAATAATTAGCAAAAGTTGGTATCGTAGGGAACTTGTAGCTAGTTCATCAAAGGGCAATGAAATATCAAGAAGAGGATAACAACTTCGGGGTTGTGTTCAAATAGAGAAGTAGATCACGTTTCTGGAAAAGTTCACCATTATGTCCATTTGTCCGATGGGCAAGTCATCAACCAATTTTATTGATGTTGGACAAGTTCAGCAATGTTATAAGCATAGTTTAGTAACCTATCATGAGTGTTTTATCAAAATTAAAACACGAGTTGCAGCCAAGTGTTTTAGACTTGAAAAAACACGAACTGCGAGTTTATTGAAAGGCTTCAAAAACTTTTATTGTAGATCTGTTTATTCCTCCAATAAGCTTTAGGTTATTGATTTTTTCCCCAGAAAATTGGAGCCAAAAACTCAGCCGTGTTATTTTAAAACACTCCTTAAATTTTAGGAGCGCAATTTACTCAAAGAGAGTAAGCTAGATTAGGAAAACATTCGAAGAGTTGGACGTGTCAAAAATTCAGGCAAGGAATAGGCTCTCTACTTACATGCAATAAGAAATTAAATCAAAATTGCATCTTGAATAAAAGCGATCGAATCTGAGTCACTCGGCTCGCCTACCAAACAAACGTCTGCATGCGCACCGCAGGCTATTGTGTATGACAATTAATACTCGGTTCCTTGATGGAAACTAATTACAGCATGGTACAATGACCGCCGAGCTAAACAACTCGGAACTTTTGCTTTTTGACCACAAATCCTGGTCATATTAATAATATTCCCTGGCCGAGCTAGCAATACAGCTCGGTGGGTTATATTTCAGGACCACATATCATAGTGGTAGCTCCAGAACTTGGAATCGCTTCGAGTTTGTTTTGAATCAACCTGAAAGTGTGGCAAATCAGACACAGAACTTCGGGTTAGATTTTACAGCAGGAGTCAAACGCATTTCCTTCAGACTTCGATAAATACAACTATAAGGCCTTTAAACAACATTACCTCTTATTTTAAAAGACTATTCATTTAAACTTGCTTCCAAAAAATCAAAAAATTCCACAGCGCTACAAAAGTCCTTCCAAAATCCTTGGTAAAAATTTTCCACAGCTCAACACAGCCCTACAACCCCCACAACGAAGGAAAACGTCACAACGCAGAAAAGCACAAGGCGCGTCCACGAAAACGAGGTATTCATACACAAAGCCGAGGCTGTAAAGGCTGTGCGTGCGTGATTATCACAAGCCCCCGCAAAAATATGCGGGGCACCATTTTGGTGTCCTTACAAGAATGTCTGGAATGTCAAAACGTCCTGGCTTTGTAAGCCACAGGAAATCAAAAAAACAGCACAGGCCACCCAACACAAGATTAGGGGTTGCGTTCTCCTTCGTCGAGCGCAATAACAAAATGCGAGATTGGAAAATCTATGTGCCCTTCGAAGATATATTTTTTAATTATTAGTTTTGCAAGCAGTGGGAAAACAGCTATAAAAAGAACCCATTTCAGTGCACCTGATTGATGCGCGCGCAGCGTAGTCTTCTGATTACAGATATCCAATTACAAAAAGTTCACATTTGACAGCTGTAATTGGGCACCCAAGTAATCCCCCTCCAACAACGTATCAAATAGGCGAGCGGAGAACCAATCACAATCGAACATTTTGTATAGATACGATTAACACAAATATGTAATTGTGATTTGTGCCTATTTACACTTGATAATGACGACATACAGTCGTCAAAACGTCGTGTTCTTATCGCTAATTTTTATCTTAAAACTTTAAAGACACTTGGAGAAGACTACCAACCTTTGAGTATTTTAAAGGCAAGTAAATGGGCTGTCTTTGAAAGGAACTCAGAAATTTCCCATGCACAGACGAGAAGTAATATAGCAGGAGTTTCGTGTGAGGCCGAAGGCCGGACGTAACGTCCGCGGATCGTTTGACATGTAAGGTCCGGTACTTTCATTCGAAAATAATTATATTCTGAAGTGTAAATAAATCGAATGACTTTGTATTTGTGTATCAAAGATAAAGTTGAGCCTTATTTTGCTCATTGGAGTTTACTGAAAACGGACACCTGGGGCCCGTTTATCGAAAGTCCCGCTAACTTTTCGGGCCAAGAAAGCTATTTTATGACCGCAAGGTTTACCTCAAAGATTTAAAAATTTGTAGGTTTTTAAAGCTAAGCACTAGAATTTATCTTGACGAAACAAGTCGAGCTGGTTCACGGGCTAAACGCTAAATCACCATACTATAAATTTTGATTCTAAAATATGGGCTCTGGGCCCGAAAAGTTACCGGGGCTTTCGAGAAACGGACCCCTGCAGACTGATAAATATCATAATAGCCAACTGAAATATTTTATTTTTTGTGAGCATTTGAATGCCTTAAGAGACCTTCCCGGCCCAGGGAACGCAGGAAATGGCTTTTCAAAGAGTCCAATTTCAAAACTTTCCCAAGGGGGCATGCATCCGCACCCCCCTAGAAGTTCCTGCCTTCGGCACTCATGTTCGCGCCTACGGCGTTCACGTCCGCTTGTTTCACCTATGAATCCGGCACTTTCAGATGTTACCAAAAACCCCGCTAATAGTACACTGGATTACAATCTAAAGTAGACGAAAACTGGGTAACATACTGTAATTAGGGGTGGCCTTAACGTTAGTTTTTACAGTATTCGATCACCTTTTCAAAACATTGATACCACGGTTTGCGTCGCGTGTGGTTCATCTCATCTTCCCCAAACGAACTCTTCTTAATTGTTTAATTGAGTTTTAAAAACATGTGTACTGTACTTTTAGGGAGGTTTTCCCGTTTCCCGTCGGGGAATCACAATTGGCATTGTGATGGCATTTTCATCTTTTAAGCCGTTATTTTGTACCTCAGTTTTAAATTTCTTCGCTTTCAACACTTTGGGCGCTTTTTCTTCCTATTTCTACTAGCTCATAGCAGGCTCATGATTTTTTTTTCAAGCGAAGACAATTCAGGTCGGACGCTGGCCAAAGACGAACAGTTACTTTGACAGACAATGAAATGAACTGAAATGATTACTTTTAAACTGATTTCACACCTGCGCAGTCTGTGTTTCTTGTTAGGCTTTTCAACATGAACCACTTGGTAAACAGCTCTGATGATGAACTTAGGATACGATTCCTCGATTTCCATGAGGTATTCAAGCTGCATACCCAGCCTCTTGATTGTAGCTTGCTTTCTCATCGTCTCGATATCTCCAACGGCCAGACCAACCTGAAATAAACATTACCTCAATTTACCGCAATTTACCATTAGCAATGATAGAACAAGCCATACTAAGACAAAGCTAACTCCAGATATTTTGGAAAGAGAAGATAATGCATGATCAGAACACTGTAATAAAAAGATTTCGTCCGCAGGTAAAAGAACTAAATGCAATCCGGCGTCACAAGTTTGAGTGAATGATCTCAGCCAGGTCACCCGTTAAATTTAATTTAAAGGCCTTTTCGTTCAACGAAGTTCAACATGCCATAAATAAATAAATAAATAAATAAATAAATAAAAAATAACAAATAAGTCAAACAATTTATCGTGCAAGTTACAAGCCTTAACCAGTGAAGTCGCAGTGTATAGATGAAGGCCATTTCCTTACCATAAGATTCATCAGCGCAATAGATAACAAACAAAAACAGCAAAAGAAGGCTACAATAACCAACAGGTGGCTCTGGTCCTCAATTCTTTCAGCATAGTCTAGTTCTCCGATCATCATAACCAGCACAGAGAGCAGGGAATGGAACTCAGTGACGAATGCAGTCTGCAATGATAATAATGGGTACAACTACCAGTCAAATCACAGGGAATCCGAGTGCCTTAGAGCAGTTTTCAATTGAGTGTCGAAAGTAATGTTGTGTTTGCTTTGGTTTTGCATTACTAGGCTCTCTGATTGGTTAAAAAAACTCGCGCCACTTTCTCAACCAATCAGGCGTAAAACCAAAACCAATCGTGACTTGCTCGCACGCGTTTTCCCGCGCTTAGCGCCAATTGCTTGTATTTGATTTGATTTCTGATTAGTTCATTTTGTGTTTTGTTCCTGTTGTGATTGGTCAGAGTAATTGCTTTGGTTTTGGTTTTACGACACTCATTTGAAAAGCGCTTTAAAGCTATTATCATAATCTTGGGAAAACGCAAGAAAAGGTCTTTTGAATTTATTAGGGGAATGGCCAACTGTTCCGGCTCACGCTGTCAGCATACCAGGCTTTTCTCACGACCTCGAACGTGCCAATTTAGAGCTTTGAAGAGAATGTGTAGACTTTAGAAAAGACACTGTAACACTGGAGGAAAAGGAAGCTTACTTTAATTGGCAGGATGTACATTGTCGAAACATTGGGTCTGTCCAAAATAATTTATTGAACCTCTTTATCGACCATTTCAAAACGTCTTGTAGACAGAATCAACAAAGTAATCTTTGACTTTGTTTGGGAATCGAAGGAGCCCAAAGTTAAGAAAAAAACTATTATCGCTGAAAAGTATGCAGCGGACTAAGAATGATCGACTTCGAACCTTTGGAACGTTCTCTGAAAATTGCCTGGATTAGACGTACTGAAGAAGCTAGTGACGCCTCATGGCAAATAATTCCAAACTTAGCGGTCAGTCAATTTGGCGGTCTTGACTTCCTTATTAAATGAGACCCAGCTACGATTTAGAATCATTAGACTTCGAAAACCTTCCTGAATTTTATCGCACTATTTTAAGTTACTGGCAAAAATTCAAACTCCAAACTCAGAATGAAGAAAAAACGGCAAAGGATCTGGAACAATCGTAACTTTCTCGCAAGTGAACATCTGATATTCATTAGTTCTTGGTTCAAAAAAGGCACCACTTACATCAAAGACCTGCTTTGGTTAAAATGACGATTTCAATTTCCTAACAGGACTGAGAAAAAAATGTAACTTTGAATTTCCCATCACCACGTATTACGGGCTCCAGTCAGCCATTCCAGCAAAGTGGAAAGCGTCCATTCGAAGCACATCCTCCACTTAGCCATCATCTTAGTCTGTAGCCGTTGATCCCCCATACGCTGTTCTACCAAATCCACGTACTCACCCTACTCAACATATACTACGTATTTGGCACCTACCGCAGAAACTAGGATTCTAAGCCACGGTTTCACTTATGATAACATCCATAATGTCCACTTACTACCTTTTCGTATCTTGATGGGAACAAAACTAATAATGTTCCAGTTCAAAATTATCCATAACATTCTACCAACACAATCTAGCCTATTTCGCGCTGGCAGAACAAAACAGTAATATTTAAATGCCCTCTTTGCAATTTGAAAAGCCAATGACGTTTACGTGCAGTGTGTCCTCTTCTTTTTGGAACCGCTTTACAGTCTGGTGGCAGCCGATGTTCCAACAACAAATTACTCTCTCTGAAAGCACAATTCTAGTTACGGCTGGCACCAAAAATCAAACGCGTAGGTATCGCTCTTGAAACTACACTCTACGACTTGCGAAATATCACATTTTTGCTACCAGTGTGCACAGTGGTAACTTAAGACTTTCAGTGTTTTCTTTTACGCCTAAAAAGCAAACTTGATATTTTTCGTGCTTTAGCCGTCAAATGTAATGTATAGTATTTTTATCAGGTCATATTGCTATACTGTATTGAAAATCATATGAAACAGAATTAAATGCAAATTGGAAAGCAGGGATGGCGCAGCACTTGGTGAGAGCACTTGCCTCCCGCCAATGTGGCCCGGTTCGATCCCCGGACTCAGCGTAATAGTTGTTGGCCCTCGTCCTTGCACCGAGAGGTTTTTCTCCGGGTGCTCTTCTCTCCTCAAAAACCAACATTTCCAAATTCCAATTCGATCTTCATGTCAGTCTCCGCCATTAGCAGTGCAGTTGAGCACGGGTAGAAGAGTGAGGGCTGGTTATTTAAACAAAGTGTAACTTAGGCCGCGGTTTAAGAAAATGATTTGACGTCCAAGTCTGGTTATTAATGGGTCATTCTAAGCAGTTAAACGTAGTTCTAGTCTGTGATTCATACCTTGTTGACAGTGTTTACAATAAATAACGTTAAAACGTTAGGGTTGGCCTGGTTTAGACCGCGGTTTTGTTAAACGTTGTCTAAACTTCCTTTAAATAATCGACTACAACAGAGTTGTTTATAAGTGGAAAAATGTAATCAAGCAAGAGAGGATAATCAAGCATGTAAAGCATTATGTAGCAATGCTTTTTTCCCCTTTGTTTTTGTTTGTTTTATTTTGTAACCTTTTTATGCGAGTAGCGTAAGTCATTTAAGTTTTGAAAATGTGATGCACTGTTAATCAAGCTTTAATTAAAAAAAAATACTAAAAAGACATTGATTCACCTGTATTTCAGTGTCTCTGCAGCAGTTTTGGAGGAGACCTGCATTAGTGAATCAGAGCATAGATGGTTCTTCGTGCGATTTCAAATGCAATCGTTTCAAGCGCGTCAGAAAATGAAGTAAAAAAACGTCTCGAGTTTCAGTTATTAACCATTTATTCTTCCTAGGAGAGGGTCTAACAGCTGGAACTCGAGACGTTAATGTAGACCCGTTTCCTATGCCCCCGAAAGGACTACATTTCAAATCGTTCGGATCGAGCCAATTGTCAATTCGAGCTCAGTTGTAACAAACCTTCGTACTGTGCGGACCTCAAACATCTACAAATTTCAATTACAAGCAGCAGGAAATGCATGTAGTTGGAATTTTCTCTGATTCTTTATGTCCGAAGCAAGGGAATTTTTTAGACCATTGCCGATTTGAGCGAGCAATGAGCTCACTGTCGAGAAGAGCGGTTGCTGTAGACTTTTGCTCTCAACTCTCGGATGTACAACCATAAATTAAAGTCACACCCCCACCGTGGTACAAGGGGAAGGGGGGTGATGCACCCCCTCCTTGGGTTTTTGCTGTGTTACGACATTTTGCAAAGATTTTACCTTTGATAGAAAACCTTTGATGTGCTCTACAAGATGAGGTACAATATTATGGGTTGCCGCGCTGCGGAGGGGCCTGTGGTGCATCCAATTTTTCAACAGGTAAAACATTTTGTGAACATTTTGCGCTCTTTTCACCTAGTTTTACCTACCCTACCTATCCCTCTATGGCGGATGTCACCCTGTTCAGCCACTGCACTGGTCTGTCACTTATACCATCCCAGAGATATTTTCCTCTTTTTGATATTTTCCTCTTTTGGTGTCAAAGATCCAAATCCCCGTTACTTAAATTTGCGCATCACTGAAATGTAATTTCAATTATTCCAGTTGTGGCCAAGGTTTTTGAACGTGTTATTTATGATCAGTGATATCATTACTTAATTGCAAACAATCTTCTTGTCAGCCATCAATCAGGTTTCCGCTCACTTCATTCCACCTTAACCGCCTTAATTGATGCGACCGACAGCTGCCGCGTCTTTGAACATTGATGGGGATTTATCAATGCCGTTGTTTTCGATCCTCGACCTAAAGAAGGCCTTTGACATCCATGATATTCTTCTTTCCAAATTACAGGCGTATGACATTCAGGGTCCCACCAACCAACCAATGGCTTTTTTCGCATTGAATAAAGAATAAAAAATACTCTTATGAAGAACCGCACCCAAACATGCCTTAAGTAAATTACAGTAAGTCGTCGAGAGGGCTCCTTCATTGTGGTGTTCCATAGGGAAAGATTCTAGGGACTCTTTCGTTCTTATAAATATAAATTATCTGCCTAATTGTTTCCAACATTCGCAACCTAGAATCAGTCGGTATAGCGTTCGCACTGATATCAAGGAAATAAATCATTGTGTTAACCTGGATTTGGACAGAATTAGCGTGTGGCTTGCGGCCAACAAACTCACTTACGCTTTGTTAAACATGCCTCGACTACTAAATCTCTCTAGGTGTGCACACTGATGAAAATTTCACTTAGGAGGGTCATATTAACTTTCTCAAAAACTTTGCTTGTGGCATTAGCGCCATTAAACGTATTCGCCAATTTGTGCCTCTTGAGACTCTACTTACCATTTTTAACTCCTTACTCCAATGGCCTCATTTCGATTATTGTATAGTGCTGTGGGATGCTATTCAAATGCTCTTTCTCAAAAATTACAGAATTGTGCTGCATGCGTCGCAACATTCTCAGACTCAGACTATGACTGTGATAGTGAGGAACTATTCCAGAACTTACACTGGATACATGCAACTTGATTGTGATCGCTGTGATCGCTCAGTCAAGAAGGCTGTTATGATGTATAACGCGGAATTAAAATGGTATGGTCCCTGAATATCTGAGTTCCCGTTTTGTCCAGCGTCCTGACACCTTAAGCTATGAATTAACAGATTCATTCATGCCACAGCCCTGTACTAATTTTGGTAATAAAAGCTCTTAGCTATAGCGGGGCTATATTGTGCGACAGCTAACCTCTGGATGTAGGAAAGGCGCTTTCCCTTAATGAATTCAAAACCAAACTGGCCAACCATAATTTTCTTGAGTGATCTACAATAGTTAATACTAAGTTTTGGTAGGCTATTTTTTCTTTAATGTTCTTAATGTAATAGTTAGTTTATTATTTAGATAATTAGTTGAAGTCTTAAATAACCGTTTTTTTCGAGTTTTTTGTACTAATAAATGATTGCAATCACCTGATCTCGAGGAAGGAACTACCGTGGATAAATAAGGTTTTACCTTTACCTTTACTGAAATTGGAGAAATTGAATAATTTCCCGTGTAAGCTCCGAATCGCTAATTGGAAGGGTTGGGTGTCATGTCAGCTGTCATGTCTGTCATGACCGGAGGATGGGACTCCCCTCCACCTCCCCCAGAGTCTGTAAAGACGTACGTACGTACGCTGATGTCGCGACCAAAATCTCTCGCATCGACGGGTTACCAATTTGCTTAGCAATGGTGCTGCGCTATAATGGTCTCGTTTAAAATGAGCTCAGGACATGCATTCTAAACTTATTTTAGGTTTTTTCATTTTTTTCTTCCAGTTTTCACATTTTCAAGTCAAGTGTTTTTAACGTGAGCCCTCAGCTCGGGAGACCGGGGAACCACTCCCTACATTTTCGACATAAAATAAATTATTAATATTACTAGTTATTATTACTGCAAAGGGAAAGACAATTTCGCGGAAACTGTAAACCTACGGAAGCAAACTGAACAACTTGGGACGTATTCACAAGGCCCTCCTGTCTATTGTTTGGAAACAAAAAGCCTATTGTTAAGAAACAACAAATTAACGGCTACGATTCACCTTAACCTAGCAGCGCTTCATAAATTCGGCCCTAATTCTTACCTTATGATAAAAGATGAGGTAAAACACCAGTGTAAACCCAAAAAGGAGGAAGAAGAACACAACCATCACTTGGAAAACCGTTTTGGTCACCTCAACATACATTGAAATGTACGTGCCAAACAATCGGTATCTTCTGAGAAACAGTATCATGTTGACGTAACACATGAAGATTGCCACGATTCCAATAGATGCATCCACCATTCTCAGCATATAAAGTGCAGCACTGATGTAAAGGGCCCAATTGAGATAACTGGAAATGTCCTTAAAGTACTTCCAGTGCTGTACATAAATTTGCCTGAATTCTTTGCACATGTGCAAGAAAGTGAATACCATGAACATGGCCCGGACTAATTGTTCGAAAACGTTGTCGGTGTTCATGTAGGAGATGGGACTAGTGCGATTGACAGGCGTGTCCATGTAGGAGATGGGACGAGTGCGATTGACAGGCATGAAGTACCATTCGCCTGGCTCATCCATATATATGTCATCTCTATATATTCTCATTTCTCTCTTTCTATCCTCATCTTTCTTTTGCTGGACTATGGCTATTGTGAAGAGTACCATCAGGATCAGATACGTGGCAAAGTCGAACGTGTACACATACCGTCCCAACCTGTCCCATTTGCGTTCTTTGAGCTTCAGCGTAAGAGGGTGAAGAAGTAAGCGTTCATGTTTGTGCTTGATCATCGTCTGAATCGCGGAGAACCTTCCACTTGGCATTTTCACATCTGGATCAGGATCAATGTATTGAAAGTTGTAAGTGACAGTGTAATCTGGGTCGGATATGCTGAGGTGGTCGGAGTGATGCATGCACTGATTCAGAACGACTTCAGCCGCTTCTGGGAAGTTTTCAATCAGGAGTGAGATTGCACTTTGACCGTTTGACGTTTGGTACTCTTCTAATTCTTTCCACCTAAGGGATGAACCGAAATTGTAATTAAAGGAGTAAACTTTTAATTCTTTTGGCTCGAGTTTCGTAATCATCGTTCATTCAGTAACTAACACGCGGATTAGAGTCTCTAACAAAGCATTTTCCAGTCGGAATTATATCGCAAGGATTATAATATTGCTGAAGGAAGTTTATCGCTTGCCCAAAGAAGTTCAAACGACAACAATTTTTTCGAATAAACGCAAATTTCTTTTACAAAAACGTTTGCCTCCCAAAATACCATCATTCGTAATCAAGAAGGAACACAAGGGCTGGATCCATTCTCCAGTTCCGCCCATTCAATTGATTGACTTTTCATCTTTTCATCTTTTTTTACAAAGCTTACCTTCTGTGTTTGACAATTGCCATGGCAACATCAGAGGATCCCGTTTTCGCTGCTATTTCCAGACAGGCAAAACCTTCTTTGTTAACAAGTGTTAAACTTGCCCCTCTGTCCAACAGCAGACTGACAATAGCGTTATGACCTTGGCCACACGCCACATGTAAGGCAGAGTAACCGCCCACGTCTTGCAGGTCAGTGGAAGCTTTGAAGTCTAGCAGAATCTCGGCACATTTGAGCTGGTTTCTCTTCGCAGCCCACATCAGAGGTGTTCGAAGGTCGTTGTCTCTACTGTCGACTTCTGCTCCCATATTCAGAAGTGTCATACAGGCTTTCCTATTTACCCCCCCCCCCCACAAAAAAAAAGAAAAAGAAAAACCCTCCATAATTCAGCAATGTAAATAACAAGACTGATTTATGACCAATAAATGGAAAACTTTACAGTCAACGCGCTTCACACATGAACGATCATGGAATGAAGGTTGCATTCTTCACGTGCGCATTCCTTTCTTTAATTGGATAAACGTATTCTTGGAGCGTGTCTAAAAGTACACACAAATGACCACGAGCGACCACGAGTAGACCACGAGTGACCACGAGTGACCACAAGTGACCACGAGTGACTTCGAGTGACTACGAGTGACCACGAGTGAGAATGCATAAAAAATTTTGCTGATGTCATGATGACGTCATCATTACATCATTTTATCAAATAATCACTATTTCACGGCAAACTGACCGTTTCTTGAGACCTTAATACCTGGATTCGAAGTTATTAATAATATTCAAAGAAATCTAACAATTAAACGAGTTTAACAATTAAACGAATTATGTCATATTAGAATATTAGAATTTTGGGACTCCGGGTAGAAAAGAGGGAGGGAGGTGTACGGGAGGCGGAAAGTTAAGAAAAGTGGCGGGAACCGAGATTAAAAGGTGCGGGTGGCGGGAAGTTTGTACCCCCATCCCCCCTCCCCGTCCGTCCCCTAGCCCCTCCCCCATTCAGTCAGAAATGGCGGAATTGTCGAATCCAGGTATTAAGGTCTCAAGAAACGGTCAGTTTGCCGTGAAATAGTGATTATTTGATAAAATGATGTAATGATGACGTCATCATGACATCAGCAAAATTTTTGACGCATTCTCACTCGTGGTCACTCGTAGTCACTCGTAGTTACTAGTGGTCACTCGTGGTCACTCGTGGTCTACTCGTGGTCACTCGTGGTCATTCGTGGTCACTCGTGGTCACTCGTGGTCATTCGTGTTTACTTTTAGACACGATCGTATTCTTGTAGATAGATTGAAAGATGACGAATTTTTTTCGATGAACGAAATCGATTCTTAGAAAGTTCACACGTAACATCAGAAATCGTCTACATGGCGCACTCGGAAGAAGTGCTAATCAATTACTTCAGGGATGTCATCCGTTATGAACGATCTTTACCTCCACAAGAAAATGGTTGAGTCGTCGCGTGGACTGAATAGTGTCGGACGATTTTATGAACAGCTCCTTTTGGCGCTCTTCGTGTTCCGTGGAATATCTGACAACCCCAATCCAGCATTGAAAAGGTTAACAATTTCGTTCCTTGCAATAGAAGCCAAAGGTTTACTCGTTCCTTGCATTAGAAGGCAAAGGTTCACCAGGATCGTAAAGGCCCCCAAGCGAATTTCTTGCCATTTGGAGTTAGGAAACCTAAACTTTCATGTTCCGATCATGTGCAAACCTATGCACACCGCAACACACCGCGGCGAAAACCGTTACAGGTATAAAATTGTGGCGGTTGTTGGTTATATTTTCTGCGGGTTTCCGATTAAGCCACGAAACCTCCAGCCAAAGAATAAGCTGCCTTGTTAAAATTTTAGAGACTCCTTTGGATTTTCTTTCTAAGGATTACTGTTGTCGATTTTCGCTTTACGGATTATTTTTGTCGGCTTTATGTTCTCGCCATTTTTTGCGCCGGTCTTGAAAATAATAAAAATATCACGCGTGACATACAGGAAAATTGAGCTAAAAAACTAACTTTTCAGTTTCTGTTCGGAAAGTTTGAATTATTATTACGATGTTACAAAAAAAAAATTTCGAATAACTGAATTGGTGTTTCGAATATAGAATCCACGTTTCAAAGAATCGCTAAATTTTTCGAAGAATGAACTAATCGATGAATATTTGAAGTTGAGCGTTCATGCGTGAAGTGCGTTGACTGTGACAATAACTTTAAAGACCACTTTGGACGCGTTATGCAAACTAGCAGAGAATGTCCGTATGACTGTCTGCATTATATAAATTATAAGAAATCTGTCAATATGCATGTCTGGCTGGCTGTGCACCTATATCAGCCAACCTGTCAGCAATTCGACCTGTCTACCTGTCTCTCTATCCACCTGTCTGTCTCTCAGTCTACCTGTCTGTCTATCACTAGATGCCTGTCTGTCTGCCTTCCTATCCGTCTGTTTGCCCTTCTGTCTATGGTCTATTTGCTTGCTTTTGTTTTTTTTTTGTTTCTGTCTGGCTGTATAACTGTCTGTCAGCTTAGCAGTCTACCCCTCTGTCTGTGTATTTGCTTGTTTTTGTCTCTTTCTCTGTGCCTGTGTCCTTTTTTTTTTATCTTGCTGTTTAGTAGACACGAGCAGGCATTCTTTTCTCTTAGGATAGTGAAAGTCACCTGTCGCGTAGAATGCAACGCTAAAAGCTCAAAATATATTTGACTAAAAATAACTTTTGACTGCAAAACTTAAAAAATAATGCACACAAAGAGAGAAAATTGACAGTCAAGAATCCAGTGTTCGAGAAAAAAGTTAAAACTGCATCTTTGTCACTTACCTCTGCCCTTTTCCTGCGGCAGTGTGTAAAGGTGTTCGTCCCAGCTCATCTCGCGCGTTAACATTAGACTTACGCTTTGCCAGTACTTCTACATGTGTGAATGAGGACTGTTCCGCTGCTAGGTGAAGAGGCGTCTTGTGATTCTCGTCTCGGAAAGAAAGACGCTTCTGTTTGGATAAAACGAGTTTCAAAATCTACAGAAGAAATTTTTAAGAGAAATAAAATTAGCAAAACATTAAATGCAATGTTTGACGTTATCATAACTAACTGAACGTATTCTACGCTTCTTCGGTTTTCAGAAACTGCCCAGGTTGTTGAGAGCACACGTGAAGTCATAACAAGTTCTTTGAGGATAAACTGGAGTTTGAGAATGCACGAGATATAAAGTACGGATCCACAGGCTGGGGAAAACGAAAGCAAGGCAGTCAAGGCCAACAATTTCCCATTACGTCCCAGAGTGGGAATATATCTACAAAAGCGTAAGAGATCTTGGGGAGGATCCAGAAGTGAAAGTGATTGCCGATTTTCCGAAACTGATACGTGATAGGAGGAAGAAATTGTGGCCTAAAATTAAAAAGGCGAGGGAAGAAGGAAAAGTAGCCTACTCTGACAGACAAGAACCAGATAAACTTTACATTGACGGCGTGTTAAGTGTTTAGAAACCATAATCCATGCTATATAATTATGTTTACGGTTGAAGATTGAGAACCATTTGCATACGGCAAAAATTGTTATAATATGTTATAATATGTGCTGTGTATTTAGTTCATTAGGGTTCGGTTTATTTTCTATTGTTAAGTATTTCTCAGTGGCTTTACTGGTAGGTAATTAATATTCTGATAGGCTTAAAGTTACGTTAGTTTTCATCTTGTCTTTGTACATTAAAGAAGTATAGTTTTTTAATCTCTTCGTTCTGATCTCTTCGCTTTTATTACATGGTGGCAGCGACTTTTCTATTCGTCTTCGTCGTCGACAAGGTAAACCGTCTTACGATGCCTGGGACCAGGTCAGAAACAGAAAAAACTGCTGCTCCATCGCAATCTGAATCGCAGTCGAGTGCTGCTCCATTGCAAGCTCAATCGAAGTCAATTGCTACTATGTTCCACCAAATACTCCCGCCACAACCGCTTGACCTCAAATGCAGCAGCGAAATTGCGGAGAACTGGAAATTGTGGAAGGGAAAATACAAATATTATTTTATTATTGCTAGGCTGGAGCAAGAGAGTTCCCAGTGCCAACTCGCCATGGTGATGACGGCCTGAAGGTCATCAAAATTTTCAGCTATGCTGACGGAGAGGACTCCATCAACTGGCGTAGATAAAATGGCGAAATATTGCATCGGAGAAGTCAAGGCGGAAATCTATGAAAGACATTGTTTCAATAAAAGGGATAAGCTTCCGACTGAGGCAGTTGACAGTTTCGTCGCTGAATTGAAAACGCTGGCCAAGACGTGTAATTTCTGCGATTGTCTTCGTGATAGTCTCATTTGTGATCGTATCGTCCCTGGAATTAAAAACGAGCAGACTGCCAAGAAGCTCCTTAGGATGAGAGATCTCACTTTGACTCGTTGCATAGATGTTTGCCGCATTAAAGAGGTTACTGAAATGCAGATGAAGTCGTTATCAGAGCCTTTGGAAAACATTAACCAAATGAAATCCAAGACAAAGAAACCTCAAACCTCACAAGCAAAATTGACTTCGCAAGCTGGAAAGAAAATTTCCTGCAAGTTCTGTGGTTATGAACATGTTCTGGATAGGAAGGAGTGCCCTGCGTGGGGTAAGACTTGCAAACGATGTAAAGAGAAGAACCATTTTGCCAAGAAGTGCTAGAAAACTTCTGTTTACAGCATCAACAGCGAAGAAGAACTTAAGGAAGTTAACGTTGTGAGGGTTCAAGCTATGAAAGACAGCTGTGTTTGCCAAGATGCTGGTTAGGCAAGAACAGGTCAAGTTTCAAGTAGACTGTGGAGCAAGTGCGAACATTTTACCGCTCAAGTACGCAGAAGGTGAAGAGCTCGCCTCGAGTTCGTAAACATTGGTGATGTGTAATCAACAAGGTGAAAACTGTTGGAACTTGTGCGCTTCCTGTGGTGAACCCCAAGAATAACGAGCGGTACAAGGTTAGATTTCTGGTCGTTAAAGAGGGTCTCACTCCTTTGCTTGGCTTGAATGGAACAGAGAAGATGAAGCTGTTAACTGTTCACAAGGAGAACTTTGTGAATGTCGTCGAGAATGCGAATGACGTCCTGACAGTCAATTACACAGAAGTTTTTAACAAAGCCCTGGGAACACTTCCAGGAAAAGTGAATCCTTAAAGGGGGAAGACTCTTAACTATAGAACTGGCGTTGTTGTTAAGGGTTTTTTGTCGATGGTATTTTGTTACACGCCGTTTTGCAGCGTTTTGTGCCGCTAGATTGGTGAAATGTATGAGGATGAACATCTGAATTTTAAAAATCGGCATTATGCGTGCGTAGGTAGTGCCAGTCCCCGCGCGTTAGAAAGAAAACCCCCTAAAGCTCGGAGGAAAGGAGGTAGAATTCCAATTTTTTTCGCCAATCGGGCATAAGTTAACGTTCTGTATAATCTAACGTAATCAATTTCTATTATTACAGAGAATAGAAAAACTACAGTACAAACTGTGTAAATTCACGTATTTATGACGTCATAGCTTCTATAATAATGCAAATTTCAAGACATCCATACGTCACTTTTTGAGTCTTAATGATCGTTAAAAGCTGGCACTATTTTCAACAACGAAAACTGGATGCCTTTTGAGATCTAGGCTTTTTTCTGTCCAGGTCACGTAACCTGCCAAATGTGGTTATGACTCGAACATCTTGAACACCTTTCCCTTAGAACAAACATGTCGAAAGAGCTTATTTGTGGAAGTTAGTTTCCAAGATATGATGATAGGAACTTCCCATAGCAACAATATGGAGTTAAGAGTCTCCCCCCTTAAGTGGATCCTGATTGTAAGCTTGTTATTCGTCCAGCAAGAAAAGTACCCGTGTCTGCGAGAGGAAAGTTCAAGGAAGAACTTCAAACGGCTAGAAGGTCTCAACGTCATCACTCCTGTTGACGAACCGACTGAGTGGGTCAGTCAGATTGTTGTTGCTATGAAGAAGTCTGGTGAGTTGCGTATTTGCATTGATCCAAAGCCCTTTAATGCTGATTTGAAGAGGGAGCGTTATCAGATGCCTGTTATCGATGATTTGGTTCCCCTATTTGACAGATACTCAAGTGTTTACAAAAGTCTATTTGGCGTTATCATTCTGGCACCTGGAACTGGATCACGAGTCGAGCGTGCTTACAACCGTCGCTACTCCATATGGTAATATCCCTGACTTCGCCTGCCCTTTGTTCTCAGTGTTTCGAGAGAAATATTTGAGAAGCATCTCCACCAAGCGTTGGAAGACCTCCTTGGTGTGAAGTGCACTGTAGATGACGTTCTTATTCACGGTGCAAGCGATGCTGACCATGAAAGCAACTTCGAGGGTTTCATGCACAGATGTCAACAGAAAGGTGTCAAGCTAAACGGCGAGACTTTGGAGTATAAATGCCAAGGGGTTGCGTTGCATGGGCATTTACTAACCACTAGACTAAAACCCGATCCAGAAAAGGTTAGAGAAATCACTGAGAGGGACGCCTAGAGAACAAAGACAACATCTTACGTCTTAATGGCATGGTTGCTTATCTTAGCCGTTTTCTGCCCCATTTGTCCGATGTTATGAAGCCTCTCTGGGAACTCACATCCAAGGAGGAGGTGGAATGGTGTTGGGATGGCGCCCAAGAAAAGGCTTGGAACGATGTTAAGACTCTTATTGCATCTGCACCCGTTTTGGCGTACTACAGGTTCAATGACGTGCTTGAAATTCAGTGTCATAGCAGTTAGAGTGGTCTTGGTGCAGCCTTGATGCAAAATGGGCACCCCATCGCGTACGCCAGCAGAGCTCTAACGGAAACTGAATCACGTTATGCTCAAATTGAGAAAGAGGTGTTGGCAATTGACTTCTCTGCGAAAAAAATCAATGATTACACGTTTGGAAGAAGAACTGTCGTCCAAAGTGACCACAAGACCGCTTGATCATGAAGAGTCAATTCTCAAGAAGCCACTTCATCCTGCTCCAAAGAGATTACAAGGGGTGATGATCTGTATGCAAAGAGGTTAGGTACGAAAAAGGGAACAAAATGTTTCTGGCGGACACTCTCTCCAGGGCGTACCCCCCTTCATCCAAGCAAGACGAATCAGAGTTTGAAACCATCAACGAGATAAAGTTTGAATAAAGTTCCTATCTATATTTGTAGCGAGAATCCTGTAGATACAACGCGCGACTGACATGGACGAGTCCCTTCAGATTCTTAAGGCCGTAATTCAGCAGGGCTAGCCTGAAGACAAGAGTACCCTACTAGCGATCAACTCTCCGTACTTCAGCATTAGAGACGAAGTGTCCGTACAAGATGGACTAATCTTTAAAGGGGAGAGAGTAGTTGTTCTTCAATGTTGCAGGGGAGAGTTACTCAGAAGAATTCACAACTCATACCTAGGAGTTAATGGTTGTCTCAGTAGAGCGCGCGAGTGTCTGTATTAGCCTGGTATGACAGGAGACATCAAGAATCACGTATCCATTTGTGAAGCCTGCAGGGGGTACGAACGCTGCCAGACCAAGGAAACACTTATGAGTCATGAGGCAATATGCCGCAGCAGACCTGTTCGAGTTTGGCGGAAAGAGCTATATGGTGGCTTCCGACTATTATAGCGATTTTTTCGAGTTGGATCACCTCAGAAGTACATCTTACGTATATGTGAACAAGGAGCTCAAATCCGATTTCGCGAGGCATGGCATACCAGAACAACTCGTCAACGATAACGGTTCACAGTTTAAGCCACGTGACATTATGAAATTCTCCAAAGAATGGGACTTTGAACACCGGGCCAGTAGCCCTCATCCCCACCAGGCAAATGGCAAATGGCAAATGGCAAAGAAGATCTTGACAAAGTGCAAGAGATCTGGTTCTGAAGCTTTCCTGGCTCTTCTGGACCACAGAAACACGCCACTTACCGGTATCCAGCCCTGCTCAGCGTCTTCTTAATAGGATCGAGAACAAGAAGTCTTCTACCAATGTTGGCTTGACTACTGAAACCATGTATTCCTGATAAAGATCTGACACGCACGAAGCTTCGCCTGAGGCAACATCAGCAAGCCTGGTACTACAATAGAAACGCGTGGGTTTTAACAACTTTAGAGGCAAGTCGGAAAGAAGACGTGGGAGAAGGGTGTCGTCAGGAAACGTTTGTTAAGACATCAAAACCAATTATCTTTGTTGATTATTTCCCCATGACCTTTGTCCTGACCTTTATGTGTTTATCGTGGATGAGACTGAATTAAACTTGAGCTCTTTGCACATGACTTAACCGCGTTCTTAAGGAACGATGAATCTCTCAGGGCATTTCTTGAAGTGGATATGAGGTTTGGGAACTGTACGAGCCTTACCATAAATTTTGATAAAAGAGAAATTTTGATTTTGGGTAACTCGGTTGTTGCTCCCATTCAAGATCGAAGTACTGGGAACATCAAGATTAAGGAAGGGGTGAAAATTTGAGGAGTGTACTTCATATGATTCGCTCTCTGAAACAGAAACTTAATTTCATAGAAATGATAGAGGCCACCAAAACGAAACTCCAGTTTTGGAGGTGGAGGAATCTGATAATCATTGGCCGAATTGAGATTGTTAAAAAACCTTTTTTGATTCCGATGTTAATGTATCCCGCTGGTCCAATTTTCATCAATAGGGAAGAGATAAACTGAGGCTAACAATGCAAGATTATCTTTAATGTCATATGAAAAGGTGAAGACAAGGGAAAACGAATGTCGCTAATTGGTGACAACAAAGACGGTGGTCTGAAAGCCCCAGACGTAGAATCTATTATTAAGACCCAAAGAATAATGGTTTGCAAGAGATTTGCGGATAGCGAGCCTTGTGCCTGGAAAACGTTTTTGTCACACTACTTGAAACCGGTTGGGGATAGAATTATTCTCTGTTGTGATTTTGATGTTAAAAAACTGCCCATTAATCTTCCAAGGTTTTACCGGAAATTTTTTTAGTGTTTCACACGATGTTCTGCAGCCACACGCCGAAGAGTGACTTTGATCTGTCACATGAAGAAATATCCAACACCGTCATATGGAATAATAAATTCATTTGCATTGATGGTAAATTCTTTTCAGTCAATCTAAGGTTGTTTAATAAAGGATTAATCAGGGTAGGTGATCAGGATAGGTGATCTGGTTACAGATAGTAACCAATTTATCATTAAATGCAGTCTACGACGGTGGGAATTGTCCCCGAAAGACGTTTTTGATCTGATAGTCTTAATCGACGCCATCCCTGCACAGTGGCGGCAATAATTGACAACTATGCTTGATCGTGCACACCGATTATCTTCTTCTTGGGCATATTTCTCAGGTGAATGTGACCGATTAAAGACGATATCTCACGGTTAAAGTACCCACAACACCTACTAGCTCTACCATCAAACTTTTTGTTTAATCAAAGGCTTGAGACCAGCAACCTTTAATCTTTGCCACCAACTAAAGAAACAGGAGACATTGTTCGAATGTTTTTACCATTTAAAGATCAAGTCTCAGTAGATATTGTTAAGAAACAGCTCAAAAGTGCAGACCACTATCCAGCCCGCGTTTGTGAGCAGCAAAATTGACCAAGAACTCAAAATGCAAGAAACAAAGCCAATCATTACAAATCAACAATGTGTCGTTTATAGACTCCAATGTGACCTGTGTGATGCAAGATATGTGGGTTACACGTGCGGACATTTACACGAACGTGTGGAGGGACATAAACACCAGTCAACCTCTATTTCCAAACACTATAGTAGCATGCACGGGAAAGTCCCTGAAGACCTACTGAGGTGTTTCGTCGTTCTAAGTCAAGAAATGTAGAAATAAGTTTGACTGTTTAGTGATGCTGTTTATAAGAAAGCTAAAACCCAATCTGAACGTGCAATCGGACTCCATTCGTACAAAAGTATTTGTGTAATTTTTACTTTCGCACCCTCTATTATGTAAATTTAGCGCCAACTCTGCTTTAAAATACTTATTGGTATTTACATAAGTTACCTTGACAATGGCGTCATGAAGACACCGAAACGTCGGTTTTTATCGTTTATTTTTGCGTGTTTATGTTTAAGCAAATCATTATTAATACGAATAATTTAAAATCATTTTTTAATGTTCTTGTAGTACGAACGCAGTTAGTCTACCTATTTGAATGCCAGATTTCTAATGGAAAAATAAAAGGCAAGCCCACTCTTTGAAATGGACCGGGTGTTGCTTCGAAGATAAATAACTGTTTGAAAATTGCATCTTTAATTTATATTAGTATGTTAAGATGTTTGAGTTTCTGTCGTAGCGCTTTTGTTACCAGACGAGCGTGATTGTGTGTCGTGTTGAGTTAGCGTGCGTATGTGTTTGGTCGAAAGGGGGCAGGAGGTGAGTCGTTAGGGTGTCGTTAAAAAATCTATTTCTATTTTTTGTTCGTGTTATTGTTTTTGTAACTTCGAGAAGTAAAGAATAATAAAATCCAAAAAAAAAAAAAAAAAAACGAAAGGAGTTACCTAGAATGATTCTTTTTTTGCAATTAAAGTGAAGCAACTAAAAACATATGGCGATTTTATGCGCATGCACATACGCATTATTCACCAGAAGCAGAAAATGAACATCGATGATCAATGTGATGGAACGCTTAGTCCTTTTAAACATGATAATTTCATAGTGTATAGAGTGTTCTCAACTGAATCTTCTGCCGATATAAACAGTCCAGAGCATTTCCACTTTTGGAAATGTGCGAAACGATAGCGTGACGTCACAACATGGCGGCTTTGAAATATCACCGAGTAGATTCAACTGAAAGTTTTAATATGCATTTTTTCGAGCCTTCCCAGCCTGCTTTGCCCGTCTGTTAGTAACGCAACGACAAAGACAGCATTGAAGAAGTGTTGTGCAGGATATTGTGGAAAATGGCGGCGAAATGTGTGCTTAGGTGAGGTTTTACTTTCGATACACACGACAATTTTGCTTGTTTTCTCGAGCGCTTGTTCATCTTCAATTTACTATATCTCTCGTGAAAATTTTTTTTAGGCTTTTTAGGAAAAAATTCAGAGACATTCTATAGGTATTCTAGTTGTTTAGCGCGAAACCTGGTGATGGGCCGCGCTTTTGGTGGGCCGGCCGCGCTTCGTTTTGTGAATCAATTGGTGCGACCAAATGCCATTGCTCTGGACTGTCTATTTGGGCACCGAGTCTTTTCCTTCGTTTCAGGATGCATATCAGAGATCGTTGCAGGATATGTGCTGGACTGGTATATATTGATAAGAAAACATGTGAGGTTTCTTTGTTTGAGTCAGAGTCCAAGGCTGTATGGAACGTCGATATCGGAAAAGACTCGAGGGAAATCCAAACAGTCTAGATTTGCTAAGACTTGCTAACGACAGAAGGAAACATATGAATCTTCTAGAGAGGGCTTACTAATAATTTGACTAAAGAGGTTCAGTCCTTTGTCTGGCGGGTTGCATAGCTGTAAAGAAGTTGCAATTTCAATTTCTTGACTAAAGGGTTGTATGGATCAAACTCCGTGATGCGAAACACACTATCTTGCAACAGTAACACGACAAGCTGGGCCCGGCGTTTCAAACAATAATCTAGCGGTGCAGATAATATTTTTATCCTTTATCGTCGGAAATTCGTTCACGACAGGCTGAAAAACCTATCAAGGTCCTAACTTTCCTAATATACCACGAACGGCATTAAAACTACTTTGAGTCGCTCAGCAGACACAATCGGAACAATCACACCAAAGCCGCAGGAATCCAGAAAAAGATCAGATATGACCTTGACGTGACCTTCAGTGTTATGCTTTATTTTGTGTTTCTATCTACCATCGGTTGAGGGCAAATCGATGAAACTGTTTAAGACAGAAAAGTGAGCTGCAAAATACAGATCTGTAAAGTTGTTCATGAGTTAATAAAAAGATATAAGCTTACTCTGTGTTACCTGTGTTAAATCATTTCATATGGCGGCAAATGTGTCCTAATATTTGTACTATTGCGCGACCACTGAGGCAAAATTCAAGCGCTATTCGCAATTCATTCCTGGCTAAAGAATATGGAATCCATGGTTCTCTTTTTGCACGCAACTTACCCAGGCCAGAAATAAACGTAAATAGATTTGCCTTCGCATAGTTTCCTTTTATTCATCTGAAACAGACGACCCGATCTGTTACGAACCGCAGCCCGCTGCGCAACCAGAAGAAAAAAAGCTTGATACAAGCGCTTGACAAGCGCTCATCGCAACTTATTCCTGGCTAAAAGATGTTTAAACCATGTTTCTGCAAGCAGTCAATCACAGGCAGTAATAAACGTAGACAATGACTGTAAATATTGTTGGATTGTTCCATTCAAATCTGAGAGCTTCATCAACTATCATGAAAAGTTGAAATCTCATGAAAACAGGCCTCGCATCAGGTGACTCCAAAGTCGCGCTCTGATTGGATAATTGTTTGTTTTGGTCCGCCGGTGAAAACATTTCCAAAAGTGGAAATGCTCTGGACTGATAAATAGATAATATCACAGAAATGTTACTCGTTACTGTCGATTGATCAACGATCAATGTCATTCTAAATGATTTAAACGTCTTCGTTTATTTCGCATCGCCGATAAACCGATTAATTTCCCAAGGTAGACCTTTGGAAGGCCTGGTATCTAGCCACACTATTTCATTTCATTACCTTGATCTCCTTTGTCTTAGCGGCGTAGTGTAGAGGAACTCTATCCCACAAATCTGCTTTGTTCAAATTGTTCGCACCCGCTCGACTCCCCAGAAGCATGGAAAGCATCTTCAAATGCTCGTTCTCCACCGCGATGTGAACACAGGTTTTCATAAACAAGTCGGTGGTACTGATATCAGCTCCAAGGTTAAGGAGGAGTCGGGCGGAGTCCACGTGACCGGCGGCAACAGCATTCAAGAATGGTGACCGGCCCTCGTCGTCACGTACGTCTACCTTGGCCTCCTTCTCCACAAGAAATTCAATAAGTTTGGTTTGGTTGAAAAGAGCAGCCCTAGATACAAAACGAGATACGTTACTGGCTTTGTGGCTCGCATATTTACAGCTGACAGTTGTCCAGCTAGTTTTTGCTTCCGTAGCGAGAATTGAAGGTCGCAGTATGACTTCGATGAATGTATGAATTCTTCCATCAATTTTCGAATGTTATCAGACCCTCCCCTTCCTTACCCCCACCCTCTTCCATGTGAAATATTATGGGGCCCCTCTTCAAACAAGGGGGCTAATGCAGTTGAACTTCTTTGTACAAGATAGTCGGTAAAACCCACATTTTGTTCATATGGTAAAGTAAGTGCTTATCAAAGTGTCTCTATTGTAAAATGTTGATTTTTCGAGGAGCAGAGAAAATTCATTCAGCACTTAGAAATCACTGTCGAAATTCAATGCGTTGCATTTTTTGCACCATCGTAATTTTGTATGGGTCAATATTTTTCCAGTTGTTGAAATTTCGCCATACCACAGTTTAGAGTGAACCCGAAACGTTGTAGTAAACAGAAATTCGAATTCTTGTAATTTCAACGTGTTTAATCATCGCTACTCGTTAAATCGCTAAACATTCCAACTCAAATTGACTTCCATTTCGACTCTACTTCAACTCGACTCGACTCTACTTCAACAATTCGATTCGACTCCTCTACAGTTCTCGAGGACATGTTCTTGAAATTTACAGGTCACGTGATGACCGTAAAAGGAAAAGGACAAAAACGTTTACTGTCCAATAAATGTCAATTACATGCACTTTTCTCATAAATGTTTTACGAAAACTATCATGAAGACGGCACTAGATCTTTCAATGTTAAGACGCTGAATGCGTCTCTTAAGAGATCGCTCGTGTACTTTTATAAGTCATAATTTTCACCCATCGTGTGCTGGCACTTGCTAAACTCACCTTTGAAGGGGTGTTTTGGAGTCCTTGTCTTTTGTGTTCACACCAGCTCCTCGTGATATCAGCAAATCTGCCATCTCAAGGTTTCCTTTGGTGGCCGCCAAATGAAGTGCGCTGGCCGAGTTACATTTGAGAGTGTTCACATCGGCGCCAATGTCAAGGCACAACTGGGCAGTCTTGACGTCATTGTTCCAGGCAGCCATATGCAAAACTGTGTTACCCTGCAAGTCCTCCTCCCCTAAAAGTTCCTTCACGTTGATTTCGACATCTCTGTCAGCGGCTGTTGAGAAAAATCATTGCAACTCACCAGCGAATCCAGGTTCGCTTAGAGGGTGAGGGGAGGAGAAGGGAAGGTGGATAGAAAAGAGGAAGAGTGAGAGACCGGAGTGAACTGAAATGTTTGCGAATTGGAAACAAATTGAAGCCTTCGTTCTGTGAACAAAAAGAGAGCAGGTGTGCTGCAACATTTCCAACTGAATTTAGTTTTAACTCAAACGTCTATAGACATTTGCAATATCTAAGACTAAGTAAGCTAGGTTTTGCCAAAACCTTTAACTACATCGTTTACTGTATCTTTAGATGGTTACTATAAAAGATCGCAATTTGGCGATCTGCACAATCACATTTGTTTACGAGATGTGACTAAACGGTGTTGGTTTTTGGTCTCAAAAGGTTTCCCGATAATTCTTCAGGTTTTGAATAAACAAAACCAACGAACCATTTCCATATGTACATATGCCAGTCGCCATTTGAAGGCTTCCGACAAGTTGTATCACTATACATAAATTATTTACTGTGCACAAATTATTTCTAACCTAGCCTGAGAAAGCAGCCGACGTTTTGCGAGATCGCCACTTGAGCCCTCGCAAAAGACGTCTGAGTAACGAGCGCAGAAATTCCATACTGATGACGCCTCACTACCCAGATCTAGGTAGTGCTTCTGATTGGTTCAAACGAAATTCCCTCGCGTTTCAACCAATCAGAAGCACTACCTAGATCTGGGTAGTGACGTGTCATCAGTATGGAATTTCTGCGCTCGTTACTCAGACGCGTTTTGCGAGGGCTCAAGTGGCGACCTCGCAAAACGTCGGCTGTTTTCTCAGGCTATTTCTAACCTCGCTTTAAAATCATTCTCCCGACCTCTGAGTGTCCATTAAGAATGGCAATATGGAGAGGCGTCATTTTGTCCGCTGAAACTGCCTTAATGTCTGCTCCAAAGTTCAGCAGGATTTCACAAACTTTACTGTGACCTTCACTGCATGCGAGATGTAGCGCAGTTTTTCCTGAGTCATTTTTGGCATCTACCTCAACCGAAGGATGATCCAAAAGAACTGTAACAATCTCGTCGTTTCCTCCCCGTGCTGCAAGGTGCAGCGGCGTGCTTCCGTTTTTGCCTCTAAATGAGGGGTCAGCGCCTCGTGGCAAAAGAACGTCGACAATGGTACCCACTCCATTGAACCTTGCACAAAAAGCAAGATGTTGGTTAAGAACACTTCGCCATTATTTGTTCGCAATTCCGTAAGGGCGGTATTTCGCAACACTTGGCTTTACCCTAATTCGCTTCTCTCTCGCCATCAAAGTTCTGCAATTACGAGATTGAAACGCAAGTTTCATGCACTAAAGGTTCTATAAGTTAACTTTATCAACCCGGGCGCCATATGATATAATAGGTAATCAGGATTGGAAGAGTCGTTTGCATTTTTGGGTAGGTGAATAGCAATGAATATATAATCTACGTGTAAACAGTAAAAAGAACTTGCGTAGGAGATGTCTGGATATAGATAAGTCACTGTTTATTTTTTGTGCTGTTGAGTTCTGTCTAGACATTTTTTTTTCCGCTCGTGCTCACCTAACAGAGTCACGTGAGACGCAGCTTCTGTGAGGGATTCGACAAGGCCACGTTGATCGTTCCTTCGTAATCATTACTGACATTCCAATGTTTGGTATCTGCATGCCGCGTTTTACGTTAACGGTAAAAAGATTATTAGTTGCTGAGGGGGCAGCTGTATATGCATATGCGTATGCGGCAAATAAATCAGTCTACAGTAGAAGAACAGGAAAAGGACACAACGTTTCTAGCGAAGTAAAGAAAGGAAAGAGCACATACCAGAGAAACTTTTGAACTGGGCTAGGGTTAGCAAGTTGTTGGTGATTTGGGACGGAACGACGGTGCTTGTCAAAGCGCTCGTAAAGATGTGGTTTTTTTGTGCCCAGTGCATTGGCAAGGTAAGTTACGTGTAGCCTGTTTTTTACATTCAATTAATAACATTAGGTCGTTCTTTTTTACTGGTTAAAAAGATATATTTCTTTTGACCTTCTTGAAAGAAAGGGCACGTGAGGCAATGTGGCTGTTTGCATTTGTAAATGCTAGAGGTTGGTGAAGTGTATCACTAAATAGTGAGAGATGTGTAGGAAATAAGTTGTTGACATCATTATTTGCTGTTGTTTTGGGTGAGTAGTGATTAAAGTGAAGTGTGGAGAATTTCAGTTTCAAACAAGTGAAATGTGACGTTTTTGTTATTAAACAGACTCAACATTGTTAACTGCTTTTGTGTTAGAATCACTCTTTAAGCCGGAGGGGCCTGTACGCCCTTTAGGTTTACGAACGTTTCGTCGTAGTTAAGGTTGTCAGTCAATTCAAACAGTCACGATGATCGGATCCTATGGGAGTAGGGACGGAAGAGGGTTTATATGTTTCGACCGTGGTTTTCTTGGGGACAGTACAGGGGCAGGTTATTGCAATGTCACTGCTGTGGTTCAATTTTTATTTTCCTTTGTTTCCTACCCATTATCATACATTACCATACACAAAATCAAAGGAAAATACAAATTTCATTGAACCAAGGATAAAACTGAACCACAACATCACCACCATGTTTACTTGAAAGTAATAGGCGACCCCTTTAAAAAATGGTGGGCCGACCGATTGCTCTAGGCAACAATTTTCAAGAGGATTTTCGGCATTATCCGGAGCAAAATACCCCATATGAAAAGTGAAAGCAAATGGGAAAGCCCTGCAAGTCTCGATTCAAATGAACTGGACACTGAAAGGCTCAAAGCTGCTCAAAGGAAAGAACACTGTAATTGTTCCAGGAGAGAATATAGCATTTTCCTCCAAGAGAAGGCTTATTCGAATGTCGGCAACTGATAAACTGACGAGGAATATATTTCGGGCCTTAGAGTTCCTGACGCTTTTTGTAGCCTTTTCTTGATAAACGTGGAAAGTAAATTACAGTATGACTGTGAGTTTATTTTTGAAGGCTGTGTATAACTGAAACATTCGTGTTTGTACGTATGTTTTCTGCCCGCGGTTTTCCGGACTTCTGCTTAAAGTTCAACGAAACTGAAGAAAGCATGCTATTTCGAGCAAGGACATTCGAGTCGGCCGCATGTAAGGGACCGGTTATTAGTTCGCAGTTGCTATAGCAACTGAGAACTATTGGGGCTGTCCTGGCGTAAAGAGTCGTGTTAGTGTGTTAACTTTTTGGCAACAAGCCCACAAAGCCATTCAAAGTAGAATCCTTCGAGGTGTAATAGACAAGTTTTGAGGGGCTTTTAACCAAGTTTTGCGCAGTCTCTATGGATGAAGAATTAATCGGAGTGTTTGGATCCTCGAAAATATCGTAGATTTTGATTTGCAAAGACAACGCAGGAAGGAATCGGAAGGAAAAGTTTACTCAGGGGCATGTTAGGACTCGCTGGTCTTCAGTTTAGGTTGGCGTTCGCCAGCGGGTTAGGAACAGCTGGATGAGGAAAGAAATTGGTTGTTAAGTTTAGTTGCTGTCGAAAAGATGGCAAAGAAGTCTTTGTGTGTTGATGTTTCTGATCTACAAGTGGAAACATTTCTTTATGCATATTAAGTTGTCTGGGGGAGATAATTGGTCATAATTAATGAAGTCCACGAAAGGCGATTGTGTACGGGTACGGGTTTAAGTTATAAACTACCAAAAAATCATCCACACCTTACAGAGTTCAAGGACTTTATTGACAGAATTTAGTTTGAGTCTTATGTGGTTTACTTTGAGCTGATAGATAGTGTATGTTGCTCGGAATTATCGGCCAGTCAGGATTTTCCCCGTACGTGCGTATTTAATAAATTTTAAAAATATTCCATGCATCATTGCCAGAAGAGTCCTGACTCTTCCCCGTTATAAAGCTCTCCAGAATCGACCGTTATTGAAGTTTTCTTGGTTTCTGTATTTCATGTCCGCAGTTTAGTTTCGTAGTTCCCACAGTTGAATGTATTCGTGGTTATGACATTGATGTGACGATTTACTCGTTATTCTGAACTTCCCAAATGATGTTTGTTCTTTGATGATCACCAGAAAGATTCTTGAAATCCTTGTCATTAAGCTGGAAAAATGTTTCGTGTTTTCTCTCGCTTAGCCTTTTAGCATGATCACGAAAGCTATTTAAATTTGATGTTCATAATTCAATTAGTAGAATGTTTACACAGGTGTAATGTTGGCATGATTTCTGACACGAAAGTAAAGTTTTGTCAATCACAAGTTTTTAAATAAACTCAAACAGCTTATATACACGCAAAAACTAGCCGAACGTCTGTTTCTCTTTAATTATGTAAGTATTCTTCTACATTCATTCTGTTATTACGAAAAAAAAAGAGATTCCCAGACTTATGATAGCATATTTCTTTTCAAATGCCGGACTACGTTTTCGTGGTCTCCCCGTTATTCTTTAATTTTGAGCTCCCTGTTACCTATTTAATGGTGACGCTCTCTATCATGCAACCAAATCCTGCTCCTGATAACACTGATATACACTGAACAACAAAGACAGCAGAGACAAAATAGAAGTAACATCTAAAAAAGAACTGCGAACTATCCGAACGGATCCGCTCGTTATTTACAGGGAGTACTGGGTTGGATAAAGAAAAAATACGGGGTATGGAAGAAATTTACACAAACCTGGCAGGGGTATGAACGTTTCAAAATGAAAACAAAAGGGGTATAAGAAAGTTGCTGTTAATAATAATTCTGTACCCCCTGTTTTCTGTACGTCCAATTATATCCAGCATGCTCCAGTTGTTTAACGGTTTTTTTTTTGAGGAGAGACCACAAACTGTTGAGAACTGTATATGAAAAAACTTTCAAATTTCCCCCTAATGAGAAGTCCGATTTAACATAAGTTCTATTTCTACGACAAGTGTTCAGTCGTCACAGCTGTCTCCGCAATCAGAGCGCGACAGCGAGCAGCCACAAATCGGCAGAAAAATACACGAAATGCCCATTATTACGACTGGAAAGACCTGGCGGAGTCAGGCGGTATTCAGAACCTCTTTATAGAAAACTGGATATTTACTTAAACCATCACCACTTGTCAACAAGTGGGAAAGAGGGTTTGAAAGTGTGTGGAATCGTTGTACATATTCTAAAACAGGACATGGCTGAAAATCGTAAGTAATATGATGTGCCGCGTAGCATTCTGTAATGAAATAGTAAACATGTTAAGTGTATGTATGAGGGCTAGAAGTGAGCAATACTGCCTACATAATTTCCCCCCGGCCAAAGGCCTGAAAGAAGAAATTAGAATTGAGAACCCGGATCGTGGGTTGAAATCCATCTTGGTTGTCATTGCTAATTTCTTCTTTCGGGCTTATGGCCGGGGGAAAACTATATAGGGCAATATTGCACACTTCTAGCACTCATACATGCACTTAACATGTTTACTACACTATTTTTTTTATAAGAACCTTTTTAAAGGACGTTGAGGCTGAAATTGACCCAGGTTTTAAGAACATACTAAGAACGTACCCAAGCTGAGACTAAGAGACAAAGCAGTAATTTTGTTCAGCTTTGCATCCGTTTTTGCATCGAACTAAAAAATACATCAAGAGTAACAACAAGAATTTCTATCGAATCACATTTTCTTTGTTTTGTTTTGGTTTTTTAATGTAGAACTCAGGCTATATTTTCTTTCTTTCTCAACTGTGGAAGAGTAATAAAGTGAATTTTGCTAAGAAGGAAAAAACAACAACAGCATGTATGTCAAAGAAATTTGACATGGTACAGCGCACAATAGGCGTTTTAAGGTTTCCTGGTCACGTTTATATCAGTTTTCTGAACTTCTATACCATGTAATTTAAGAACATTCTAAGAACATTTTAGGCTCAAAACATGAAAAAAAAAGAAGGGTTCAGCCTCAGCCGCAAAATTAGACGTTCTTATAAAAAAAGAGTGTATTTCATGGCTGAAAATGTACGAGACAGCGATTCCAAATCGAGCGAAGGACGATCTAGTGAACAGAGACAGAGATTCTGAGGCTGACGAAAGTAGCGACGCGGCGGATGTCGTTCTTGCATCTGTGATTGACTATGAAGAAGACATTTCGGATAAAGAGAGTTCCAGCCAAGAGTCTGAATGAAATATATAAAATGTTTAATAATAGGTGAGAATATATTTAAAGAGTATTTTGTATTAAACGGAGGAATCGGTCAAATTGTACTGAAAATGCCTTCAGATTTAATTTTTTTAACGATGGTATGAAAATGTAGGTCAAAAATCACACGGGGGGACAAAAATTTTGCACATTGATCTTTACGGGGTTTGGAACAAAAAGGAAATAAAAGAGTTTCTTTTGTTTTCTCTAGCTCCGCACTCCCTCAGTGAATAATGACCAGTCCCTAAATGCGGTATGCAAATTTGTGTTCTACTCCACTGTAACTCGAACAATTTCGAAGGAAGGTAGTTGTCTAGCATTATGTATTTAAGGCTTGATTTAGCCACGAAAAACGTATGCCTTCAAATTAAGATATTGCTGTTTTTTTCTTTTTCCTTTTTTTTCCCAGTGAAATACCCAACGCTCGGTTCATCCTTTTTAAATAAAAAAATAGTTAATTGCTAAGAATTCAGAATTAAGTTCGTTCGGAAGAGTCACGATAGAACGTGATTCTTCTATAATTCTCCTTTTCACGGAAAACATATGCAGACATCTCACACGCGACTTCTTTTCATCATTTAGACGTAGACGTAGAGGATTTGGAAGTGTGTGGAATCGTTGTACATATTCTAAAACAGGACATGGCTGAAAATCGTAAGTAATGTGATGTGCCGCGTAGCATTCTGTAGTGAAATAGTAAACATGTTAAGTGTATGTATGAGGGCTAGAAGTGAGCAATACTGCCTACATAATTTCCCCCCGGCCAAAGGCCTGAAAGAAGAAATTAGAATTGAGAACCCGGATCGTGGGTTGAAATCTATCTTGGTTCTCATTGCTAATTTCTTCTTTCAGGCTTATGGCCGGGGGAAACTATGAAGGGCAATATTGCACACTTCTAGCACTCATACATGCACTTAACATGTTTACTACACTATTTTTTTTATAAGAACCTTTTTTATAAGAACGTTGAGGCTGAAATTGACCCAGGTTTTAAGAACATACTAAGAACGTACCCAAGCTGAGACTAAGAGACAAAGCAGTAATTTTGTTCAGCTCTGCATCCGTTTTTGCATCGAGCTAAAAATTCATCAAGAGTAACAACATGAATTTCTATCGAATCACATTTTCTTTGTTTTGTTTTGTCTTTTTTAATGTAGAACTCAGGCTATATTTTCTTTCTTTCTCAACTGTGGAAGAGTAATAAAGTGAATTTTGCTAAGAAGGAAAAAACAACAACAGCATGTATGTCAAAGAAATTTGACATGGTACAGCGCACAATAGGCGTTTTAAGGTTTCCTGGTCACGTTTATATCAGTTTTCTGAACTTCTATACCATGTAACTTAAGAACATTCTAAGAACATTTTAGGCTCAAAACGTGAAAAAAATAAGAAGGGTTCAGCCTCAGCCGCAAAATTAGACGTTCTTATAAAAAAAAGAGTATTTCATGGCTGAAAATGTACGAGACAGCGATTCCAAATCGAGCGAAGGGCGATCTAGTGAACAGAGACAGAGATTCTGAGGCTGACGAAAGTAGCGACGCCGGATGTCGTTCTTGCATCTGTGATTGACTATGAAGAAGACATTTCGGATAAAGAGAGTTCCAGCCAAGAGTCTGAATGAAATATATAAAATGTTTAATAATAGGTGAGAACATATATAAAGAGTATTTTGTATTAAACGGAGGAATCGATCAAATTGTACTGAAAATGCCTTCAGATTTAATTTTTTTAACGAGGGTATGAAAATGTAGGTCAAAAATCACACGGGGGGACAAAAATTTTGCACATTGATCTTTACGGGGTTTGGAGCAAAAAGGAAATAAAAGGGTTTCTTTTGTTTTCTCTAGCCCCGCACTCCCTCAGTGAATAATGACCAGTCCCTAAATGCGGTATGCAAATTTGTGTTCTACTCCACTGTAACTCGAACAATTTCGAAGGAAGGTAGTTGTCTAGCATTATGTATTTAAGGCTTGATTTAGCCACGAAAAACGTATGCCTTCAAATTAAGATATTGCTGTTTTTTTCTTTTTCCTTTTCTTTCCCAGTGAAATACCCAACGCTCGGTTCATCCTTTTTAAATAAAAAAATAATTAATTGCTAAGAATTCAGAATTAAGTTCGTTCGGAAGAGTCACGATAGAACGTGATTCTTCTATAATTCTCCTTTTCACGGAAAACATATGCAGACATCTCACACGCGACTTCTTTTCACCATTTCGACGTAGACGTAAGAAAGATGCCCTTGTGGTTTTTTTCGGACCTAAACCCAATACATTTAGCCACAGTCGTCATGGTTAAACTAAAAGTCTACCGAATTTGCATGTCAAAGTATACTAAATTTATTATAGACATTGTAAATACATTATTTTAATTTTTTTTTCAGTCAAATACGCAACGCTCGGTTTCCTCCCCATAAACGTTATTAAAAAAAATTCTACGCACCTGGCAGCTAGATGAAGAGGCGTCCATAGGTCCTCACTCGTTCTTATGTTAATATCTGCCCCATGATCTACAAGAGTGTTTACGATTCTGCCAAAATTGTATTTGGCTGCGACATGAATCAGGGCGAAGCCGTGTGGACCGCTTGTTTCATCGATCGAGCGCTTGTCTGTCAGGGAGGAGAGCTTCTCTTCGACTAGATCAATTTCATCTTCACGGATGGCTTCAAACAGCTTCAGAGCATGAGGCGATATAGACAGTGCGACCTCGCTGCTTTTAAGGGCGCGATCTTCAAAAAGAAACGATGTAAGAGGCTGGGTATCCCTCGCAGTCTCAGTCTTGACTATGACTTCGACCAGAGGTACCTCGCATCGTCCACCAGAATCTTTCTCGTCCCTTCTAAGCTTGAAAGGGTTACAGCTTGCACTTCGTCGCTTTATTTCGTCACTTTTCCTCATCGTTTAATGTTTTGCAAATTCTTGACAACAACGTACTGAAAGATTAGGCAAACGGGGAGATCGTTTTAATAGAGGACAGAGAGCAGAAGTAATTGATACGCCCAAGTGTCAAGACATCCTCTGTATTTTAATTTGTATGCAGCAATTCACCACGCAACAACAAAAATGTCATGCCTGTTTTCACGCAAGCACCTTGGTCGGTTCGGAGGCTAAAGTGACCCTTTTCAAATTTGTTCACTTTTAAGCAGTTTGAAGTTTGTCACAAAATATGTTTGTCTACATATTTTCAGTTCAAGGGAATTTCATTTAGCGAGATATAAGCAACTGAAGTTTCGTCTCCAAGGCAAATTTTGGGGGAAAATTTAATATCACAACAAACGGCTCAAATGTCGCTGCTATGATCTATTAATAATTACAAAAATAGATTTGCAGTCAGCTCAAAGGCTTTGTGTGAGCGGGATACGTTTTGAACCTGAAAAAGTAGCGACAACAGCAATAAAAGTGATTCAAATCATTTGTGAGCTTCAAGTATAATAATTAAAAAGCATTGCTATAGCTACTTAATATGGAATGAAAACTATTTTAGTAAATTCAAATAATGCCTTTAATACAAAGGCAATAAATTACGGGAAGAGGGTAGTGTCCTCCAATATGTGATACAAAAACAAAACATTTCCGATTTGCTTCCAAAAATATGCCAGAGGGAAAAGTAAACCACTGATTTCAGCTTGTGCGACTAGAATGTGTGCATCGATCGCTAGTCTGGGGGAAGATTTGAAAATAAGTCCAAACCAAGAAATTCCCAAATGATCCAAAATATTTGCTGTTCGTGGCAAAGCAGAGGGTCCCAAAATAAAGCTAAGGGTTTATTTTTGCGTAAAAAAAGGGAATATTTTGCCTTTGGGTATATTTTTATTAATGAATATAGTATTGTACTGTATAGTTTAATGCATCTATAGTTTGATGAAGAGCTACTCATTCTCGAACATCAGTGCAATGAGGCCATTTGCTCAGCGCTTTTGACATCAAAGTTCACTGAATCATTTCCGCGGAGTTTCGGTATTTTACTTTACTGCGGCACCATAAACAGCATAAAAACAATCGCATCCTTCCTCCGAAACAAGGGACAGGTTATTGTTTCTTTTTTCCCATTCAAACCTTCTTTTTCATGCACAGCTTTACTGAGCTCCCTATTCTAAATGCTGCCATTTCTAAGTTCAGTCTTATATGTTGCAATCAAAGTTGGTTATAGACAATAAATTCGCGGCCGCTGTGTATCAGTTGTTCAGATGCCACTTTCAACTTTTCAGTTGTTCCAAGGAATATGTTCAGCCTTATCATAGGATATTCAATTCTTCTGAAGCTAAAGCTTAATTAGACACTCATTTTGTCGATGTAGGAAAAATAGAGACATCTGTAGTTATAATTTTAGACCTCCTTGGGTATTTCAACATCTTAAATTCACGGTCTATTAATATCACTGCCACCATTATTTCCAAAAAAAAAAAAAAAAAGAGAAGAAGAAGCCCGACTAGCTAGGTTCTTGTGGAAAAGATTCTTTGAGTACTGGTTTTTTAAAGGCTCATAATTCTTTAACGCTAACTCTGGGAACAGATAGAGCAAATTGTAATTAAACATGTTAAACTTTTAGATTTTAGATCACTTGATGTCAAACTGAATTATGCAAAAATGAGGGTTGGTTATTACGAGCGGCGGTTCAAAGAGCAATATTTGGTGTGTTAACTAAATTATTGTGTTAAGAGAATTTGTTGATGTTTCTTCAATACTTAAAAACATAGAAAAGCCGACAGCAATAAGTCGTAGGAGCCAACTTAACATGTTAACCACCCCTTCATGTGTATTGTAGTTTGATAACGCCTTATAGTGTATGAACCGCCCAAAGTTGTAGGAAGTTTATCTTTAACAGGGTAACTAACTTGTCAATGATAGAACGGCCTAGAACAATAATTAGCTCATTGCTCATTGATTAGCTCATTGCTCAATAATTAGCTCATTGATTAGGGTTAGTCGTCGAAAGATTACGTCATCTACGAAGAGGTCGGCATAGATGCACGTGCTTCATCTAGTTGTAAGCGGTTCTTCGGATATGTCCGACCGGGCTATACTTGCCGAGGTTACACTAGTGCGGTTACCCCGGTGGTTACACCGCCGGGTGGGGACGCCGGTAACAATGATCCAGTCCTGTACGTGTTTGTATTAGTTTAATACCAAGTGGTTACGTTCATTGGTTAGAGTTTGGGTGATATCTTGGAGCAAGAGAGGATAAATGCTTGGAGAAATCCCACTTATTAAAATTACTGTTGGAGCCAAGTACTGAGTACTCTCTGAGTCTAGTCTTGCCGATTTCTACTGTATAGTTCCCGTACTTCCGCAGCCAGCGAGTGTCTCGAGCTCCCCCAAGTTCGAGAAAGCCGTTGCAAGAATTAGAGAAATTATCCAGATAGCCTAAAACTTTGTTATTACATTATCAGTTATTTTATTAGTCCAGTATTGATTTGTTATGTTAATCATATAATTTCTTTGTGGCAGTTGATGTAAATATAACCTTTCCAAACATTTGTAGGTTTACAGTAAATATTTCGGCCCTATTTAGGTCATTCATTGATGGCCAAAACTACCCGTAGGCCTTTTTTGTCATTTTACATTTTTAGTTTTGAGCATTTAGCGCTTGGCAATTTGTATATGTCAGGTGATAGTTATATCAAACAATATAAACATTACATAAATTTGTGCAGCTGAACTTCTTATCACAAACTTGCTGAAGAAGGAACACCGTCTTTAAAATCCTCACATCTCTAGAGTCAAAACTTACATCCCTAGCTTAACACTGTTCTATTTTTTGAAGCCAAGAGTAGTCCACTGTTATTCGGCGTCCAAGAATATATTGTTTATTACAAAGCGAGCTCAGGTCTACAGGCGATTATCGCTTACGACCCTCTCGTATTTAAATCAAATGTTAAGAAGTCAATTAATTATGTTAATTGAATAACAAATATTATTTTGTAGCAAGGGGAGATGGCGCTAGATGGTTTCGGATAAAAGAATTGAAGATTAAGTTTGGTGTATTTACTTGTGCAAAATTTTGTCTTTCTCAAAATATCTAGGAGCTGAAAGTCCGATAGAGAATTCGAAGTCGTTAGATGTCAATTCATTGAGTTGTCCCAGGACAGCTTCTCTTTAAATTTCAAAACGAAGACGTCCGAAGGCTATTTCAAAGATAGTAGCAACATCCCATCACCGAAATATCCCAAAAAACTAAAACACCAAAATATCTAAATATCTAAACTAAGCCCCACATAAGCTCAAAAAATATGTTCACACCTGAAATAAGCAGTATATAATTATGTATACCTGTAATAACACGTAAATATGGGGAATTTACTCTCTTACCCCTTTATCCTCTCTTGGTTAACCTAAGCTTGACTCTTTAAACTTCAAAATGAAGAAGTCCGAAGGCTATTTTTTCAAGATATTAGCAACTTTTTCATCACCAAAAGATCTCAAAACAGTAAAACACCAAAATATCTAAAACAACTAAGTCCCAAATATGTTCAAAAAGTATGTTCATTCCAGTAATAACCAGAACTTCTGCAGTGTGATACTGCACAATTTTTGTATTACCTTTGCACAGTATGGTTGAATACCAAACCAGTGGATAGTGTTTTTCGCGCTCTGTGATTTACTACTCCAACTCGGGACACTATTCGCTATTCACCTCACAGCATCGTTCTGGATTTCGTGCGCGAGTTTTTCCTCATTTCTCAGGAGAAAAGGAGTAGTTGGTGCTGGCTATCCACTGGTTTGGTATACACTAAAACTATTATTCACCTCAGTGTAGGTGAATAGTGGTAGTTATTTACCTCGCCAGTACGCGGTTCGGCAAATTTCCACCACTATTAATTCAGCTCCACTTCGGAGAATAATTGTTAAATACATCCGAAACGATTGGTACGATGGAAAAGTGTTGTCCAGCCGCAAGGTAATGACATAAATGTAACCACGTTGGACGATGTTATGCGAAGTAGCCGAAAGAACGCAATACGCCTTTCACATTGTCCAACGTGGTTACATTTATGTCATTATCTTATGTTCAACAGTGTCGAATTATGTTACATGTAGATTCGCACCTTAAACAAATTTTGGTTAATGTAAATCCAAATGTAAATCGTCGCCTATCAGTGGTAATGTTACATCTCTTCGAAATCGCCGAATGATTACCGGCAGTTTAGATGGGCTATGTCAAACTGACGCTAAAACCACTCCCGCCAAAAATTGTCTATGTGAACGGTCTTTTCCACTACATCCCAGTTTCACAGAGAGAATCTATGGGTTTTTCTTCTCAGTTCCCAATTCAACCCTTATATCATCTGTTTGCTGTTCATTTTCCTTTTGTCCATCATCCAAGCAATCAGCTTCCCACTGATCTTCGGTTTCTTCCGGCAACTTAATCGTGGGGTCGATTGTCACAGCGAGGGTTCTGAGAAGCTTGTTCATTGACTTGATCGTTTTCTTGTTCTTCATTATCTCGGCTTTCAAATCAGCGATTTCAGACTGTTGGCTCTCTTCGTTTGTTGGTTCTGAGCTAACTTCGGGAAATCTCGCCTGTAGCCACTGCATCACCCTGGCAAAATATAATGGCAATAATTAAGTAAGGTTGGAATCGTAGGGAACTTGTAGCTAGTTCGTCAAAGGGCAATGAAAAATCTAGGAGAGGGTAAAAACTTCGATAGAATCTGAGTGCTCGCCTACAAATCAACAACTACATACTCACTGCAGGCTATGTTTAAAGCATATTCAATAAGGGAATTCAGGATCTTAAAGTGCTACTTCGATGAAAATTTTTTGTTTTGTTTTCAACTTTTTTAAACTTCAAACTGTTCAATAGATGCCATATTATATGAATCGCTATAAATTAGATCGATATATGCTTACACGGCCCAGGAATATATGTCCGAAAACCGCGTTAAACACGTCCGCCATTACTCAGTTCGCAAAAGAGAAGCCCGCGAATTTCATGGAAGCGGTCTTATCTCTAACCACGTGAATTTTGCTCGTGACGTAGAAGTCTCAACCATCGCCACAACAAAGGCCTGATAAGAGTATAATGAAGAGTCGAAAATAGAGAGCCAAACATTGCATTATATGGATGTGTTTTCCGTCGAATTTGTCGTCCAGTTCTTTTGAGAGCGATTAAGAACAAAGTTTTTTTTGGCAAAGTCCGCGAACTCGCAGAAGTCGCGCCATACGATGACAGTTTAGAGCCTCTCGCTACCGAAGAGGAAGCCGTCTCACAATGCAAGAATTGATCAAGAAGCCGAACAAATATCCTAGTTATCCCAAATCACAAACACTGAAATCCTTCCGATAATACAACAAATTTAACTGTTTCACATGTCTGTCGTGTTGGGGTCCGTCAGCTGTTTCTTACTATTGCTTTTATTTCTTGCCAATACGGGTTAATTTGTTGTTGTTATGTTCACAGATTTGTTGCAGTATCCTGAATTGTAGTTAGAAAGATTTTACACCTAAAAATAATAAATCCTATAACAATAAGTTCTCTCTTCTATAAGAAAAACCCACATAACGCTATATGAAAGTTTTTTAATAAATATAGAGAGCCCTGAGACCAACATACATTCAGAATTTTAAAGATGAGACAAAAGGTCGAGGAAAATAAATTCACGTATTAAAACGAAGTGATGTCGCGAATCGCCCGTGTAATTGTGCGAACACGGTAATCTTACTGCCTAGTAAACAAGCAAATGCGAATTTATAGAGACAAACGCTGATTTACCATCTGAAGTCTACGTATAAACTGGAACACGCCGTCACATAGACTTTAAGAGCTCGCTACGCCGTACGTCAAGAGAAATTAATTGAGGTATAAAAGACATATTAGGAGCTGGCTACACGGTACGCGGAGAAGGATAAATTGAAATGTACGAGGGATGTTAGGAGCTGGCTACGCAGTAAAAAGAACAAGCAATACACAGCAAGGTTTGTTATGGTCGATTAAGCTCCGTTGTTGATATTTTTTACGTTATATGTAGCCGAGTGATTCAAAGAAATTTCGCGTAATATTTTCGTTTATAGAACGAGGAATACACGGTGATGTTCTCTTATAGTCCACTAGTCTATAGGAACTTCAAATAATATTCTTTCAGCGGAAGTTTAAGTGGGGAACGTTTATAGTACGCGGAATACACGGTAATGTTTTCCTATTTTCTGCTTACCGCGTACCGCGTAGCCAAGTTGAATAAAAATAGTTTCTACGTATCACGGAGCCGGCTTGGCGGCGACACAGAAAATAGTTCATGCGAAGGGGCACATATTATGCAGTTAAGCCGAAATCTGTTGGGAATTATACATGTATATGCACAAGACAACCGAGCGAAGCATCTCTTAGTTATGTGAGGAAATGTGTATCTTACCGTATATGTGATGTTAGCACAAACGGCAAATAAATATTCGCCCACCATTCGACGATCCCGCTCAGATATGATTGCTGTTTTTCTTCCTGATGGCTGGAACTGATCCTGGTTTTAAATATTTCCTTGTACCTTTCTCATAAAATGCTTGAGTAAAACATTCAGCCGTAAAATGCAGAGAGCAAACAGCTGGGTGTCCAAGAGGATTGAAGACCTTCCAGTGAACGCACACGAAGCTTTTCCGCTTAAAATAAACGTACCCACTCGTCGGTGAACTGTGAATGGGAATTTCCGATTCATCGATGCTTTCTTTGCCGTAATCTTCAACAACAGAGCGCCGACCACGCATACTTCAGCTCAAAATCGAAGAAATGAATCTTGCGAACCCTCACACCTTTCCAAATGCATAAGAAAGTAGCCACGTTTGTTTTGTTGTGTTGAGACTTCTACGTCACTTCCTCCCTGGGCCAACTCGGCCCAACTCGTCCCGGTCATTTTTGAATTGAGTAATGCGGCAAGCCGAACTCGAAAATTACAGTTAAAATAATCGGACTTCCCGTACGAATTTCGACTTAAAACTTTGCAAGGTGAGTAATATGATCATAGTAGCACTTTAACATAAATCATGCTGTTTCAAATAAATTATAACAGGTAACTTCAGGCGAAATAAATTATGTCAGGTCAATCTATCGGGCGTTACACACAAGTGCTGGGAAGCCACGTTGATTGGTATAACTCGGGGTACCTAAACAAGCAACGAAAGACACTGAAGGGGAAGGAACGTGTGTCACTAGACCGTTTTGCTCGAGCCAAAATAAACTGGACGTAACATGAGTTCCACTGTACTTGATCTTTTTTTTTAACACCATAGAGTATATCCCAAAAAACTAAAACACCAAAATATCTAAATATCTAAAGTAAGCCCCACATAAGCTCACAAATTATGTTCACACCTGAAATAAGCAGCATGTAATTGTGTATACCTGTAATAACACGTAAATATGGGGAATTTACTCTCTTACCCCTTTATCCTCTCTTGGTTAACGGTATGAGTGGCGTGCGGTCAATTTAAACCTTCCCCCCAACTCAACTTTACTTGTTTATTTTATTTGATTTTTAGAAACACGACACTGAACTGTATTTTTTTGACGGCATCCCGCTAAAATATTGAAATTACGCTTTACCATGTTACATTGATAGATGCCACCAAACATAAATTAAATAGGATAACAAAGATAGTACAGAACGAAACAGAACATGCAGGCAGTTTGGAAATAAAGCACGGGATTGCAAGGTCGCAAATGGATTACAGGTTGTTAAAAATTAGCATTCTGGTAGGAATTTGAGTCGTATAGTTGTTATTTTGTGTCTCAAGTTTAAATTTCCTTGCTTTCCACGCTTTGGGCGCTTTTTCGTCTTATTTCAACTGCTTACAGCAAGTTGCTGAGTTCTGTTTTTTTTTTCAGTTATTTTTCGAAGACGAAGAAAATTGTCGGACGCTGGTCAGTGACTAACAGTACTGCGACAGACAATCAAATGAACTGAAGTGAATGCATTTGAACTGATTTCAGACCTGTGCAATCTGCCGGGTTTCTTGTTGGGCTTTTCAACATGAACCACTTGGTAAACAGCTCTGTTGATGAACTTAGGATATGATTCCTCAATTTCAATGAGGTACTCAAGCTGCATACCCAGCCTTTTGATCGTGGTATACTTTTTCATCGTCTCGGTATCTCCAACGGCCAGACCGACCTGCAAGAATATTGACTCAATTGATTACAATTTACCAATCCCAAGGATAGAACAAACTGCGCTAAAACAAAGCTAACACCAGATATATATATATTCAAAAGAGGATAATGCATGATCAGAACACTCCTAACAAAATTTAGTTGTCAAATAAACAAGAAAACCTGTAGTTTATCAAAGATGGGTCCTTTTAAGCTGGAGTTAATTTGTGAGCCGACAGGTTCATGAGCCTCTGAGGAAGTAAAAACTAAGTCCACCCGGCCCTATGTCGACCGGGATCATTACTCCGTTCTAGTCTAAAACAAGGTATGAATTTGGGGTAAATGTCTCAGTGAAGCTCTATAAAAACCAAAGGCCTGTCTTAAATAGAGTAGCAAAATCAGGGATTTTTGTCTTCTAAAAACAGGGCCAGGGTTTAAATACCTGGGTAGCACCTCCCTACCTGAGCATCTGTTGAGTACCCCCCTCCCACCAGGGCCAATTCCTTACCATAAGATTCATCAGCGCGATTGACAACAAAACCAAACACAAAAAGAGGAATAGAAAAGCCATCTGGTGTAACGGGTTTGAAGATTCCTGGCTTTCATCGTCGTTTTTGGGAGCCGGAGCGAAAGATCCGTAATCCAGTTCTCCAATCATCATAACCAGTACACGGAGCAGGGAATGGTGCACTTGTCCAATCTGCAATGATAATGGGATATAACATCTCGAGTTTCAGCTTTTAACCATTTATTCCCTCTGGGAGAGAGTCTCGTGTTTCAATTAAACCTTAGCGTAAACTCGTTTCCTACGCGCGGGAAACGACTGCATTTGAACTCGCTGGGAGCTGATGGTTAACTCGAGCTCAGTTCATGGTACAAGAGGAGCTCATAACTCCGAGCGTACAACTCCCATACTAAGCCTAAGTCACAGCGTTTTTACAGGCCAGGTTATTTTTAGACAGGAGTTTAGATTACTATTTCCCACGAAAATTTCAGTTTAGTTCCGCATACTGGTATCGTCCCTCCATCGTTCTTTCTTCTTCTAAAAGGCCCGATTTATAACTCAAGGCATAACGCGCGCAAGGTTGATAAATAAACTGTTAAGCTTGTGATCGCTTAGCAAGGCTTCTTTGGGAGTCTGGATTCGAGGGAAGTTCAATCTAAAAATAAACTGGTCTGTAAACCGCCGTGACACGAATATATGGCAGTTGCTCGCTCCGGTTTATGGGCCCTTGGTTGCAATGAACCTTCGTCTGCACGGACCTCAAATATCTACAAATTTCAACTACAAGAAGCAGAAAATCCATGTATTTGGAAGTTTCGCGGATTCGTTTGGTCTAATTGTTACTTCTTTACATCTCACAGTAATTTTTGCCTTGATTTTCTTCTTCTACGACCTCTAAGTCTAAGTAACTGAAGCTGCAAAAAGTTACCAACTCAGCTAACAAGGTAAATTAGTCATCGGAAAGAAATGGAAAGCTGCCTGCGTAAAAGAATCATCGGATTGGTAATCAACGAGTCTATGTTAATCGATGACATTAGTTAAATAATATTGATTAATATCGGTAATAGGTGATTAATCGATAACCACACCAAACTGCTTGCTTGATAGTCATTAGGATGAAGTCTTACGTGGATGGATAGCCCCTATCCTACGAGTGTAATTCTATTACCGCGTAGACCGGGCTTTCATGGCTGCTATGTCTTGTTGTTCTTGGGAAGGAGCTGTACGGTTAACAAGGGCTCACGGAAATAATCACAGTATATCAATAAAAGGGCATCGAAGGCACCTTTGACTGGGTTAAATAAGCAACCGGGAATTTTTTGTAAGAGCTGGAGAGAAGAGAATCACCAACTGGGGGCGAATGCTTGTCTAAGCCCCGGCACTTCTCTAGTGTTCAGCACTCAACAATGGCCGAGGGACAATTAATTATGTTTCTTTTTATTATGTACGCGCCTGACGCAGAGAACGTAGATTACGGAAATATAATGAACTCGATGAGATAAAAAACGGCATACATTTTCAGCATCTTTTTCTGGTAGACACTCTGTGTGCCAATTGCCTATCGTACAATTTGTATTTCATTTTTAACTTTCAAATCTAGTTTCAACTATTCTCTTATGCATCACTTTTATAATTAGTCATGCATCATTTCTAGCGTTTTGGTTCGGGAAAATGAGCAACCGCTCCCTACATTTTCGACCTAAATAAATCATTAATTTATTACAATTTATTTTCACTGCAAACGGGAAGACAATACTACGGAAAATATGTGTTCCTGGATGCCTCCTTGATAAAATGTCGGTGTTACGGAAGTTAAATGCTAAGTTATACAACGAGAGGCAGGACTCACAAAGCACTCCTAAGTTAAGATGTCAGTCCTATCTGTTGTTTGAAAGTCAAATCTCGAGCGTACTAGGAAAGCTACACCCCCATAGTACAGAAAGGGGTGGGGTAGATGGATCCCCCTTGGGTTTTTGCTGCGTTACAGCGCGATTTCAAAAAAGATTCAGTACCTTTAGTAACTTTTAGTAGAAAGCCTGGTGGCCATCTTGGATTTTACCCCAGACTAGAAATTTATCAAAAAACGGCTGACACTTGAAATTTTTTTATGTTACAGTAGACATCTAGAATATGACTTAATTAAACACTTTGCTGCTTTTTTGTTAACATTGTGTTTTTCTCACCTAAAAAACAAAAACACGCGTTGTCACTCAATAAAGGCTTGGCCACCTGCTACTTATGGTGTCATCTCGTAACCATGGCAACCTATTCTCGTCAAGCTTGTATCAAAGTGTGTCTAAGGGACATGTGTACAACTAATGAACACGGCAAGAACTGATAAGAAATCACCTTGGAAAAAATCAAGAAAAACCTTATGGGGATGGGGAGGGTGGCATCCTCTAAATTCGGCCCTTTGTCCTTACCTTTTCCTTAAAAAGAAGGTAAAACACCAGTGCAAACCCAAAAAGGAGGAAGACGAACACAACCATTACTTGGAAAACCGTCTTAGTCACCTCAACATACATTGAAATGTACGTGCCGAACAATCGGTATCTTCTGAGAAACAGCATCATGTTCGCGTAACAGACGAAGATCGCCATCACGGTTCCAATAGGAAACACTTCCGTTGGGATGTAATAAACAAACCCTTCCCTCGGGATGTAATATGGTAGCACATACAGTGCAGACAATGCAGCAGTGATGTAAAGAATCCAATCCAGGTAATTGGTCGTGTCCTTAAAGTAGTTCCAGCGTTGCACGTAAATTTGCAAAAATTCTTTGCAGATGTGCAATAAAGTGAATGCCAAGAGCATGAACAGGACTTCTGGTTCAACTTCACCTTCTCTTACCTTGACTGTGTGTACCGTCAAGAGTATCATTAGGATCAGATACGTGCCAAAGTCGAACATGTACACATATCGTCCCAACCTGTCCCATTTACGTTCGTTGAACTTCAGCGTGAGAGGGTGAAGAAGCAAGCGTTCACGCTTGTGCTGGATCATCGTCTGAATCGCGGAGAACCTTCCATTCGGCATTTTCACATCTGGATCAGGATCAATGTATTTAAAGTTGTAAGTGACAGTGTATTCTGGGTCGGATATGCTGAGGTGTTCAGAAGTGTGCACGCACTGATTCAGAACGACTTCAGCCGCTTCTGGGAAGTTCTCAATTAGGAGTGACATCGCAGTTTGACCGTTTGAAGTTTGGTGGTTTGCTAATTCTTTCCACCTAAGGGGTGAACCGGATTTGGCATTAAAAGAGCGAACGTACTTCTATTATTTTGTTCGCCTTTCGTGATCATGGTTCATTCTCAACTAACTGACACAACAACTAAAACTGGAAAACTGGAAAGCAATTACCAGTTGGAATTATGTTATAAAGATTATTAGTCAAGAAAATTGGACGCTCGTTAGAGAGTGGGTGCTTAGTATGGCGCCCCTTTGCCTTCAAAATATCCAGTTTGTAAAAAGTGAAGAGTCGAAAAGTTGATCCAAATGCAAAAAGCTAACATTGCGATATTTTAAAGAGTCGAAAAATTAAATCACATTAGTAAAAAAAACATTGAATCGAGATCAGCTGCAATGTTTACGTCGGCGAGAAACCAATTCACCTCGATTGACACATTTCGACGAGTCGCGGACGAGAAAGCGAGAGGACGCCTACCCCTTACCGCATCTGTCTATGGATTCCACCTTACCCATAGGATTGCATCTATGGTAACGCTGATGAAAATAAAATGGCGTTACGTTGGACGGATACGCAACGCTGCAGGTCTTTTCTACTCTCTTGCTAAGCTTATAGAGGAATTAGAAAGACAGCTCTGTTCAGTTTAGTCGGACAACTCAGAATACTTGTTTTGGCGGCTGAGAACGCTGTCAACTTTTGGTTTGAGGAATCCTATGGGAGTTCACCTCTAAGGCAAAATCACAGTTAGAGATCTCACCTATGTACGTAATCGTGTTTCTTTTCTTCGATCGCATTTCGAACTTCGATATTTTGTTAGTCTGCGTAACAATTGGCAGCAAGGGCTGGCATCGCGCTTTGTTTTGAAAACGAGCAGTCCCAGAACGAGAGTCCCGGCCGACCAAGGCGTGAAAGCTTTCCATAGAGACTGCGGATCCAGCTGAAGTGAAATTTCCAGAATTCTCTGTGTATCTACCGTTACGCTGCGTCGTAGAAGACATGAACTCGGGCTACCAGTGGAAGAGAAAGAGAGAGTTTTCCCAACTCACTGATACCTACCTTGATGATTTAACAAGGCAGGCATTGCAAGTTACTCCAGCTGCGGGTTTAAGGATGTGGTACAAGGATATCTAAAACAGCATAGTCTCACTGTTCAAACAAGTCGCATTCTTAACTCTCTACGAAAGGTGGATCCAGACTACAACTTTTTTAGAACTGCTCGGAGAATACGTAGACGAGCTTTAACCCTTCCAACAACCTCCTGAATGCCGAAGCTTCGCTTCGCCGTTGTAGTCGAATGTACAGGATCACACATGCTGGTAGGAGTCTTCCAGCGCAAAACAAGCAGAGTCCCTGATGTCACTGGTCAGTGTCCTCTCGCAGCATATCGCATATAATATTTTTTAGTTTTGGATAAATAAGTTTTCAATTTTCGACTTAATACTATGCATACCTTGATTAACGTTTTTGCTTTTCGAATAACTTTTCGAGTCTAGACTTCACATTTTACAACCTGGACATTTGACTGCAACGGAACACCATAGCCCAGAGAGGTTTGACCGATAATGACACAGCCTTCGAACTACCCCAAATCACTTTTACAAAACCTTTTGCCCTCAAAAAATACCGTCATTTGAAAACAAGAAGAAACACAAGGGCTCCATCCATTCTCCAGTTCCGCCTATTCAACTGATTAACTTTTCACCTTGAGAATAATTTTTTTTACACTGGCTAACCTTCTGTGCTTCACAATTGCCAAGGCAACATCAGAGGATCCCGTTTTCGCTGCTACTTCCAGACAGGCAAAACCTTGTTTGTTAACAAGCGTTAAACTTGCCCCCCTGTCCAACAGCAGACTGACAATAGCGGCATGACCTTGGCCACACGCCACATGTAAGGCAGAGTAACCGCCCACGTCTTGCAGGTCAGTGGAAGCTTTGAAGTCTAGGAGAATCTCGGCACATACCAGCTGGTTACTGGTAGAAGCCCACATCAGAGGGGTTCGAAGGTCATTATCTCTACTGTCGACTTCTGCTCCCATATTCAGAAGTGTCATACTGGCTTTCCTGTGTAAAGTGGACAAAGAAAACTACAATTCAGCAACATAAATACACAGCAAAATAACCAGCAAGGTTGACCCCTGACCAATAAAAGGAAAGCCTTTAAGATAACCTTAAAAGCGACTTCCGATGCGCTAAGAAATCTAATAGAGATTATACGTATGATTGCCTGTTTTTCTTTCTTTTTCCAGACAAGCAAAATAATTTTTCGGTATCCATTTCTAATCTGGCTGTAAACCTATCAGCCAGTCAGCCTGCCAGCCATCTGTCTATTTATTTGCTTGTTTTTCTTTGTTCCTCTCTACCCGTGTCTCGTGTTGACCATCAAGAATCCAGCATTAGGGAAATGGAGTGCATCTTCGTTACCTATGGCCTGTTTTTGCAGCACTGTGTAAAGGTGTCCGTCCCAGCTCATCTCGTGCGTTAACATTAGACATGCGCTTTGCCAATGCTTCTACATGTTTGGATGAGGACAGTTCCGCCGCTAGGTGAAGAGGTGTCTTTTGATTCTCATCTCGCATAGAAAGACGCTTCTGTTTAGATAACACGAGTTCTAAAATCTACAGAAGAAATATTAAAGAGAAACAAAATTAGCACAACATCAAACGCGGTTTTCGACGTCATCATTGCTAATTAAACATGAGGATAACCTAGAATGACTCTTGTTTGCTATTAGTGCAGTTTTCAATTAAGTGTCGAAAGTAATGCTGTGCTTGCTTTGGTTTTGCATTACTAGGCTCTCTGATTGGTTAAAAAAACTCGCGCCACTTTCTCAACCAATCAGGCGTAAAACCAAAACCAATCGTGACTTGCTCGCACGCGTTTTCCCGCGCTTAGCGCCAATTGCTTGTATTTGATTTGATTTCTGATTGGTTCATTTTGTGTTTTGTTCCTGTTGTGATTGGTCAGAGTAATTGCTTTGGTTTTGGTTTTACGACACTCATTTGAAAACCGCTCTAGTGTGGAGAAACCAAGAATAGAAGGCAATTTTATGCCCATGCAAATATGCATCATTTACCAGAACCTGACAACGAAAATTGTTGGCCAGTGAGATGGAACGTCTTGTCCTTTTGAACAAGATGACTTTATAATGTATACAATGTTTACGACTTATTGATTTTGATCGTCTGCGTATATCAATAGATCACATAAGAGAAATTTTACTTTTGACTGTCGATTGATCAACGATCAATATCATTCTAAACGATCTAATATCTTCTTTTATTTTGCAACAATACACAGGCGATTGATTCTTAAAGGTAGATGTTTGGAAGGCGGGGTATATATCTCAGTAGCCACGCTATTTCATCGAATTACCCTGACATCGTTTGTCTTAGCGGCGTAGTGCAGAGGAACTCTATCCCAAAGATCCGCTTTGTTCAAATTGTTCGCACCCGCGCGACTCTCCAGAAGCATGGCAAGCATCTTCAAATGCTCGTTCTCCACCGCGATATGAACACAGGTTTTCATGAGCAAGTCGGTTGCAGTGATATCAGCTCCAAGGTTAAGGAGGAGTCGGGCAGAGTCCACGTGACCAGCGGCAACAGCATTCAAGAATGGAGACCGGCCCTCGTCGTCACGTACGTTTAACTTGGCCTCCTTCTCCACAAGAAACTCGATAAGTTTGGTTTGGTTGAACTGAGCAGCCCTAGATACAAACAAGATTAGTCATTGGCTTTGTGGCTCACATATTTACAGCTGACGGTTGTCCTGCTAGCTTTTGCTTCCGTAGCGAAGACCAAAGATCGCAGTATGGCTTATGAATTTTCGTTCCAGGTGAAATTTTACGGGACCCTTCTTCAGACAAGAGGGCTAAGGCAGTTGAAGTTTTTAATAAAAGATATATAGTCAGTGAAACCCACATTAAAGTTCAACTGAGTAAGCGCTTATCAAATTCTCTATTAAAATGTTGATTTTCAAGGAGCAGAGAAAATTCCTACAGAACTTAGGCAACCTTGGCGTAATTCTATGCGTTGCATTTTAGAAACCATCGTAATTTTGTATGCGTCAATATTTGTCGAATTGCTTAAATTCCGCCATACCGCAGTTTAGACTGAACCCAAAAACGTTGTAATAAACGGAAATTAAATTGACTTCCATTTCGACTCTACTTCAACTCGACTCGACTCTACTTCAACAATTCAACTCGATTCCTCTACAATTTTCGAGCACATGTTCTTGAAAGTTACAGGTCACGAGACGACCATAAAAGGAAAACGACAAAAAAATATTAACAGTCCAATAAATGTCATCTACACGATTCTCATACATGTTTTAAGAAAACTATTATGAAATCCTGCGAGATCTTTCAATTTTAACCCTATTTCGCCTGGGCTTTTTTTTTTAATTTCTCAGCCGGGGCGGGGGGGGGGGGCGGCACAAAGTGCCCCCCCCCCACAGATCTCGAGAAGTATTAACGCTCTTGTGATGAGACTTGGGACGTTTTTAGTACGTCATTAGCTTAACAGATTGGTGTCATGACATGTCAATTATGCATTGTCATGACGTCATAATGGCGTCACAGACCAGCCATTTTGAATTTGAGGCCGCCATCTTGGATCCCGAGCCTGCAGTCATACAGTTGACAATGACGACATCGAAAGACATACTGCATGAATTTGTTCTAGGAAACAAACTTAATCAAAACAAGCACAACAAATTAAAGCAAAGGATTATCTTTCTCTAACAAACGAAGGGTAAAAAAACTGAAAAAAAAAGACCGAAAAACGACAGAAAATAGTCAAAATACACTCCTCAGTAAACAGTTGCTATGGAAACCTCAATCATCATAGACACGTCATTGACAAAGGAAAATTTTCTCTGATAAACTTTAGGAAAAGGCACGAGATTTGGTGGTTATTCGGCTAGCTGTTTAAAAGTTATAGCTCGTTAAAGTCAGCGCGGGCACAATGTGCCCTTTCCCCCCCTCCCCCCCAGGCTAAATAGGGTTAAGACGCTGAATTCTTCTCATGAGAAACTGCTCGTGTGTATTTTTGACAGTCATAACTTTAATCTAATCTGCACCCTTGACAACATGAGTTTTCACTCACTAAACTAACCTATGAAGAGGTGTTTTGGAGTCCTCGTCTTTCATGTTCACACCAGCTCCTCGTGATATCAGCAAATCTGCCATCTCGAGGTTTCCTTTAGTGGCCGCCAAATGAAGTGCGCTGACCGAGTTACATTTGAGAGTGTTCACATCGGCGCCAATGTCAAGGCACATCTCGGCAGTCTTGACGTCATTGTTCCAGGCGGCCATGTGCAGAACTGTGTTACCCTGCAAGTCCCCTTCCCCTACAAGTTCCTTCACGTTAATTTCGACATCTCTGTCAGCGGCTGTTGAGAAAAATCATTGCAACTCATCGGCGAGTCCAGGTTCGCTTAGAGGGTGAGGGGAGGAGAAGGGAAGGTGGATAGAAAAGAGGAAGAGTGAGAGGCCAGAGTGAACTGAAATGTTCGCGAATTGGAAACAAATTGAAGCCTTCGTTCTGTGAACAAAAAGAAAGAGGTGTGCTGGACCATTCCCAACTGATTTTAGTTTTTATCTCAGATGTCTTTAGACACTAGCAATTTCTTTAACTAGGTCTTGCTGATGCTTTCAACTGCTTTCAATTGTGTTTTAGTGGAAAATAGACCACTCGTAAAGTTCACACAAAACTACATCCAGGACTCGAGTGGCGTGTTTTCCATATCCTCATTAGTGAGGATATCGATGACGTCATTTCCCGCTTTTACACTATTGTTCATGTTGTTTGTGGAAAAATACTCATGTCTATATCATAAAAATTAAGAAAAATACGCGGTGGGTTGATGACATGATTTTTATTTTCTCGTGGTATGAAACAATATTTTACCCACTTGCTGTGCTCATTCGCAAATTATTGTCTTTACCAGTTGAAAATAAAATTCGTATTTTCGCGCTGACGTGTAGTATCCTCTATATACCAGCAGGAAAGTGCTGATGTCTAAACTAAAAAGATACACAGAGTTGTTAACAGTTCATCCTCTCACTGGTGTTGGAGAATATTTAACTTCAAAATGTGCTTACACTATTTTTATCCATTAACTATCCTACGATATTTATGCATGGAGGTGAAGGATCTTCTACATATCACATGACTCTCTTCCTACAATACATTTATGAGAATGAGATCGGACGAAGCTTGTGAAGGCTTCAGAAAAGTTGTATCACTAATACGTTAATTATTTAATAGAAACTCTCATGATAGATGTAAATTACTTCTAACCTCGCATTAAAATCATTGTCCCGACCTCTGAGTGTCCATTAAGAATAGCACTATGGAGAGGTGTCATTTTGTCCGCTGTAACTGCCTTAATGTCTGCTCCGAAGTTCATCAGCATTTCACAAACTTTTCTGTGACCTTCACTGCATGCGAGATGCAGTGCAGTTTTTCCTGAGTCATCTTTGGCATCTACCTCAACCGAAGGCTGATCCAAAAGAAGTTTAACAATCTCGTCATTCCCTCTCCATGCAGCAAGGTGCAGCGGCGTGCTTCGGTTTTTTCCTCTAAGTGAGGGATCAGCCCCTCGTGGCAAAAGAACGTCGACAATAGTACCCACTCCATTGAACCTTGGTATGTGAAGAAAATTTTTACGTAATTTACATTAAGGTTTTTTTTCGGGAATTTGGAAGGGTGATATTTCGCGACACTTAACTCCACCCGAATTCGCTTCACTGTCGTTATTAAAGTTTTGCAACTACGAGATAAACACGTACGTTTCCTGTAGTAAAGGTTCTATACCTTATGAGTTCATCATCCCGGGCGCTAACTGATATAAAAGGAAAACAGGATTGGAGGAGTCGTTTGCATTTTTGGGTAGGTGAATAGCGATACATTTTCTATGCGTAAATGGTGTAAAGAACTCGACGCGTAGATAAGTCACTGATTATTTATTTATTTATTTATTTATTTACTTATTTTACGCTAGTCTCCACCTGACGGAGTCACGTCACACAAAGCTTTCGTGGGGGATTCGACAAATCCACTCGGAATATTTCTTCATAACCATTCCTGACATTCCAATTTCTGGTATCTGCTGCCTTTTACGTTAACAATAAAAAGATTGTTATTTGCTGAGGGGTCAGCTGCTTGGGTATGCAGCAAATAAATCTACACTAGGAGTACAGCTAGGAGAGGGAGACATCGTTTCTAGCGAAGTAAAGGGAGGAAACAGCACATACCAGAGACACCCACTTTCGCTAACAAAGTGCCGAGAAGAACGCGCACGAGCAACCTATATGTTTATCTAGAAGGTGGTTGCTTGTTTGATAGGCGATTGGCTGTGATGCAGATTATTGATGTTATAGCTGGCTAGGGAATGATACGTCAGGAGCTAACCAGGAAGTGTCATAAGTGTAGCTCATGACGAGTATTTGACGCTTGCAGTTCGACTGGTTTAAGTTTGTCAATCAAGTGCTCAAGTGCGCTTCATGTATAGTTTTGTTGTATTGTCTGTTAGTAGGCATTTGTTACACAGGGATGACACAGATGTCGCTGAGAGATCGCCTAGGTAAGATGAAATGTTCTGAAAAGGGGCAAGTTAGCAGGTTGTTAGTGATTTGGTACGGAACGACTCGGACGTTGCTCTTGAACAAAGCGTTCGTAAAGATCTGGTTGTATGTGCCCAATGCATTGCATGGCAAGATAAGTTACGTGTAGCCAATTTCTTGCATTCAGTTAATAACAAAGTCTTTTTTGTTACTGGTTAAAAGATATATTTCTTTTGATATTCTTGAAGGATACGTGAGGCAATGTGGTTGTTTGCTTTTGTAAAAGCTAGAGGTTGGTGAAGTGTTTCGCTAAATAGATTCATGATTTGTAGAAAACAAGAAATTCTGAAGAATTTACAGGCGGCGCATAGTCTCTCACCCCCTCCCCCCTCCCCTTTTCTTAAGTAGTTCGTGGTTTCCGGTGACCTGTTATGGACAATTTGCACTTCCGGTATGTAAGGAATTAAATGTATGTATGCAACTTGAGAACTTTGTTTGTTTGTAACCAGTGACCTCTGTACGACTCTTTCAAATCATTCCTAAACCGTGATATCGTTAAGCTACAACAGGCGGAAACGTTTTATGCTCAAAAAACTGACTTTATTCGGGTAAAATAAAACAGCTTTTACAGGATGCAATTCATGGGTAACCATCAGTCAACACGATGCGATTGTCACAAGGCGAGAACACTTCTGAGAAAGAAAGGAAAAAAACATACCTATGCTTTGAAACACTAAGTTGCACATGCAGAAGGTTCCTACGACTCCTTTGGCGTACATGCTCGGTAAAAAAGAAGAGAGAATTTACAAAATCCTTTCTCGTTTGATGGGAAACGTGATCATAATGGCGTCCCTATCACGCTGGAATTTGACCTATCAAAGATTCTTCGTCTAGAGAATAATAGGAAACTGTCTCCCTTCTGTCAATAAATGTTAGAAATAGTAACGCTAAAAGTTCAGGAGTGTATACAGAGCAATTTCAATGTAGTAATCCCCCTATAGATACTAATACCAAAGGGCTCTTTGGGATTGTTTACATTGTCGAGAAAACTCGACATCCGCACTGGGAATTCCAAAACCGCGTGTCGAAAAAGTCGACATCCGCAGCGAAAAAGCTAGTATTCTTGATTTCACGTAGGGCTTCAGACCAATTTTTTAGCGCCACAAAGCTTTGTTTCTAGAGACATCTGGAAAACATATTCACGTCAATGCTGAGATAGTAACATATTCCAAGTACCTACAATACACATGAATATACATAACAATGAGATATGGAAGGGTGAAAATGGGTGCTGTCCACGAGTGTGGACAGCGGTATATTCATGTGCATGAAGGTCTAGCACCGCGTCATGCCACTGGGGGTGGGCGGGCGGGTTCGTTCCTACTACCAGTGATGTCGTAGGAGAAATGTGCACAATAGAAGAAAACATGATAATATATACAGCGTAGAGAATTGTGGGATATATATTGTTATGTTAATATTCATTTATTATTTCCGGTACTTGAAATAGTAACATATTCCAAGTACCTACAATACACATGAATATACATAACAATGAGATATGGAAGGGTGAAAATGGGTTGCAAAATCCAACCGTTCGACTCTGGGTAATGGACACAGAGATGGGAAAGAAGAAAACCTAGCCAAAAATGAGTTTATTCTCCCATTCTCCAAAACTACCGCGGGAAGGCTGGAATAAAATCTTTAAGGCTATCACAATTCTGATACAAAACCCCTGGATCTGCAATGTTTACTTCTCGACCAGAAAGGGTCGTGGAAGGAGAATTGGTGGACATTACTTTTGATAACTGCATATAATAGGTCGCAGTAGAGCGGTGGCGCCAGCCAACGTGTCCCATAACATCCTGCAGTCCCGCGCCCGCAAGGGCGAGGGTGATAGCGCAACCCGATCTAAAACCGTGAAGTGTTGCTGCTTGTGCAAGGTTTCCTTCGTCAAGGTAGACTCTGAAGCGAGAATCTGCCGCCGAGGATGAAAAAGGTCTATCAACAATCCCCCCATCTGGGGTAATAGGGCGGAATAAAAAACCGCTTGTAATGTCAATACCTATACCCTTTGCAAAGGTTACGTAAAGGTCAATTGCTTTAACAGGGCATATATCGGCATTCTGGTTGCGACGAATGGCAAAAAGGTTCGAAGAACCATCACGTAGAGTCTTCCCCCAAATATGGTTGAATAGTAAACCGCTATTATCCGGGAAGCGGAGAATTTCCGGAGTCTTAACCTGACTGAGATCGCCGGGTCTATCTCCACTGAAAAAGAGTGTTTTGAAAAAGGCCTGGTCTCTTAATAAAACAAACACGTAATCGGAGTTAAATCCTCTGACCGCAATTTACGATCGATGAGGTGACTTAACTGTAAAAGATCATTAACGAAAAAAGGAGTGGCTTGTTTGGGTGTTGCTTGAGCTTGCAACTGTTCTGCGGTAACACACTTAAGGTATTGCTTTAGTGAAAGATCGGTAGCCGGATTCCCCAGCAGAAGTCTCGGGTCCCATTCTCCTCTCCTGCCGACTTCATTAAAAATTGTACGCAACTTTCCAATCAAGGAGTCCACGGTGCCAAAAGCCAGACGCGTTGGACATGGACAGGGAAAGGAACCTTTGCGTGCGTAGAATTGACAACCGGCGTAATGAACTTTTGTCTTCCCCTTTGATCTTTCCATACCAAAAAACGACATAGCTCGCGAGGAGTAACAGTGGAAATATCCTTTGGGAAAGGAAGGGAGGCTAAGAAAAACTCCAATTCCTTTTGAAGGGACGACTTTTGCTTTGAGTAGGACGTGTTAGCAGATAGGCTCGCGATTTGTGAAAGGCGGTTATCAAGAGCAGAGACGTCCAGAGTAACGTCAGTCCTTTGGGTATGGCCAACGGTTAGGATTTTCCTCTTGTAACCACAATTCTGACAGTAACGGAAAGTGGCGTCATTGGCATATTCACAGCGAGGACAAGAGACTGAGTGGCAAAAAAGTTTAGGGGCCGTTGGCAAAGGCTGAAGGGAAAACGAAGAAAGAAAACAAAAAATAAATGAACAAAATTTATTGTCACTTCGATCATTACAAAGTTAAGAAAAAAGTTACCAAACATTCTATAGAACAAATACAATCTATAATTGACTATCAAAAACAAAAAACTGTTCTAGCGGATGTACAGATCATTTTGATAAGTATATGTTCGCAAACAACAAATATATAACAAAAGGCGCAACAAATGTCTTAAATTCTGAAAGCCCAGAGGTCCCATGGCAGTTTAAACGAGTCTGAGAAACCATGTGGAGAAGGCGTAAGAAGCGCGCCTTGTTCCCCTTTGCAAGAAAGCTTAAGAGAAGCGAAAGCCGAGTGAAATAGAATTGGCCACCAGTATCGTCTAGGGTGAACATCGGGGACAACAATAGTGCATCGCAAATGATTAGCCCGCAGATGATTAAAAACTTGCCCAATCAAAAGTATAGGAGGAAAAATATACGGGTTACTTAAGATGGGACTACGATCCGGGTGGTCAAAATTTTGCGCAAAGAAATCCACGCCAGAGGAACAGGGGGTAGGATACGGTGTAAAATGAGGCAAGGAAACCCCATTGAGATCACTTTGAGAGTTTGAGTCCAAAGCCATAAGATCGACAGAATGACCATGTAAACCGCCAAAAGAAGGGTGTGATTGAAGGCGCTGCCACAAATGAAAAGCTAACTTACTGTCAGCAGGAGAAAAACGACGTGAAGGCTGATCAGCAGGATTAACACTCGAGGGGATATGGATAACTGAAAGGTGCACATTAAGGTCTAGGACCACTTCCGCTAACCGCTTTAGCGCGTCAGAAAAAAGGCTCGATCGGGCAGCTTGAGACTGCCAGGCCTGAACAAGGGATAGGTTGTCCACATAAGCATCAACCCTAGCGTCACGAAGATCATCACGAAAAGAAAGAAGAGTGTTGGTAAGGGCCTTGGTTTCTTTAGTGGCAATATCTAACACCACTGTAGAAGGCGTCCAATAGTCGGAAACACTGACATGACTTTTTCGGGGAAAAAGTCCTCCCCAAACAAAAGAGGACGCGTCCGAATAAACAACGAACTGGAGGTGTCGCTCGTCGCGCCACTTTCCAATTCTAGCGACAACTGAAGGATCTGCCCAATGCTGCACTTCAGCTCTGAGCGGAGGCGAGATGCGAATAGGCTTAGAGGATTTTGAACCCTTGCTAATAGCGAAGGTTCATCTCATTGGTATAAAGGCGAGAATCCTGTACTGCAAGGCGAAAAGAAATACATTTACCCGCGAGACGCTGAAGGGTGACAGTCGAAACGCAACTCCCACAGAAAATTGAGTTTACCAAAGCAAGAAAACTGGTTTGCTTATCGGGAGGTAAGTAAAAAGCTTCTAGGTCAGAAACAGAGATAAAACCGAGGTATTTTATTCTTTTTTGCGGGGTGAAAACACACTTTTTAGTCCAAGGGTGTACCCAAGAGAAGTGAGGGTATATGCAGCAAGGAAAACCGCAGCCTTGGAAGCTTCAAGACGTGTTTCGTCAGAAGGGGTAGCTAAAGTACTCGCCGAAGGGTAGGAGGTTTTGGATTGCAACTCACCATTGTGCCTATCGTCAATATACAAAGAACATGGTACTCCTATTGAACGCAAAAATGCGATACTAGGAGACCTGTAGAATGATAAACATAGGCAGAAATTTTTCAACCAAAAGGAATGGTGTTGGAAACAAAATACCATCCTCTCCACCTAATGCCAAAGAAAGTACGACTAGACACATCCAAAAGAATATGATCATAGTCAGATTTATCGTCCAGCGTTGTCTGGTAACATCCTTTTGTGAGGTATCTGGGTAATTGCGATAAGTTGTCCAAACGAAAAGGGCGGTCAACCATCCAAAGGTTCAGAAAGCGGTTATCGTGACAAAGGCGAGGTTTTGTCGGTTCAACAGTCAAAGGCATGACGAGATGTGGAGGGTCCACCTCACCAACCCTCCCTAAGACTGATATAGCGCCACTACACACCCTTTCAAGCAACGTGTTGACAATAAAATCAACAAAATTATTACAAGATTTGTTATTATCAAATTCAATGCGGGGGGGAATAACAGAGTCATAAGCGCGTCCCTTAAAATGTCCTTTGAACGGCCGAAAAAACTTGAAGAGAGAGACTTTATTCTTAATCCAGTCAAGGACTTCATCCGCGCGGTCATAGGTACTGAGACTCGCAATTTTCTCCCAGACTTCGCTGTGAAGGTGAAGCTGACCAGCAATGAAAACATCAGGGTTGCGGAAACGGAGGGTCGTAATGTCAGGGACAATCTTCCCGGAACAGATACTTTTAACAAAGCCAAAATCGAAACAAGGGGCTGTCATTTCCACCTCAGACTCTAGTGGCCACATATCCATGGTTACCCACTCATTGACTCTAGACTAGAAGACAGCAACACAGGGAGTGGGATCAAATGTACTGTGCCCGGCACGAGGCGTGAGCGGTTTTGCTTGATTCTACAGGGCAAAACAGAAAAATGCTGGAATAAAAACCCAAGTAGAAAGAAAAGGCGAAAATGTAAAGTAAAAAACAAAATAGTGGCCACCAGAGGAGGAGGAAAGACAGCTTGACCCAGATAAACCGGGAGGAGAGTTGTACCCCTGTTTCAAGCGACAATCCAACTCAACTGGTAACAAAAGGAAAGGGAAACGAAAAAAGCCGCAAACAAGAAAAACAAAAGAAGGGAGAACAAACGCTAACAAAAACTAAACAACAACAAAAAAACACTTTATTATAACTCGATTCAGCATGAGTTGACAACATTTAATGGAAATTATGGCTTATTTTGCTAAAACAAAAAAGGAAACCAGGTAAGAAAAGGATAAGCACACAAATCTGCCCACAAAATAATAAAACACTCTGCCTACTAGGTAAATAACATCTCCCGAACGCACTAAACGAGGGAGCTGGCACAAAGCCGTCAAAACTGTTGACATATTTCCAAAACACTAACACAAGCGGAAACGATATCCGAAAATTGGCGGCCTCGCGCGCCAAAAGAAATTACAAACGAAAGCTAGAAAGAGAAACCGAACAAAAACTAAGTGAAAACGTGATTTGCATAAGGTGAGAAAAAATTCACAAACAAACTGCCGTGTTTGCTGTACGGGAAATGAATAAATAAATAACAACGTGCAAAGCACGTTATGGCCCGTTGGCCCTATTAAGAGGGAAAATAAAACTTGATAAACTGCACAAACAACCAGCAGCTTTCCCAGCGTGTGGCAAAATGAGATGTTTTAAAAAAGCAAACGAGCAAACCATGTTTTACTGAGAGCAAAAAACCTTTAGCCACACTTGTAGAATATAACATACACTACCGCGTTAGAGGCGTTTTACAAAAACACCAAAAAAACATATTTGAACAACATAAGTTCAAGATTTTCACTCGCGCTCGAGCGGCAAAAATTGTCCGATCAGTCGTGCCTAACCGGTAAATTGCATTCAATTGCATTCAAGTGACATGTCGAAATTCCGACCAGCATTTGTTTGCAACAGGATTTTCATTCACTCGTAAAGCTCTCAGTCGCTCTCGAGAGCATCACTCGCACTCGAGTGGCATCACTCACAAAACACCGGAGTGGTTAAATAACGCTCGACTAGCAAACTGCATTTTCATGGTCGAGTAACAAGCTTTTCTTCAGTCGCTCTCGACTGGCATCACTCGCACTCGAGTGGCATCACTCACAAAACACCGGAGTGGTTAAATAACCCTCGACTAGCAAACTGCATTTCACATGGTCGAGTAACAAGCTTTCCTTCAGTCGCTCTCGACTGGCATCGCTCGCACTCGAGCGGCATCACTCGCATTAAATAACACGCCGCACTCGAGTGGCATACATCTCAAAAACAGACGTAAGAGCAAAAATAAGCTAAAACCAGTAAATGAAACGGGAAGAAAGGAAAACGGTTGTTCTACCTCAAGTGGAGGGTCAGGGACTGCATGAGGTCCAGCAACTTCAGCAATTTTAGCAACTTCTGGTTCGGCCACGTGTGCAGGACCCGGAGCAGGAACGGCAACCGCCGGTTGAGGACCTTGAGGAACAGGCAATTCTGCTTGGGCGTTTGCTAAAATATCTTGAGCTCTAACTTGCAAAGGCCGTTGGATTTGCGGCGGTTGGGCCATGACGCGGTGCTAACAGAGTAATGACTTCGTTCCTACTTCAAGTGATGTCGTAGGAGAAATGTGCACAATAGAAGAAAACATGATAATATATACAGCGTAGAGAATTGTGGGATATATATTGTTATGTTAATATTCATTTATTATTTCCGGTACTTGAAATAGCTAGCCGACTCGTGACGTTTATATTTTTGCTTGTTAACCCGTGCTCTAATACAGACTAAAATGAATGAAACTTTATTAAATTAGTTTGAAACAGTGGAAAGACATAAACGAAAGACTGAGAGGTCTTAGACAAGTTTAGACAGTCACTGACTTCTAAAAATTGGGCAGAACCGAAAAGCAGAAATGTATTTCTGACCTGGTGCGACAGAACCAATTTAGATTGGTGATACTCTTTGTAAGCACTGCCCCTTAAAAACGAAATCTCCTCAAAAACAGCGAAATAAACATTTCAACGCTTACCATTACTCAACTTCAATACGCCGCGAAACTCAAAACATCAAAATTACGCTTCACATTCAAGAATGGTCATGTCACGAACAAATCGTCCCGTATTTGAAACATTAGCTTTCAATCTCGTAAAATCCACCTCATTATAACGAGCCTGATTGTTTAGAGCCCGCGCGGAGACTAAGTCTATGGACTTCCGTAAATTCAGGAATGTGTGTTGCATTTTATGAGACGGTCGCACGTGCCTAGCACGTGCGCCGCCTAATAAGTTGTTGTCATCAGCATTTTTCGTTGTTTTGGGTGAGTAGCTACAGTGGTTAAGAGTGAATTGTGTAGAATTCCATTATATAACAAGCTTCAATTTAGTGTTTCATGTATGTTTTTGTTATTAACATGCACGTATATGCGTGCTTTTGTGTTAGTATTGCTCTTTTTAAGACGGGCCTAAAGTGTACCGTCTTTTACTCTTACAGAAGTTTCGTCGTAGTGGGTTGTTCAAGGTCCAACGATTGATTGGTTGCGTTATGATATCCTATGGGGGTAGTGACTGAAGAGGTCTTATTGTTTCGACCGTAGTTAACTTGGGGGACAAGGGTCACCGCCGCGCTTATTTGGAGGTTTTAGGGGACCCTTTGAGAATTGGTGGCGCGACCAATTGTTGTAAGCAACAACTTTCAAGAGGGTCATTATACGGATCAAAATACGCCACTTGAAAGGTGAAAACAAATGGGAAAGCTCTGGTAGTCTCGATTCAACGAGCTGGACATACTGTACAACAATGCCGTAATTGTTCCAGGACAGAAAAAAGCATTTTCCTTAAAAAGAAAGCTTATCCGAATGTCAGGAACTGTTAAACGAGGCATATATTTTGGGCCATGCCTTTCCTGAGGATTGTTTTGCAGCCTTTTCTGGATAAAAGGGGAAACCAAGCAAATTACACGAATAACTGTGTTTATTTGTTTTGACTGTGTATAATTGGAACATTCCTGTTTGTACGTTTGTTTTCTGAACACCTTCATAACTGAATTTCTCGCTTGTCATTCAAAGTCATTCATAAAGATCAACGAATAATAAAGAAAGCGTGCAATTCGGGCAAGGAAATTCGAGTTGACTATATAAAAATGCCGTATGAAAATTTTAACAGTTTCCAGGAGAGGTGGTTGCCAAGCATTAAGTATTTAAGACTTAATTTTACGATCGACGAAAAATTATGCCTTCAATTTTAAATGTGGTTTTTGCTTTTTGTTTTTGTTTTCGTTTTTGCTTTTGATGTGGTTCTTGTGTTTTTTTTTACGCAACGCTCGGTTCATCCTTTTTAAATGAACAATAAGCATTTGCTAAACGATTTAGAATTAAGTTCGTTTGGAAGAGTCACGGTGCATGCTGAAACGCAGCGTGACTCGTCTATCATTCTCCTTTTCGCGGAAAACATATGAAGACATCTCACATGCGACTTCTTATCACCATTTAGAAGTAAAAACGTGACCTTGTTATATTTCGGACCTAAAAACCAATATCTATAACAATATTCGTCATGGTTCAATCAAAAGGCTATAATTTGCATTTCAAAATACATGTACTGTATATCAAATTTATTATAGGCATTTTTTTTCTTTTTTCAGTCAAACACGCAACGCTCAGTTTTATCCCTTTAAATGTAAAAAAAAAAATGTGTAACAATTATTCACTGACGAGGAAGTGGATAGTGATAGGGATTTTTTCCGAGCCGCTCAGCGGAGAGGTAAATGTCTAGCGCTCTTCACCGACAATTAGGGGAATAATCGTTAAGTATACAGCAAACCAGTGGACAGCAAGCACCAAATATTGCTTTTGTTTTTTTGAGAAATGAGGAAAAACTCGCACGAAATTCAGAACAATGCCAGGTGATGAATATCAGATACTGTCCAATGGTTTGCTATATACTAAATATACATATCTACACACCTGGCTGCCAGATGAAGAGGCGTCCATAGGTCCTCGCTCGTTCTTATGTTAATATCTGCCCCATGATCTACAAGAGTGTTTACGATTCTGCCAAAATTGTATTTGGCTGCGACATGAATCAGGGCGAAGCCATGTGGACCGCTTGTTTCATCGATCGAGCGCTTGTCTGTCAGGGAGGAGAGCTTCTCTTCGACTAGATCCATTTCATCTTCACGGATGGCTTCAAACAGCTTCAGAGCATGAGGCGATATAGACAGTGCGGCCTCGCTGCTTTCAAGGGCACCATCTTCAAAAACAAACGATGTAAGAGGCTGGGTATCCCTAGCAGCCTCGGGCTTGACTATGACTTCGACCAGAGGTACCTCGCATCTTCTGCCAGCATCTTTCTCGTCACTTCTAAGCTTGAAAGGGTTACAGCTTGCACCTCGTCGCTTTTTTTTGCTCTGCACCGTATCCTCCTGCAATATTCCATTTTCTTGTATCCCTCTTCTCATTGTTTAATGTTTTGCTAATTCGTGATAACAGCGTCCTGAAAGAAGATCGTTTTTAAAACAGAGAATTCAGTCGACCCTTTGTGACAGCTCGCCGCCAAGTCATAATTTAAATAACAATTCATATGAATAAGTAAATTGCACGCAATTCGGCAAATACACAAAAGGTAAAGAGATATTAAAAGTACAATTTGCATTAAGCGAAATAAGCACGTCGGAGAACAACCTTTCGCAAAACAGAGCTATGAAAATAAAACCGATACGGTTTGAAACTATTTCAGTGATGAAGTTATTTTAATAATCTTTAATGCAGTTTGGTGGAAAAGAGGGGTGCGTTGTGCCGGGGTCGGGGTGATGGGGTGATGGGGTGACGGGGTGCCGGGGTGACGGGGTCTGTGGAAAGCACGGGGTGACGGGATCTTTGGAAAATACGGGGTAACGGGTTCTGTGGTAAACAGGGGGTGAAGAAAAATAATGAAAAAAACCTTAACTGAGAACTTAACTGGAACATTCGAACTTGAACCTAACACTAAAAAATAATGAAAATAACGTGCAAGCATAAAACAAACAATTGCTACCCTAAAACACTTTAGTTGGAACTCAAATGGAACAGCTGAACCGTAACCCAGCAGTAACTGCTTCTGTATGCTAATAAATTGGTTCCAGCGGTTGTAAATCAGGTCGCGACTATTAAAATATAGAAAAGACAAAACGGTTGACAAAAAATGAAAAGTCATATTTCTTTCATCGTGACTCAAATAAGAGAGGAAACGCCTAACAGTAACTAAAATAAAGATCGACCGTTTGGAAAATTATGTTGAAAATAGCGAATTAAAATAATGTTGCATTTTATGATTGATTTTTCTAGGCTTAAGTCACTGAGAAAATTCTACCCTAAGACTTCAACGCATTCCAATTAAAGTGTTTTAGGGTAGCAATTCTCTGAAATAAAGGTTAATAAGCACGTGGCTAGCAAGGCAGGAAGTTGAATTTCAGTTACTTGCGACATCTAAAACGTTTTAGTGACAGGACTCGAGTTTTTTTTTAAAGTTAAACCAGTGAGCAGCACTTCTGCGAACTACTTGAGTTGTAGAACTTTTTTATTTCTCCTACGCGTTTCGTGTGACTAGCGCACACTTCTTCAGGGAGTTATACAATACAACCAAGTATACCTGTATATATACCTAAACACAGTCTACATTTCGCAAAAAACACACCTACGGATTTGCGTATACAAACCACTCGGTAATTCGTCTAGGAAACAGGAGGAAAAATATTAAAGGTGTGACATATTTTGAGTGTGAAATAATTATTTGGGGCCCACAGTTTTAGCTAAAACTGTGGGCCCCAAAAATTTTTTAAAGTTAAACCAGTGAGCAGCACTTCTGCGAACTACTTGAGTTGTAGAACTTTTTTATTTCTCCTACGCGTTTCGTGTGACTAGCGCACACTTCTTCAGGGAGTTATACAATACAACCAAGTATACCTGTATATATACCTAAACACAGTCTACATTTCGCAAAAAACCCACCTACGGATTTCCAGGGCTCCGGGCTAAAAAATGCAGGGCTCCAGGGCTCCAAGACGAAAATGTCAGGGCTCCAGGGCTCCATATTATCTGCTTTTGGGCTCCGGGCTCCACTATGGTCTACAATCTTGAGATATAAAAAGTATTTTGCAACGCTAAATCAAGTCCGCAAATTAAAACGTCCGCAATTCCGACCAGTTTTTTAAACTCAAGAAGCCGGTTATCATGTCTCCAATTATTTAAAAGTGGATTAAATATTAAACTTGAATAGTCTGAATAGTACACTGTGAAAGGTTAACACTAAGGTCAGAGCGGATGGGATTTCTATGCTCTATGTGACCGAAACTCGAAGTCTCACCTTGACATCTTTCACGTGGCGTTGATCGTCGGTCAAGGCCAAGATGTAGTTCGGTCAGTTCGCCTATCTGTTGTTTTGCTTTAATCCGAGATGAGTGAATCAAGCGGGTTAAAAGAGGCCGATCTGCTTGATACAACCGTGTGTCTGTATAAACTGGGGGCAGACAAGGCAGGAGTACCCAGCGGAACCGCTCCGCAAAATATCCGCTCTTCAGGCTATTCTTGAGCTGGCTCGTAAATTTTTAACCGGCATTGAAATCTTGCTGGGAATTTACTGTTAGCGAAAGCTTGCTGGGAACTGTCGCCCATCTTACGCTCTGGCTGGAAAAAATTTTAACTCTTCCGGCTGGCCTGACAAATTGTCACTTACTGTGGCTGGCAAACGACAAGATGTCACGCCGCGTGTTCGTGTTTTGATTAATTAGTGAAATATTCAGTCGTTTTCTGGTTAAAATTTTGTTTTGGTGTCAACTTAAAGACGCAAAACAGACACCGATCAAGTGTCACAGTTGAGTTTTTTGAACAGTTTGTCGGCGGTTGACCGTGAACAAGTACTCTACAAATTACTGGACACAGAATTGGAAAACATGATCGGTTTTTGTTATTTCTGCTGTTTTGGGAGGTAAGTGGCTAAGATCTCAGTGTTAGAGGGGTGGTTGTGCGGTTTTCCATTTAGAAGCTTTCAAAAAATGAATTCGATGCTTTTCTTGTTGATCCAGCGCGCTGCGAAAAAGAGTCGCAGCGGCATTTCTCAAACAAAATCTACAGTAGTATCTCAGGAGTGGTATCGTTGGAAGTCTTCAGAATCGTGAGTAGGGACCTTTTTTAACATGAACGTAAATGTCGTTAGTGGGCAGCGTTATCTGGGCAGTAAAAATTCGTTAATGTAATTCAGTTTGTAAAGTAAGAGCAGTTATATATTCGACCGCTAAATTCACAGACCGCTGAATTTCAGCTGAATTGAAAAGCCAAGTAACAGATCTACCTAGGTCATTGTGCATTTGAATTTAAGAAATTAAACAATATCGATTTCCGTTTTTATACGCCCGTTCAAATCGCTAGGTATTGCGAACTACTGCTCCACTAACCGACCAGTTTATATCGTTCATCTGTAGTCAATGAGGGCGCGCGCATTCGGTGACCCGGAGTAACATCTCGCGCGTTTGTCGTGCGTGAGGTAAACCCGGCAAAATTAACGTTGGAGCGGAAAAAAAGTCCGACGTTCTCAGTTCGTTCAGTCAAGGAACTGGACTAGGATTTGCAGTACCGGTTGGACGATCGTGGATTCTCTTTCAGTTTTTTTTTTCTTGGCTTGCACACTTTGCAGCGAGGTTTTGTGAACTACTGGGTAGAGATACTCGGTGTGTTTGCGAGCACTTGCAGTGAATTTTTGTAAGCTTAAGTTCGAAATTTAACCATCGACAATTCGATATAATTTTGTGTCCCGTTTGGGTGTTGTTCGGAAACGCCGGATTAAGTTACACATGTGATTATTAATAGCAGGTAGGAGGTATTAAAAATTTTTCTCTTGAGTACAACTGAAAACAGACTGCGCAAGCTAGTATAGCGAATTGCAGTTAAGGTCCAGTGACTTATTTGCAAAACATTTTCTGTAGGCCATTGCGCAAGGCTCCCATTACTGCACTGGGAAATATGGGGAGGTGGCTTCGGTCACTGGTTGATAAACTTTTCGCTCAGACGGAAAGTCATGGTATAAAATTCAACCATCAAATTAAAGGGGTACCTTATATTGCTGTAATATTTCTGCTTATGACCGTAACCTCAAAAGGCAAGCTATTCGGAGACTAAGTTCAAGCCAAGACCTAGACCAAGAATGCTATTTTACTGGTGAGTTTAGATATAGCGGCTTTCCATCTTAAGGTAAGAAAAATTTGCAGTAACTAAGGTTTAATTGATTACCTCAATGATTACTTTCTCTAAAATAAATGTCTGGAGGTATCTGTTAGCAATTGCAACCTTAGTTTATTATTATTATTATTATTTATTTATTTATTTATCTATTTATTTATTTATTGGAATGTATGATAAGCGAATTGAAGTAATATCCTGGCTGGTAAAAGCTGCGGCACAAAAAATGCTGGGAAAATTATATGATTTTTAAACTTCCCTAGCTGGAAAAATGAGTCTTGAAATGGATCCTGGCTGGCTACTAAAAATGTAAATCCATTGCTAGCTGGCTCTGTAGAGCGGCTGTTTTTTTCCCACGGTAGTTAAATATTAACCGTAAATGTCTTTGCGAATGCCCAGGGATCGTTTGGGCGAAAAAAACTTTCAAATTTGAAAAGTTTGTCGTTGGGTACTCCTGACAAGGCCTGCCATCGTTGGAGTGTTATGTTAAAACGTGGGCGAACGTCAACATCAATCGCGGAATTCAAGCAATATCTTACCTTGAGTCATGGTTTCAAGGAGGTGGCTACAAGTTTTGGTGTAATGAAATTTAGCACTACGATCTCAATTCATAGACACATGAAGGAACCACAGTTTCCGAATGGGAGAATCTTCTTGTGTAATACGCAGGACGAATGGCTCATTTATCGGAAGTTTCTTAGTGATAAGAAAGGCCACGAACTTCGTTTTTGTTTAATTTTTGTGGCTTTTTTCAATCGGAGGTAGCTTCCACTAGCTACCTCCGATTGAAAAAAGCCACAAAATGTCATTTAAACCAGCCAGGACGAACAGGGGAACATTGAGCTGAAGGTAGGCACGATTTATTTCAAGATATCTCAATTCTTTTATCACCGGTTAGTCTGTAATAAATCTCTGCAAACCTTAGGCTTAACGGGCTATATAAGCAGCGACGCTAACAAGCGATTGCGTAATTTAAGAGAGCGGTGCAAGATTAACCGGAAATTAATTAAACAGGACACAATAAGCAGAAGTAAACAAGATTTATTTCGTGAAGTAAAAATTTATTTCGTGCTATTACATATATAATCACCCTTTTCTATTTTTAAATGAATTCCACTTACAACGCGTCTGGGCTGCCTGTGATGCGATGGACTGGTGGATAGATTGGCTGGACTTGAAGAATATAGTTTTCCTCCCAGGGGGTGTAAATCCCAGTTGCAAATGTGATTAATGCAGGTGAGACTTGAGCTCGGCTGGTCTCTTGTGGACAGGTGGGGATTGAGCTTGGCTAGGCTTGGATCATTTGTGGATAAATATGGTTTTCCTCCCAAGGGCTCCAAATCCCAGGGACAAATGTGATAGGCAGGTGGGGCTTGAGCTCGGCTGGTCTCTTGTGGACAGTTGGGGATTGAGCTTGGCTAGGCTTGGATCATTTGTGGATAAATATGGTTTTCCTCCCAAGGGCTCCAAATCCCAGGGACAAATGTGATAGGCAGGTGGGGCTTGAGCTCGGCTGGTCTCTTGCGGACAGGTTGGGCTTGAGCTTGGCTAGGCTTGGATCATTTGTGGGTAAATATAGTTTTCCTCCCAAGGGGTGTAAATCCCAGGGACAAATGTGATAGGCAGGTGGGGTTTGAGCTCGGCTGGTCTCTTGTGGACAGGTGGAGCTTGACTGAGCTCGACTAGGCTTGGATCATTTGTGGGTAAATATAGTTTTCCTCCCATGGGGTGTAAATCCCAGGGACAAATGTGAAATGCAGGTGGGGCTTGAGCTCGGCTGGTCTCTTGTGGACAGGTGGGGCTTGAGCTCGGCTAGGCTTGGATCATCTGTGGGTGAATGTAGTTTTCCTCCCAAGGGGTGCAAATCCCAGGGGCAAATGTGATAGGCAGGTGGGGTTTGAGCTCGGCTGGTCTCTTGTGGACAGGTGGGGCTTGAGCTCGGCTAGGCTTGGATCATTTGTGGGTAAATATAGTTTTCCTCCCAAGGGGTGTAAATCCCAGGGACAAATGTGATAGGCAGGTGGGGCTTAAGCTCCGTCAGGCCTGGATCATTTGTGGTTAAAATACAGTTTTCCTCCCAGGGGCAAATGAACCGGGCAGGTGGGGCTCGAGCTGGGCTGGTCTGTATGGAAAGGTTATAGGTTTGTCCTTAAAATTGAATTAATATGGTTGCAAAAAAGGTATATTAAACAGTTCAATAATTTAATAATTACAATTTATTGTCATCTGTTGCCATTTAACTTTAATGCCACTTGTTTGTTCACTGATATACGCTTTTTGTTCTTGTTTTTGTGGTGGTGGACTGTTGTGTGAATGAGCTGATTAACCATGTACCTTTGTGGAAGACCAGTGTTCTATAAATGACAAGTCCTTTCTGTTCACCCAATTGGTGAGTTGTTAAATTACCAACAATGAACCACAATGCAAGTGGATCAGTCAGTTGAGACTCAGTTATTATTCCTTTAAGACTGATAAGGAAGACAATTAGTATTAAAGCTATTGCACTTGTTTTTATCTTGAAAGGTTTCCAACAACAAGCCGACGCGAAATATCATGTTTCATGCAGCCGTATGGATCGACGCGCCTGCCAAGGCGAAGCATAATTCCTTGTCCTTTTTCCGTTTTCCTTTTCCAGTTTCCTTTCCTGCTTACCAAACATACAATGGAGGTTTCAAGTTAGTTTTGAACCGATGTACAGTATAACATGGTAATGAATATATATATGTAACCCGCCTGAATTTATTCAACAAGTTATGTTTAGATAGCTACACAGCATCATGCAGGAATCAGTCCTCCGTGGATTGTTTTGACACCCACATTGTTTGAGGATTATAAGAGATGGATTTCAAGAACATCAGAATGCGATCTTATTGAATGCGGCTATTGTCGAGGCTATTGCAATCTTCAGCCACCGCCTACGACGTGTGTAATTCGGTGGATTTTACGACAGAACAAAAACTCCCATGAAATGTATCCGTGGATTTAGAAATGTAGTCCGTAAACGTAATTATGATTTACATAATGTACTACAGACAGAATTATAGGCAAAAAATTTATTCAAATAAACAATACATTTACTTTTAGAATCCAAAAAAAAATAATAATGATAACAATAATAATAATAATAATAATAATAATAATAATTAAAAACAATATTATAATTATAATAAGAACCTCCCCAGCATGCTTTGCTCCTGAAAAATTTTTAATGCTAAATAACTCAGTTAACTTGTGGTCGAAGATGAGGCTGTACCATGTGGTATTTACACCTGCGAGAAAATTATCCCTCATATCAATATCAGAGTGATGACGTCATTAATCACGTGACTGGGGCAATAAAAGATGTTTTAGCTCACTGCAAGAACAGGCTCCTATTAATTCAAAAGCAGATAACGTGCCCTGATGGTAATTGGAATGAGCAATTTGGAAATAGCCAGTTTTCATCTGGCATTTGAAAGTTAAGGTGGCTCTGTACACTTGTATTTCCCAGGGGACTGGTAAGGAGTCTGTAGCTAAGGCAGTTTAAAGCGGAGAGAAGCAAACTTCGGTTGTTTAATAGAACTCTACATGAAAGTAACGTCCATGACAGCCTTAGCGTTGTGACGTTATCGTTCACGTGACCAGAGCGCATGGAATATTTCAAATCACTTTAAAACTGTATCGAACTCAATATATCCGTAATTTCTCCTAGTCATATTGCAGAAAAAATTGTAAGTTATATATTCAAAAACGACGGTTGTTACTTTTTCTTTTGAAAAAAAAACGAAATAAAAAATGATCCTTAAACTTTTGATAATTCCCTGTTTTGTGAGGCTTTAATATAAATGTAAAAACGAATCAGCATATTTGGTTTCAGACTATGCTCTTTCCAACTACGTTAATAGTTTTTTTGAGAAATTTGTTTTCATATAGCTTAGGGATGTGAATTTGTACGCACGCGAAGTACTGGGCACCAAATGTGACGGATTGTTGAGGGAGACTAGTTCCCTTTTGAGGCGCGCTTGCACAGCTCCAACTGGAGATTTTCTACTTCATGTCAAGCCAACATATAGTCTCCCTACATATAACTCACAGTACTTGCGTGAGGTGCCTACCCTACTTTAGCTACTTTGCTCCTTAAGGTGCTCTGCTTGCTTGAGGTGCTTTGCCCACTTGTGGTGCTTTGCTTCCTTAAGGTGCTTTACCTTGCTTGAGGTCCTTTACCTTGCTTGAGGTGCTTTTCTTGCTTGAGGTGCTTTACCTCCTGGAGGTGCTTTGCCTACTTGAGGTGCTTTACCTTGTTTGAGGTGCTTTGCCTACTTGTGGTGCTTTGCTTCCTTGTTGTGCTTTGCTTACTTGAGGTTGTTTGATTGCTTGAGGTGCTTTGCCTACTTGAGGTGCTGTTTGCTTCAGGTGCTTCGCTTACTTGAGTTGCTTGTCCTTGCTTCAGGTGCTTTGCCTGCTTGAGATGCTTTTCCTTCTAAAGGTGCTTTGCTTGCTTAAGGTGCTTTGCCTACTTGAGGTGCTTTACCTTGCTTGAGCTGCTTTGCCTACCTGAGGTGCTTTGCCTGCTTGAGGCTCTTTACCTTGCTTGAGCTGCTTTTCTTGCTTGGGGTTCTTTGATTGCTTGAAGTGCTTTGCCTACTTGAGGTGCTTTACCTTGCTTGAGATGCTTTTCTTGCTTAAGGTGCTTTGCTTCCTTGAGGTACTTTACCTTGCTTGAGGTGCTTTGCTTCCTTGAGGTGCTTGGCCTACTTGAGGTGCTTTACCTTGCTTGAGGTGCTTTGCCTACTTGAGGTGCTTTGCTTCCTTGAGCTGCTTTGCCTACTTGAGGTGCTTTGCTTCCTTGAGGTTCTTTGCTTGCTTGAGGTGCTTTGCTTCCTTGAGGTACGTTGTCTACTTGAGGTGCTTCGCTTACTAGGGGTCCTTTGCTTACTTGAGTTACTTTGCTTGCTTCAGGAGCTTTGCTTGCTTGAGGGTTTTTTTATCATTTATCTTTGATTACTTGAGTTGCTTGGTGCTTCTCTTACTTAAGTTACTCTACTTTCCTGAGATACTTCGCTTGCTTGAGTCCTTTGTCCCCACTGCAGTCTTATTTATGCAAGTATGTCATTTTTCTACCAACCTTAGGCTGTATATACTCAGTGCACGTATTCTCGGCCAGACACTACACGCGACCACCCTCATATCCTTTACCCAAATTGCATAGTAGATTAAAGTTCATTTATAAACATACGATCTTATTGCATTTATTTGCAGGTAACCCTTGTTGATTGGACCACTTAGAGCTGAAAAGTTTCAAATGACAACCGGGCCAATTGGGTTTCTGTCGGACGTTTTGTTTGCCAGTTAGGAAGAAAATGACATGCTCTGTGTCAGTTACTTTGTCGTTTAGAAATGGGATAGTACCTCTTACGGATAAGAATGAACTTTGAGCCACGCCCATTACCTTTGCAAAATTTGTTCATCGTTGACCTAACTCGGCATCTTTGCCTTTGCCACTTGACTTTCTTTTGTTTGCTAATGCTATATTTGCGATTTTTATTAACGAGTGTTTTGGACGTTGCAGATTAATACCTTGTCATTTTTGCTATATTTGCCAAAATTGCCGTTTGATCGATGTGCTCTGGGTCCTCCTTGCCATCAAGTTTTTTTGAAGTTACAGATTAATATCTAGTTACCCTTTACTAATGTGCTAAATCTGGGGCGTTCTGAGGTTTCCCTTTCCCTTTGTCATATTGCCTTTCTCACTTTGTTATTTTTGCTACTTTTGCGATTATTGTTAACAAGGCTTATTGAAGTTGCAGATTTAGTTCTCGCTGCCTTTGCTATATTTGCTAAATTTGAGGCGTGCCGAGGGCTCTTTTGCGCCTTTCTAAATTTTGCCTTTCTCGGTCCAATTTTTTTTATTTTTGCTATATTTGTGATTTTTCTTAACTAGCTTTTTGGCAGTTGTTAGTTTTGCTATATTTGCTAAACTTTTTGCGTGATGATTGAGGACCCTCTTTGCCTTTGTACCTTTTTCCATTCTTGTTCCTTGTTAACTATGTTATTCTTGCTACGTTTCAGATTATTTTTATGGTAGTTGCATGTGAATTCCTTGTTACTGTTGCTACATTTGCTAAATTTGCGTCTTGCTGAGGGGCCTCTTTGCCTTTCTTTTGCCTTGCTAAAGTTGTTATTATTGCTATATCTGCGATTACTGTTAACACGTCTTTGGCAGTTACAGATAAATTCCTTGTTACGTTTGTCATTTTTGCTTAACTCGCTACTTTTGTTATTAAAAACTTTTAATTTCTTGCTGTTTCGGCAAATTTTGCTAGCGTTTTCTATAAACATGTTATGGATCTTTGCTAGCAAATTCTTTTTCTGGCAGAGTTCAAAACCTGGACATCAGTGCTTTTATAGGGGGGGGGGGGGCATTGGCTAAGGGGCGAGCAGATTATTTGAAGGGCAGAAAGGAACAATGACTTTCTTTAAGACCCTCATAATTACAATTAAAACACCCACACGAATAGGCTTTTGCCGTATTTTTGTGAACAAAGACAAAGGTAAGGAATGTATGAAATTGTCCACCCAAGCCTTAAATTCGTTGCACTCACTAGTGTGTACTAATTGCAGTGGAGGGCGGGAAGGTTTGTGAGTGGAGCAACCCCTATGCATTGTGACTCCGTAAGCTCTTAGTACTTCAACACTTCCTAAATATATATCTAATTGGGATTCAATATACTGGTTAAGGAAGAGTAAGATTTAAAGTCCACATCTGATGCTAATATCGTTTAATCAAATAAACAATACCCTGGTGGAGAACAACTAGTCAACTGAAACGAAATAACAAAAATTGGCTGGATGATAATTGTTAATAGCAATGCTGTAAACAGTGTGAAATAAAGAGAGGCAAGAATCCGTAAAAAATGAACAACAAATTGTATTTTAAAGCAAGGACGGAAACCTAGCCTAGTATAACGTATTATTTATTTTAAAGGATCTGTCAATTTCGACCGAAACATGTCTTGTTTTAAAATCAAAGTTGTCGTTCACTTTGTACGAACAACAAAACAACCGAAATACATCGCAAGCTTATTGTGTTGAATAGGATCATAAGGGGAGAAGTCCCATGTAAAAATGGTGAGGGACTGTTCGTTGCAAAGTATGAAAACGGAACGGCCAAAACTTGTAGGCGTGGCTCAAAGTTCATTTTTATCCCTAAGAGGTGCCGACCCATTTTTAAACAACGACGTAACTGTCCTAATACGTCCAAAAAGTCAAATGACGCGGTCGTCATTTACAATTTTTGATCCTCTAAGCGATCCAATCGACAAGTTTATCTCTAAAGGTGACGAAGAGCATCCTCGTCATTTTTACGGGGGAACCCCATCTCGCGCAGTAGTTAAGTAGGTGTATTTTTCTTTGAAACAATAATTGAAAACGCACAATTTTCAGATGTATTTACATCATTTTGGTTTCTTCTTTGACTGCTTTCACAAGTGCTTCACTCAAGCTGCACAGAAAAAGTTATTTAATAAGAACATTACTGTCTTTATGTTTTCGAACTTTGTCACTTCAAGCTTAATTTACAAAAGTTAAATCTAATGAAAAAATGATTACTTTTTTGGCTTTGATTCGCTGTGTCAACGCACATAACCTTCGAAACTAAAGGAAGAGCTGAAGGGAGTGGAAAGGCTATAAAGTGTAAAGTGAAGGCACGTTGTCGCTCCCTACAGCCACGTGAGGCAAGTTTCCAGTCGCTACGCTTTCGACGCTACAAGAAAACACAAGTTTTTTAAGGCCTGCGGGTCAACAGTGTGATAGGAAAATTGATTGATTAGCAATATCTCTCGCTAGGATACCTAAAACAGGATGAATTTTTCCCGGAGTGGACATCTTGGGGTCGTCTTTGCCTTAACGTGGCAGGTCACTTGAGCAAAAGTTGAAAATGAAGGTTACTGGCGAAGAAGCCAGTTCCGACTTTTAGAAAACACATGCAGGCACTAGATAAGGAGATTCTTGCAAGGGCGGCAGAACAGGCAGAACAGGTAGGTAAGACCTCGTTTGCGCTTCAAATAAAAAAGAACATTCATTTCTACTGATCACAGATTATCCTTATCACTTGAGGGGTTTCTTCCAAATTAAAGTGTCTAATCTATTTTTCTTTTGGCTGGACTTGCTAGTTTGAAGCCCAGGTTTTTTGTCATGTGCAATTACGTTAGTCACAATAATCCCAAAAGTCTATCCCCATTTTTATCAAGAGGAGTTGTGGAAAGCAGCTGTCATTTTCAACGGATGTTTGGTAAAGGGTGGTATGAATCAGGAACCCATGAAATTAAGGAGGCTCATAAGGGTTTTCAGCACTGTCCTGTCCTTTGATGAATTCACACTTTTGCCTATACCAATAATTAGTATAGGTTTAACATTAATTATTAATGCTAAAGTAGTGGTAATTACAGTCATTGGTGAACAAGTTATGACCGTCGTTCTGACATATCAAGTTACCATAGCAACAGCATAACCTATCAATAACACCCTTAATTTTGCTTTAAGTACTTACAACTCACCAACTTGAGCTATAAGCACCCAAAGCTAAAATTAAGGGTGTTGTTGAGAGGTTGTACTGTTGTTATGGTAACAATTCATGCCACAAAGATGATAATAACACGCTCTCCAATAATTAATCATTAATTGGTATGGTACTATCGCATGTGCTGACAAGGTGACAAGTCTTCAAAATAAGCAAACTTCAAGTTCAAAATTCAGCCAAAAATTAAAAGTGAGGGGCGCCCAGCGGCTTACTATGACTGCAGTGAACACCGCGGGAAGGTTGCATGAATGCTGTTTTCGTTGTGCTGTAGCAGCGACAAAAAATGACTGCATGAGTGCGGCAGCAGTGACATTGAGGGCTGCTTGAGCGCTGCAAGAGAGCTACAAAAAAGCAACACAGAGCTTTATGGTCGATTAGCCGTGTTTGCACAGTTCTTGCGCAATGTTATGCAGCATTGTTTTTCACTGCAATGACGATGGTGGTCGCGTGATGAGAGCGCTGATCGTTGAGAGATAAATCTGCTTACAGTCAGTTGTCAGTCGTTTAAAGAGTTAAACAAACTAATTTATACAATGATCTTTGAAGTGCATACAAGTATTTTTCTAAATAATAGGATTAGTAGCAAAGAAATTAAATTGAAGGGCCCGGTGAAAAAGGGCGTAAGTGATGCTTTGAGGTTAAAATCGAAATTGGTGCTATTCAACTGAACATTGACACACAGGCTGATTTTCATGTAAGGAACACTGTTGCGCTTTTATTTCTAGTCCTGGGTGCACTGTACAGATGTTGCCAATGGTGGCAAATTAACGTGAAGGGCTATACTTCAAAAACCACTCCAAGAAGAGTGGGGTCGAATGTTGATCGTATTTCAATCAAAATCAAAAGGCCATGTTTCTCAAGGAAACAATTGTAAGAGCACTTCCACAATCATATGACTAGAATGTGCGGCAATTATACTGTGCGGCACTTATACTTTCACATTGTTTACGCCAAAACTAAATCTCTCTTTTTATTGTTCTTTGTTTCTTTATTTCTTTGTGTAGAAGCAGAATCATCCTTAAAACCGCCGTGTGCCCAAAAGAGGAGACAGCGACGAGGTACAATATGTAATTAGTGAGACTTGATTAAATCAAGTACTTTCCAACCATTAGAATTAATGATGTGTTAGTCTGACGAATTCGCCTTCCTTTCGGCCTGACTTCTATGAACGCAGGAAAGTGTCTCACTCATCTGCTTGCCAAGAATGGTTGACATTCCAGACTTGCACCTTGCTTGGCCAACAAACCGATAATATCGCACAAGATGATAACTTGATTAGAGCAAGTAAGCTAAATTAAAAACCCGTTCGATGCACAAAGTGGCTAAAAAAGCATAACATGTGGTCTCATATAGAGGTGCATTCTTGACTGTTAAAGTGACTGTACCCTACTTGATAGTTGCCAGCCTAAGATGATATTTCGTCTCTTCCATACAGGGAATATTGTAGATTGCCTCCAGGACTAACTAACGGCAAGGGAAATAAATCTTGCCGCCAAAAGAAATAGGAAGACCAAAAATAAGGTAATTTGCTGTGCTGTGAGTGAATTACAAGTTTTGAATGGAATTTCCACTCATTAAAAGAAATCGTTTGTATGGTCATTATGGATGGCAGAAGATTACGTATGTACATTTTCTATCAAATTTGCATTTGAAAGGTAGCTTCTATAGCATTAATCTTACGAGACGATTAACAGACTTAAATCATGCATGCAGTGGTTCTATGCAAATTGATCCTCGATCCTATACCATGGACAGCATACGAGAAGGGGAAAACAGACATTGCACGCATTAAAAAACTGTTTTGTGTGGCAGTACGGCAAATACCTGAAATAAAGAGACGATATGGAATTTTGGAATTTGCCATTTCCCATTATTTATATATTTAACAATTATTCTACGAGGGCGCGCTGGATATCGAATGATAGATAACCAACGAGGCGCGTAGCGCCGAGTTGGTTATAATCATTTGATATCCAGCAAGCCCGAGTAGAATAATTGTTTTATTAAAAACTTAACCAGTATTTAAAAAAAAAACCAAGAAAGAACGGGAAAAATGAGAAAGGAAATTTAAGCGGAACAAGAATCGATCACCTGACTGAACGAAAAAGGCCCAAAACCTTGCAAAGTGTTGCAGCGTTTCATTGCAAAGCTGAATGAATCAATGAAAACTGCTCGAAAGTGAACAAAGTAGCACACGTTTTGGAAAAAAATCTTCTAATTATTGGCTCTGAAATATGGTACATGTTTGATTTTTCCTCAACATTGTTGTAATCATCGTTCAAAGCGGATTGAAGCTGTACAATTTCACCATATAGCTGCTGGCGTTGAAACTGAACAAGTTTGTAATCTGTTCGCACAACGGAGCCATCATATGCGTGTTTGATCGAACTGAAGACAGAACAAATTTGAACAGTTGAACTTGAAGAGGTATTTTCTATGCAGCTCAGAAGCAAGATTACTGTAGCGAGGAACATTAGAATTCACCATCATAGTTTGTTAAACGCAAAGCGCAAAATGCAGTTGTTCTCGGTTTAGAGGTTGCGGACGGAATGGTAAAAACAACATTCAAACTACTGGGAAAGCGATTCAACTCCGTTTACATGGCATCCAATTTCTATCTGAGCATTTGGACCTGTTGGAACACAGAGCTACAACAAGTGCAGGTAAACCAGTGTCCTGATTTTGCATGTTAAAGCCGAAAAACAATCTCGCCCTTCCTTCCTTCTTGGTAGTTTGCAGCTGTATTTTTTTAGCACTTGTTTACACTGCTTCATGATTTTCGCACCGACTCGCCATGAATGTGTGATACTTTTTATTAAATGCTCCAGCCCCATTTCATTGTGTTTTATTTCATGTCTTGTCTTGATATTTTGAAGTGGAAATCCTTTCTGATAATACCTACCGTTTGTTCAATTTCAATGATCGACGTGACGATCGATGAAAGAAATTAATTGTAAACACAACGCTTAATGCTTAAATTTCTTTTTCTGCACAGTTTCTTCAAACAATTTTGACTCGTGTTAGACGACGCTGTTGGTGATGTTTGTTGGTGACGTTGTTGGAATTTCTGCTTAATTTAAACTTGCTGGCAAGTGATTTTTCTGGTCCATTTTTCTCGCCGGGTTGCTCGCGAGGAAAAAACTTTCAGCTCACTTTGTTGTTGAGTGTTCATTGACCATATTTGGTAGTAGCAGGTATATGAGCTGATACCCTAGCTCCGTTGAGCCAATCAAAATGCTAGAAATCCAATATACCTAGTCCAGTTTTTAATAAATATATGTATATATTGAAATCCTCATCGGCTATTAGAGTGCTCAATAGATAAGACTAGAGCAATGAAGAAGTAGAAATGAGGAGCTGGATTATTTGGTCCAGGACATTTAATTGCTACTCAGAGTTTCATGCCTCTTCCGAAGCAATCATCAGGCAACTGCCGGAAAAAATCCAGAACAATACATACTAGGTGTGGCGCGTCAAGCGAGATCTTATCGCTAGTTAAGTGATGACATTTTTCAGCAGGAATTTTCTAGAATGCCTACAGCACGATGTTAGCTCGTTTCCGTATTGAGTGTTGACATTTCAGGTTTACAAATTATGAAATATTTCTCCCACTAGCACAAATTACATTTCTTAGTAACGTTCGCGTAAGACCGAGCTTGTTTTACTTTACGCCATTTGATGTCGAACTTAATGTTCTGGTCTTTCAGGTTCCATACGCGTTTACTGAGCTCGGTAATGTTCCTGTGCCGTTCGTTTCGAAATGAGCATATATGGTTTCTATATCTTAATTTAAATGTTTCCACCACAACTTCACCTACGATGAATCCCCCAGCCAGACGCCACACCCACGGAAACACAGACAAAGAAACATCATATGGTACAACCCGCCATACAGCAAGAACGTGGAAACAAACGTAGGAAAATGCTTCCTTTCCCTAATTGACCAGCACTTCCCCAAATCTAATCCACTACACAAAATTTTCGATTGGAATTCACTTAAATAAAGTTACAGCTGCATGAATAACATCAAGACAATTATATCCAACCACAATAAAGCCGAAATCAACAAACCCACACACAATGATGAAGAGAACAAAAATTGTAACTGCCGGAAACCAGATACGTGCCCCATGGGTGGAAACTACAACGCCCAAAACATCGTACACCAAGCTGAAGTTACTACATCAACCACAAGCGAAACATACATCGGGCTTTGCGACACCACATTTAAATTAAGATATAGCAACCATATATGCTCATTTCGAAACGAACGGTACAGGAATGCTACCGAGCTCGGTAAACACGTATGGAACCTGAAAGACCAGAACATTAAGTTCGACATCAAATGGCGTAAAGTAAAACAAGCTCGATCTTACTCGAACGTTACTAAGAAATGTAACTTGTGTTTGTGGGAGAAATATTTCATAATTTGTAACCGAAATATCGTCGGATAAAGAATGCTTCGATAACGCCAAAGACGTCTATCAAGAAGCACTCAAGCGGCTACCACCACAACCTCTCCTACGATGAATCCCCCAGTCCGGAAAATGGCTTGTTTTGGTTGAGACGGCTGGATTGGCACCCGACCATAAGTGCCCGTCCTTAATCTCCACTGAGAAACCGCAAGGGAAGTTCCGCGATAGAAGATGGGAAGCAGGTTTCCTAGACCCAACGTGCAAATTATACATATATATATATATATATAAACTGAAAATTGGTTTTCGACAGCCATTAGGATTTTATATGCAATTAATAGACGTTGCTTCTTTTCATTTTAGTGAATGGCTATTTGGACATTTTAGCCCATGGCGCGTCAACTTCAAGATGAGTCAGTGGCAATGCAGTCAAGATCTTGGAGAACTCGGACCTGAAATATTATAGAGCACAGATCTAGCTGCTGTTGCGATCACAGAACTATTTAACCAAACAAATTTAAGAAGTTTGAATCAATTTTTTTTACCAATCGATTTAATTAAAGAAAGCAATTTATGCTTTAAACCAGCAGCTTTACCGCACATTCCTCGTTTGTTCTTTTTATGGTACACCTGAATAATTATTTCTATGAAAATATAGAGTTAATTCTTGAAATCTAGCCAGTTTATTTCTAAAAAATTGTAATGACCTAAAAACGTTGCATGCCTTGCAAGTAACATTTTTGTTGTTGTTCGATGTTCATACAATATATAACCAAAAAAGGCTGGTCGTCAGCATTTCATGAATTTTGTTTTAGACTAAATTATTTGAGTTAAGGATATCATGATTAGTAAGACAAGTTCTCTTTGTACAAAAATAATAAAGACATGCTGTCAACTTATTTCGTTTTGTCTTGTTCTTGAAATTACCACAAGAGCATACTCTTGACACCTTCAATTAAATGCCCTCTATAGTTTCCTTTTGCACGTAAGGTGACCTAAACCTGTTTACACGCGGAAAAAAATCGGCTAGGCAAGCTAAGGATGAATATATCGGTAAGGATAGTTTAATTTACTCGCGTAACTTTTTATGCTTACAAGTTTTGTATTAGGCAAGGATGGAAATGATGAAAGTGAGCGTGTGCAGTTATTAACAGAGGCAATATGGCCTTAGCATCGCAATTTCTGTTACTTTTTTTCAACCCTTTCTGTGGAAAGTAACGTACAGCATCTTAGGAAGAAAGTGATCGAGGCAAAATGTAACGCACTGGCGGAGTCACTTAAGCGCAGGAAGAAAGGTACGGCTCTTTTAATGAAAGAAAGAGAATTTAAAGATAGAAATATTAAACCCTCCACCATCCAATATATACTAGATTTTTTTTTTTCTGTCCACAAACCGAATCATATGTTGACTTTCTCTGTTTTCACGTTACCTTCCCCTTCTCGGTCGTCATTTTTGAAACTGCAAACCAGTTTAAAGCAAGTGCTTTATCTCTGGGGTATGCGTACAAACACCAAAAAACATCTCAGAGGCAAGCAGGAGCGTTAACACACTCCACCAAAAAAAGGCAATTTGCGGCTTTTCATCCTTGCCTCGCCAATATTTTGCAAAAAAGGACATGGTCTGGACGTGGTCCCAAAATGAAAAAAAAATACCTCTAAAAGGCAAGGCAGGTTCACATGCCTTAAACCAGCAGCTTTGCGCATTCCTCGTTTGTTCTTTTTATGGTGCACCTGAATATTTCTATGAAAATATAGAGTTAATTCTTGAAATCTATCCAGTTTATTTCTAAAAAATTGTAATGACTTAAAAACGTTGCATTCCTTGCAAGTAACATTTTTGTTGTCATTAAAGATGCGTTTATTGTTCATCGTGGTGTAAGATAGGTAAGATGAACGTTTATTCGTTTGTCTCACGATGGAATCGCTTTGAGTTGTTGATCGCGACGTTTCGACTGCAATACTGCTAGTCTTCATCAGGCGATGAGGTCAATTGTTTACGTGTCGCTATTTGTAGCATGATGGTTCGCTGCTATTGGTGCATTTCGATCCTCATTATTATTCCGACTATTAGATGTTGTTCCCTCACAGGTCCGCTTTGTGGTTGGTCGGCTGTTATGCTTTCTGATCGTAGGTATCCAAGCTTCTGGAATTTCGATTCCACTATCTCTATTGATGTTATTAGGATGAAGTCTTATATGGATAGCCTCTTTGACCCTACGTGTGTACCAGTGAGGGTCACGATCAATAAACTTAACTTCTTTCCAAATAGGAAGATGCCCCGTTTCGTTAGCGTGTTTCGAAATTGCGGAGGTTTGCGTACGAGCAAGCCGTATATCTCTGTCGTGTTCTTTTATCCTGTCTTGCATCGCTCTCCCTGTTTCCCCGATGTATACTTTGCCGCACTCGCATGGAATTTTATAGACGACACCGTCTTGTTAATAGTTGGTTCAAGGGTGTCTTTCGGCGCACTAAGTGAGACCTAAGAGCACACTGACCAATACCTAGACCACACTGACCAATACCTAGCCTATGATTCACACCATCCTCAGTCAGTGAAACGTGGTATTGTTTATAAGTGTCTATACGACCGAGCCAAACACCTCACATCAAAACCATCGGCTATCTCTAAAGAAAAGATACATTTATCATCGGTACTTGTTTCGAACGGATATCCTTTTTCATTTGTACGAAAGCTCACAAAGACAACACGACCAACAGCCAACAAAGAACCTACGCAGGAATTTAAATCTACTGCGGTTCTACCCTACATAAAAAGTGTATTAGAGGTTCTTCGCCGCTGCCTACAACAACAAGGCGTACGCACCGTCTTCAAATCAGACACAACTCTTAGGTCTCACTTAGTGCGACCGAAAGACACCCTTGAACCAACTAAACAAGACGGTGTCGTCTATAAAATTCCATGCGAGTGCGGCAAAGTATACATCGGGGAAACAGGGAGAGCGATGCAAGACAGGATAAAAGAGCACGACTGAGTTATACGGCTTGCTCGTACGCAAACCTCCGCAATTTCGGAACACGCTAACGAAACGGGGCATCTTCCTATTTGGAAAGAAGTTAAGTTTATTGATCGTGACCCTCATTGGTACACACGTAGGGTCAAAGAGGCTATCCATATAAGACTTCATCCTAATAACATCAATAGAGATAGTGGAATCGAAATTCCAGAAGCTTAGATACCTACAAACACCTACCTACCTACAAGCACCAAAAAACATCTCAGAGGCAAGCATGAGCGTTAACACACTCCACCAAAAAAAGGCAATTTGCGGCTTTGGATCCTTGCCTCGCCAATATTTTGGAAAAAAGGACATGGTCTGGACGTGGTCCCAAAATGAAAAAAAAAAACCTCTAAAAGGCAAGGCAGGTTCACACCGTTTACACAATTCATCCTCGCCTTGTTGGAAATGAAAATTGCCCTTGCCGATCTCATCTAGCCTTATTTCTTCTGTAGTGTAAATGGAGTTCTAGACAGCTGTCGAGACTCTGTGATTGGTGTGGCGTGCATAGTTTGGGACCCCTTATGTAGATTTACAGCCCATGCAACTGCAACTTCGGCACTCTTTTCTTCCTTTGTCTTGTCGTGTCTTGTCTTTCTTGTTTTGGTTTTTGTCCCAAATTCAATCCAATTCATAAGACTCTTACTATTATGTGAAAAACCACTGTGAATTTCCTACCTTATGGAACACTGAGTTGCATAGTCAACACGTCATTGGAATACCACCAAAACACTGGGTGAGGGCTACCCTGAGAACATGAAAAAATGATAGGGCAACTAATACAATAATTAATAAGGGCAAAAGAAAACGGGGCTATTGCAGGTCTTAAATTAATTATGATTACTATTTTCGAGGAGGATTACTTTTTTCATGCATTGTGTTTTTTTTAGCTTTGTGCAAAAAAAAAAGTTCCCACAAAAGAAGTCACTGCAAAAATGTCTGCGAAAACATACTGTCTAATTGTGTTGGTGCTCATTTACTTCAATCGCCAAACCATACTCCATTGATTAACTGATAATTGACGTCTTTTATATCTGCTGTTGTTCAACTGGGTGTATTTCGATTGCATGTACTCAAAAACGGAGTGTTATAAATCTTCCTGAAAAATTGCAAAAACTTATTATGACGAGCAAAAAAGACCCTCTGTGGGGGGAGTGTGGATATTTTCTGAAAAAAAAAAACACTTAAACTCCCGCAAACACGTGAGGCAAATAGAGTACAGAAGGCACACAGGATATAGGGTATAGGATGTACAGTGGTATACAGGATGAACAAATGTATTTGTACACGTGCTTTACAGGGGTATACAGGGTGCACAATGTATCCAGGGTGTTCAAGGGTTAAGACAGAGAGTACAGAGGGTATACCGGAGTAAACAGGGTGCACAAGGTATACAGGGAACAAAAGGGTATACAGAATGTAGAAGGTATGCAATGTGTACATATTCAAGGTGTACCAGAATATACAGGATGTTCAAGGCTATACAGGGTGTAAAGGGTAATACAGGGTGTCAGTAGCATGCGGGATTTACGACTGCAGATAGGGTGTACAAAGGTATAAAGGGTGCAGTAGAGTATACAGGGTGTACCAGGGTATACAGGGTGTACCAGGGTATACAGGGTGTACCAGGGTATACAGGGTGTACAAAGGTATAAAGGGTGCAGTAGAGTATACAGGGTGTACTAGGGTATACAGGGTGTGAAAGGTACACCATGGAGGTATACAAGGGTATACTGTGTGTACAGTAGTACACAGGGCTTACAAGGGTTTATAAAAGGTGCTCAAGGTATACAGGGTGTACAAGGATGGACAGGATGTACAAGAGTATAATTTATGGGGTTTACAAATGTATACAGGGTGTACAAAAGTATAATGGGTGAACAAGAGCATACAAGGTCACAAGAGTATACAGGGTATACAGGGTGCACCAGAGTATACGGGGTATACAGGATGTACTAGAGTATACAGGGTATAGAAGGGACTATACAGGGTGTACCAGGGTATAAACAAGGTGAACAAGGAATACAGGGTGTATTAGTATACAGGGTGCACCAGAGAATACGGGGTATACAAGGGTATACAAGGTGTACAAGGTACACAAGGTGTACAAGAGTATACAGGGTGTACAAGGGTAAACAAGGTGTACAAGGGTAATTACAGGGTGTTCTAGAGTATACAGGGTGTTATACAGAATATACAAGGTATACAGGATGAACTAGAGTATACAGGGTAAGCCAAGCAACTCAAGCAGGCCAAGCAACGCAAGTAAGCCAAGCAACCCAAGGAAGCCAAGTACCTCAAGTAAGCCAAGCAACTCAAGTAAGCCAAGCAGCTCAAATAAGCCAAGCAACTCAAGTAAGGCAAGCAACGCAAGCAGGCCAAGCAAATCAAGTAAGCCAAGCAACTCAAGTAAGCCAAGCTGCTCAAGTAAGCCAAGCAACTCAAGTAAGGCAAGCAACTCAAGCATGCCAAGCAACTCAAGTAAAGCAAGCAACACAAGCAGGCCAAGCAAATCAAGTAAGCCAAGCAACTCAAGTAAGGCAAGCAACTCAAGCAGGCCAAGCAACTCAAGTAAAGCAAGCAACTCAAGCATGCCAAGCAACTCAAGTAAAGCAAGCAACTCAAGCAGGCCAAGCAACTCAAGTAAGCCAAGCAATTCAAGTAAACCAAGCAGCTCAAGTAAGCCAAGCAGCTCAAGCAGGCCAAGCAACTCAAGCAGGCCAAGCAGCTCAAGCAACTCAAGCAGGCCAAGCACCTCAAGTAAGGCAAGCAGCTCAAACAGGCCAAGCAACTCAAGTAATCCAAGCAACTCAAGTAATCCACGCAACTCAAGCACGCCAAGCAACTTAAGCATGCCAAGCAACTCAAGCAGGCCAAGCAACTCAACCTGGCCAAGCAACCCAAGTAAGCCAAGCAACTCAAGTAGGGCAAGCAACTCAGGTAAGCCAAGCAACTCAAGTAAGCCAAGCAACTCAAGCAGGCCAAGCAACTCAAGCAGGCCAAGAAGCAACTCAAGTAAGCCAAGCAACTCAAGTAAGCCAAGCAACTCAAGTAAGCCAAGCAACTTAAGCAGGCCAAGCAACTCAAGCAGGCCAAGCAACTCAGGTAAGCCAAGAAACCCAAGCAGGCCAAGCAGCTCAAGTAAATCAAGCACGTCAAGCAAGCAAAGAACCTCAAGCAAGCAAAGCACCTCAAGAAGGCAAAGCACCTCAAGCAAGCAAAGAACCTCAAGCAAGCAAAGCATCTCAAGTAGTCAAAGTAGCTCAAGCAAGTTAAAGCAGCTCAAGAAGGCAAAGCACCTCAAAGCAGCTCAAGTAACCAAATCGCCTCAGTTAAGCAGAGCACCTTATATGTAGGGAGACTATATGTTGGCTTCACATGAAAGACTTACCAGAAAAATGGTTTGAAGAGATGTTTTCCTAGCTTTCTGGACCATCAATCGTGTAAATTTCCACTTAAGAATTGTGAATAGTTTCTCAGAAAGTGGATAACATTTCATTTTTCGCTGCATTGTTCAGAAATTTGGGTCAACTGTCAAGTCAAACAGGTTACAATGTCAGGTAAGACTTGTTGTGAAATACGCTTAGTGGAGCTTATTGTTTCTGTTCAGTGAACAGCTTTTTAGAGCTTTTCCGATCGATCATTAGCTTGATGTTTCATATTTATTGATAGTCCAGTGCTTAAATAGTTTAATTTTCATTTCGGTTGTAAACAGCCGACAGAGTATAGTTTTTGTTCACTCGACTGGGAATCATATGTTATTTGTTGGCCAAGTAAAAGGACAACAAAGCATCGTTTTTGTTTTCAGTAAGCTTTAATTACATTGTTGCTGTTAAAATTAATATTTCAAACGGTTCTTGCTTAAAGCAAGAAATTTAGGCTTTTCCCAAATGTTGATATTGGCAGATAAGCTTAAATTCTTTTGTGTAGGATCATTTATAATTAAGTGTTGTTTACAACTCCCACTCGATTGTTGATTAGCTGGGCTTTTCTTGACTGCTTGCAAGGTGTTTATATATGTTTAACGTGTTACGAGTGTTTGTTATATGTAACGTTCAAAAGCTCTACAGAATCTTGTCTTTTAAACAAAACTTTGGATTTTAGTTTAAGCATGTTTTGATGATCCTTTTTAATCTGTTATAGGCATGTTATGTCAGCAGTGATCAGTGATGCAGACTTTTCCTACAGTGAAGGTACATAGAAGATATCAGTCATATAATTATCCCAGCTTACATACCTAACTGTTTAGTTAATTAAACTGGATTGACGCAGTGATCAGGTTAATTTGGGTTCGGTGTCGAACACCAAAAATATGCATACAGCTGTGTTTGTTTTCATTCAATTTCTGAACCCAGTCAAACATAATTAAGCACAACGAAACAGTGTTAAAATCATTCCAATATACCAGATATTTAAACCATCTGCCTTTTAGTGTGTGGAATTTGACCATGATCTGTTTTGTATTGTCACGTAACCACATAAAAGACTCAGAGTGACTAAAACAGCCTTTTCAGCCAAAGAAAATTTGGCAATCCTATTACAGTATTCCCAAAGGAAAATAAAAATTGAACCAAAGGTAAAACCACTTAAGTTACAAAATCCATTTTTCATGGTGATGAGATGTTTATTCTGGATAGCTCAATGGTTAAATCTTAGTGCAGAATGAATCAAACAGTTATACCATGTTTACCTGATACCGGTACATGGGTCTCCGTACCAGAATGAGAATTTTGATCCGGTGCCTCTACTGGGGTGAACTCACACAGGTATGGCTCACACTGTTATGAGAGATTGTGCTGTAATCCCGTAACCAAAATACAGAGAAATAAGAGGGAACACCAGGATGAAGTTGTACCAGAACGAAAATCATACTGGTTTCATGTAAACACCCCCTTAGACTAAAGTCGAGCAGCTTTCAAGGATGTTTAAAGTGCCACTGGGACCAGAATTTTGGTATTCCATGTTTTTACATTTTCGAGCATAGTTTGTGGTTCTTAGTCACCCTGCCAAATTTCAACTTATTACGACGACTAGAAGTTGCTTTTTTCGGACGGTTTTTATCGAGATTTTGCGGCCGCCATTACTGGCCCTTGTTCCGGGAACTGGCTTGCGAATGAGCGGAAGTGACGTCAGAGGCTCACCTCAAACCTAGTGCCTTCACATGGTTACTTCCCACGGGAAAGTAAATTGTCCTCGAGGAAAGATTTGTTGCCAACTGTTTGTTGCACGACTTTGAAATCTTCCTTGCTACAGCAGTAATGACAGGTAGCACTTGTGTTGTACAATGCTACAACAATAAATCCAACCACCGAGCTGGTATTTTGCTTCATTGAAGCCCTGCTAGCGGACCCGCAATGGAAAAAAGGACAATGTTCGTACTCACACAGTGCGAATTTCAACCCGAGAGGCATTTTGATCACTTCACGGACGAGTTTTTCCAGAGGGCTGTTCATGTCGCAAAAAGAACTGAAAAAAAAACATTATCTGCGCGAACAAGACGAAAGGTAAACTTACCTAATCTTATAACGCAGTTGAAGTGATAGTTTGTTTCCTTTTCAACGCATCCACCATTGTGCAAAACAGATTTTCTTTTAACGTATTTTGAAATTTATTATCGTCGTGGAAAACCCTTTCAGTTCTGCCGTCTGCTAGCGCGAAGATCCTCGGCGAATGCAATCCTGACCGCCGTGATTAAGCTGATGTAGTTTGTACTGCTTATCTTTTCGTTTTTTTAATCCCGCGTGTGTTAATTTCAGAGCAGTAATCGCTTAGAAGCATGGACATACCAACATACCACCCTGAATGTGGAGAAACTTTTCTCTCTTTATTCCCTGTCGGTGAACAGTCGATTGACATTATGGTTCGGGCAGTAGCGAAACTTAGGTTAGGTAATTACAACCTAAGAATTGAAAATGGAAGACATTCCACCCCTAGACTTGCTGAGCATCTGAGAATTTGTCAATACTGCAGCTCAAATGAAGTTGAAAACGAAGTACACTTCCTCTTATCTTGCAATAGATATGATGCAATTAGAAAATCTTTAATGGACGATATTTATATTAGTAAATATTCCGATTTCGATTCTTAAAATTGTATTTCTCTTAAATAGCATTGACGCTTTCACTTGTAAAAAATTAGGTTACTTCATTTACGAAGCTTTTACATTAAGAAATGGACCACTAGACACAGGAATTGTAAATTAATCGATTTTGCAACTTTTTTCTTTCTCTTTTCTATGTGCAATGGCATTTGTAATTGGGAATGCAAATAAGATGTTGTTGTTGTTGTTCGATCGGATCGTCGGTGCGTGGAAATTGAAGTTGGGAAAAAATATCACACGCCACTATTTGCCTAAGGGTTTAACAATTTTATTTCTTTTACCTGTCATAGCAATCTTAGTAAATGAACTACTAAGAAAAATGATTAAATCTCAAGTTATTATTTTTACGCAGCGAATAAGGCAAGCGAAAGCTTCGTTTCCTCGGCGGTCCGCATGTTGTTGTTGTTGAGCAGCGGAAAATTTTCCTTGTGGCTTTTGATTTTGACTACAAATATTTAGATTCCGGTCACACAAGGCCTCCAGTTCTTGAAAAATAGGGTTTTGATTTATTCCACTTCTTTCGGCTCAGAAAAAGAATGCTATAAAACTGTTTAAAATATTTAGCAGCGCCAAGCACTTGTGTTTCAATCTGTTGAGTGACCACTGTACTATGATAGACACGATAAGCTGCCTGCCACCTGACTACAACAATTACGGTTTTTCAAGAAAGTTTCCCAGACTATGCCAAGAATGGCCAAAAATATCAATGATTTTTTATAACATATAATGAACATAAACAACGGCAGACAAAGTATCGCTTCTTTTATTTTCTCCCACGCCAACAGTAACATCGATCGACCCATGGTTGAGAATTCGCGAGCATCAAAGTCTAAAGTTTTCATAGGTGTTTTGTCTAAATTTCCACAGCTTAAAAGATCAATTCTTCGAATAGCCATGTCTATTTTGCTACAGGTTTACAGTGGATAACAGTTACACAACGTACCTTGGAATGGGCAACTTTATGATCGCTGGATAGCGGCTGAACAGCTGGCTGGATAGCGCTATCCAAGCTTTGAACAACCGAGATGAAGCGATAAATTTTATCCACCGGACAGCGACTTATCCGTTGAAAAAGAGTTATCCACTTTTTGAGCAACTGGGGCCTGAACTACAATCATTGTCTAAGCATATTTCGCTTATGTTTTGAACTCCCGCCAAATAACTCAAATAATATGGCGAGAAAAAAAAGCTTTAAACAGTTTGTTGACAAGATTATTAGTTGAAACCTCCCATCAGTTCTTACATCGTACGGTAAGAAAAATTCTTCATTTGCCGAATGAAACGAATCCTCAGAGGCTTCGGAAGCTAAAGACTGTTCCGAATCGTAGAAATACTCTTCGGAGGTTTCGCAGTCGACGGTAGACATCTTCAGTCAAAACACAAGGAAACGCGACTGAGGTGAGCCTCTGACGTCACAAGCTAGTAAATTGCGCAATCACCAAGGAACACGTTTTCAGTAATGGCGGACACATTTTACGCGACTTTGGAGCTAAAAAATATTAGGATGGAAGGTTTGTTGTTCAGTTTTCTGGGGAAATATGAACAAAACGCGATATTCTGCGACAGAATTTGGCAGAAATAAACCTATGAATTTTCGTCCCAGTGGCACTTTAACAAACATCCTCAGAGACCCAGGAGCAGTAACACCCTGATTTCTCATAAGCGATGCAAACTCAGACCGGTACGATTTTCTTTACATGAGACCAGTCTGAAAGTCAGACCAGGGACCATGCAGCCTATTTTAAAGTGGGGGGAGGGGGGGCTAACTCGAAGGGAGTAGGTTGAGGGAGGGGGGGCAGCCTCACGCAAATTTTTTTTCTTTTTAATGACCAACAATGCATCTAGGGCGCCCAAGTGTGTTAAAAGTTGTCAGTTTATACCCATCACATAGAACATATGCATGCGCAATATAAATGGGAACGTGAAAACAGTATCTAGACCCATTAGTAACTAGGATCAAAGCTAAACTAAGGGTATCAAACTCTTTGAACTAACCAGTGGTTAATAATGTTGATACTTAGGGCACGTTTTGGTGGTCTAATCCGGAATAGAAGACAATATACAGTTAATGTTTTCTCAGTATGGACACTATTCCCTTCCCTCAGTAATGGATTAATGCAAGAGAGGATGATCCTCTCTTGACTAACAACAACAAAATGAACGGAATGCGGTCGGAATGTTTTGGTTTATCAGAATAGGAAAAATCGCGTTCTTTCAGGGATTCAGTGTTCTGGATATTCTGTAATTCCTAAAACGGAACAGGAATAGCCAGGATAGTTCCAAAATAATGCGCCTGAGCCTGTTCTTTCATCTCTACACACATTTTAAGTCGTATCCGACAGGGTGCAAATCTTGACTTATTCGCATTTAAGGTCTCAAACTCAAAAACATTTTTCTTAAGACTTGTACAAGCACACCTGTCGTCATATTACAGAATAAGGCCATCTAAGAAAGCTGAGCTGAGTATCCTACACTATATATTTCCCCAAAGTCAATGTCGGTATGTTCTGACTGCTGCATGAGTGCCTTACTTCTCATCGGTAGGAGACAGAGATCTTTCGGCTAAACTTTCGGCAGCTATCCTAGTTGCAAAGTTTACGTGCAGATAGAAAAGCTTTACATTGATTTTCAGCAAATATCAAATCACGCTGTTGCCGATAATCCTATCTGGAGACAGACTGCAGTTCATTATGCCAGGCCAGACAAAAACGAGAGTCGACAAAAATTCATACCCTTTAAAGCAGAAGGGAGTCAATGAGTGTTCACGGGAGTTAGAGGCCAAACGATAGCAAGAATGTCAACTTCAATCGATTGCAATTAAAAGACTGAGCAGGTTCAAACTCTTCAAGATACAAAAAATGACAATGATGCGAACTGCAGAAATACAAATGAAACTACAACTGCGATGTCACATCTTCATTTCATTTCTTCAAGATACAGTTCCTTGGAGTGCACGTGAGTTTCAACTAATGGGAGCAAAGCGATTTGAACTTTTGCGGGCTGAGTATTCCGTTTCTATTCCGTTACTGTTTGGTCCATATGAAAATTAGATCTAACTGGGGAAAACCAAGTACTGGTTAACCTTGAAACTAATCATTGACTAATAAATTTTCCACTTTTTTTATTTTTATTTATTTTATGTGAATTTTTTTGACACCAAAAAGTGAGGGAGCTAAAGCCCCCTCAGCCCACCCCTCGCATAGTCCCTGCAGACTGGCATGAAGTGGTTACGTGAGACCAACCATCCCTAAATCCAGTTTATCTATTATCCACCAGCTTGGAATCTATTTAACAATTAGATTATGAGCTCGAGATTTCTACCGCGTGATAGTTAATGAGGCCGAAGGCCGAATCAACTATCACGCATAGAAATCGAGGGCGAATAATCTAATTGTTTTAGTGTAAATCTACTAGACGTTCAAAACTTAACAGCAGACACTACATGTTTTTATTGAAAAATGATATAAATAGCTCACACCGCGCGCGGAAAACACTCTACTCACTATCTACAACAGAACAGATAGTGAGTAGGGTAGCCAATCAGAGAACAGCATTAGTGATAGAACGCTAGTAGATTCATACTAATATCTATTACCCACAATCTTGGAATGCTTCAGCACCACATATGGCGCCGCCTACCTAAAGATATAAAAAATGTAACAAACTTGAATCTTTTTAAGAAGCTAACAAGGCAGAAGGATCTCTCAACCTTAGTTAGTGACGAATGTGGATCTGACTGTTTTCTCTGTAGATCATAGACATAGTATTTTAACAGAATATTATTAGCAATTTCAGTAGAATATTATTAGAATATTATTATTAACAATTTTCTTATATTATTGGATACACACTTATGTTTTGTATTTAATTTCTTTAGTTACTTTAATTACTTTGTGTCACCAATTAGCAATTATGCTAAAGTTTTCTTGACACATTAATGCTCAAAACAAAAATCTCAGACCGGTCTGAACTCAATTCATGTTTACGTAGTTCCCCTGGTCTGATTTTAGACCATTGTGAGTCATCCGTATTAGTTCAGCAACGGTAATGAATCAAACCAGCCCGAGATGATAATTATGATAATTATACCGGCTTCACATTTCATATCGCCTTCATGTAAACAGAAGCAAGCGTTAGTATGGAGTTGATCTGAAGTTGTATCGCCCTTTGTTGGTACCATTCTCATAGACTACGAGCAGTCTCTTTATTTTCTCTGGTGCGTGCACACCGACTGTTCATACGTATGTACGTCACCGCAGATGAAATTGCATTGATATACAAAGTCTTAAGGTGTATTGGAGCCGTAACATGCTTTTTCCGGTGAAATTGACAGACAGCTTGTAGTTCTGACCCTTAAAACTTTCCTGGGGGGCTACAACTAGAAAGGATATATACTTCCATGGATATTTTACTATTAGAGCTCAAAAACAGATCTTTACAGGTAATGAGCAATACTTTTACAAACAATATTGCAAATTTTTCAAGATTCCTTTGTCTATTGATTCCCAGAGGAGACTGAAGAGAAAGAAACCAAACCAAATATAGAGGTTTGTCTGTAAAGCCTTGGAGTCATGTTAGAATTTTGAGATATCTAACGGGGCTATTGGGAATTTGCTGGACTATGAACAAGATCTTTGACATGGCGATTCCATCCAGGCGACAAGTTGTGCTTGTTTTGCAGCATGACATGGTCCTTGCGAGCTCCTCAGTTAAGCTAGCATATCTGTAAATATTTCTTTGGTTTCACCAAGCGATTTAAAACCTCCAAAAAGCCATGGGTTACTATTGACAATTGGGATAATTAAAATCGGCTTTGTTTTCCTTTTCAGGTTTTCATTCCATCAACCTGATGTCAGGAAAATACATGTATGGCAGTTTATTATAAGGCTTTGGTTGAGCAATGTGTACTCTGTGCTTTATTCTCAGACAAACATTACCAATTCAAATAAAAAATTTGAAGAGCAGTTTTGAAGTAAGGTTATGTATTTTGTGTCTTAGCTTTCTCTGCTAAATACTTTGATGTCATTGATTAGTTTGACTGTAAACACCTACACCAGAAACTCATTTTCAGGTTCCGCATACACTTTATGTTCCCTCGGTACTACTAAGTGGTTAATGCGTGAGAATGGAATGAATCCTGGAGTACCTCTGAGAAGTAAAAGTAACTTGAAGCCACACCTAGAAAACAATACCTTGGTACTTTTTAGGGCTTTACTTCAAAATATCTGATGAACACACCCATAACTTATATTTGGGAGTCCCCCCATCCCCACACCATCCTAGGAATTAAGATTCAGACCTCTTTGATTGAATTCACTTTATGGGGAAAACTATTTCAATTGATTGATTCACCACAGTCTGATCCCTTCTTGTCAGTTCACAGCCTGTTAGGTTTCAGACTATTCTGACATTATTTAGGAAGAGGCTTTCTTTTTGTTTTTCATTGGCACCCGATGATGACAATTGGTAACAATGCTTATTGGTGACATTTGATACAGTGTAAAGGCTAATAATCAAACCAAAACCAAATTGAAATCACAACATTTACTTCCATCATCGTCTGGGGTAGTGACAGAGTGAGTCATAATCTGTGCATCAAATAAAGTCACTAGTGATTACTGGACCATTTGTTATTCTCATTGGCAACACTTTTAGTCTGGATTGGTTAATTGATTGATTTTTGATTTTTAATTGGCTTATTGACTGATTCATCAATCAAGTGGTTGAGTGGTTGATTGATTGACAGATTGGTAGTTAAATAGATGAATGAATTGATTCACCTAAGGCAAGGTGAACAAAAATTGTACCCACCCAATTATTAAGTTTAAGACCTACAACAGTGGCTTATTTGAAATTTATAAAACAGGTTCTAATTTAATGAGAGGTGTATTAATAATTAACTAATAATTATAATATTGTTTTCCGGTCCCACTTGTAATAATTAAAAACAATATTATAATTATAATAAGAACCTTCCCAGAATGCTTTGCACCAGAAAAATTTCAATGCAAAATAACTTGGTTAATTTGGGGTCGAAGAGAATGCTGTACCATGTGTTATTTACAACTTCGTGAAAGTTATCCCTCATATTAACGTTAGGGTGATGACGTCATTATTCACGTGACTATGGCAAAAATATGTTTTAGCTCACTGCAAGAACAGACCTCCATCAATTCAAAAGCAGATAACGTGCCCTGATAGTCATTGGAATGGGCAATATGGAAATTGCCAGTTGACATCTGGCACTTGAAAGTTAAGGTGGCTCTGTACAGGAGCATTTCCCAGGGGACTGGTAAGGAGTCAGTAGCTATGGTAGGTTAAGGGGGAGAGAAACAAAGGTTGGCTGGTTAATAGAACCTCGCATGAAAGTAACGACCATGATATGCTTACTGTTGTGACGTCATTGGTCACGTGACCAGAGCGCACAGAAAATTCAAATCACTTTAAAACTGCTTTAAGCTCAATAAATTCGTAATTTCTCATAGTAATATTGCAGAAAAAATTGCAGGTTATTCAAAAACGTCCATTATTATTTTTCCTTTTGAAAAAAGCGCGATGAAAAATGAACCTTAAACTTTTGATAATCCCCTATTTTGTGAGGTTTTAATATAAATGTAAAAACGAATCAGCATATTAGGTTTCAAACTATGCTCTTTCTAACTACGTTAACAGTTTTTTTTAAAAACTTCGTCTTCATATAGCTTAGGGATGTGAATTTGCAGGCACGCGGAGTACTGGGCACCAATGTCACGGATTGCTCAGGAAGACTGGTGCACACCTTTTAGGCGCGGCGGCAAAGCTAGCGACAAAAGCTGAAAAATGGGGTGAAAGGTGTTTTAACTTTCTGTGGTCCATTTCTGCTAAAGAATTGTTAATGGTTTCTCGGAAAGAGGACAGCACTTCATTTTTCGTTGCATTGCTCACGTCAGGTACGTGTAATTATAGCTTTTTATTGTCTTCGGTAAACAGCGTAATATATTAGCAGGGCTTTACCGATCGATCATGGACTAACTTATCGTTAGTCCAGTGCTTAAATAATTTGTCATTTTCGTTCCGGTAGCAAAAAGCCGAAAGATAGACACTCAGGCTGGTAACTAAAGCTTATTAAGTTTCGTAAGCCTTTAAATAAACGTTATATGTAGTGATGTAGTTTTTGTACACTCGTCTGTGAATCGTATGTTATATGTTGGCCAAGTAAAAGTGTAGCATCGCATCCTTTATGTTTTCAGTAACTTTAATTACAGCGTTGCTGTTAAAATTAATGTTTCAAACAGCTATTGCTTAAGGCAAGAAGGTCAGGCTATTCTCCTAATGTTGATACTGGCAGATAAGCTTAAATTATTTTGTGTAGCATCATTTAAGCTTACTTGTTGTAAACATCTCATAACAACATAACATAACACATAACATACTTCATTTTATCTCCAACTCCATTTGTTTATTAGCTGGGCTTTTCTTCACTGCTTGCAAATTATTTATATACATCTAATGTCTCACGAATGTTTCTTAGATCAAGTAAGGTTCAAAGCTGTAGTTGGCATGATTTGATGACAAACAGTTCAAATTTAAATTTCGAATTAGGTACATGTAAAACTTTTATTGAAAGTTATGTGTTGATCACTTTTGGGAAAATATGCTTAAGAAAATCAAGTTCAAAGCAGGTGGATGTAATTTTTTTGTACATCTCATTCTCCACTTTTACTGATTAAGTTAGTCCATAAATTGCAGGGGAAAAAATTAACTTCAGTACTTGAATCATTGAATTGCAACTCGGGCCAGTATCCTTGAGTTCCAACCTCGTCCCTAGGGTCTTCTCACTTGCTCGCTTAGTATAGTGGACCAGGCCATTTAGATAAAGTGGCTTTCAAAATCCTCTAGTCTAAATCAAAAAATTTAAAACCATATTTACTTGAATAGACCCCTCCCAACCCGGGTGAGAAGTAAGTCTTTTATCCAGGGATTTCGCCAATAATCATGTGGAACAAGTACCACATACTGTAGAACTCTAAGTAAGACTGGAGTCACATGTCAATAAAAACAAACCCCAACTTTTAGTGGCCCTGGTCAGTTTTAAATTGCTACTGGCAACCAGGAGACTGTCAATTTTTAGCCCTGAAGTTGTTGTTTTCGCTGATCCTTTTTTATCTATACTAGGCATGTATATGTCAGCAGTGATCAGTGATGCAGCTTTTCTTGCAGTGAAGGTATGCACATGGAAGATATCAATCATATAATTATCCCAGCTTACGTACTATCTTACTGTTCAATAAAATAAACTGGGTCAAATGCAATGATTGATTTAATTTGGGTTCGGTAGTTGAACACAATTAAACCAATAATATGCATACAGCAGTGTTTGATTCCAATTTCTGAACCCAGTTAAACAGTTTTAAAATGTGAGAACAAGCACAAATTTCTGTAGTGTGGAATTTGAGCATGATCTCTTTTATATTGTCATGTAAACACATAGAAGACTGGGTGGCTAAAACAGCCTTTTCAGAAAAAGAAAATTTGGCAATCCTAATACTCACAAAGGAAAATAAAAATTGAACCAAGGATAAAATTAAATCACAACATTTACATAAGTGTTCCATCAAGACTTCCATTGGGGTAGGTGATGAAAACCTTATACCCACTTAAGTTACAAACTCCATTTTTCACGGTGATGTAAGATTTATTCTTGATGGTTAAAGGGTTAAAACTTAATGCAGAATGAATCAAATAGTTATACCATGTATGGGTTTCCGTACCACAGTGATTATTGTGACCCAGTACCACTACTGGGGCAAGCTCACACAGGTATGACTTGAACAGTTATGAGATTTTGTGCTGTAATCATTAAACAAATACAGAGAAACAAGAGGAAATCGGGAAGAACTTGTACCAGAATGAAAATCATGCTGGTATTATGTAAACACCCCCTTAGCCTTAGCCTTAGCCTTAGCCTTAAACAGCCCCTTAGCCGGAGACCCAGGGGCAGTAACGCCCTGATTTCATGAGACCGGTGCAAACTCAGACTGGTACGATTTTGTTTACATGGGACCGGTCTGAAAGTCAGACTGGATGAAGTGTTTACCTGAGACCAATCTAAACTCTGTTTGTGTTAATATGGTCCGCAACCATCCCATCCTTAAAAATCCAGTTTATCTATTATCCAACAGCTTGGAATGCTCCAACGCCACTTATTAAATGTGCATACCCAAAACAAATATCTCAGACCAACTGGAACCCTGTTCATGCTTAAGTGGCTCCCCAGTCTGATTTCAAACCGTTCTGAGTCATTCATATTGGTTCAGCAGCAGTGATGAGTTAAACCAGCCTAAGGCCCTGTTTACATGAGTGACTTTATCCCGGGATGACTTTTATCTCATCCCGGGGTGACTTTCATCGCGGTGTCTGGTCATTTACCTGTAAATGTTTACATGATTTGGAGCTGAAATGTGTTCACCCTGGGATGATTTCATCCCGGTCTTCAGCACCGGGATGAAATCGTCCTGGGGTAAACACCATTTCAGCTCCAACCCATGTAAAAACTTATAGGTAAATGACCAGTCACCAATATGAAAGTCATCTTGGGATGAAATCACTCGTGCAAACACAGCCTAAGATGAGAATTATTTTATACTAGCTTCATGTTTTGTATGTTTCGTGTAAACAGAGGTAAGCATTTGGAGTCGATCTAAAGTCGTACCGGCCCAAGTTGGTACCATTCTCATAGACTACGAGCAGTCTCTCATTTTTCTCTGGCGCGTGCACACCGACTGTCCTACTATTGGTAATTGCGATAATTAAAATCTGCTTTGTTTTTCTTACAGGTTTTCATTTCATCAACTTGATGTCAGGAAAATATGGCAGTTTATTATGAGGGTTTGGTTAAGAAATTTGTACTTTTAGCTATATTCCCAGACACACTTTATCAATTCAAATAAAAAATTTGAAGAGCAGTTTTGAAATAAGGTTATATATTTTTTTGTCTTTTTCTGCTTAATATTTTGATGTCATTGATTAGTTTGACTGACCCCTCAGTACTACTAAGTGGATGATGTATGAAAATGGAATGAATCCTGGAGTACACCTTTCAGGGCTCTGCTTCAAAATATCTGATGAGCACACCCTGCCCCATATCTTTTTTTGGGGGAGTATCCCCCCACCCCACTACTATCCCAGGAATGAAGAGCCAGACTTATTAGATTGAATTCTCTTTATGGGGAAAACTATATCGATTGACTGATTCACCACAGTCTGATCCATTTTGTCAGTTCATTGCCTGTTAGGTTTCAGACTATTCTGAATGATTAATTTATGAAGAGGCTATTCCTTTTGTTTTTCTTTGGTACCAGATTATGGCAATCAGTAACAATGCTTATTAGTGACAAATTATCAAACCAAAAAGAACTAAAGTCTCGAGATTGATTTATTGATTGACTGATTAATTGATTGATTGATTGATTGAATGATTTATTTTTTAATTGGCTGATTGACTGATTTATCAGCCAGTTGGATGAGTGGTTCATTGATTGACTGATTGGTACTTAAAATAGATGAATGAATTGATTCACCTGAATTACATGTAAGTAATTACATGCATAATGCTGCACTTCTTCGCATCTTCCTCTGGCAGTAAAATAATACCCGGCATCAGTCGAAACGTCAAATAATTTTCAAGTCCCAATGTCATGACATAATTGTAAGCAAATAATTTATTGTAATTAGCAAGTAGTAGGTAAGAAGGTGTATTAGAGACAGGACTATTAGAGCTTTTAAGTAATTTAAATTATATTTCATATCAACTCCAGTAAGCTACTCCTTCTGAGTAACTAACACTATTGGACAGTCAAGAAAGAAAGCAATGCCCTAGGATGTTTTAGGGTTCACTACTTCCTGCTATTAATTAAACGTCCCGGGGAATTAATACAAGTAAATAAGGTACATCATCATCATCATCATCATCATCATCATCATCATTATTATGATTCAACTATAGCGTCATTTTACCATATAAGGAGAAAAATATGAGTATGAGAGCGTCTTACACTGTAGAGTAGTACACAACGTATTGCGCTATAGTATCCTGGTTTCAAATCACTTATTGAATAAAGCATTTATTGCATATTTAAGTTTATGTTACCTACAACAGAGACTTATTTAAAATTTGTGAAACACTGGTTCTAATTTGATGAGAGGTGTATTACTAATGATTAACTAATAATTATAATATTATTTTCCGGTCTCACTTGTAATAATAATAATAATAATAATAATAATAATAATAATATTATTATTAAATGAATTACTTACTCGGAAATAAAATATTTATGTCGTTTCCTCGTTCCTACCATAATGTCCGTCAAGTTTTCACGTGTCTTTCTTTCGTTGTTTTTTTAGCGGAGCCAGCGCGCTAGCGCGTCAGCGGAGCTCCATTGCTAAGAAAATTTGGTAACCTATCAAGCCAAGAAATTTTGGTAGTGACGTAATAGTCACGTGACCGTACGTCCGTCCGTCCGCACCAAATGGTTACCAATACACTTCATACACTGGATATAACCGTGCTGAATCCCATGTGTTTTTGGCGCGAAATCGCATGTTGACCCGCGTTGTAGCAAAACAAGCAAAGACAACACAAGTCAAAAACAAATTTGTTAATGGAAAAAAAAAAGTTCAAAAGAATACTCAGTTGTCTTTATGGTGGAAGGGGAAAAGTTCAATTTAGGGGAAAAAATTAGGCGATAAAGTTCAGGCGAAAAGTTCAAATTTGCCTTGTCGGTTCTGTTCGAACTCGGTCGGCACACCGCTTGAAATCGCAGCTTTTCGCAGCGTTTTCGACACCAAATATAGCAGAGCTAGTGCTTTTTGGTTTTTTCTGTCCACAACCATGGTTTTTACCGCGTTCCGAACACATTTTGCCAGGAAAAACACCAGCATTTTCATGCCTGATAGGCAGCTTGTCACGAAGAAAGAAATAAGTATTAAAATTAACTTGAGAAGTGACATAAAACATTTATGGCCAAGTGGACTAATATCCGGCTTCATACGCCGACGATCCGGGTTCGGCTCCCAGCGAGAGTGGAAATTTTTTTGTTTGGTTTTTTCTTTTCTTTTTTGTTTTTTTAATTTAACGACTTGAATGAGAGTATTTTCACAAATTAATAACTGCCAGCAAAAAAAAAACAAACAGACAAACAAAACAAACAAAACAAAAAGGGGGGCTCTGCTTTTAGGCTTGGCTAAATCTATATATTGTAGGATATTAGCCGCTTCTGGAGGTCAGTATACTGTTTATTCTACTCTTTTGATAACCCCAAATAGTGGTCCGAGGTTCATTCTTAGGCACAATTTCGTTTCCCTCTCTTGCTGCATGAGAGCTTTATACGGCACACCCACATTTCTCCCTTTCAGACTACACTGAATGGCCCAAGAACCCTACAAAGTGCTTCCATGCCTGGGCAATTCCTTCGTCAAGCGCTTTAAGAAGGATTTGGCAGCAGGTTTTGATCCGCGTGCCGATAAAAGTTTTCGTTTGCGTGGAACTGCTAATGTGGAGTTGTTTGGTGCCGGCGGCCTTACCGTAGACGCCCCTATTGCAAACGATTTAGCCCACCGGGACGGTAGGCTCAGAGATTGAGGAGTTAGCTAGGCGGTTGGTTGATGCCTTTCACGTGAAAATTGTCGCCTTAATCAAGGCGCCTTAATTGAAATCCGTCTTGGAAAAGGATTTCGGTTCGTCGAAAACGGTTTTTGGATTTCGCGTTTTATTGGGAAATCCGAAATCCGAAATCAAAATCCAGATTTCCCAATCGAACGCACCCATAGCCTTGTGTCATCGGCGGATATCGAACGCTTCTCACGTGAACACGGATTGGGTTTTTCCGTCCGTTTATTCCAGGTACTAACGTCCTGGCGTTTGTTTCCCGCGGGCTGCTGTGTTCCGCCTCGCACACATTTAATACTAAAGGCACTTCTAATACTTCGCCAAATTGTCATTTTATTTTATGTTCTTCTAACCGTGTTCAGTAGAACCTGCGATCAGGCTCTATTTTCGTTTCGTTCGGTGAAACATCCAGGCGGGAAGGGCGAAACGAAAAAAAAGCATGCATGCTTTTATTGTTTTAACAAATTCTTTTTACACATACTTTTAGCTACTTTTACATATTTTTACTTCATACATTTTCCTTACATATTTTTGCCCCTTTGTCACTTTATATATCTAAGTATGCAAATTCATATTCTCAACATTTCGCTTGATAATGACCGGAGAGCGGTCGAAACGTCGTGAATTTTTACCGTTAGTTTTTATTGTCAATTGTATTTTGTAATTTAATTTAGTTCCAGAAGTGATATAGATATTTGAGATTAGCAGCGAATTATAAACAATTATTCGATAAGGTTTTTGGTCTAGCTCGGTAAGTGTTATCAGCCTCAGCCGGATAACAGTTACCTCGACCTTGATTATTCCGGATATCGATAAAACCGAATCTACTAATTGTTTTACAACGCATGCGCAACCAAGTAAAGCAGCTAATAGGATTGAATGCGAAATTGGCTGTGTTGTCTGATCTAGTTAGTGGTTATGGTGAAAATTCTTTTAGCGCTGGAGTTTTGTTATGGGGATTGACATTTTGAGGGATGTAAAAATGTGGGGGTGGAAGGATTTGTGAATGTGAGGAGCATATCACGCTTCTGTGAATGTGACTTGCTTTTAAAGTTGCGTTTTGTATAGCAGCGATGTAATATTGTGCTGCGTGAGAGGCAGTTTCCCTTGACGTTTTATGGGGGGACGGTTTCCGCAGTGGATTGTAAGTTTTCTCATTGGGTAAACTGTATTTCGCAGAGGAGAGAAACGACAGCTGTGTTTGTAGCTTATTACGGTGGCTTAGGAAGAGAAGGGATTGGCACTAGTATGATAATACAATTAGTGGATTGCACCATCGATACATCATAGTTCTTGAGAAGGGAGAGAGATGAGTGTTTTTTTGAGGGGAGGAGTTGATTTGAATTGCACAAAGACGAAGGAATCGGTCATTAATAAGGAGATCAATTAATAAGGTAGCTGTTACTAGTCTTTAAGATAGAAAATAACTGAATATTATCGAGCGATGCGTGTGGTTTGCGTGTGGTGTTCGCTGTTGTCTTGGTTGGGTTTGAGGTAATTCGTTTACGTTACGAATTCCGAGTCAACTTGTTTACTTTTGCAAGGGGATTCCCGGGTTAGCAAACCGGACTTAAACATCACGTCATAAGATATGCCTTAACGTGCCCCATACTCTGACGGATCAGCTCGTGTTTATCGAGCGTTATATTTTGATTCTACTACTATGTTCACTGTTTGTATTTACGGTCTAGGCACAACAGTAAATACTTCGTCGTCCCTGTGTAAGCATTATCAGTTGTGGACCAATTTATACCGACATTCAACGTTTGAGTGAATTTGCGTTTTTCAAAATAAAAGGGATAAGAAGCTAAGTCATCAGAGTTTAAACATTACGTCATCCAGTAACGCTATAGTCAAAACATTGTGTCACATAATCACACTATTCATCACGCCGGTTCGCATAAATAGATGATCGCGCTAACATTTGTGAAACCTGGGGGTGGGGAGGGTCAGAACGGCCGGTTAAAATGCCCATTGGGCTTTCTTGTTGTACATTGTTTTACAGGTAAACAAAATAACGGCAAACAATTTCAACATTTGTGTCCTTCTTGCCTTCCGGCTTCTGACCGTTTTTTTCCTTAAGGTATTCGTGGAAAAGTTCCTTCGCAATTTTTGTCAGCCTTCTTTTGTTTTCCGAGTCTTTTTGTTTCAGCAACTTTTCAATTTCTTGCTCGGTTGAAGAAGAGAATCGACGAGCCATGAATTTACTTCGCTTTCAGATGCCTCCCACATTGCTCTTGGAAATCATGCATTGCGTGCGCAACCTACAGATTATTTACTAATCTGCTAGCAGATTAGTGAATAATCTGTAGGCTGCGCTGATTCCCAGAATTAACTGTAGGCTCTTAGCCAATGAAAAGACAGATAGTGACTACAATGTATAATACACTGAATTATTGGTTGACTTGTTGATCTTTCTTGGCGAAAGATATAGTTCCTGTGCTGTTCGTTTTGTATCGTAAAACGCCGGAACAACCACTACTCTGTTTATCTTTTCAATACCAGCTGAAAGCCTTCAAATGAAAATTTCGAAACACGATGCGATAAAACGGGATACATACTTCACTATTTGCGTCAGTCCCTTACAGCGGGAGTATAAATAAGAGCTCTGCATATCATTTCGGCCCAGTTCGCGTTAGAATCTTCTTGCAACATTACCCTTTTATGAAGTTATGGCTGACGCGCAAGATCCTCTTGAAGCTGCGGTTCCCGCCGCCCAAGCCCTTGTTCAAGTGCCTCCAGTTGCTCCAGTTGATGTTGGGAATCCTCAGCAAAATCCAGCGCCTTTGCAGGTACGTATGTCGTCCGACTGCTTTAGTTTTTCCCCGGCTGGTCTTCGCCCTTTCGCGTTTCCCTCTCCTCTTTCATTCCACGTGGCCGCTTTATAGTCTTCCACATTTATGTTAGTACCATTTTTGGTAGTACCGTCCCCTCGTTTTTCTTATAATTTGCACGCTTATGTTTTTGCTTGGGCCAATTGGCTGTCAAGTTTATGTTGTGCGTACTTCGCCTCGCAAACACCGGGTTTGTGCAGTGCTTCTATCCTGGTTCCCTTCTCCTTTTGCACACGTTTATTTGTTTTGTCAGTGTGCTTCGCCTCGCAAACACTGGGTTTGTGCAGTGCTTCTATCTTCGGTTCCCTCTCCCTTTGCACACGTTTATTTGTTATGTCAGTGTGCTTCGCCTCGCAAACACCGGGTTTGTGCAGTGCTTCTATCTTCGGTTCCCTTCCCCTTTTGCACACGTTTGTTTTGTCGGTGTGCTTCGCCTCGCAAACACCGGGTTTGTGCAGTGCTTCTATCTTCGGTTCCCTTCCCCTTTTGCACACGTTTATTTGTTTTGTCAGTGTGCTTCGCCTCGCAAACACCGGGTTTGTGCAGTGCTTCTATCTTCGGCTCCCTTTCCCTTTTGCACACGTTTATTTGTTTTGTCAGTGTGCTTTGCCTCGCAAACACCGGGTTTGTGTTGCGCTTCCCTTTTGCACACGTTTGTTTATGTCATTGTGCTTCGCCTCGCAAACTCCGGGTTTGTGCTGTGCTGTTTCCTCCCTCCCTTATTAATTTGTTCGCTTTTATGCTTTGTTTGTACTTTACAATCGATTTTGTGTTGCGCATTTCGCCTTGCAAGCTTCGGGTTTGCTTGGGCCAAAGCCAAAGTTTTTATTTGGCTTTGTTGTTTTCTGAAGTTTTTTGTTATGCTAACTTTACCTCGTAAATTTCGCTTTTGTCCAGTGCTATTCCCTCAACGCCCATTTTAAATTTCATCGCGTACGTTTTTCAATGTATTCTTTGTGCGTGTATCGTCTCCCGAACATAGGTTTGTGTAGTTCAGTTCAGTTCCCCGTTTCCAAGTTTTGATTTTGCACGCTTTAGATTTTGTAGCTTCCTAATCTAGGTTGGATTTACATGGTTTCCATTGTCTCCCCTGGTTTTATTGCCCTAAATTTTTGCTTTCATACTGTTGAGGTTTTTTTTCTGTCGTGTTTTTTCATTTTGCGTCATTTGCATTTAATTTGGTGTTCAATTGATTGTTGTGCCTTCGTTTTCGCTCCCCTTTCACAGCACCTTTTGTTTTCTGTCTATTGCATAGTTTTGTTGTTTCGGCACTTTTGGTTTTCTCGCGCCATTCCCTTTGCTTTTATTAATGGCGGTGTACTTCACAGTATTTCTTCCCTTTTATTTTTATTCTTTTTCAGTGTAATTTTAAACGGCTGTTGTGATTTTTCTTACCCTTTTTTCTCTAGAATTTAAGCCGCACACTATTTCTCCCCACTGTTTTCCATGTATTTTCTGTTGATTCTAGTTGGGAGAATTTATTGTAGCTTTTGGAAAATTCCGCTTTGGTCATAATTTGATTTATTCTCAAACTGTTTTCTCTTAATATTAAATTTGTTTATTATAGTTTGATGTCGGTATCTCCCTTTCGTTTATGATTTCAATACGCGTCGTCTCGCAAATCATTTTCATGTCCTTTCCTATGGTAGCCTGAAAGGGTGTCTTATACCCTAGTCGGATTACTGATGCTCAGGCTGCCATCCCTTGGGTGGGTCCTTGCACGCTTGTCTTTTTCCTTGTGTGCTTATCCCTTGTGTTTGTTTTACCGTTTTCCCACCCGAGGGCTGGCAGCCTGTAGATGTTTTTATTCATGCGCTCCTCTCGGTTTTTTCAGGATGACCTCCTTGCGCAGCTTACCGCCAGGATTAAATCCCTAGAGGATGCTGGCAGTCTCTCTGATGTCCCAACTCACCTGTCTAGAATTACCCAATACGGATTCAGAAGAGAGGAGGATTTTGACAAATATGACGCCCTGGCCATGGCAGAGCAGCTAGCTACAGCCGCCAAACTGTCAGGGCACGAGAAGGCTCCAACCTTTGACGCCATAGCCTGTACGCTTAAAGAGAAGTTACCTGTCTCGAAGAGGCAATTCAAAGCGTATTTTGTGGCCCTTTTGGAGGATAAGGAGTACGCAAAAGTTCTTGAGGCCGTGGCCAAAGTGGATAAGTCCTTTAAGTCTTCTGCCTCCCGGTCCCGCTTCTGGCTCCAGCAGAACTGCCGCTCAGGCATTTGCTCGTCCTGGCCACATGGCTTCCAGCTGTTTTAAGCGTTTTAATAACCGAAGTTACCCACAGTCGCGTAGTCGCCCCCTCCTGCCTCCTCCTGGAGGGCAATAAATAATTTCTCCCTTCTGATCTGTTGCGTTTAATTGTACGTTTTTTGCTTGGTATGCGTAATGCTCGTACCACATTCGTCACGTTGTGGAATTAATAAAGAGGGATTCCTTTGAATTGTTTTGTTCAGATTGTTTTTCTCGCTATTCTTGTTCATGTTCCCCTGTTTTTCCTTTGGTTTTTTACAGTTTGTTGTCTGGGGGGGGGGGGGCAGTTTCGTTTCTTAGGACACCTTTATATCTTTTTCGTTTCGTTTCTTATTTGCGTTTTTCTTGGACATTTTTCGGATTTAAGTTTCAGTTCTTTTTCCCCCCTTTTTGTTTTTTTCTTTTCCAGCCTCCCTCCAAACGTTACAAAATCTCCTACACCGTTCCGGCATGGGAGTCCTCGGATTCTTTTGACCCGCTATCCGTCAAGCAACACAGTATTTCATGGGTGCGTCACGATGGCAAGTCCCTGCAGCCCGGGCTTCAGTCCCCTCAGCCTTATAATTCTCACTTGGCTTCGGATTGGGTAGATAGTGTTCCCCGTGGTGACGTATCAGCGGGCGTCACTATGCTTGCCTTCCCAGACCTGCTAGTTTTCTTGCCGGTCAGTTGCATCACCATCTACAGGAGTGGGAAAATATAGCTGCTTCAATCACCTCTCCTCTATCCCGGAATGTTCTGGATTGGCTGGAGAACAAAGTGTAAGTACAGCGCTATTTCAGGCACTTTAAAGGCAGCTTCAAGGGCGAACATTTTGACTCGGCCTCCCCACCCCAGCGGATCTTTTACAATCACAAGTCTTGTGCACCTTTTGCCAAGTTCATTGCTGACACGATTTTGCAACGCCTCTCTACTGGTGCCATTTCGGTTTGGGGCAAGGTGGGCGAGGTTGATCCTCCTCACCTCGTCATGCCCCTCACGGTTGAACCCTCAAAGCTTAGACTTTGTAATGACAATAGGTTTTTGAATTTGTGGATGGATGATCGGCCGTTTTCTCTTGACCATCTTCATCAACTTACCTTATATGTCAGTAAGGACGCGTATCAAACTGTGTGCGATGATAAATCTGGATATGATCACATCCTCCTTGCCACATCCAGCAGGAGGTACTTTGGGTTTGAGTGGAATGGGTGGTACTTCACCAGTAATACCATCCCTTTTGGTTGGAAGTTATCGGCCTTCGTGTATCATTCCACTAGCCTTCTTGTTTCCCGCTACTTTCGTTCCATTCGCATCCCTTGTTCCTTGCACATTGGTGACCGTCATTCCTCGCAGATTCGTTTACCTCGTGATTCCAATCTCGTGAAGTCCCTTGATCCGGACAAACTGAACCTCGTTAGTGCCCATATTGCGTCCTTCTTGGTCTGTTATACGTTAATCAAACTGGGTTACGGTATTGGGCTTCAGAAATCCATCCTTCAGCCGTCACAATCAGTTCCTTTTCTTGGGTTTGAGTGCGCCCCCCCCCCCCCCCCCCCGCTTGCAGGCCTTTCGTCTTCTTCCAGACAAGAAGCAGAAGTTCATTCCTCTTGTCGAAGCGATCCTGGATTCCAACCAGGTTTCTATGACTGACTTGCAAAGATTAGCAGGAAAGTGTATGTCAATGTCTATGGCAGTGCTGGGCGCCAGGTTATTCACTAACGAGATCAACTTGGCTATTTTGCGTGCCTCTCGCTCTTCTAGGCCACTCCCTGTGCCAGTTCCTCTGCGCCGTGAAATTGAGCACTGGCTTTTTCTCAAGTCCTGGTCAGGGTTCCTTCCAGGGAGATCGGAGCGACACCACCAATTTGTCATGTACACTGATGCCTCTTCCTACCGCTGGGCTGGCGTGCAAAATCCAACCGCAGTTCCCCTCTATGCTTCTGACTACTGGCCTGTGGAAATTTTATCGTCTGATATTGCAGTCAAGGAAGCTCTGGCTCTTAGCAATGCACTTTCGTCTTTTGATGCAACTATCAAGGATTCAAGAGTTGATGTTTACGTTGACAGTTCCGCGTTATTTCATGCCTGGAACAGCCAATCCGCTAGGTCCCATGCCTTGTCGGACGCGTTGAAGTCCATCTTCGAGGCTCTGATGTCCACTAACTGCATTCTTCGCCTCTTCCACGTTCCTTCTACCAACAACCTTGCCGACCAGCCTTCTCACTCTCTCTCCCTAGCGGATTCCCGTCTGTCTGTCAGTTGTTGAAAGCGACTGCAAGACGCGTTTGGTGGTCCAAATGGTCATTCAGTTGATCTCATGGCTCTTCCGTCCAATGTCATGCGCTCCTCGACTGGTGTAATGCTGCCATTCTTTTCTCCGCACCCTACCCCTGGTTCCTCTGGTGTTAACGTGTTTAGCCAATCGCCCGGTATTCACCCTCCTCAACTGTTCTCCAATCCGTACGTTTTTCCGCCCATCTGCCTCATCCCCAATGTTCTCCGCTTCGCGTCCTCCTTTCGCGTCTCGTTTACCATAGTGGTTTCGGATGTTCGGACTCGTCGTTTTTGGTGGGCTCTTCTCCCACATTGTTCTCCATCTAGTCTGCTTCTTGCACGTGAGGGCAAGGTGGGTGTTTTGCACCCACCCTCCAAGTGTGGCTATCAAGATTTCTGGCCTCTGCCTTGGGATTTATGGGCGTTTCGTATCGACCCTGTGCAAGGAAGTCTTCAGACGTTTCAGATCGTTGGAACTTTGAGAATTGGATTTTTCCGTCTTCTTTCTTTCATGCTTTGCCTGTTTTCCTAGCTGTTTTTTTTAATAGAATTATTTGGCACTTTTGTTTCGTCTGTTGTTTTCTGCCCGTAATTTTCCTCAAACGTTTATTAATTCTTCCTGCTCTATTTTTCTATAGGGCCTTCCCCAGTTGCCCCCATTTTTGTTCCTGCTGTCCAATGTCCAGAATGCAAATATCCGAATGATCAGGATTTCCGATTTTGCCAGATGTGCGGATTCAAGAGACCTGCCCTCTCCGCTTCCCAACCACTTTCGGTTGCCCCGGATATCTCTGCAATAGATAACCGTCTCGACCAATTTCAAGGCATTGCTTTGTCCTCCGCTTACGCCAAACAAAAAAACTCCCTGAAGAAGGAGTTCTCCGCCTTTTTGGGTTCTCTGCCGGGGAATAAGACCCTGTTTTCCGCTACCCCTAAAGATGTTTGTCCATTTCTTGCTTGGAAAGATTCCCGAGGGAAAACACAAGTCCATGTTACCGCTTGTCCATACCTAGGAAAGCATCATCTGCATAGCTGTGGTTGCCCTTTTCGCCTTTCTTATGCCACCGTCGATTCCTACATGGAAAAGCTCAGGGTCATTTTTAAAGAAGCAGGGAGGGAAGGGGATTGGAACTCCGCTCTGGGCATAGGAAACCCTGCAGCTTCGGCGGAAGTCAAAGCCTACCTTAAGGCATTCACGTCTGAGCAGTCCAAGCTGCTGTTATCCCTAAGCAGGCGACACCACTCTTCCTCGTCAAAATCGTTCAGCTGTCCCGTCTTATCCAGGAAAAAATGTTAGTTCCTGGCATTACTGCTTCCCAGCTATTTGTCTATGCGAGAGACGCTGCTTTGTTTAAAGCGCTCTTTTTCAGCAGGGACCGAGCAAATGATCTTACTCTGGGTAAATCCCTCAGGGATGGCTTCGCCAATCTTTTCGGCATTCGTCGCCATTCCGATTTGTCTCTTTGTCCTGTTAAGGCCATAGAGCTTGAAGTCGCCATCTCCTCCGCGCTTTCTGTGGATCTATTGGCTGGTTACTTGTTTCGCCCTCTCAGCTCTGCAGGGAAGATCCAAAATAAGCAAATTGCTAACTCCACTTTGCAGTCGCGACTCCGTTGCTATCTACAGGAGGCAAAAATTTACAACGGAGAAACTTTGCACAGCTTTAGAGCCGGCTTAGCCATCACTCTAGCCCTTTCGGGTAGTCAGCTTGCAGACATTATGGAACATGTTGGTTGGCGCCACGCTCCTACAGCGTCTCACTATTTGAAAGTTGCGCAAGCTTTACGTCCCGGAGGACCTTCAGAGTTATTGTCTCGTCACGTTCCTTCTAGCCAGACCCTTGCAGATTCTTACACTGACTTGAACAGCCTCGTCCATTTTGCTGTCGCCTTTCCCACCAGCGCTTCGTCTTAGGTTGAGCTTTGGCTGGTTGGGATTTTCTAGTTTAAGTGTGGGACCTGATGTGTGTGATGTTTAAGTATTGGCAGACTTCTAGGGTCTTTAGGCCGTATTAAACGTTGGACGTCTTAGTGCGGGAGCATATCTCCATCTCTTATTAGCGAGCGTGAAAGGGACTGCCGCGAATAGTATGCTATTCGCGTCAGTCCCTTACAGCGGGAGTATAAATAAGAGCTCTGCATATCATTTCGACCCAGTTCGCGTTAGAATCCTTCGGATATCAGCAGCCGTGGCATGTCGCTTCCTTTCACGCTCTCCTCCATTAGCCTCCACGCTTTTCACTTTCCCTCCCCCCTTACCCCATCCTTTTTTCACGTCCAACTCACAAAGCGCGGTCGCATATCTCCATCTCTTATTAGCGAGCGTGAAAGGGACTGCCGCGAATAGCATGCTGTTGCTGTACTTCTCTGCTCCAAGTGAGAGACAACTTGCGTCAAACCGAACGCCATTCTCAGGAGAGAAAGAAATGACAACAATTCTCCTAGAACGACAAGAATATCTTAGGGAGACACATTTATCTCGGCAGACTCGTTCCTTGGCGATTGCGGTCGCATCGAAATTGTGAGCGAGTCTCGTAGACAATTTACTTCCGTTGACAGCTCTATTGTTAAAGGACCAATCAGATTGCGAGATTCCCGACGTGGGCCGCCGGAACAAGGTCCTGTGAGAGATTGTATCAGGCCCTATTTTAGCGACCGACCAACGTAAGAGAATATGAGAGCGATGCTAAAATTCGGCCTGATCGCAGGTTATGTTCAGTAGGGTTTTGTAGGTCAAAGACCTTGGGGTGCCCGCCTTTCCCCCGTATTCTGTTTATCTTTCAGAGTGCCTCGCAAAGCACGGTTGTTCCGAAAACGCGGGGTCGGGGTGCGGGGTGGTGCAGGGTGCGGGGTGCGGGGCGCGGACTGCGGGGTCATAAAAGAAACGGAAAATGAAAATAAATAAATAAATAGGCAGTGTCTGGAGTGCGGATCATGACTTAATACCCGGCAGTCCGAAATTTTCGAAGGATTCCGACGGAAAGGCTTTTTCTAACGTTTTGAAAGTATTCTATATTTGTTTAGAACTGCCAAGCGATTCAGAAAAGTATTTTATTACATACATACTGAGATTTACCCACTAAATAGGCGCAAAATAAATTTTTCGTTCGCAGGCTGGTCTAATTACCTGAAAGCCAATCAAATGTCATGTATCACTTTTTTCACGTGTAAAGAAAGCGATACGTCCAATCAGGTGCCGGGTATCATGTATTTTGACGTGTGAGCCGTAACAAGGTGATTCTCATTCAGGCTTTTCGCTTTTTAAGTCTCTCGCAAGTGTTGAAGTTAAAGGAGAAGGTCACTCCAGAAACCGCATATTTTTTGTACTCACCAGTAAAAAGACCACACTGAGTTGAGTTACTGACAGTTGTTTGAGCTTCCATAGTGCATCCGATCGCAACGAAATTCCTCTCCAAAGAAGCAAAAAATTCGCCATCGGGCGCCGCCATCTTGGATAGTGCTTAGCAGCCAGGCCACTTATTTGTGACGTCAATTTGTCCCAATTGAAATTGGCGCGAAGCTCAGGCGCAGCTGGCCAATTTCAAGTGCATAGCTTTTCGATTGCTCTCATTTCATTTTCGCGGTGCTGTTGTGAACTGAAAAGGGAGCTTAAGCAACCACGACGGCAACGTCAAGGAAAACGTCACTTCAAAAATGACCTTCAAATGTTTCAAACTTGTTCAATCTGTCATACCGGTGCCTCCCAACTTGTCAGCTCCAACTGAAGATGTTTGTTTGTATTCCGATACGATGGCTGCGCTCAAACCGTATTGTTTCGAACTAGAACGTGCCGATAATTCCGAAGACGATGCAAGTGGAGATGATTAAATGAAGGAACGGTTACAAGGTACACAGTTTGGTGCACTTGTGAAAGATCGACGTGAAGTGATGCAGGGGCGGAAAGCAAAGATAGAAGGTACACTTCGAACGAGTAAGAGTCGTATCTATTAAAGAAGAAATTTGTTTTCACTTGTACATTGTTTTCAAAATTAAAATGTGGCTTAAATCGAGCCGCAGTAGGTTTGTGCTTATAATCTGAATTGTCTTGTTTATTTGAATTACCACTTGCGGTGAAATATCCAGGTATTTCTTGCGTCACAGAATACGAGGACTTTTCTCTTGTGTGCTTAAATCCTCCTTCTTCGGGTATTTCCACCCAGGAGTTGGTTTCAAAGCAGTCAGCATGAAAATGCTCTTTAAAAACGTAGACATTTTCCAGTTTTTCAGGAAAGCCAAATCGCTTCTCATGGCGAAGCTGGTCGAGCCACTGATTTGCTAGGTCTGGATTTCATTTCTTTCCTTATCTTTTTCAGACATATTGTTACAGTCTGGGACTGTGTAAGCAAACACGACGGCGACAGCTGATGAGATCGTTACAAAACAAAAGGTTTAAGTAGCAAAACAATGACTCTGCACGTGCGATACACATTTTGGTACATTTCTTAGCTGTCCTTTGCAAAACAACAACGTGAAATGACCAAATTCAAAGTTTTGTGTAGAACGTTTACACACGACAGTGAATTTTCTTTTTTTCTACCTGAACTGTAACGCCGTCCTTACAGAGTCAGCTCCCGGATTGTTCGGCTACATTAGACAGATTGGACGAGTTGAAACTATCGCGAACAAGTCTGAAATATTTGGAAGTCATTTTTAAAGTGACGTTTTCCTTGGCGTTGCCGTCGTGGTTGCTTAAGCTTCCTTTTCAGTTCACAACGGCACCGCGAAAAAGAAATGAGAACAGCCTAAAAGCTATGCACTTGAAATTGGCCAGCTGTGTTTGAACTTCGCGCCAATTTCAATTGGGACAAATTGACGTCACGAATAAGCGGCCAGGCTCCTAAGCGCTATCTAAAATGGCGGCGCCCGATGACGAATTTTTTGCTTCTTTGGAGAGGAATTTCATTGGGATCGGATGCACTATGGAAGCTCAAACAACTGTCAGTAACTCAACTCAATGTGGCCTTATAATTGGTGAGTACAAAAAATATACGGTTTCTGGAGTGACCTTCTCCTTTAACTTTCTTTTAAGCTTAAAACCCTGAGCGAGAAAAGATTTGTTGCCCACGATACTTCAGTTGAGGATTATGTGGAAAGTCATGAAAGCAAAAACACAAAAGAGAAGACGAAGCAAGATGTGAAATTGCTGGAATAATTTTTGAGAAACGAAAAGAACGACGAGCGAGAAGTGCACACTATATAGCCAATAGAATCAAACAAGTATCTTGCGGAGTTTATTCGCTCTGTAAGACGTAAAGACAGAGAAGATTATTAGTCCTGAGGCTTAAGATGTCTTGTTTAAAGTATTGGAAAGTGTATGCGCACAGTATTTACGCACTCGTCGGTTTGCATCAGAAATCTCACTCGCTCACTGCGCTCACTCCTTCGATTTACGATGCTTGACCAACTCGTGCGTAAATACCGTACGCACACACTTTCCATGAAGTATTCTATATTTGGTTTTGTAGTTGACGAGTTTTCCTCGCTTTAATATGCATACTACAAAATGCGATGTTTGCGACTCCTAGAATTATTTGTGGCTACACCTGCCAGTCAGAACGCACAGAATTTGGACGAAATTTCTCATTCAAACTTCGTGGGAGCATTCGAAGTTTGTTTAGAATTATCAAGCGATTCAAAAGACCAGTTTAGCTTTGTAGCTGATGAATTTTTTGAGCTTGTGCATACTAATAAAATCGCTACGTTCGCGACACTTTTTGTGACTAGATCCGCCAGGCCCGCCAGACCCGCCAGTCAGAAAGAAACACGCAGAATTTAGACATAATTTTTCATTCAAACGTCGTGGGAGTATTCGAAGTTTGTTTAGAATTGCCAAGCGAGTTGAAAGACCAATTTGGTTTTGTAGCTGGGGAATTTTCCGAGCTTGAGCATACTATACAAGAAAAGCCCCAGGGGCATTGGACCCGCCGTTTTTCTCCTCCCCCCAGGGAGCAAAATATATTACGGTCACTCAAGATACGAGCCCAAGTGGTAAAAATTTTGAAGTTGGTGATTTATCGTACCTTTGTCGTGTTTGCTGCCATTCCCCCTTACGTCTTCTCCGCACCCTTCTCCCTGTGATAACATGAATCCCTGATAGTATGAACCCCTTTCCCGTCCTTGGTCATCCACCTGTCCTAGCTTTCGCGAAGAAGAACGTGATGAAATATTTTGACCATAGCGTGACTCTGTTACGTCACGTTTTTCAAATAAAACGAACTGACATGTCAGCGTAATTCTAAACTTTAACAAGGGCACGGAAATTTAAATAGATTTGTTGATGAAGAAACTTATTCTTAAATCTAAAGGAAACTGGTAGCTATGGAAAAAAACGTAAAAGTCTATTTTAGGCCGTGTAGTCCGGCAGATAAGTGTCAATTCGGGGGTGAGTACTGCACTTTATGATAAAAGCATCAAACTAGGCACGTTAATACTAGAAATCATGGGGAACATTTTCGAGATTGGAAAGGGTGGTAAAAGTATTGGGGGTAATTATTCAAAATGGCCACCGCCAGCGGTACTTTTTCGGAGTCTAAACATACAGCATTATTGTTTAAAACAATGTCTGATCGTAATGATCTATTTAACTCAGTTTAAAGATTACAATCATGCTATCAAAATTGGCATAGAAGGCTTGTGAGAATGGAAAATTGAAAAAATAATTCTGAGGCCATAAATATGCAAATTAGAAATTTTAATTAATTCCAGTTGATAATTGCATAGTTGTAGCTTACTTTTTCGTTACCATCGTCTCAAACTTTACACGAAACAGCCATGAATTGTTTGTTCTAGCTGATAAAAGAATGCATGACACTGTATTACTTTTCCTGGGGGCTGATAAATGACCAGAAATGAAAGAAAAAAGGTTGTCTTGAATTAGGTTAGTTAAACCGTCTTGATCTATGCAGTTAAAAAATGGAAGTGTTACTGATTGTCCTATTGATATTTTGGGATAATTATTTATTGTTTTTCCACTATACCAACCACAAGAGTAACTAAACAGTCATAGATACCTACTGCAAACCAGGCTAGCAGTCGTACTCTATGTGTTAGTTCAAACGGCATCGCATCTAAGGTACAAAATTCTTGAAGCGCGAAACCGAGCTGCACTTAGTTGTGCGAATACTAAGGGCCTCCATAACGATTGTAATAACATTTCTGGCAGACGGGAGGAGTTCGCTTCCTGGCCAGGGATAGCTACATCAATCCATCCTTAAGCGACACTTCTCTTGGAAGGCTTAAGAAGCAAAAAATGCTATTTTACATCCTAGAATGGCGACGAGGCACGTGTCCTTGGTTTGTACCTTGATGAGATAATAATGAGTAAAATTGACAAACTATCGAGAGAGTTGTACTCTTAATGGATTATTCTACCTCGTACCGCAGAGAGTTACTGGTTCCAGACGATGTTTGAAGTCGATATCGGCTAACAAGCTGGAAAGCGAACGGGATGTTCACTCGGGTACTTTACGCAACTCTCGTAATTCAGTGCGTACGTCCAACAGTGACATGCAGGTGCAACGCATGCCCCATGTACTAGATGCGGCACCATGCCGTGATTTACAGAAAGAAGAAGGCGCATAGCTAGATCGCTATAGAGTATGCTCATTGATGTTACATGTATGACCGCATTGCATATGCTTGCACAGAACTGAAACGCGCGCAATTCTCAGCAGCACTCACAGACTAAATTCTTCCAAGCTTAAAGAATCAGAGCCCATCGCTGCTTCCAATATCTGATTACAATGTGAATAATGCAAGAAAAACATTTTTCAGAGAAGATTTTGGACAAAATACTACTTCATCTGCACAGAAGTCTCCTCTGAAACCCCTCATTTAGACACTGACAGGATTCCAGTCTGACTATTTCCTGGCCAGGTGCTCTGGCCCGATCTTTTAGCGCGAAACTGCCCAGTCCAACAAAATGCGGTTGTATTTAACAGAACGAAATACGTTAATCGTGAGCCGTAAAGGCTATAAAAGAAAGAGTAAATTTTCCAATGAAAATCTGTTTCGGAAGTTACTGTGCTTGTGTCGGTACTGAAGGTGACGTAAACTGATGAGAATGGAAAATAAGAGAACAAATAACGGAATAAATCGCGTGTGTAATAACGTGTTTCTACGATCCTTAACTGCATCATAGTTCTGCCGTAAAACAGTTAAACAGGTAAGCTTGAAAGTGGCCACCGAAATAATTAAGGAGAAAGGGAAATTGTGGTTAAATGATTCGACCAGTGTAATTGAATTAAGTAGATATCTAAAATTGCATAATTTTGACCGAAAATAAAACGATCCCCTGAATTCAGTTAAATCACCCCGAAAACTGTTAATGTTTTGTTTTGGTGGGAAATTCAACAAGCAGACATAACTAAAATGGCAATTCAACACTGTATCAAGTTAATTTTGCTTCACTTTCCCAATAACGGTCTTTATAGTCTGAATGGCGGCCATACTGAAAAATCTCTCCCTTCCCAGCTGCCAGTCAGACCCTATCCAGATTGCCTCTAATCTTTAAAACGTTCCCTACGATACCTACTACTAGTGTGCCAAGTTTCATGCTTTTATCATAAAGTGCAGAATAATTTCACCTATCTGCTAGACTAGTGATTCGACGAGTGATTTGGTGCAAGCAAGTTACTTCCCCGAATTTAATGACGTAATCATTATGTGCTACGGCACGTAGCATGAATCATTGGCTTTCAAAGCTCGCTAGCACCTTCGTCCTTGCTCTCGTCGAAGAGAAGTTAACTCCATTGAACTCCTTGTACTTTTCTGCACAAATTTCCCTAAAGATTTTGGCAAAGCAAAGGAAAACTGCCAAAAAATAAATGCTTGCATTTCACTGATGAATATTGGCAGGCTCCAGTCCAGTGGCGAAAACAACATGATCGAATCGGTGGCTTTCAAAGCTCGTTAGCATCTTCGTTCTTGTTCTGGACGAAGGGATGTTTATGCCATTCAATCGCCAGTGATTTTCTACGCCACCTTTCCGGAAAATTTTGGCGAAGAAACGCTAAACGAACGAAGATTACCGGCAAGCGGAAGACTGGGGCAAGTGACCACCAAAAAAAAAACGCGCATTACTAGACCCCGTCCTGACGACGGAGTTAAAATCGCTAGCTTGCTTGATCCCTGTCTCACCCGAGCCGTCACGCAACCATAGTGAAAATTGTCACGGATGCTGTCAGACTGAAACTTTATTTCAGTAATTTGAACAATGACTGTAAACCCTCTGAGCCACGGTGAACTGCCGAACCAGGCCCGTAACCAGGGGGGTGTACGGGGTGCGTTCGCACCCCCCCACAGGCCCCAAAGGTTCACATTTTGATACTCAATGTCCAAGCTAAGGAGTACAGTCGGTTAAACTGAAGGATACTAGTAAATCTTTAAAACTTAACAGTAATAGTTAAACAAAACCAAACGGCCGAAATAGTAGTAATGTATTCACTGGTAAACTAACACCAGCTGCACTCTAGTAGCCCGAGCCACGCATAACATTTCAATGAGTGCAAAGATGTCGATCCGAGCTTATCTAAATGGATAATGAAATCAACGTGCTGCACGCTTTGCACGGAGGTCTAGACGAGCGAGCCAATGACACGGGAGTCACGATTTTTGTCAGACACGTCTGCTAACGCGTCGGGTAGTATTTTCTGTTTGTCCGAGCGCATGAACGCCCGAAGATGCTAAATCAGTTTTTTGTGAAATATGTTATGGGTAGGAGAGAACAGGAAAATAGAAAGCGGAAAGCTTCCGCTAAATCTTTACAGTCTCTTGATACATGGGTCAGTAAAGTACCTTGTGAAGAGCTATCAGACACTGACAATGACAGTGCAGTCTGCGACGACAGCCTGGTTGAGATCACGACTTTAGATCTATTTCAGTTAACTACAGTTTTACAGGGAGATATAGAAGGTAAATCACGCTTATTTTCGCGATGTCTACCAGTCTTGATCCCAGTATTAGGCTATGAGATTTACTCGGTATTCCTCAATATGAAACAGAACTACATCGCTTACTGAACAGCCAGTAAGGGAACACAGAGTAACAATTCAAACCACCAAAAACGAAGTTTTTGAGTCACAAAGAGAGAAAACAATTTTATGTTTCTACTCGTCTCTTATCGTCATTTCTTGATGTCAATATTTTATGAGAAGCCGATGTGTACTTTTTTAACAATTGCCCACTGTTTATTAAATTGTAGAGACTGCGCAAGCTCCAGTACCTGAGAATACTGATGGCAACCTAACGCTGCATCACTTAGAACCAGTGAAGCAACAAGAATAAATGACATCGGGAAGATTTTGACGACCTCTGATGAATTTGGTTCTTTTGCAAACAAGCTGCCAGTTGGTCAGAAATATCACTTGATTAAAGTCATTTTGTGCCATCGATTAACTACAAGTTTCCAATGCGATTTCTTAATTCATCGGTGCCGAAGAGGGTTTCAGTCATGATACCTCAGTGGGTATCCATGGATGGTCTACAGCCCTTCAGTAGATGGAAAGTATTCTATAAACACTGTGCTTTGATGATACCTAGGCATTGCAGGAAAGATAAGGACGCTTTTGTTAACAAGCCTTTCATAAACTGGCATAAGCTTCAAGAAAAGGCAAAACAAAAAAAAGGCAAATGGTGATACCGGTATCACGACGCAATGATTGCCACTGAATCCTTCCTTAAAGGGGCAGTGTCACGGGGATTTTGCTCGCGTTTCGTCAAAACTTCGCTGAAATTGAGATTAAATGCCTTCACTCACACAGAAAATGCTCCTGGTACATCAAGAGGGAGATATCAAGTGAATTTTTGCAAGGAGAGCAAACCATAATAAGTTTTCAATGATTTTTGTAAGATACAAGCACAGAATTTGAAATCGTCCGCCAGACGTTTTCAAATTGTAGTCCATTTCCATCTTGGCCATCCGTGGCCAAAGACACTTAGTAATAGCTTCACTGAATTAGTATGGTGTCTGAACAAGAAAATGACCAATATTTTTAGGCTTTCATAAATGTTAATGTGACTATTGGCTTTTCAGTGGGGTCAAACGCGAGCAAAATCCTCGTGATACTGCCCCTTTAATTCTGTTGAACGCCCAGAGTGAACAACCGATTAGATAACAAGAAGAGGAAGAATGTTATCAGAAATAGGCACATCGTTAAATGCGTTTCAAAAGCCATCCTTTTCTGTGGTCGACAGTGCATTGCCCTGCGTGGAGATAACGAAGTCTCGAACGGTGAGTTTCGTGGCAATACAGGCAACTTCTTAGCGGCTCGGCAGCTAACCACGACGAGATTTGCGTGGGCCAGGAAAGGCTTTCGTCCCTTGCACTAATGCACATCCATGATCAAGTTAAAATTGATTTGAATAGGGTGGTAAATCTGTTTGCCACCAAACACCCACAGAGGCTGGAGCTCGGGACAATCCTGAAGAATTAGTCCTGCAGTGTTTGATGTCAGTATCATTTGACATCGTAAAATTAGTCGTTTCTAACTTTATTCAAACAATTGTATTCGACAAATGTAATATTCATTTCCTATCGTGTACTTTGCCGTTGCAAGTTCTCATGTAGTGCTACTTTCCGAAATAAACAGATCAGACAATAAAAAATACATTTCGGTAGTTTGGTCCACTTTGGCCTCGTTAGCACCCTCCCACATGAAATCCTGGTTACGGGCCTGCGAGCATTTACCATTTCAAGTTAGCTGCACCCGGCCGCCGGGCATGAAGACACACCTGGCACGCTGGTTTCCGACAACAACAACAAAAATTAGCTTTATTTGCGTGACATATAAGTTCTTACAGTATTGCAATTGCATACAACTCAACAAAAAGAAATAATAATGTAATAAGGAGATAACAATCAAGTTACAGTCTGAATTGATAACATATTATTGCGTAAATTCAAGCATGATAGAATGAATTTCATCAATTGAATGTTAACAAAATGATTATCAGAATTGATTTATTCTTTTGTAGCTTTTCATGAAAATAATTGTTATATATTTGGCAGATTTGGTAGGTGGTATTATTTTTCTGTCACGTCTGTCTCTACAAATTCGGAGAATTATCCAGGTTTTATGCTCAAGCTCGGAAATTTCCCAGCTACAAAACCAAATTGGTCTTTTAAATCGCTTGGTAATTCTAAAAAAACTTCGAATACTCCCACGGCGTTTGAATGAAAATTATGCCTAAATTCTGCATGTTTCTGCTTGGCGGGTCTGGCGGGCCTGGCGGAACTAACTAGTCACAAAAAGTGTCGCGAACATTGAGCGATTTCATTTATAGTATGCACAAGCTCACAAAATTCGTCAGCTACGAAACTAAATTGGTCTTTTGAATCGCTTGATAATTCTAAATAAACTTCGAATGCTCCCAGGACGTTTGAATGAGAAATCCCGTCCAAATTCTAAGTGTCGCGTGGAAAACTTGTCAACTACAAAACCAAAATACTTTTCTGAATCGCTTAGCAATTCTAAACAAATATAGAATACTTTCAAAACATTAGAAAAAGCCTTTCCGTCGAAATCCTTCGAAAATTTCGGACTGCCGGGTATTTAGTCATGATCCGTACTCAGCTGCCGGGTATCTAGGCGCTTCCTATTTATTTATTTATTTATTTATTTATTTATTTAATATTTATTTGTTTATTTATTTATTTATTTTTAAATTTTCAGTTTTCCTTTTTTTTTATGATCCCGCAGTCCGCACCTCGCACCCCGCGTTTTCGGAACAACCTACAAAGCACCACAGCGTACTGCAACACGTTTGCAAGTTAAGCCTGTGGGAGCAGTGAGCTGCGAGCACCAGCGGAACGGCTCCTTCAAAACGGTGGCGTGGGACGGCTGCTTCCACAATCCAGCCGGACGAGGCGAGCTCTTTGGCTTCCTCGGTGCCCTTTTCTCCCACCGTGCAGCATTTAATTTACCAACCTAGCCAGCTACACTTGCTTTATTCATTTCCTTGTTTCCTACTCATATGACAAGGCATACGCGCCCTCCACGGTCCATACTTAAATCTCGGCTATTGGCTACTCACATAAGCTGTTTTCTTTTCCCGACCCCTCTCTGGTCTTCTATATTGTAGAGATCATGAAAGGGTACCGCAAAATCGGTTCGCGCTTAGACACTATATTTCTCATCACTCTATTTTAATTAGGCTTTTAGAGATAGCTCCCGTAGTTTTTAGCTCGCAATATCAGGTCTGCTTGTTCCAAGCCACGTGCTTTCTTGAATTTTTCGCATTTGTGAGAGTTGGGGCGATGGCTTCGTCAGGAGGGCCTCAGGTATTACAACTCTCTCTTTTCCTTGCTATCGACGGCTCCCCAGTCGCTAGAAAGTTTTTAACGACCAGCTAGCAGTGCAATACTGCGGCTTAGACCCAAGTTGTTACAAAGGACATAGCTTTAGAATCGAGGCTGCTACGTACGCGACGCTGCGGGGATTTTCGGACTCTCAAATTCGTACCCTCGGGCGGTGAAAATCAAATGCGTTTCTGAAATATATTCGAGTGCCGGCACTTTCCACGTCCTAACTGTTTGTTTTAGCATGCACTTTTATCGCAGTCACACAGTCATAGCTTGTACCTTTTTGTTTACAGGCACCAAGCTGGCTCGACTAGCAAGGGCAGTCGACGGGCAGTCGACAGCTTTCGCCTGTAACTTAACGGTTGAACCCTGGCAGCTAACAAGAACTCTCTCAGTTGTATTTCAGTTGTATACATACGCGAACCTCTTCTGTGATAGGCAATAACTGAACTATTTAATGTTCAGTATTACTACAATACTATTGCAGCCAACTACTGAGTACTCTCTGAGTCTGCCGATTTCTACTATATAGTTACCGTACTTCCGCAACCAGCGAGTGTCTCCCCCAAGTTCGAGAAAGCCGTTGCAGGAATTAGAGAAATTATCCAGATAGCCTAAAAATTTGTTATCACATTATCAGTTATTTTATTAGTCCAGTATTGATTTGATATGCTAATCATATAATTTCTTTTGTGGCAGTTGATGTAAATATAATCTTTCCGAACATTTGTAGGTTTACAGTAAATAGTTCCGGCCTTATTTAGGTCACTCATTGATGGCCAAAACTACCCGTGGCCCGTTTTTGTCATTTTACATTTAAGTTTTGAGCATTTAGCGCTTGGCAATTTGTATATGTCAGGTGATAGTTATATCAAACAATATAAACATTACATAAATTTGCGCAGCTGAACTTCTTATTACAAACTTGCTGAAGAAGGAACACCGTCTTTAAAATTCTCACATCTCTAGAGTCAAATCTTACATCCCTTAACACTGTTCTATTTTTTGAAGCCAAGAGTAGTCCACTGTTATTCGGCGTCCAAGAATAGTTTATTACAAAGCGAGCTCAGGTCTACAGGCGATTATCTCTTACGTCCCTCTCGTATTAACATCAAATGTTAAGAAAGCAATTAATTACGTTAATTGAATAAAAAATATTATTTTGTAGCAAGGGGAGATGGCGCTAGATGGTTTGGGATTGAAGATTAAGTTTGGTGTATTTACTTGTGCAAAATTTTGTGTTTCTCAAAATACTTAGGAGCTGAAAGTCCGATAGGGAATTCGAAGTCGCTAGATGTCAATGCATTGAGTTGTCCCAGGACAGCTTCTCTTTAAATTTCAAAACGAAGAAGTCCGAAGGCTATTTCAAAGATAGTAGCAACATCCCATCGCCGAAATATCCCAAAAAACTAAAACACCAGAATATCTAAATATCTAAACTAAGCTCCACATAAGCTCAAAAATTGTTTACACTTGAAATAAGCAGTATATAATTATGTATACCTGTAACAACACGTAAATATGGGGAATTTACTCTCTTACCCCTTTATCCTCTCTTGGTTAACCTAAGCTTGACTCTTTAAACTTCAAAATGAAGAAGTCCGAAGGCTATTTTTTCAAGATATTAGCAATTTTTTCATCACCGAAATATCTCAAAACAGAAAAACACCAAAATATCTAAAACAACTAAGTCCCAAATATGTTCAAAAAATATGTTTACTCCAGTAATAACCAGAACTTCTGCAGTGTGATACTGCAAATTTTTTGTATTACCTTTGCACAGTATGGTTGAATACCAAACCAGTGGATAGTGTTTTTCGCGCACTGTGATTTACTACTCCAACTCGGGACACTATTCGCTATTCACCTCACGGCATCGTTCTGGATTTCGTGCGCGAGTTTTTCCTCATTTCTCAGGAGAAAAGGAGTAGTTGGTGCTAGCTATCCACTGGTTTTGTATACACTAAAACTATTATTCACCCCAGTGTAGGTGAATAGTGGTGGTTATTTACCTCGCCACTACGCGGTTCGGCAAATTTCCACCACTATTAATTCAGCTCCACTTCGGCGAATAATTGTCAAATACACCCGAAACGATTGGTCCGATGGAAAAGTGTTGGCCAGCCGCAAGGTAATGACATAAATGTGACCACGTTGGACAATGTGAAACGCGTATTGCGTTGTTTTCGCTACTTCGCAAAACATCGTCCAACAAAGTTACGTTCAACAGTGTCGAATTATGTTACATGTAGATTCAACCCTTAAACTGTATTTAAGGTTAATGTAAATCCAAATGTAAATCGTCGCCTATCAGTGGTAATGTTACATCTCTGCGAAATCGCCGAATGATTACCGGCAGTTTAGATGGGCTATGTCAAACCGATGCAGAGAGAATCTACGGATTTTTCTTGTCAGTGCCCAATTCAACGCTTATGTCATCTGTTTGCTGTTCATTTTCCTTTTGTCCATCATTCAAGCGATCAGCTTCCCACTGATCTTCAGTTTCTTCCGGCAAATTAATCTTGGGGTCGATTGTTACAGCGAGGGTTCTGAGTAGCTTGTTCATTGACTTGATCGTTTTCTTGTTCTTCATTATCTCGGCTTTCAAATCAGCGAGTTCAGATTGTTGGCTCTCTTCGTTTGTTGGTTCTGAGCTAACTTCGGGAAATCTTGCTTGTAGCCACTGCATCACCCTGGCCAAATATGATGGCAATAATTAGGAAAGGTTGGTATCGTGAGGAAATGTAGCTAATACAGTTCATCAAAGGGCAATGAAATATCGAGGAGAGGGTAAAAACTTTGGGGTTGCGTTCAAATGTTCAAATGTAGATCATGATGCCGGACAAGTTCAGCTTTATGTCCACTTGTCCGATGGGCAAGCCATTAACCAATGTTATTGATGTTATAAATATAACGCAATACGGCATTAAGAGAATGAGGGAATTAAGAGAATGTACAAAAGTACAACGGGAGAGAAATTTACTCAAAGGAACTAAGCTAGATTAGATAAACGGACGAAGAGTTGGACGATTACCCAGCTCTGTTTAATGACAAAAGCAAAATTTCATCTTGAATAAAAGCAATCTTATCAGAGTGCTCGCTTACAAATCAACAACTATATGCTCACTGCAGGCTATGTTTAAAGCATACTTCAAGAAAGGGAATCATTGGATCTTAACTGAGATAAATTATCCTCTTTCAAATAAATTACGTCAGGTCAATCTATCGGGAGTCAACACAATGATAGGAAGCCATATTGATTGGTATAACTAAGGGTACCTAAACAAGCAACGAAAGACACTGAAGGAAAAGGAGCGTGTGCCGCCTGCCTCGTCCCCAGGCGTCTCTCCTTATTATATGATGGTGTGTGTGGCGTTAAGGATAAGGTGCGCTTGGGGACGAGGCTGGTGTGCCACCATGACAAGCATGTTGTTGTTAGTTGAAGTTTCCACTACTACAGTGTAACAGCTTTATTCCGGATACCAAGCAGCTCTTAACAACTTCTAATTTCACTGGACCTTGGTATCACGCAGCTCTGTTGTTTTCAGGGCTAAGGTCCATTGTTTTTTGTTTCTTCTATTGTTTTCTCAGCAAATCAGAGAAGACCTTGTAACAGCTGCTTTATTCCGGCTACCGACGGACCACAAAGATCTGGTCGTGTTAACTGGGTTAAAGGAAAATGACTGCACGACCTTTTTGCTCGAGCCAAAATAAACTGGACGTAGCATGAGTTCCACTGTGCTTGATCGTTTTTTTTTTTTTTTGAACAAAACAACACAGAGTATAATCTCGGTAGGAGTCGCGTGCGGTCAATATAAACCTTCCCCGCAAATCAACTCTTCTTGTTTATTTGATTTTTAGAAACATGACACTGAACTGTATTTTTTAGGGAAGGTATCCCGCCAAAATATTGAAATTACGCTTTTCCATATTACATTGACAGATGCCACCAGTAACATAGATAACAAAGATAGTACAGAGCAAAACAGAACAAGTAGTTTGGAAATAGGGGGAAGGATTACAACGCCCGAAATGGATTACAGATCGTTCAGAAATTAAAATTGGCAGTCTGATGGGACTTTGAGTTTTTGAGTCGTTATTTTGTGTCTGAAGTTTAAATTTCCTTGCTTTCCACGCTTTGGGTGCTTTTTCTTCCTATTTCAACTGCTTACAGCAAGTTGCTGAGTTCTGTTTTTTTTTTCAGTTATTTTTCGAAGACCAAGAAAATTGGTCGGACGCTGATCAGTGACTAAAAGTACTGCGACAGACAATGAATGCATTTAAACTGATTTCAAACCTGTGCAATCTGCCGGATGTCTTGTTAGGCTTTTCAACATGAACCATTTGGTAAACAGCTCTGATGATGAACTTAGGATACGATTCCTCGATTTCTATGAGGTACTCAAGCTGCATACCCAGCCTTTTGATCGTGGCATACTTTTTCATCGTCTCGGTATCTCCAACGGCCAGACCAACCTACAAAACAATATTAATTCCATTTATCACAATTTACCAATCCCAAGGATAGAAAGAATCGCACTAAGACAAAGCTATCTCCAGATATATTGGAAAGAGGATAATGCATGATCAGAACATTGCTAACAAGATTTAGTTGTCAAGGTAACTAAAGACAACTAAATGCAATCGGACGTCATGATTTATGTGAATTATTTCACTCAGATTATCGTTAAACTAAGTTTAAAGGTTATTTTGTTCAACAAGATTTAACATGCTGAACCGCTAAATAAACAAGAAAACCTGTAGTTTATCAAAGATGGGCCCTTTCAAGCTGGAGTTAATTTGTGAGCCACCAGATTCATGAGCCACTGAGGAAGTTAAAACTAAGTTACCTTATTAAGACCGGGATCATTACTCCGTTCTAGTCTGAAACAAGGGATGAATTTGGGTTAAATGTCTCAGAGATGCTCTGTAAAAACCAAAGGCCTGTCTTAAACAGGGTAGTAAAATCAGAGATGTGTGTCTTCTAAAAACGGGGCTATGGCTTAAACACCCAGGCAGCAACTCCCTACCTGAGCATCTGTTGAGTACCCCCTCCCACCACGGCCAATTCCTTACCATAAGATTCATCAGCGCGATGGACAACAAAACCAAACACAAAAAGAGGAAAAGAAAAGCCATCTGGTGTAACGGGTTTGAAGGATCCTGGCTTTCATCGTCGTTTTTGGGAGCCGGAGCGAAAGATCCGTAGTCCAGTTCTCCAATCATCATAACCAGTACACGGAGTAGGGAATGGTGCACTTGTCCAATCTGCAATAATAATGGGATATAACGTCTCGAGTTTCAGCTCTTAACCATTTATTGCCTCTGGGAGAGAGTCTCGTGTTTCAATTAAACCTTAGCGTAGACTCGTTTCCTACGCACGGGAAACAACTGCGTTTGAAATCGCTCGGAGTTGATGGTTAATCCCGGAGCTCAGTTCGGAGTGATAGTGCAAGAGGAGCCCATAACTCCGAGCGTGCAACTCCCTTTCTAAGCCTATGTACCAGCGTTTTTTACAGGCTAGGTTATTTTTAGACAGGGGTTTAGATTACTATTTCCCACGAAAATTTCAGTTTGGTTCGGCATACTGGTGCCGGCCCTCCATCGTTCTTTCTTCTTCTAAAAGGCCCGATTTGTAACTCAAGGCATAACGCAAGATTGATAAATAAACTGTAAAGCTTGTGATCGCTTAGCAAGGCTTTTTTGGGACTCTGAATTCGCGGGAAATTCAATCTAAAAATAAACTGGTCTGTCAAAACTCCGTGACACGAATAAATGGTAGTTGCACGCTCCGGTTTATGGGCCCCTGGTTGCAACGAACCTTCGTCTGTGCGGACCTCGAATATCTACAAATTTCAACTACAAGAAGCAGGAAATCCATTTAGTTGGAAGTTTCTCGGATTCGCTTGGTCTAATTATTACTTCTTTACATCTCACTGTGATTTTTGCCCTGATTTTCTTCTTCTAAGACCTCTAACTCTAAGTAACGGAAGCTGCAAAAAGTTACCAACTCAGCTAACAAGGTAAATTAGTCACCGGAAAGAAATGGAAAGCCGCCTGCGTAATTAAACGAGGGAAAAGGATCATGGGATTGACAATCAATGAGTCTATGTTAATCGATGACATTAGTTAAATAATATTGATTAATATTGGTGATAGATGATTAATCGATAATCACACCAAACTGCTCGCTTGATAGTCATTAGGATGAAGTCTTATGTGGATGGATAGCCCCTATCCTACGAGTGTAATTCTATTACCACGTAGACCGGGCTTTCATGGCTGCTATGTCTTGTTGTTCGTAAATCGACCCATCATATTGGGTTCAAGAGGTCTGCAATCTGTTCTTGGGAAGGAGCTGTACGGTTAACAAGGGCTCACGGAAATAATCACAGTATATCGATAAAAGGGCACCGAGTGCACCTTTCACTGGGTTAAACAAGCAACCGAGAATTTTTTGTAAGAGCTGGAGAGAAGAGAATCACCAGCTGGGGGCAAATACTTGTCTAAGCCCCGGTACTTCTATAGTGTTCATCACTCAACAATGTCCGAGGGACAATTAATTATGTTTTTTTTTCTTTTATTATGTACACGCCTGACGCAGAGAACGTAGATTACGGAAATATAATGAACTCGATGAGATCAAACACGGCGTACATTTTCAGCATCTATTTCTGGTAGACACTCTATGTGCCAATTGCCTATCGTACAATTTGTATTTCATTTTAACTTTCAAACCTAGTTTCAACTATTCTCTTATGCATCACTTTTATAATTAGTCATGCATCATTTCTAACGTTTTGGTTCGGGAAAATGAGCAACCGCTCCCTACATTTTCGACCGAAATAAATCATTAATTTATTACAATTTATTTTTACTGCAAACGGGAAGACAATACTGTGGAAAATATGTGTTCCTGGATGCCTCCTTGATAGAATGTCGGTATTACGGAAGTTAAATGCTAAGTTATACAACGAGGGGCCGGACTCACAAAGCACTCATAAGTTAAGATGTCAGTCCTATCTGTTGTTTGAAAGTCAAATCTCGAGCGTACTAGGAAAGTTACACCCCCATGGTACAGAAGGGGGTGGGGTTGCTGCGTTACAGCGTGATTTCAAAAAAGATTCAGTACCTTTAATAGAAAGCCTGGTGACCATCTTGGATTTTACCCCAGACTAGAAATTTATCAAGAAAGGGCTGACACTGGAATTTTTTTTATGTTAAAGTAGACATTTAGAATATGACTTAATTAAACACTTTGCTGCTTTTTTGTTAACATTGTGCTTTTTTCATCTAAAAAATCAAAAACACGCGTTGTCACTCAATAAAGGCTTGGCCACCTGCTACTTATGGCGTCATTTCGTAACCATGGCAACCTATTCTCATCAAGCTTGTGTCAAAGTGTGTCTAAGGGACATGTGTACAACTAATGAACACGGCAAGAACTGATAAAAAAATCGCCTTGGAAAAATTTAAGAAAAACCTTATGGGGAGGGGGAGGATGGCATCCTCTAAATTCGGCCCTTTGCACTTACCTTTTCCTTAAACAGAAGGTAAAACACCAGTGCAAACCCAAAAAGGAGGGAGACGAACACAGCCATTACTTGGAAAACCGTCTTAGTCACCTCAACATACATTGAAATGTACGTGCCGAACAATCGGTATCTTCTGAGAAACAGCATCATGTTCGCGTAACACACGAAGATCGCAATCACGATTCCACTTGGCATGTAATATGGTAGCACATACAATGCAGACAATGCAGCAGTGATGTAAAGGATCCAATCCAGATAATTGGTTGTGTCCTTAAAGTAGTTCCAGCGTTGCACGTAAATTTGCAAAAATTCTTTGACGATGTGCAATAAAGTGAATGCCAAGAGCATGAACATGACTTCTGGTTTAAATTCACCTTCCCTTAGCTTGACTATGTGTACCGTCAAGAGTATCATTAGGATCAGATACGTGCCAAAGTCGAACATGTACACATACCGTCCCAACCTGTCCCATTTGCGTTCGTTAAACTTCAGCGTGAGAGGGTGAAGAAGAAGGCGTTCACGCTTATGCTTGATCATCGTCTGAATCGCGGAGAACCTTCCATTCGGCATTTTCACATCTGGATCAGGATCAATGTATTTAAAATTGTAAGTGACAGTGTATTCTGGGTCGGATATGCTGAGGTGTTCGGAAGTGTGCACGCACTGATTCAGAACGACTTCAGCCGCCTCTGGGAAGTTTTTACTCAGGAGTGACATCGCAGTTTGACCGTTTGAAGTTTGGTGGTTTGCTAATTCTTTCCACCTAAGGGGTGAACCGGATTTAGCATTAAAAGAGCGAACGTACTTCTATTATTTTGTTCGCCTTTCGTGATCATGGTTCATTCTCAACTAACTGACACAACAACTAAAACTGGAAAACTGGAAAGCAATTACCAGTTGGAATTATATTATAAAGATTATTGCTCAAGAAAATTGGACGCTCGTTAGAGAGTGGGTGCTTAGTATGGCGCCCCTTTGCCCTCAAAATATCCAGTTTGTAAAAAGTGAAGAGTCGAAAAGTTGATCCAAAAGCAAAAAACTAACATTGCGATATTTTAAAGAGTCGAAAAATTAAATCACATGCATTAGTAAAAAAAAACATTGAATCGAGATCAGCTGCAATGTTTACGTCGGCGAGAAACCAATTCACCTCGATTGACACCTTTCGATGAGTCGCGGACGAGAAACTCGGCGAGAGGACGCCTACCCCTTACGGCATCTGTCTGTGGATTCCACCTTACCCATAGGATTGAATCTATGGTAATGCTGATGAAAATAAAATGGCGTTACGCTGGACGGATACGCAACGCTGCAGGTCTTTTCTACTCTCTTTCTAAGCTTATAGAGGAATCAGAAAGACAGCTCAGTTCAGTTTCGTTCGACAACTCAGAATACTTGTTTTGGCGGCTGAGAACTCTGTCAACTTTTGGTTTGAGGAATCCTATGGGAGTTCACCTCTAAGGCAAAATCACAGTTAGAGATCTCACCTGTGTACGTAATCGTGTTTCTTTTCTTCGATCGCATTTCGAACTTCGATATTTTGTTAGTCTGCGTAACAATGGGCAGCAAGGGCTGGCATCGCGCTTTGTTTTGAAGTCGAGCAGTCCCAGAACGAGAGTCCCGGTCGACCAAGGCGTGAAAGCTTTCCATAGAGACTGCGGATCCAGCTGGAGTGAAATTTCCAGAATTCTCTGTGTATCTACCGTTACGCTGCGTCGTAGAAGACATGAACTCGGGCTACCAGTGGAAGAGAAAGAGAGAGTTTTCCCAACTCACTGATACCTACCTTGATGATTTAACAAGGCAGGCATTGCAAGTTACTCCAGCTGCGGGTCTAAGGATGTGGTACAAGGATATTTAAAACAGCGTAGTCTCACTGTTCAAACAAGTCGCATTCTTCACTCTCTACGAAAGGTGGATCCAGACACTGCAACTTTTTTAGAACTGCTCGGAGAATACGTCGACGAGCTTTAACCCTTCCAACAATCTCCTGAATGCCGAAGCTTCGCTTCGCCATTGTAGTCGAATGTACAGGATCACACATGCTGGTAGGAGTCTTCCAGCGCAAAACAAGCAGAGTCCCTGATGTCACTGGTCAGTGTCCTCTCGCAGCATATCGCATATAATAGTTTTTAGTTTTGGATAAATAAGTTTTCAATTTTCGACTTAATACTATGCATACCTTGATTAACGTTTTTGCTTTTCGAATAACTTTTCGAGTCTAGGCTTCACATCTTACAACCTGGACATTTGACTGCAACGGAACACCATAGCCCAGAGAGGTTTGACCGATAATGACACAGCCTTCGAACTACCACAAATCACTTTTACAAAACCTTTTGCCCTCAAACTGAATACCGTCATTTGAAAACAAGAAGAAACACAAGGGCTCCATCCATTCTCCAGTTCCGCCTATTCAACTGATTAACTTTTCACCTTGAGAATTTTTTTTTTACACTGGCTAACCTTCTGTGCTTCACAATTGCCATGGCAACATCAGAGGATCCCGTTTTCGCTGCTACTTCCAGACAGGCAAAACCTTGTTTGTTAACAGGCGTTAAACTTGCCCCCCTGTCCAACAGCAGACTGACAATAGCGGCATGACCTTGGCCACACGCCACATGTAAGGCAGAGTAACCGCCCACGTCTTGCAGGTCAGTGGAAGCTTTGAAGTCTAGGAGAATCTCGGCACATACCAGCTGGTTACTGGTAGAAGCCCACATCAGAGGAGTTCGAAGGTCATTATCTCTACTGTCGACTTCTGCTCCCATATTCAGAAGTGTCATACAGGCTTTCCTGTGTAAAGTGAACAAAAGAACTACAATTCAGCAACATAAATACACATGCACAGCAAAATAACCAGCAAGGTTGACTTCTGACCAATAAAAGGAAAGCCTTTAAGATAACCTTAAAAGCGACTTCCGGTGCACTATGTAATCTAATAGAGATTATACGTATGATTGCCTGTTTTTCTTTCTTTTTCCAGACAAGCAAAATAACTTTTCGGTATTCATTTCTAATCTGGCTGTAAACCTATCAGCCAGCCAGCCTGCCATCCATCTGTCTACTTATTTCCTTGTTTTTCTTTGTTCCTCTCTACCCGTGTCTCGTTTTGACCATGAAGAATCCAGCGTTAAAAAAATCGAGTGCATCTTCGTTACCTATGCCCTGTTTTTGCAGCACTGTGTAAAGGTGTTCGTCCCAGCTCATCTCGCGCGTTAACATTAGACATGCGCTTTGCCAGTGCTTCTACATGTTTGGATGAGGACAGTTCCGCCGCTAGGTGAAGAGGTGTCTTTTGATTCTCATCTCGCATAGAAAGACGCTTCTGTTTAGATAACACGAGTTCTAAAATCTACAGAAGAAATATTAAAGAGAAACAAAATTAGCACAACATTAAACGCATTTTTCGACGTCATCATTGCTAATTAAACATGAGGAATAACCTAGAATGACTCTTTTTTGCTATTAGTGTGGAGAAACTAAGAATATAAGGCAATTTTATGCCCATGCAAATATGCATCATTTACCAGAGCCTGATAACGAAATTGTTGGCCAGCTAGCAGTGAGATGGAACGTCTTGTCCTTTTGAACAAGATGACTTTATAGTGTATACAATGTTTACAATGTTTATACATATAAGAGAAATTTTACTTTTGACTGTCGATTGATCAACGATCAATATCATTCTAAATGATCTAATATCTTCTTTTATTTTGCAGCGATACACAGGCCGATTGATTCTTAAAGGTAGATGTTTGGAAGGCGGGGTATATATCTCAGTAGCCACACTATTTCATCGAATTACCCTGACATCGTTTGTCTTAGCGGCGTAGTGCAGAGGAACTCTATCCCAAAGATCCGCTTTGTTCAAATTGTTCGCACCCGCGCGACTCTCCAGAAGAATGGCAAGCATCTTCAAATGCTCGTTCTCCACCGCGATATGAACACAGGTTTTCATGAGCAAGTCGGTTGCAGTGATATCAGCTCCAAGGTTAAGGAGGAGTCGGGCAGAGTCCACGTGACCAGCGGCAACAGCATTCAAGAACGGAGACCGGCCCTCGTCGTCACGTACGTTTACCTTGGCCTCCTTCTCCACAAGAAACTCGATAAGTTTGGTTTGGTTGAACTGAGCAGCCCTAGATACAAACAAGATTAGTCATTGGCTTTGTGGCTCACATATTTACAGCTGACGGTTGTCCAGCTAGCTTTTGCTTCTGTAGCGAAGACCGAAGATCGCAGTATGGCTTATGAAGACTACCGAACTCCATCAATTTTCGTTCCAGGTGAAATTTTACGGGGCCCTTCTTCAAACAAGAGGGCTAAGGCAGTTGAAGTTTTTAATACAAGATATATAGTCAGTGAAACCCACATTAAAGTTCAACTGAGCAAGCGCTTATCAAATTCTCTATTAAAATGTTGATTTTCAAGGAGCAGAGAAAATTCCTACATAACTTAGGCAACCTTGGCGTAATTCTATGCGTTGCATTTTAGAAACCATCGTAATTTTGTATGCGTCAATACCGCAGTTTCGACTGAACCCAAAAACGTCGTTAAGTAATAAACAGAAATTAAATTGACTTCCATTTCGACTCTACTTCAACTCGACTCGACTCTACTTCAACAATTCGATTCGACTCCTCTACAATTTTCGAGTACATGTTCTTGAAAGTTACAGGTCACGAGACGACCATAAAAGGAAAACGACAAAAAATATTAACAGCCCAATAAATGTCATCTACACGATTCTCATACAAGTTTTAAGAAAACTATCATGAAATCCTGCGAGATCTATTTCGCCTGGGCTTTTTTTTAAATTTCTGAGCCTGGGCGGGGGGGGGGGGGCACAAAGTGCCCCCCACAGATCTCGAAAAGTTTTAACGCTCTTGTGATGAGACTTGGCACCTTTTTAGTACGTCATTAGCTTAACAGATTGGTGTCATGACATGTCAATTATGCATTGTCATGACGTCATAATGGCGTCACAGACCAGCCATTTTGAATTTGAGGCCGCCATCTTGGATCCCGAGCCTGCAGTCATACAGTTGACAATGACGACATCGAAAGATATACTGTATGAATTTGTTTTAGGAAACAAACTTAATCAAAACAAGCACAACAAAGCAAAGGATTATCTTTCTCTTACAAACGAAGGGTAAAAAACTGAAAAAAAAGACCGAAAAACGACAGAAAATAGTCACAATACACTCCTCAGTAGACACGTCATTGACAAAGGAAAATTTTCTCTGATAAACTTTAGGAAAAGTCACGAGATTTGGTGACTATTCGGCTAGCCGTTTAAAAGTCAGCGCGGGCACAATGTGCCCTTCCCCCCCCCCCCCCCCCCCCAGGCTAAATAGGGTTAAGACGCTGAATTCTTCTCATGAGAAACCGCTCGTGTATTTTTGACAGTCATAATTGTTATCTAATCTGCCCCCTTGACAACATGAGTTTTCACTCACTAAACTAACCTATGAAGAGGTGTTTTGGAGTCCTCGTCTTTTATGTTCACACCAGCTCCTCGTGATATCAGCAAATCTGCCATCTCGAGGTTTCCTTTAGTGGCCGCCAAATGAAGTGCGCTGACCGAGTTACATTTGAGAGTGTTCACATCGGCGCCAATGTCAAGGCACATCTCGGCAGTCTTGACGTCATTGTTCCAGGTGGCCATGTGCAGAACTGTGTTACCCTGCAAGTCCTCTTCCCCTACAAGTTCCTTCACGTTAATTTCGACATCTCTGTCAGCGGCTGTTGAGAAAAATCATTGCAACTCATCGGCGAATCCAGGTTCGCTTAGAGGGTGAGGGGAGGAGAAGGGAAGGTGGATAGAAAAGAGGAAGAGTGAGAGACCGGAGTGAACTGAAATGTCAATTGCGAATTGGAAACAAATTGAAGCCTTCGTTCTGTGAACAAAAAGAAAGAGGTGTGCTCGACCATTCCCAACTGATTTTAGTTTTTATCTCAAATGTCTTTAGAAATGTATTTCTGACCTGGTGCGACAGAACCAATTTAAATTGGTGATACTCTTTGTAAACACTGCCCCTTAAAAACGAAATCTCCGGATCAGAATAGGCCACTTAAAAGGTGAAAACAAATGGGAAAGCTCTGGACATACTGTACAACAATGCCGTAATTGTTCCAGGACAGAATAAAACATTTTCCTTAAAAAGAAAGCTTATCCGAATGTCAGGAACTGTTAAACGAGGCATATATTTTGGGCCATGCCTTTCCTAAGGATTGTTTTGCAGCCTTTTCTGAATAAAAGGGGAAACCAAGCAAATTACACGAATAACTGTGTTTATTTGTTTTGACTGTTTATAATTGGAACATTCCTGTTTGTACGGTTGCTTTCTGAACATCTTCAGAACTGAATTTCTCGCTTGTCATTCAAAGTCATTCAAACAGATCAACGAATAATAAAGAAAGCGTGCAATTCGGGCAAGGAAATTCGCGTCGACTATATAAAAATGCGGTATGTAAATTTTAACGGTTTCCAAGAGAGGTGGTTGCCAAGCATTAAGTATTTAAGGCTTAATTTTACGATCGACGAAAAAATTATGCCTTCAATTTTAAATGTGGTTTTTGTTTTTTGTTTTTGTTTTCGTTTTTGCTTTTGATGTGGTTCTTGTGGTTTTTTTTTACGTAACGCTCGGTTCATCCTTTTTAAATGAACAATAATTAATTGCTAAAAATTTAGAATTAAGTTCGTTTGGAAGAGTCACGGTGCATGCAGAAACGCAGCGTGACACGTCTATCATTCTCCTTTTCGCGGAAAACATATGAAGACATCTCACACGCGACTTCTTATCACCATTTAGAAGTAAAAACGTGACCTTGTTATATTTCGGACCTAAAAACCAATAATAATATTCGTCATGGCTCAATTAAAAGGTTATAATTTGCATTTCAAAATACTGTATATCAAATTTATTATAGGCATTGTTTTTTTTTCTTTTTTCAGTCAAATACGCAACGCTCAGTTTTATCCCTTTAAATGTAAAAAAAAATGTGTAACAATTATTCACTGACGAGGAGGTGGATAGTGATAGGGATTTTTTCCGAGCCGCTCAGCGGCGAGGTAAATATCTAGCGCTCTTCACCGACAATAAGGTGAATAATCGTTTAGTATATGCCAAACCAGTGGACAGCCAGCACCAAATAATACTTCTTTTTTTTTGAGAAATGAGGAAAAACTCGCACGAAATTCAGAACAATGCCAGGAGGTGAATAGCATATACTGTCCAATTGTTTGGTATATACTAAATATACATATCTACACACCTGGCTGCCAGATGAAGAGGGGTCCATAGGTCCTCGCTCGTTCTTATGTTAATATCTGCCCCATGATCTACAAGAGTGTTTACGATTCTGCCAAAATTGTATTTGGCTGCGACATGAATCAGGGCGAAGCCATGTGGACCGCTTGTTTCATCGATCGAGCGCTTGTCTGTCAGGGAGGAGAGCTTCTCTTCGACTAGATCCATTTCATCTTCACGGATGGCTTCAAACAGCTTCAGAGCATGAGGCGATATAGACAGTGCGACCTCGCTGCTTTCAAGGGCGCCATCTTCAAAAACAAACGATGCAAGAGGCTGGGTATCCCTAGCAGCCTCGGGCTTGACTATGACTTCGACCAGAGGTACCTCGCATCTTCTGCCAGCATCTTTCTCGTCACTTCTAAGCTTGAAAGGGTTACAGCTTGCACCTCGTCGCTTTGGTTTGCTCTGCGCCGTATCCTCCTGCAATATTCCATTTTCTTGTATCCCTCTTCTCATCGTTTAATGTTTTGCTAATTCGTGATAACAGCGTCCTGAAAGAAGATCGTTTTTAAAACAGAGAATTCAGTCGACCTTTTGTGACAGCTCGCCGCCAAGTCATAATTTAAATAACAATTCATATGAATAAGTAAATTGCACGCAATTCGGCAAATACACAAAAGGTAAAGAGATATTAAAAGTACAATTTGCATTAAGCGAAATAAGCACGTCGGAGAATAACCTTTCGCAAAACAGAGCTATGAAAATAAAACCGATACGGTTTGAAACTATTTCAGTGATGAAGTTATTTTAATAATCTTTAATGCAGTTTGGTGGAAAAGAGGGGCGCGTTGTGCCGGGGTCGGGGTGATGGGGTCATGATGGGGTGACGGGGTGCCGGGGTGACGGGGTCTGTGGAAAGCACGGGGTGACGGGATCTTTGGAAAATAAGGGGTGATGGGTTCTGTGGTAAACAGGGGGTGAAGAAAAATAATGAAAAAACCTTAACTGAGAACTTAACTGGAACATTTGAACTTGAAACTAACACTAAAAACTAATGAAAATAACGTGCAAGCATAAAACAGACAATTGCTACCCTAAAACACTGGTTCCTTCTGTGAGTACCGGGGAACGAATGACGTAAAACAAAAGAAACAAAAGACGTAAAACAATTCAACTCCAAAATAGAACCAAATTACAATGTCTCGCAAACAAAAGAAGGACAATGTACTCCGGTACCTGAAGAAAGACCCAAAACACTTTAATTGGAACTCAAATGGAACAGCTGAACCGTAACCCAGCAGTAACTGCTTCTGTATGCTAATAAATTGGTTCCAGCGGTTGTAAATCAGGTCGCGATTATTAAAATATAGAAAAGACAAAACGGTTGACAAGAAAATGAAAAGTCATATTTCTTTCATCGTGACTCAAATAAGAGAGGAAACGCCTAACAGTAACTAAAATAAAGATCGATCGTTTGGAAGATTATGTTGAAAATAGCGAATTAAAATAATGTTACATTTTATGATTGATTTTTCTAAGCTTAAATCACTGAGAAAATTCTACCCTAAAACTTGAACGCATTCCAAGTAAAGTGTTTTAGGGTAGCAATTCTCTGAAATAAAGGTTAATAAGCACGTGGCTAGTAAGGCAGGAAGTTGAATTTCAGTTACTTGCGACATCTAAAACGTGGACTCGAGTTGCGAAACAAAAGGGGTGTTGTGTTACAACAGTTTGAATTATGAAGGATTGTATGGGAACCAATTTTTTAGCATACACGTATGGCCCGCCATTCGTAAAAAAATTCGGACGTTCGTAATCAGGGTCTCAAAGGGGTTTTAGGGCTCCAGGGCTCCGGGCTAAAAAATGCAGGGCTCCAGGGCTCCAAGACGAAAATGTCAGGGCTCCAGGGCTCCATATCATCTGCTTTTGGGCTCCGGGCTCCACTATGGTCTACAATCTTGAGATATAAAAAGTATTTTGCAACGCTAAATCAAGCCCGCAGATTAAAACGTCCGCAATTCCGACCAGTTTTTTAAATTCAAGAAGCCGGTTATCATGTCTCCAATTATTTAAAAGTAGATTAAATATTAAACTTGAATAGTCTGAATAGTACACTGTGAAAGGTTAACACTAAGGTCAGAGCGGATCAGATTTCTATGCTCTATGTGACCGAAACTCACCTTGACATCTTTCACGTGGCGTTGATCGTCGGTCAAGGCCAAGATGTAGTTCGGTCAGTTCGCCTATCTGTTGGTTTGCTTTAATCCGAGATGAGTGAATCAAGCGGGTTAAAAGAGGCCGATCTGCTTGATGCAACCGTGTGTCTGTATAAACTGGGGGCAGACAAGGCTGACAAGGCCTGCCATCGTTGGAGTGTTATGTTAAAACGTGGGCGAACGTCAACATCAATCGCGGAATGCAAGCAATATCTTACCTTGAGTCACGGTTTCAAGGAGGTGGCTACAAGTTTTGGTGTAATGAAATTTAGCACTACGATCTCAATTCGTAGACACATGAAGGAACCACAGTTTCCGGAAAGGAGAATCTTCTTGTGTAATACGCAGGACGAATGGCTCATTTATCGGGAGTTTCTTAGTGATAAGAAAGGCCACGAACTTCGTTTTTGTTTAATTTTTGTGGCTTTTTTCAATCGGAGGTAGCTTCCACTAGCTACCTCCGATTGAAAAAAGCCACAAAATGTCATTTAAACCAGCCAGGATGAACAGGGGAACATTGAGCTGAAGGTAGGCACGATTTATTTCAAGATATCTCAATTCTTTTATCACCGGTTAGTCTGTAATAAATCTCTGCAAACCTTAGGCTTAACGGGTTATATAAGCAGCGACGCTAACAAGCGATTGCGTAATTTAAGAGAGCGGTGCTAGATTAACCGGAAATTAATTAAACAGGACACAATAAGCAGAAGTAAACAAGATTTATTTCGTGAAGTAAAAATTTATTTCGTGCTATTACATATATTTTCACCCTTTTCTATTTTTAAATGAACTCCACTTACAACGCGTCTGGACTGCCTGTGATGCGATGGAGTGGTGGATAGATTGGCTGGACTTGAAGAATATAGTTTTCCTCCCAGGGGGTGTAAATCCCAGTTGCAAATGTGATTAATGCAGGTGAGACTTGAGCTTGGCTGGTCTCTTGTGGACAGGTGGGGCTTGAGCTTTGCTAGGCTTGGATCATTTGTGGGTAAATATAGTTTTCCTCCCAAGGGGTGTAAATCCCAGGGACAAATGTGATAGGCAGGTGGGGCTTGAGCTCGGCTGGTCTTTTGTAGACAGGTGGGGCTTGAGCTCGGCTAGGCTTGGATCATTTGTGGGTAAATATAGTTTTCCTCCCATGGGTTGTAAATCCCAGGGACAAATGTGATAGGCAGGTGGGGCTTGAGCTCCGCTGGTCTTTTGTGGACAGGTGGGGCTTGAGCTTGGCTAGGCTTGGATCATTTGTGGGTAAATATAGTTTTCCTCCCATGGGGTGTAAATCCCAGGGACAAATGTGATAGGCAGGTGGGGCTTGAGCTCGGCTGGTCTTTTGTAGACAGGTGGGGCTTGAGCTCGACTAGGCTTGGATCATTTGTGGGTAAATATAGTTTTCCTCCCAAGGGGTGCAAGTCCCAGGGGCAAATGTGATTAATGCAGGTGAGACTTGAGCTTGGCTGGTCTCTTGTGGACAGGTGGGGCTTGAGCTTGGCTAGGCTTGGATCATTTGTGGGTAAATATAGTTTTCCTCCCATGGGGTGTAAATCCCGGGACAAATGTGATAGGCAGGTGGGGCTTGAGCTCGACTGGTCTCTTGTGGACAGGTGGGGCTTGAGCTCAGCTAGGCTTAGATCATTTGTGGGTAAATATAGTTTTCCTCCCAAGGGGTGCAAATCCCAGGGGCAAATGTGATAGGCAGGTGGGGCTTGAGCTCGACTGGTCTTTTTTGCACAGGTGGGGCTTGAGCTCGGCTAGGCTTAGATCATTTGTGGGTAAATATAGTTTTCCTCCCAAGGGGTGCAAGTCCCAGGGGCAAATGTGATAGGCAGGTGGGGCTTGAGCTCGGCTGGTCTCTTGTGGACAGGTGGGGCTTGAGCTTGGCTAGGCTTGGATCATTTGTGGGTAAATATAGTTTTCCTCCCATGGGGTGTAAATCCCAGGGACAAATGTGATAAGCAGGTGGGGCTTGAGCTCGGCTGGTCTTTTGTGGACAGGTGGGGCTTCAGCTTGGCTAGGCTTGGATCATTTGTGGGTAAATATAGTTTTCCTCCCGTGGGGTGTAAATCCCAGGGACAAATGTGATAGGCAGGTGGGGCTTGAACTCGGCTGGTCTTTTGTGGACAGGTGGGGCTTGAGCTCGGCTAGGCTTAGATCATTTGTGGGTAAATATAGTTTTCCTCCCATGGGGTGTAAATCCCAGGACAAATGTGATAGGCAGGTGGGGCTTGAGCTCGGCTGGTCTTTTGTGGACAGGTGGGGCTTGAGCTTGGCTAGGCTTGGATCATTTGTGGGTAAATATAGTTTTCCTCCCATGGGGTGTAAATCCCAGGGACAAATGTGATAGGCAGGTGGGGCTTGAGCTCGGCTGGTCTCTTGTGGACAGGTGGGGCTTGAGCTCGGCTAGGCTTGGATCATCTGTGGGTGAATGTAGTTTTCCTCCCAAGGGGTGCAAATCCCAGGGGCAAATGTGATAGGCAGGTGGGGCTTGAGCTCGGCTGGTCTCTTGTGGACAGGTGGGGCTTGAGCTCGGCTTAGGTCATTTGTGGGTAAATATAGTTTTCCTCCCAAGGGGTGCAAATCCCAGGGGCAAATGTGATAGGCAGGTGGGCTTTGAACTCGGCTGGTCTCTTGTGGACAGGTGGGGCTTGAGCTTGGCTAGGCTTAGATCATTTGTGGGTAAATATAGTTTTCCTCCCAAGGGGTCCAAATCCCAGGGGCAAATGTGATAGGCAGGTGGGGCTTGAGCTCGGCTGGTCTTTTGTGGACAGGTGGGGCTTGAGCTCGGCTAGGCTTGGATCATTTGTGGGTAAATATAGTTTTCCTCCCAAGGGGTCCAAATCCCAGGGACAAATGTGATAGGCAGGTGGGGCTTAAGCTCGGCCAGGCCTGGATCATTTGTGGTTAAAATACAGTTTTCCTCCCAGGGGCAAATGAACGGGGCAGGTGGGGCTCGAGCTGGGTTGGTCTGTATGGAAAGGTTATAGGTTTGTCCTTAAAATTGAATAAATATGGTTGCAAAAAAGGTATATTAAACAGTTCAATAATTTAATAATTACAATTTATTGTCAACTGTTGCCATTTAACTTTAATGCCACTTGTTTGTTCACTGATATACGCTTTTTGTTCTTGTTTTTGTGGTGGTGGACTGTTGTGTGAATGAGCTGATTAACCATGTACCTTTGTGGAAGACCAGTGTTCTATAAATGACAAGTCCTTTCTGTTCACCCAATTGGTGAGTTGTTAAATTACCAACAATGAACCACACTGCAAGTGGATCAGTCAGTTGAGACTCAGTTATTATTCCTTTAAGACCGATAGGGAAGACAATTAGTATTAAAGCTATTGCACTTGTTTTTATCTTGAAAGGTTTCCAACAACAAGCCGACGCGAAATATCATGTTTCATGCAGCCGTATGGATCGACGCGCCGGCCAAGGCGAAGCATAATTCCTTGTCCTTTTTCCGTTTTCCTTTTCCAGTTTCCTTTCCTGCTTACCAAACATACAATGGAGGTTTCAAGTTAGTTTTGAACCGATGTACAGTATAATGTGGAAATGAATATATATATGTAACCCGCCTGAATTTATTCAACAAGCTATGTTTGGATAGCTACACAGCATCATGCAGGAATCAGTCCTCCGTATTGTTTTGACACCCACATTGTTTGAGGATTATAAGAGATGGATTTCAAGAACATCAGAATGCGATCTTATTGAATGCGGCTATTGTCGAGGCTATTGCAATCTTCAGCCACCGCTTACGTGTGTAATTCGGTGGATTTTACAACAGAAGAAAAACTCCCATGAAATGTATCCGTGGATTTAGAAAGATAGTCCGTAAACGTAATTATGATTTACATAATGTACTACAGACAGAATTATAGGCAAAAAATTTATTCAAATAAACAAAACATTTACTTTTAGAATCCAAAAAAAAATAATGATAACAATAATAATAATAATAATAATAATAATAATAATAATAATTAAAAACAATATTATAATTATAATAAGAACCTCCCCAGCATGCTTTGCTCCTGAAAAATTTTTAATGCTAAATAACTCAGTTAACTTGTGGTCGAAGATGAGGCTGTACCATGTGGTATTTACACCTGCGTGAAAGTTATCCCTCATATCAATATCAGAGTGATGACGTCATTAATCACGTGACTGGGGCAATAAAAGATGTTTTAGCTCACTGCAAGAACAGGCTCCTATTAATTCAAAAGCAGATAACGTGCCCTGATGGTAACTGGAATGAGCAATTTGGAAATAGCCAGTTTTCATCTGGCATTTGAAAGTTAAGGTGGCTCTGTACACTTGCATTTCCCAGGGGACTGGTAAGGAGTCTGTAGCTAAGGCAGTTTAAGGCGGAGAGAAGCAAACTTCGGTTGTTTAATAGAACTCTACATGAAAGTAACGTCCATGACAGCCTTACCGTTGTGACGTTATCGTTCACGTGACCAGAGCGCATGGAATATTTCAAATCACTTTAAAACTGTATCGAACTCAATATATCCGTGATTTCTCCTAGTCATATTGCGGAAAAAATTGTAAGTTATATATTCAAAAACGACCGTTGTTACTTTTTCTTTCGAAAAAAAAAACGAAATAAAAAATGATCCTTAAACTTTTGATAATTCCCTGTTTTGTGAGGCTTTAATATAAATGTAAAAACGAATCAGCATATTTGGTTTCAGACTATGCTCTTTCCAACTACGTTAATAGTTTTTTTGAAAAATTTGTTTTCATATAGCTTAGGGATGTGAATTTGTACGCACGCGAAGTACTGGGCACCAAATGTGACGGATTGTTGAGGAAGACTAGTTCCCTTTTGAGGCGCGCTTGCACAGCTCCAACTGGAGATTTTCTACTTCATGTCAAGCCAACATATAGTCTCCCTACATATAACTCACAGTACTTGCATGAGGTGCCTACCCTACTTTAGCTACTTTGCTCCTTAAGGTGCTTTGCTTGCTTGAGGTGCTTTGCCCACTTGTGGTGCTTTGCTTTCTTAAGGTGCTTTACCTTGCTTAAGGTGCTTTACCTTGCTTGAGGTGCTTTTCTTGCTTGAGGTGCTTTACCTTGCTTGAGGTGCTTTGCCTACTTGTGGTGCTTTGCTTCCTTGTTGTGCTTTGCTTACTTGAGGTTGTTTGATTGCTTGAGGTGCTTTGCCTACTTGAGGTGCTTTGCTTGCTTCAGGTGCTTCGCTTACTTGAGTTGCTTGTCCTTGCTTGAGGTGTTTTGCCAGCTTGAGATGCGTTTCCTTCTAAAGGTGCTTTGCCTATTTGAGGTGCTTTGCTTGCTTGAGGCGCTTTACCTTGCTTGAGGTGCTTTGCTTCCTTGAAGTGCTTTTCTTGCTTGGGGTGCTTTGCCTACTTGAGGTACTTTGCTTCCTTGAGGTGCTTTGCTTCCTTGAGCTGCTTTGCTTCTTTGAGCTGCTTTCCCTACTTGAGGTGTTTTGCTTACTTGAGGTGCTTTGCTTACTTGAGGTGCTTTGCTTCCTTGAGCTGCTTTGCCTACTTGAGGTGCTTTGCTTACTTGAGCTGCTTTCCTTCCTTGAAAATAGCGAGGTTCACGTCGTAAAAGCGGTTCACAGAGGTCAGAATGAAGGACCAGAAGCCGACGGGTCTCTAAGAAACTGTTTCACAATGTTCTGGCGATTCCATGGTTGACACTGGAACGATGGAACCGAACAACCGACCCTGACTTTCAAGGTTAGTGTGAATAATTGTGTTCAATGATTTCCCCTAACCTCAACTGGTTTCTCTGAAAACCAGAGCAAGTCATGAATACTCAACAAATTGTGCAGCTCCCTATTTACGTTTTAAACAAGTGTTGTTTTGCTGCAACTACAGGACGTGTGAATGAGCGTATGGCCTACGTGCATGTAATGTTTTTATACAGCATTTGCATGAAACCCCTTCGACTGGCAGGCTAACAGAGATTATTACTTTAAAAGAAAAGTCGCGTTTTAGTGTTGTTAAGCTTTTCATTCAGACTGAATATTACAAAAATAATATTCCTCAGTTGCTGTTGCCAGGCACATGCTCAATATACCGGTAACTATAGTCACTCACTAGAAATTGATATCAGAAATAATAATTATTGATAAATTATCAATTAATTATCATTTTCTGATTCCTAGTAATTGGTTTTGGCAGTCAAACTTATAGAACAATCACTTAAAAAGCCATCTTTAGTGACTTCAGTTGCACAGCTTGCCTTCTTCAAGTGGGGCCAGAGGTCTTGGGACTAATGCACAAGTCATTTGAAATTCCCGGTCCCCCCCCCCCCCCCCCCCAGGCATGGCCGGGGTAATGAGGGGACTTTCACTTCATATTCACTTCATTTTCGTCCCCCGGTAGACAGGGATCACACAAGAAATCACGGCCTTAGCCTCCCTGGTCGGGGAATAAGCGGGGCAGTTACTCCATGGTCAGCGGTTTTCATTTTCATGCCGCATAGTAATTTTGCATACATTATCATCACTCCTTTGATTGAACGATCGAAGCGAATTGCAAAGCGAAGCGATACAAAGCTGCAAATTAAAATGCTCTGTGAAACGTCTTTCTGCCTTTCCAGTTTAAAAAAGGCCCTTGTAGCCGAAGATTTCTTAAGTCTAGTAAGGAAAGGTGGGCATATTTTCAATGATACTGTATAGATATTAAGCATTTAAACTCACTGACTTGACCTATCGATGAACAAGTTAAGCTATTATCAATGTTAAAATTACGCATTGTTTTGTGTTGTTTTGATTAGTGTCTAACTGGGGATTGCTTCTTTATGGCCTACTTTCATTTTGACAAGAAATACATTTGTTAAGCTTGAGTTATTCTAACTTAAGAAGACTATTGCTAAAACATGAGTTGTAATTTGTTGTGATCTTGCATTTTCTGACATCAAGATGTAAAATAGAAAGATTATGTTGAAATAGTTGTCTTTTCTTGTCCATGGAGGGGTTTCAAGTGTTGCCACACAATGTTTTCATTTCACGGCTATCATCATATTTGTCATCCCTTGTTACGAGTTGACATTTAAAAGGGAGTACGCTGTTTGTTGGACATACATGTATGGGGGTGGGGAGTTCACCATTCACTTTCCCCTGGGGACCGGGGAATTCACTGGCTTTCATTTACATAAAAAGTGAATGCCCTGGTCATGCCCGAGGGGTGGGGGGGGGGGGGGGTTCGGGGTTTTTAAATGACAGGTGCATAATAGTCTTTGCCTCAATCTACTGTTTAATTTTGTCTATTGAAATTATTTTGTCTCTATGTTTTGATGTTTATTTTGGAAGGAAGATAGCCCTAAGAAGTGACCTTGTTTTTGATTTGTGTGTTTTTGTTAAAAGTCTGAACTTCTGGGATCTATGGCAATTAATAACAAGCATTCTTCATTGCTATCAGCAATCTGAATTAATAAAAGTCACAAACCTTTTTCTTCATTGATTCTCACTGATTGCTAAAATCATTTGAAATCATTCATTGATATTGTTTATTCTTGATTGTTGTTTTGTGACTTTCAAAATTGCTCTTTTAAAAATGTGTCTACTTTAGTTTTTCCCACAGTACCGGCCTCCACTGCAGAGCAAAGTAAATATTTGTGTGCAACTAAAGGCTAATTTACATGCTGCGACTTGTCAGGCCGATTTGTCGGCCACGACAAATTGGGGAGCGAATCAGCGCCTGTGAATGGCAATCCGATGGGCCTGATTTTAAGAACGAAAACGCAACCTACAAAAGAATTGATGCAAAACAAATTATATCTGCAGTATTTTAGCTGAAAACAAACTAACTATCTGGCACCTACCATTTTGTTTTCCAAAACGTTTTATAAAAAAGCTTTTACTATAAAAAAAATGCATGTGCAGTGCTTGCACTGTACATAAACCAATTTGCTTCCCGATTTATCGTGGCTGACAAATCGCAGCCTTAAAATGCAATAGTATGACATGTATCTTTTAGTTATCATGGTTTAGTTTGACTGTGTTGTGTCTTCACAGAAAAAAAAAAGACAGCAGCATTGGGCAACAAATTAGTCAAGACGGACAAGAAGAACAAGTGCATGGAAAGCAGGGATGATCTGCTGAACATTAGGTCTCCAAGGCAGACACCAATGATGATTTTAAGATCCAAATTGTTATCTTACAAGTGTAAGTACTATGCACTAGCACAGCTCAGAATGGGACACATTTGACTACAACTACCAGAATCCTTCAGTTTATCTTTTCTGATTAAGGGTTACCAACATGCCAGCCAGTCGCACGAGCAACGCAAACATGTAAGTCCACAATTCTGAAGAAAAAGGCTGAGGGTACAGCTGTAGAAATGGAGTGTTTCCTGCATGCAATGCTGAAGAAAATGGAGAAATTCAATTGAGTCAGCAAGTCAACAGCGGTCAAACACTTTATGGAAGCCTAAGCAAACTGTCATATAACAGTTGCTGAGTTCAGCAGTGTACATGTACATGTAAGAACATTGTATGTCGTGCTCGATTTAGATGTTTTGACTTACTCTTACATCTGTTGCACCACTGCAAATCCACCTATTTAGACAGTACAAGTTTGTTGTATGCAACATGCTGACAAAAAGCCTACTGCGCTCGTTGTTTTATGTGAATCAAAGCTACATTTTTATCATGAATGTTGCCATGACAAAAACAAAACAAAACAATTCCAGGATAAAGACTGATAAATTAAAGAGCAATCGAGAAGAGAAATGACCTTCATAATCAAAGGAAATTGCTGCCTCACTGGTCTGAGTAATCGAAGATAGGGAAAGAAGACTACAGTAGGATTAATATTAATATTATACTGTGCCTTGCATGTGACTATGTGCCTTGCATCTTGCACTTTTGGCTCACTAACAAACATGCCTCACTGACTCACTCATTGTTCATACACCTAAATTAGGTCCATTGTCATTAAACTTCACTGGAATTACACAATTTTAATAAGAAAGGAAAAACTAATTTGATTGTGGTAGTTGTAGTTGCAAATGTCCTACAATTGTTAATGAAACAGACTATGCCAATCCAAAAAAAGAACGCAATCCTTATGCTTGCACTGTTCCTGGAGACACTAAACCCTTTACATTTTCAAAGAAAAACTGCTGAACAACAAAAATTTAATGCAATTTCATAGAAAGCAACCTAATAAGCTAGCATGTGTGGGCTGGATTTGGGCCCACACATTTCTTTTGGTTCATTTAGCATGTGTACATGTGCTGTGCCCAGTTCCCTCTTTGATCACAATTTGAAGGTATCGTGGTTGTTGTATTTTAAGTGGCATGTTTGGTCATTTCCTGTGGTTCTAAGGCTGTGTAGGTTGCAAGACCCAAAGATTTGAATGATTTTTAATCATGAAACAAACTACTGGATTTCATTTCATGTACTGAATAAGACTTCTGGGTAAGCTCATTTTGGACTTGTTTTGCTGCATACAACTACCATGATGCACCAATGGCATGTTTATAGAGGGAACTGAACGTTCAAAAATTATTCATTTTCATTTGAGTATTCACTAAGATGTTTTCATAATTTTTCAATCAAATCAAACATAAAATTATGGTTACTAATTGACTGAGGTCAGGCTGGATGGGAAAATATACGGCTCTTGATCTTGGTGCACAAACCTTTGCTTCCCAGTAGTCAACCCCAAGGCCTTCCATCAAATGTTTCCCCCCCAGCCTTCTCATTCAGTTAACAGATCATTGGGATCAGTGTTCATACGAAAAACTAACTGCTCAGCTGCCTACTTTGCAGTTCTTGTCATAACATCATTCAAGCATGTAAGTGGAATTTAGCACAGAGTGCTTATTGGAGACACTGTTTTTTCACTACATTACTACACTAGCCTGATAATAAGCTCTTCCACTGAAATTTAATGTCATTATATATATATATGTAATGCATCAGTCAGTTCCAGCAGTGACCATCCCCCCCCCCCCCCCCCCACTCGCAGACATGAGTGGGGCATTTTTCCTATTGTCCCTCACGGGGTCAGGCATTAGTCTACCCCAGGGCATTTGCCATCCCATGATTTTCATGTCACAGTACTGTAACTTCCTTTTAGTGATAACCTCTTTGGGCAAGTTCAATTTAGCTTTGATTACTAGAATGAAGGTAAGCCCAAAAACTAAGAAATTAGCATACATGTATTTTTTTTTACCTTACACCTGGGGGCATTTGCCAGGTTGTTCTTTAACAATCCTAACGCCCAGGGGTTGACCTGCTGAAGGGGGGAATGGGCACTGCTGGAAATGACTGATTCATAATTAATTGCTGCTGGTGCACTTAGTTGTAAGCAGTGAAAAGTGCATTCTGTTGAAGAATCTCTTACCTGTAAGACATTCAGAAAGTAGATCAGGGCGCAGTTGCTTAAAACAGGATTAAGCTAACCCAGGGTTAGTATCAGTTTTGAATTCAAGTTTGTAGCTTATGATGTGGATACCTGTTAATTCTTTTTGTTCAAACTACAACTAAAAATAAGCAGTGGAAACGGTCTCAAAAAAGAGATAAAGAATCATTTGTTAAAACTTTTACTCCTCTGTTAGCTGTAACCGGCTTTCAAACAACTATGCAGTTTAGCTCTTGCAAAGCTTTCCAGTGAAACATATGACTCTGCTTTTCCCACCCTTACTTTGTTGACGAAAGTGTCATTAGTTGTGCAATTTTAGTATTCTTACACTTAGGTGGCAGTTTTTACAAAAGAGAAATTGATTAGTTATGACACTTTTACCTAGTAATGAAAAAATAAGAATTTGTTGGTCACCACTGATTACAATTCAAGAAACTGATCGTTTTGTGTTATAGTGTGCTGTTAGTTTTGTGACCACAAAAATTGAATTGATATTGTACATTTGAATTAATAATTGCAAGTAGAACTGTACTTGAAATAGGGAACTTGGGTGCATTAGTTGATGTACAAAAACTTTGGTGATAATACATGTATTTAGCCCTTAAAATTATCTCTACGGTCAGCTAAATTAACTGTTGCTTCTAAAAAGACTAACACTCCCTGAAATAAGAATAAATATTGGCATTTTGCTGAACATGCTTTAGAGTACAGTTGTTGTCGAGGTTATTGTTAAGTTTTGCCTAAAAGAGCAAGCAAATGTGACCAACGGAAAGCAAACCTGGCATTTTTGTCATATTTCCTATTCAGGTAAAACCATCTTTTCGTGCAGTATATACACTGTATATGACCGTGCTTCATAATTACTTTTGGAGTGAATTTGTCTTAAATGTGTACAAATTTATCACGTTTGCTACGGTATGTAAATATGGAGCAAAGACCTGTATTCACCTTCTTTGCTTCACTGGTAAATGTGGCCCAAACACGAGATTTGATTCATGTGCAAATATGACCAAAGAAAAAATTAACATGGCATTTCCTTCATATTTGCTATCCATGTAAACATCGAGTAAAAACGGTATTTACCATCTTTGCTTCGTTTATAAATGTGGTGCAAACATGTCATTTGATTTATGTGCAGATATGGCCAAAGTGAAGCAAACATGGTATTTGCTTCATATTTGTTGTCCAGGTAACTATCGAGTAAACGCGGTATTTACCATCTTTGCTTTGTTTGTAAATGTGGTGCAAAGACGTCATTTGATGTACGTGCAGAGATGGCCAAAGTAAAGCAAACATGGCATTTGCTTCATATTTGCTATCCATGTAAACATCGAGTAAATGCGGTATTTACCATCTTTGCTTTGTTTGTAAATGTGGTGCAAAGACGTCATTTGATGTACGTGCAGATATGGCCAAAGTAAAGCAAACATGGTATTTGCTTCATATTTGCTGTCCAGGTAACTATCGAGTAAACGCGGTATTTACCATCTTTGCTTTGTTTGTAAATGTGGTGCAAAGACGTCATTTGATTTACGTGCAGATATGACCAAAGTAAAGCAAACATGGCATTTGCTTCATATTTGCTGTCCAGGTAACTATCGAGTAAACGCGGTATTTACCAACTTTGCTTTGCTTGCAAATGTGCTCCAAACACAAAATTTGACTGATGTGCAAATAGTATCAAAGTACAGCAAACATGGTATTTGGTTCATATTTGCCACCCATGCAAATCCATCTTTTGGGGCAGCAAATATTTAACTTCACTTCATAATTACTGTAGGAGTAAATCCGTCTCAAATGTGTATTTCCTGTTCACATTTGCTACGTTGCATAAATATCGAGTAAACGCGGTATTTACCATATTTGCTTTTCATGCAAATGTGGTGCAAACATGACATTTGAATTTGACCAAATATGATCAAATTTAATCATTTATGGTATTTACTTCATATTTGCTGCGATTTTGCTATTATTGTAAATCCGTTTTTTCGTGCAGTGTGCTTTGCATACTTGAGGTGCTTTACCTTGCTTGAGCTGCTTTGCCTACCTGAGGTGCTTTGCCTGCTTGAGGCTCTTTACCTTGGTTGAGGTGCTTTTCTTGCTTGGGGTTCTTTGATTGCTTGAGGTGCTTTGCCTACTTGAGGTGCTTTACCTTGCTTGAGGTGCTTTGCTTCCTTGAGGTGCTTTACCTTGCTTGAGGTGCTTTTCTTGCTTAAGGTGCTTTGCTTCCTTGAGGTACTTTACCTTGCTTGAGGTGCTTTGCTTCCTTGAGGTGCTTTGCCTACTTGAGGTGCTTTACCTTGCTTCAGGTGCTTTGCTTCCTTGAGGTGCTTTACCTTGCTTGAGGTGCTTTTCTTGCTTAAGGTGCTTTGCTTCCTTGAGGTACTTTACCTTGCTTGAGGTGCTTTGCTTCCTTGAGCTGCTTTGCCTACTTGAGGTGCTTTGCTTCCTTGAGGTTCTTTGCTTGCTTGAGGTGCTTTGCTTTCTTGAGGTACGTTGTCTACTTGAGGTGCCTCGCTTACTAGGGGTCCTTTGCTTACTTGAGTTACTTTGCTTGCTTCAGGCGCTTTGCTTGCTTGAGGGTTTTTTATCATTTATCTTTGATTACTTGAGTTGGTTGGCGCTTCTCTTACTTAAGTTACTCTACTTTCCTGAGATACTTCGCTTGCTTGAGTCCTTTGTCCCCACTGCAGTCTTATTTATGCAAGTATGTCATTTTTCTACCAACCTTAGGCTGTATATACTCAGTGCACGTATTCTCGGCCAGACACTACACGTGACCACCGTCATATCCTTTACCCAAATTGCATAGTAGATTAAAGTTCATTTATAAACATACGATCTTATTGCATTTATTTGCAGGTAACCCTTGTTGATTGGACCACTTAGAGCTGAAAAGTTTCAAATGACAACCGGGCCAATTGGGTTTTTGTCGGACGTTTTGTTTGCCAGTTAGGAAGAAAATAACATGCTCTGTGTCAGTTACTTTGTCGTTTAGAAATGGGATAGTACCTCTTACGGATAAGAATGAACTTTGAGCCACGCCCATTACCTTTGCAAAATTTGTTCATCGTTGACCTAACTCGGCATCTTTGCCTTTGCCAGTTGACTTTCTTTTGTTTGCTAATGCTATATTTGCGATTTTTATTAACGAGTGTTTTGGACGTTGCAGATTAATACCTTGTCATTTTTGCTATATTTGCCAAAATTGCCGTTTGATGTGCTCTGGGTCCTCCTTGCCATCAAGTTTTTTTGAAGTTACAGATTAATATCTTGTTACCCTTTACTAATGTGCTAAATCTGGGGCGTTCTGAGGTTTCCCTTTCCCTTTGTCATATTGCCTTTCTCACTTTGTTATTTTTGCTACTTTTGCGATTATTGTTAACAAGGTTTATTGAAGTTGCAGATTTATTTCTCGCTGCCTTTGCTATATTTGCTAAATTTGAGGCGTGCCGAGGGCTCTTTTGCGCCTTTCTAAATTTTGCCTTTCTCGGTCCCTGCCAATTTTTTTTTATTTTTGCTATATTTGTGATTTTTCTTAACTAGCTTTTTGGCAGTTGTTAGTTTTGCTATATTTGCTAAACTTTTTGCGTGATGATTGAGGACCCTCTTTGCCTTTGTACCTTTTTCCATTCTTGTTCCTTGCTAACTATGTTATTCTTGCTACGTTTCAGATTATTTTTATGGTAGTTGCATGTGAATTCCTTGTTACTGTTGCTACATTTGCCAAATTTGCGTCTTGCTGAGGGGCCTCTTTGCCTTTCTTTTGCCTTGCTAATGTTGTTATTATTGCTATATCTGCGATTACTGTTAACACGTCTTTGGCAGTTACAGATAAATTCCTTGTTACGTTTGTCATTTTTGCTTAACTCGCTACTTTTGTTATTAAAAACTTTTAATTTCTTGCTGTTTCGATAAATTTTGCTAGCGTTTTCTATAAACTTGTTATGGATCTTTGCTAGCAAATTCTTTTTCTGGCAGAGTTCAAAACCTGGACATCAGTGCTTTTTATGGGGGGGGGGGCCCATTGGCTAAGGGGCGAGCAGATTATTTGAAGGGCAGAAAGGAACAATGACTTCCTTTAAGACCCTCATAAATACAATTAAAACACCCACACGAATAGGCTTTTGCCGTATTTTTGTGAACAAAGACAAAGGTAAGGAATGTATGAAATTGTCCACCCAAGCCTTAAATTCGTTGCACTCACTAGTGTGTACTAATTGCAGTGGAAGGCGGGAAGGTTTGTGAGTGGAGCAACCCCTATGCATTGTGATTCCGTAAGCTCTTAGTACTTCAACACTTCCTAAATATATATCTAATTGGGATTCAATATACTGGTTAAGGAAGAGTAAGATTTAAAGTCAACAACTGATGCTAATATCGTTTAATCAAATAAACAATACCCTGGTGGAGAACAACTGGTCAACTGAAACGAAATAATAAAAATTGGCTGGATGATAATTGTTAATAGCAATGCTGTAAACAGTGTGAAATAAAGAGAGGCAAGAATCCGTAAAAAATGAACAACAAATTGTATTTTAAAGCGAGGACGGAAACCTAACCTAGTATAACGGATTATTTATTTTAAAGGATCTGTCAATTTCGACCGAAACATGTCTTGTTTTAAAATCAAAGTTGTCGTTCGCTTTGTACGAACAACAAAACAACCGAAATACATCGCAAGCTTAGTGTGTTGAATAGGATCATAGGGAGAGAAGTTCCATGTAAAAATGGTGAGGGTGTTCTTTGCAAAGTATGAAAACGGAACGGCCAAAACTTGTAGGCGTGGCTCAAAGTTCATTTTTATCCCTAAGAGGTACCGACCCATTTTTAAACAACGACGTAACTGTCCTAATACGTCCAAAAAGTCAAATGACGCGGTCGTCATTTATAATTTTTGATCCTCTAAGCGATCCAATCGACAAGTTTATCTCTAAAGGTGACGAAGAGCATCCTCGTCATTTTTACGGGGGAACCCCATCTCGCGCAATAGTTAAGTAGATGCATTTTTGTTTGAAACAATAACTGAAAATGCACAATTTTCAGATGTATTTACATCATTTTGGTTTCTTCTTTGACTGCTTTCACAAGTGCTTCACTCAAGTTGCACAGAAAAAGTTATTTAATAAGAACATTACTGTCTTTATGTTTTCGAACTTTGTCACTTCAAGCTTAATTTCCAAAAGTTAAATCTAATGAAAAAATGATTACTTCTTTGGCTTTGATTCGCTGTGTCAACGCACATAACCTTCGAAACTAAAGGAAGAGCTGAAGGGAGTGGAAAGACTATAAAGTGTAAAGTGAAGGCACGTTGTCGCTCCCTACAGCCACGTGAGGCAAGTTTCCAGTCGCTACGCTTTCGACGCTACAAGAAAACAGAAGTTTTTTAAGGCCTGCTGGTCAACAGTGTGATAGGAAAATTGATTGATTAGCAATATCTCTCGCTAGGATACCTAAAACAGGATGACTTTTTCCCGGAGTGGACATCTTGGGGTCGTCTTTGCCTTAACGTGGCAGGTCACGTGACCAAAAATTGAAAATGAAGGAAACTGGCGAAGAAGCCAATTCCGACTTTTAGAAAACACATGCAGGCACTAGATGAGGAGATTCTTGCAAGGGCAGCAGAACAGGCAGAACAATAATCCCAAAAGTCTACCCCCATTTTTATCAAGAGGAGTTGTGGCCAGCAGCTGTCATTTTCAACAGATGTTTGGTAAAGGGTGGTATGAATCAGGAACCCATGAAAATAAGGAGGCTCATAAGGGTTTTCAGCACTGTCCTGTCCTTTGATGAATTCACACTTTTGCCTATACCAATAATTAGTATAGGTTTAACATTAATTATTAATGTTAAAGTAGTGGTAATTACAGTCATTGGTGAACAAGTTATGACCGTCGTTCTGACATATCAAGTTACCATAGCAACAGTATAACCTATCAATAACACCCTTAATTTTGCTCACCACCTTGAGCTATAAGCACCCAAAGTTAAAATTAAGGGTGTTATTGAGAGGTTGTGCTGTTGTTATGGTAACAATTCATGCCACAAAGATGATAATAACACGCTCTCCAATAATTAATCATTCATTGGTATGGTACTATCGCATGTGCTGACAAGGTGACAAGTCTTCAAAATAAGCAAACTTCAAGTTCAAAATTCAACCAAAAATTAAAAGCGAGGGGCGCCCAGCGACTTACTAGGACTGCAGTGAACACCGCGGGAAGGTTGCATCAATGCTGTTTTCGTTGTGCTGCAGCAGCGACAAAAAATTACTGCATGAGTGCGGCAGCAGTGACATTGAGGGCTGCTTGAGTGCTGCAAGAGAGCTACAAAAAAGCAACACAGAGCTTTATGGTCGATTAGCCGTGTTTGCACAGTTCTTGCGCAACGTTATGCAGCATTGTTTTTCACTGCAATGACGATGGTGGTCGCGTGATGAGAGCGCTGATCGTTGAAAGATAAATCTGCTTACAGTCAGTTGTCAGTTGTTTAAAGAGTTAAACAAATTAATTTATACATTGATCTTTGCGGTACATACAAGTATTTTTCTAAATAATAGGTTTAGTAGCAAAGAAATTAAATTGAAGGGCCCGGTGAAAAAGGGCGTAAGTGATGCTTTGAGGTTAAAATCGAAATTGGTGCTATTCAATTGAACATTGACACACAGGCTGGTTTTCATGTAAGGAACACTGCTGCGCTTTTATTTCTAGTCCTGGGTGCACTGTACAGATGATGCTAATGGTGGCAAATTAACGTGAAGGGCTATACTTCAAAAACCACTCCAAGAAGAGTGGGGTCGAATGTTGATCGTATTTCAATCAAAATCAAAAGGCCATGTTTCTCAAGGAAACAATTGTAAGAGCACTTCCACAATCATATGACTAGAATGTGCGGCACTTATACTGTGCGGCACTTATACTTTCATATTGTTTACGCCAAAACTAAATCTCTCTTTTCATTGTTCTTTGTTTCTTTATCTCTTTGTGTAGAAGCAGAATCATCCTTAAAACCGCCGTGTGCCCAACTGAAAGAGGAGACAGCGACGAGGTGCAATATGTAATTAGTGAGACTCGATTAAATCGCGTACTTTCCAACCATTAGAATTAATGATGTGTTAGTCTGACGAATTCGCCTTCCTTTCGGCCTGACTTCTGTGAACGCAGGAAAGTGTCTCACTCATCTGCTTGCCAAGAATGGTTGACACTCCAGACTTGCACCTTGCTTGGCCAACAAACCGACAATATCGTACCAGATGATAACTTGATTAGAGCAAGTAAGCTAAATTAAAAACCCGTTGGAAGCACAAAGTGGCTAAAAAAGCATAACATGTAGTCTCATATAGAGATGCATTCTTGACTGATAAAGTGACTGTACCCTACTTGATAGTTGCCAGCCTAAGATGATATTTCGTCTCTTCCATAGAGGGAATATTGTAGATTGCCTCCAGGACTCACTAACGGCAAGGGAAATAAATCTTGCCGCCAAAAGAAATAGAAAGACCAAAAATAAAGTAATCTGCTGTGCTGTGAGTGAATTACAAGTTTTGAATGGAATTTCCACTCATTAAAAGAAATCGTTTGTATGGTCATTATGGATGGCAGAAGATTACGTATGTACATTTTCTATCAAATTTGCATTTGAAAGGTAGCTTCTATAGTATTAATCTTACGAGTCGATTAACAGACTTAAATCATGCATGTAGTGGTTCTATGCAAATTGATCCTCGATACTATACCATGGACAGCATACGAGAAGGGCAAAACAGACATTGCACGCATTAAAAAAACTGTTTTGTGTGGCAGTACGGCAAATACCTGAAATAAAGAGACGATATGGAATTTTGGAATTTGCCATTTCCCATTATTTCTACGTATCTATATAGATATATATATATATATATTGAAATCCTCATCGGCTATTAGAGTGCTCGATAGATAAGACTAGAGCAATGAATACGTAGAAATGAGGAGCTGGACTATTTGGTCCAAGACATTTAATTGCTACTCAGAGTTTCATGCCTCTTCCGAAGCAATCATCAGGCAACTGCCAGAAAAAATCTAGGTGTGGCGCGTCAAGCGAGATCTTATCGCTAATTAAGTGATGACATTTTTCAGCAGGAATTTCCTAGAATGCCTACAGCACGATGTTAGCTCGTTTCTGTTATTGAGTGTTGGCATTTCAGGGTTAACAAATTATGAAATATTTCTCCCACAAGCACAAATTACATTTCTTAGTAACGTTCGAGTAAGACCGAGCTTGTTTTACTTTACGCCATTTGATGTCGAACTTAATGTTCTGGTCTTTCAGGTTCCATACGTGTTTACTGAGCTCGATAGCGTTCCTGTACCGTTCGTTTCGAAATGAGCATATATGGTTTCTATATCTTAATTTAAATGTTACCACCACAACCTCTCCTACGATGAATCCCCCAGCCAGACACCACACCAACGTAAACACAGACAAAGAAACATCATATGGTACAAGCCGCCATACAGCAAGAACGTGGAAACAAACGTAGGAAAATGCTTCCTTTCCGTTATTGACCAGCACTTCCCCAAATCTAATCCACTACACAAGGTTTTCAATCGGAACACACTTAAATTAAGTTACAGCTGCATGAATAACATCAAGACAATTATATCCAGCCACAATAAAGCCGAAATCAACAAACCCACACACAATGATAAAGAGAACAAAAATTGTAACTGCCGGAAACCAGACACGTGCCCCATGGATGGAAACTGCAACGCCCAAAACATCGTATAGCAAGCTACATCAACCACAAGCGAAACATACATCGGGCTTTGCGACACCACATTTGAATTAAGATCAGTAGAAACCATATCTGCTCATTTCGAAACGAACGGTACAGGAATGCTACCGAGCTCAGTAAACACGTATGGAACCTGAAAGACCAGAACATTAAGTTCGACATCAAATGGCGTAAAGTAAAACAAGCTCGGTCTTATTCGAACGTTACTAAGAAATGTAATTTGTGTTTGTGGGAGAAATATTTCATAATTTGTAACCGAAATATCGTCGGATAAAGAATGCTTCGATAACGCCAAAGACGTCTATCAAGAAGCACTCAACAAAAGCGGCTACCACCACAACCTCTCCTACGATGAATCCCGCAGTCCGGAAAATGGCTTGTTTTGGTTGAGACGGCTGGATTGGCACCCGACTATAAGTCGCCGGTGCCCGTCCTTAATCTCCACTGAGAAACCGCAAGGGAGGTTCCGCGATAGAAGATGGGAAGCAGGTTTCCTAGACCCAACGAGCATATTTAACAATTATTCTACGAGGGCGCGCTGGATATCGAATGATAGATAACCAACGAGGCGCGTAGCGCCGAGTTGGTTATAATCATTTGATATCCAGCAAGCCCGAGTAGAATAATTGTTTTATTAAAAACTTAACCACTATTTAAAAAAATCAAGAAAGAAAGAGAAAAACGAGAAAAGAAATTTAAGCGGAACAAGAATCGATCACATGACTGAACGAAAAAGGCGCCAAAACCTTGCGAAGTGCTGCAGCGTTTCATTGCAAAGCTGAATGAATCAATGAAAACTGCTCGAAAGTGAACAAAGTAGCACAAGTTTTGGAAAAAATCTTATAATTATTGGCTCTGAAATATGGTACATGTTTGATTTTTCCTGAACATTGTTGTAATCATCGTTCAAAGCGGATTGAAGCTGTACAATTTCACCACATTAGCTGCTGGAGTAGAACTGAACACGTTTGTAATCTGTTCGCACAACGGAGCCATCATGTGCGAGTTTGATCGAACTGAAGACAGAACAAATTTGAACAGTTGAACTTAAAGAGGTATTTTCTATGCAGCTCAGAAGCAAGATTACTGTAGCGAGGAACATTAGAATTCACCATCATAGTTTGTTAAACGCAAAGCGCAAAATGCAGTTGTTCTCGGTTTAGAGGTTGCGGACGGAATGGTAAAAACAACATTCAAACAACTGGAAAAGCGATTCATGCGATCAACTCCGTTTACATGGCATCCGATTTCTATCTGAGCATTTGGACCCGTTGGAACACAGAGCTAAGGCAACAAGTGCAGGTAAACCAGTGTCAATTTTGCGTGTTAAAGCCGAAAAACAATCTCACCCTTTCTTCCTTCTTGGTAGTTTGCAGCTGTATTTTTTTTAGTAGGCTTACTTGTTTAGACTGCTTCATGATTTTCTCACCGACTTGCCATGAATGTGTGATAGTTTTTATTAAATGCTCCTGCCCCATTTCACTGTGTTTTATTTTATGTCTTGTCTTGATATTTTGAAGTGGAAATCCTTTCTGATAAAACCTACCGTTTGTTCAATTTCAATGATCAACGTGACGATCGATGAAAGAAATTAATTGTAAACACAACGCTTATTAAATGCTTAAATTTCTATTTCTGCACAGTTTCTTCAAACAATTATGACTTTTGTTAGACGACGCTGTTGGTGATGCTTGTTGGTGACGCTGTTGGAATTTCTGCTTAATTTAAATTTGCTGGCAAGTGATTTTTCTCGTCCATTTTTCTCGCCGGTTGCTCGCGAGGAAAAAACTTTCAGCTCACTTTGTTGTTGAGTGTTCATTGACCATATTTGGTCGCAGCAGGTATATGAGCTGAGAGCCTAGCTCCGTTGAGCCAATCAAAATGCTAGAAATCCAATATACCTAGTCCAGTTTTTAATAAATATATATATATATATATATATATATTTATTAAAAACTGGACTAGGTATATTGGATTTCTAGCATTTTGATTGGCTGAACGGAGCCAGGCTATCAGCTCATATACCTGCTGCGACAAATATGGTCAATGAACACTCAACAACAAAGTGAGCTGAAAGTTTTTTCCTCGCGAGCAACCCGACGAGAAAAATGGCCGAGAAAAATCACTTGGCACCGAATTTAAAGAAATTCCAACATCGTCACCAACAAGCATCACCAACAGCGTCGTCTAACACAAGTCAGAATTGTTTGAAGAAACTGTGCAGAAACAGAAATTTTTAAAGCATTAAGAGTCGTGTTTACAATTATTTTCTTTCATCGATCGTCACGTCGATCTATGATTGAAATTGAACACGGTAGGTTTTATCAGGAAAGCTTTCCACTTCAAAATATCAAGACAAGACATAAAATAAAACACAGTGAAATGGGGCAGGAGCATTTAATAAAAACTATCACACATTCATGGCGAGTCGGTGCGAAAATCATGAAGCAGTCTAACAAGTACTAAAAAAATACAGCGGCAAACTACCAAGACTGAGGAAGGAAGGGTGAGATTTTTTTCGCCTTTAACACGCAAAATTGACACTGGTTTACCTGCACTCGTTGTAGCTCTGTGTTCCAACAGGTCCAAATGCTCAGATAGAAATCGGATGCCATGTAAACGGAGTTGAATCGCTTTTCCAGTTGTTTGAATGTTGTTTTTAAGCTTACCATTCCGTCCGCAACCTCTAAACCGGGAACAACTGCATTTTGCACTTTGCATTTAACAAACTATGATGGTGACTTCTAATGTTCCTCACTACAGTAATCTTGCTTCTGAGCTGCATGGAAATTACCTCTTCAAGTTCAAATTTGTTCTGTCTTCAGTTCGATGAAACACGCACATGATGGCTCCGTTGTGCGAACAGATTACAAACTTTTTCAGTTTCAACTCCAGCAGCTAATATGGTGAAATTGTACAGCTTCAATCCGCTTTGAACGATGATAACAACGTTTCAGGAAAAATCAAACATGTACCATATTTCAGAGCCAATAATTAGAAGATTTCTTTCCAAAACTTGTGCTACTTTGTTCACTTTCGAGCAGTTTTCATTGATTCATTCAGCTTTGCAATGAAACGCTGCAACACTTCGCAAGGTTTTGGCGCCTTTTTCGTTCAGTCATGTGAGCGATTCTTGTTCCGTTTAAATTTCTTTTCTCATTTTTCCCGTTCTTTCTTGGTTTTTTTTTTAAATAGTGGTTAAGTTTTTAATAAAACAATTATTCTACTCGGGCTTGCTGGATATCAAATGATTATAACCAACTCGGCGCTACGCGCCTCGTTGGTTATCTATCATTCGATATCCAGCGCGCCCTCGTAGAATAATTGTTAAATAAATATATATATAAATTAAAAATTGGTTTTCGACAGCCATTAGGATTTTATATGCTAGGCAATTAATAGACGTTTCTTCTTTTCATTTTAGCCCGAGGCGCGTTAACTTCAAGATGAGTCAGTGACAATGCAGTCAAGATCTTGGAGAACTCGGATCTGAAATATTATAGAGCACAGATCTAGCTGCTGTTGCGATCACAGAACTATTTAAACAGACAAATTTAAGAAGTTTGGATCATTTTTTTTACCAATCGATTTAATTAAAGAAAGCAATTTATGCCTTAAACCAGCAGCTTTGCACATTCCTCGTTTGTTCTTTTTATGGTGCACCTGAATATTTCTATGAAAATATAGAGTTAATTCTCGGAATCTAGCCAGTTTATTCTAAAAAATTGTAATGACTATAAAACGTTGCATTCCTTGCAAGCAACATTTTTGTTGTTGTTCGAGGTTCATACAATATATAACCAAAAAAGGCTGGTCGTCAGCATTTCATTAAATTTGTTTTAGACTAAATTGTTTAAGTTAAGGATATTGTGATTCGTAAGATAAGTTCTCTTTGTACAAAAATAATAAAGACATGCTGTCAACTTATTTCGTTTTGTCTTGTTCTTGAAATTACCACAAGAGCATACTCTTGACACCTTCAATTAAATGCCCTCTATAGTTTCCTTTTGCACGTAAGGTGACCTAAACCTGTTTACACGCGGAAAAAAATCGGCTAGGCAAGCTAAGGATGAATATATCGGTAAGGATAGTTTAATTTACTCGCGTAACTTTTTATGCTTACCAGTTTTGTATTAGGCAAGGATGGAAATGGTGAAAGTGAGCGTGTGCAGTTATTAACAGAGGCAATATGGCCTTAGCATCGCAATTTCTGTAACTTTTTTTTAACCCTTTCTGTGGAAAGTAACGTACAGCATCTTAGGAAGAAAGTGATCGAGGCAAAATGTAACGCACTGGAGAGTCAGTTAAGCGCAGGAAGAAAGTTACGGCTCTTTTAATCAAAGAAACAGAATTTAAAGATAGAAATATTAAACCCTCCACCATCCAATATATACTAGATATTTTTTTTCTGTCCACAAACCGAATCATATGTTGACTTTCTCTGTTTTCACGTTACCTTCCCCTTCTCGGTCGTCATTTTTGAAACTGCAAACCAGTTTAAAGCAAGTGCTTTATCTCTGGGGTATGCGTACAAACACCAAAAAACATCTCAGAGGCAAGCATGAGCGTGAACAGACTCCACCAAAAAAAGACAATTTGCGGCTTTTCATTCTTGCCTCGCCAATATTTTGGAAAAAAGGACATGGTCTGGACGTGGTCCCAAAATGAAAAAAAATACCTTTAAAAGGCAAGGCAGGTTCATACCGTTTACACAATTCATCCTCGCCTTGTTGGAAATGAAAATTGCCCTTGCCGATCTCATCTAGCCTTATTTCTTCTGTAGTGTAAATGGGGTTCTAGACAGCTGTCGAGACTCTGTGATTGGTGTCGCGTGCATGGTTTGGGACCCCTTATGTAGATTTACAGCTCATGCGACTGCAACTTCGGCACTCTTTTCTTCCTTTGTCTTGTCTTGTCTTGTCTTTCTTGTTTTGGTTTTTGTCCCAAATTCAATCCAATTCATAAGACTCTTGCTATTATGTGAAAAACCACTGTGAATTCCCTACCTAATGGAACATTGAGATGCGTAGTCAACACGTCATTGGAATACCACCAAGACACTGGGTGAGGGCTACCCTGAGAACATGAAAAAAGATACTATTTTCGAGGAGGATTACTTTTTTCATGCATTGTGTTTTTTTTAGCTTTGTGCAAAAAAAAGTTCCCACAAAAAAAGTCACTGCAAAAATGTCTGCGCAAAAATACTGTCTAACTGTGTTGGTGCTCATTTACTTCAATCGTCTAACCATACTCCATTGATTAACGTGTTTTACATCTGCTCTTGTTTAACTGGGTGTATTTCGATTGCATGTACTCAAAAACGGAGTGTTGACGAGCAAAAAAACCTTCCAAAAATTAGTTGCTACAAAACACAACGAGCGGATCCGTTCGGATAGTTCGCAGTTGTTTTTTAGATGTTACTTCTATTTTGTCTCTGCTGTCTTTGTTGTTCAGTGTATATCAGTGTTATCAGGAGCAGGATTTGGTTGCATGATAGAGAGCGTCACCATTAAATAGGTAGACCACGAAAACGTAGTCCGTCATTTGAAAAGAAATATGCTATCATAAGTCTGGGAAATCTTTTATATTTTTCGTAATAACAGAATGAATGTAGAAGAATACTTACATAATTAAAGAGAAACAGACGTTGGGCTGGTTTTTGCGTGTATATAAGTTGTTTGAGTTTATTTAAAAACTTGGGATTGACAAAATTTTACTTTCGTGTCAGAAATCATGCCAACATTACACCTGTGTAAACATTCTACTAATTGAATTACGAGCATCAAATTTAAATAGCTTTCGTGTCAGGAAAACCTCACGAATATGATCGTTCTTAAAGGCTAAGCGAGAGAAAACACAAAACATTTTTGCAGCTTAATGACAAGGATTTGAAGAATCTTTCTGGTGATCATCACAGAACAAACATCATTTGGGAAGTTCAGAATAACGACTGAGTAAATCGTCACATCAATGTCATAACCACGAATACATTCAACTGTGGAAACTACGAAACTAAACTGCGGACATGAAATACAGAAACCAAGAAAACTTCAATAACGGTCGATTCTGGAGAGCTTAATAACGGGAAAGAGTCAGGACTCTTCTGGCAATGATGCATGGAATACTTTTAAAAAATTTTTAAATACGCACGTACGGGGAAAATCCTGACTGGCCGATAATTCCGAGCAACATACACTACATATCAGCTCAAAGTAAACCACATAAATCTCAAACTAAATTCTGTCAATAAAGTCCTTGAACTCTGTAAGGTGTGGATGATTTTTTTGGTAGTTTATAACTTAAACCCGTACCCGTAAACAATCGCCTTTCGTGGACTTCATTAATTATGATCAATTATCTCCCCCGGACAACTTATGCATAAAGAAATGTTTCCACTTGTAGATCAGAAACATCAACACACAAAGACTTCTTTGCCATCTTTTCGACAGCAACTAAACTTAACAACCAAGTTCTTTCCTCGTCCAGCTGTTCCTAACCCGCTGGCGAACGCCAACCTAAACTGAAGACGAGCGAGTCCTAACATGCCCCTGAAAAACTTTTCCTTCCGATTCCTTTCTGCGCTGTCTTTGCAAATCAAAATCTACGATATTTTCGAGGATCCAAACACTCCGATTAATTCTTCATCCATAGAGACTGCGCAAAACTTGGTTAAAAGCCCCTCAAAACTTGTCTATTACACCTCGAAGGATTCCACTTTGAATGGCTTTGTGGGCTTGTTGCCAAAAAGACGACTGTTTACGCCAGGACAGCCCCAATAGTTCTCAGTTGCTATAGCAACTGCGAACTAAAAACTCATCCGACAGAAAATGTGTGGTTCAGAAAATATCCATACCCCACCGCAGAGGGTCAGTGGAAATTCTGAGGGGGAGCGGGTCTTAAAGAACAAACTTTATAAAGGGATATATGAGCCTAAACTGGAATTTCCACAGAGGTGGGGGTTCAAACCAAAAAGACCCTCTGTGGGGGGAGTATGGATATTTTCTGAAAAAAAAAAACACTTAAACTCCCGCAAAAATTTGTGCCACACAATACACAGGGCACGTGAGGTAAATAGAGTACAGAAGATACACAGGATATAGGGTATAGGACGTACAGTGGTATACAGGATGAACAAATGTATTTGTACACGTGGTTTACAAGGGTATACAGGGTGTACAATGTATCCAGAGTGTTCAAGGGTTAAGACAGAGAGTACAGAGGGTATACCGGGGTAAACAGGGTGCACAAGGTATACAGGGAATAAAAGGGTATACAGAGTGTACAAGGTATACAATGTGTACATATTCAAGGTGTACCAGAATATACAGGATATTCAAGGCTATACAGGGTCTAAAGGGTAATACAAGGTGTCAGTAGTATGTGGGACTTACAACTGCATACAGGGTGTACAAAGGTTTAAAGGGTGAAGTAGAGTATACAGGGTGTACCAGAGTATACAGGGTGTACCAGAGTATACAGGGTGTGAAAGGTACACCATGGAGGTATACAAGGGTATACTGTGTGTAGAGTAGTACACAGGGCTTACAAGGATTAATACAAGGTGCTCAAGGTTTACAAGGTGTACAAGGATGGACAGGATGTACAAGAGTATATGGGGTTTACAAATGTATACAGGGTGTACAAGGATGGACAGGATGTACAAGAGTATATGGGGTTTACAAATGTATACACGGTGTACAAAGATGGACAGGATGTACAAGAATATATGGGGTTTACAAATGTATACAGGGTGTACAAGGATGGACAGGATGTACAAGAGTATATGGGGTTTACAAATGTATACAGGATGTACAAGGATGGACAGGATGTACAAGAGTATATGGGGTTTACAAATGTATACAGGGTGTACAAGGATGGACAGGATGTACAAGAATATATGGGGTTTACAACTGTATACAGGGTGTACAAGGATGGACAGGATGTACAAGAGTATATGGGGTTTACAAATGTATACAGGGTGTACAAGGATGGACAGGATGTACAAGAATATTTGGGTTTACAAATGTATACAGGGTGTACAAAAGTATAATGGGTGAACAAGAGCATGCAAGGTCACAAGAGTATACAGGGTATACAGGGTGCACCAGAGTATACGGTGTATACAAGATGTACTAGAGTATATGGGGTATACAAAGGTATAAAGGATGTACTAGAGTATACAGGGTATAGAAGGGACTATACAGAGTGTACCAGGGTATAAACAAGGTGAACAAGGAAATACAGGGTGTATTAGTATACAGGGTGCATCAGAGAATACGAGGTATACAAGGGTATACAAGGTGTACAAGAGTATACAGGGTATACAAGGGTATACAGGGTGTACAAGGTAAACACGGTGCACAAGCGTATACAGGGTATACAAGAGTATACAGGGTTACAAGGGTATACAGGGTTAAAAGAGTATACAGGGTTTACAAGAGTATACAGGGTTTACAAGAGTATACAGGGTTACAAGAGTGTGCAGGGTTTACAAAAGTATACAGGGTATACAAGGGTATACAAAGTGTACAAGAGTATACAGGGTATACAAGGGTATACAAGGTGTACAAGATATACAGGGTATACAAGGGTATACAAGGTGTAAAAGAGTATACAGGGTATACAAGGGTATACAGGGTGCAAAAAGTAAACACGGTGCACAAGCGTATACAGGGTATACAAGGGTATACAGGGTTTACAAGGATATACAGGGTTTACAAGAGTATACAGGGTATAGAAGGGTATACAAGGAGTACAAGGTAAGCACGGTGCACAAGCGTATACAGAGCATACAAGGGTATACAGGGTTTACAAGGTAAACAAGGTGTACAAGGGTAATTGCAGGGTGTACAAGGGTATACAGGGTGTTCTAGGATATACAGTGTATACAAGGTAGGCCCTTGGCATAATTTGGAAAAACGAGCATAATTTCTGCACTTTTTATAAAAGTAGCACTGCTAGCATAATCGGCATATTGTTAGTTTTTGCGAAGGGAACATTACCAGAGTCACGACTTGCTTGGTCTCTAAGATTGATTAGTTCCATGTTCTGTCCATAGTTCAGGCTATTTTCATTCGTCTGGGGGAGGGGGAAGAAGGTTACTGCAATGCACTGCTTGCAAAGAAGTTGTTTCATCCAAGAATGCATTTTGTCATCCCATTGTGCCATGCCAGTGTGTCCCAGAACACATTACCTGTGACACTCACATCGTACATTTTGACACATTACGTCACCACTTCTAGTCTGGAATGAAGTGCAGTAGTTAGTTGTGTTTTATTATAGCAAGTGTGTATCTCAAGACAAAGAAGATGTCATGCTTTATGCATGGTTTAATTTTACCTGTTACCATCCCCCCCAGGACAACCCCCGGGACAAGTCCAGCCCGGGGGTGGGGAATTGTTTGAAGCGGTCTTGTACCGGGGGTACGGGGGTGGGGCAAATCGAAAATAACTTCTCGTTTTTTCTTGTGAAGCACGTCACTTATCAGTTGACACAATGGCGCCGGACCGCGTAAAGAAGACTGCCTATTTCAAGGAAAAATCTCTAGAATTTGTAGCAGACTGGTTGGAGAAGAATAATCTCTCAAAATTAAAATCTGTATTCGAAGGCACGTTTATTATAAATTGTTGAACGAATGTGCGTTTGATGCGTCCCATCAATTTGTTCACCGGACCTCTTTTGTGCATGTGCTATATTTACAATAAAACACGCGGTGAAGAACATTTCTTTACTCGCCAGCCGTAGGCCAGTGCGGTAAGACTTTTTTCTTCAGTTTTCTTTTTCAATGTAGTGTTCGTCTTTCTTTTTTTTTTTTATACCATTCATGTAGTATCCTTCGTTCAGTAAACTCTAGAAAAGCGTTTAAGTTCTTGTCAAAACGGCTGGTTTTGCTATTGTACGGAAATCAATATGGTCATCTATATTTTGAACACAAAACAACGTATTTGTGGTCTATGAGGAGTCCCAGGGGTGGTGAATTGTCTCTTTCTGCGTGCCCGGGGGTGGGGAATAGACCGCCAAGAAAGAAAGAAATTGCAAATCCCCGGGAGTGTGCCCGGGGGGGCATGGTAACAGGTAGAATTGAACCCTGCATTATTAACAATAAATATATAATTTTTGACGTGTTTTGTGTTTTCGTTGAAAAATGATTCTTAAAGAAAAAGTAGCATAATTTTCAAAAACAAGCATAATTTTAAGCATAATTTGGAAAACAATCGGTCACTACTAGTAGCATAATATGCTACTTTTACTAGCACAATCGATAAGGGCCTAATACAAGGTATACATGATGCACTAGAGTATACAGGGTAAGCCAAGCAACTCAAGCAGGCCAAGCAACGCAAGTAAGCCAAGCAACTCAAGTAGGCCAAGCAACTCAAGTAAGCCAAGCAACTCAAGTAAGCCAAGCACCTCAAGTGAGCCAAGCACCTCACGTAAGCCAAGCAACTCAAGTAAGCCAAGCAACTCAAGTAAGCCAAGCACCTCAAGTAAGCCAAGCACCTCACGTAAGCCAAGCAACTCAAGTAAGCCAAGTACCTCAAGTAAGCCAGGCAACTCAAGTAAGCCAAGCAGCTCGAGTAAGCCAAGCAAGTCAAGTAAGGCAAGCAACTCTAGTAAGCCAAGCAGCTCAAGCAGGCCAAGCAACTCAAGTAAGCCAAGCCGCTCAAGCAGGCCAAGCAACTCAAGTAAGCCAAGCAGCGCAAGCAGGCCAAGCAACTCAAGTAAGCTAAGCAGCTCAAGCAGGCCAAGCAACTCAAGTAAGCCAAGCAGCTCAAGCAGGCCAAGCAACTCAAGTAAGCCAAGCAGCTCAGGCAGGACAAGCAACTCTAGCAGGCCAAACAATTCAAGCAGGCCAAGCAACTCAAGCAGGCCAAACAATTCAAGCAGGCCAAGCAACTCAAGCAGGCCAGGCACCTCAAGTAAGCCAAGCAACTCAAGTAAGGCAAGCAATTCAAACAGGCCAAGCAACTCAAGTAATCCAAGCAACTCAAGTAATCCAAGCAACTCAAGCATGCCAAGCAACTCAAGTAGGCCAAGCAACTCAAGCAGGCCAAGCAACTCAAGTAAGTCAAGCAACTCAAGTAAGCCAAGCAACTCAAGTAATCCAAGCAACTCAAGCAGGCCAAGCAACTCAAGTAAGCCAAGCAGCGCAAGCAGGCCAAGCAACTCAAGTAAGCTAAGCAGCTCAAGCAGGCCAAGCAACTCAAGTAAGCCAAGCAGCTCAAGCAGGCCAAGCAACTCAAGTAAGCCAAGCAGCTCAGGCAGGCCAAGCTCCTCAAGCAGGCCAAACAATTCAAGCAGGCCAAGCAACTCAAGCAGGCCAAGCAGCTCAAGCAGGCCAAGCAACTCAAGCAGGCCAAGCAGCTCAAGCAGGCCAAGCAACTCAAGTAGGCCAGGCACCTCAAGTAAGCCAAGCAACTCAAGTAAGGCAAGCAATTCAAACAGGCCAAGCAACTCAAGTAATCCAAGCAACTCAAGTAATCCAAGCAACTCAAGCATGCCAAGCAACTCAAGTAAGCCAAGCAACTCAAGTAAGCCAAGCAACGCAAGCAGGCCAAGCAACTCAAGTAAGTCAAGCAACTCAAGTAAGCCAAGCAACTCAAGTAATGCAAGCAACTCAAGTAAGCCAAGCAACTCAAGCAGGTCAAGCAACTCAAGCAGGTCCAGCACCTCAAGTAAGCCAAGCAACTCAAGCAGGCCAAGCAACTCAAGTAGGCCAAGCATCGCAAGTAAGCCAAGCAACCCAACTAAGCCAAGCAACTCAAGTAAGCTAAGCAACCCAAGTAAGCCAAGTAACTCAAGTAAGTCAAGCAACCCAAGTAAGCCAAGCAACTCAAGTAAGCCAAGCAGCTCAAGCAACTCAAGCAGGCCAAGCAGCTCAAGTAAGCCAAGAAACCCAAGCAGACCAAGCAGCTCAAGCGAATCAAGCACCTCAAGCAAGCAAAGCACCTCAAGAAGGCGAAGCACCTCAAGCAAGCAAGTAACCAAATCGCCTCAGTTAAGCAGAGCACCTTATTATGTAGGGAGACTATATGTTGGCTTGTCATGAAGTACTTACCAGAAAAATAGTTTGAAGAGATGTTTTCCTAGCTTTCTGGACCGTCAATCGTGTAAATTTCCACTTACCACCATTTTCACTACTACGCGACTTTTCTTTTCAAAATACCTCTGAGCACTTTGCAATACGCTTCCGTCAATCATACCTTATATGGGAAGTGTTTGATATTACCGCAATTGAATTGAGCTCGAAGGAATAAAGATGACGCCAAATTATCCCGTAAATTCGCGCTGGCGAGTCATGTATTGACTAGTAAGCGGCCTTAGAGTCGTTGATGTTGCAAGAATACTTCAGTTTGGCAAACATTTGTAAAGAAATTTCGACATTTCTTCGCAATTAAATACCCGCTCCGTGGATGATTATCGCCTATGCGGCGGATGGTAAGCTTGCGTTAGTGAATAAGCTAAACCGAAGTGTGAAGTAATAATTCTAGCTTTTCTGACCTGAAAATAATAGCACACGACTTGTTTTTCACCACGAGTATAAATCTGGCAATATCCCGAAGTGCACGAGGACGAAATTCAGGAGTGGATACAGTATGCAACGGGAAAATGAATCATGATCAGCGTGCGATCAACCGATTCGTGAAGAACATGGGTTTGACAAGAAGAAAGGTACGTATGACTTGTTGCATTTTTTGGAAGGAACACTGCTAATTCTAATCACCCATCACCTTCGGAATGAATTGAAAAAACGAAATAAAGCATAAGCTTATAATGCGCTTGTAACGTTTGTTGTTCTACGTTTCGAGAATGTAAACATATAACGCTGTGACATGATAGGGAAATTGTTATTTCTACAAGCGGGAACGGGGAATCGAGGAAAGTATTTAAGCTTACTTTCAAGTTTACTTCTTTGTTATAGCTCAAGACGATTGCCAAAGAAGGTGATGAGGGAAACAGGACGATGTATTGTCGAAGGATCGCTGAATTTCACCGAGAACAGTTGCTATTTATAGAAGAGTCTGAGAAATTCTGATTCATCTATAAATAGCAACTGTTCTCGGTGAAATTTAGCGATGACCTACGACGATACATTGCCCTGTTTCGCTTATCACGTTCTTTGGTAATCACAGTGAGCTATAACGAAGAAGTAATCATGAAACTGTGCTTAAATATTTTCCTTGATATTTCCCCGTTCCCGCTTTTTTAAATAACGATTTTTCAGATTTTTCTTGCTATCATGTCACAGCGTTAACATTCACGTAGAACGATAAACGTTATAAAGCGCTTATGCTTTGTTTTTCATTCCATTCCTCGGGTGATAGGTGACTAGAATTAGCATTGTTTCTTGTCAGAATAATCCAACAAGTCATACGTACGTTTCTTGAGCTTTCTTCTTGTCAAACCCATTTTCTTCACGAATCGGTTGATCGCACGCTGATCATGATTCCTTTTCCCGTTGCATTAACTCTATCCACTCCTGAGTTTCGTCCTCGTACACTTCAGGATATTGCCAGATTATACTCGTGGTGAATAACATGTCGTGTGCTATTTTCGGGTCAGAAAACAAAGCTAGAATTATTACTTCACACTTCGGTTTAGCTTATTCACGAGATTAAACGCAAGCTTACCATCCGCCGCAATCCACCGAGCGGGTATTTAATTCTGAAGAAATGTCGAAATTTCTTTACAAATATCTGCCAAACGTGAAGTATTCTTGCAACATCAACAACTCTAAAGCCTCTTACTAGTCAACATGGCACTCGCCAGCGCAAATTTACGGGATAATTTGGCGACATCTTTATTCCTTCGAGCTCAATTCAATTGCGGTAATATCAAACACTTCCCATATAAGGTATGATTGACGGAAGCGTATTGCAAAGTGTAAAAATGGTGGTAAGAATTGTAAACAGTTTCTCAGAAAGTGGATTACATTTCATTTTTCGCTGCATTACTCAGAAATTTGGGTCAACTGTCAAGTCAAACAGGTTACAGCGTCAGGTAAGACTTTTGTTGTGAAATACGCTTAGTGGAGCTTATTGTTTCTGTTCAGTGAACAGCTTTACCGATCGATCATTAGCTTGATGTTTCATATTTATTGATAGTCCAGTGCTTAAATAATTTAATTTTCATTCCGGCTGTAAACAGCCGACAGATATAGTTTTTGTTCGCTCGACTGGGAATCATATGTTATTTGTTGGCCAAGTAAAAGGGCAACACCTTTTTGTTTCCAGTAAGCTTTAATTACATTGTTACTGTTAAAATTAATATTTCAAACGGTTCTTGCTTAAAGCAAGAAATTTAGGCTATTCCCCAAATGTTGATATTGGCAGATAAGCTTAAATTCTTTTGTGTAGGATCATTTAAGTGTTGTTTACAACTCCCACTCGATTGTTGATTAGCTGGGCTTTTCTTGACTGCTTGCAAGATATTTATATATGTTTAACGTGTTACGAGTGTTTGTTATATGTAACCTTCAAAAGCTCTACAGAATCTTGTCTTTTAAACAAAACTTTGGATTTTAGTTTAAACATGTTTTGATGATCCTTTTTAATCTGTTTTAGGCATGTTATGCCAGGAGTGATCAGTGATGCAGCCTTTTCTTACAGTGAAGGTACGTGGAAGATATCAGTCATATAATTATCCCAGCTTTCATACCTAACTGTTGAGTTAATTTATGTCGCGTTTACACTTGAGCGTTTACCGAGGTAAACATTTACTGACTAAACCTTGGTACATTTGTACAGTGTTTATACTGGATCTAATAACCGAGGTAAACCTGTCATCACTCACGATCACGATTACGATCAAATCGAATTGGCGGCAAATTCTAAAATCCATGTGTAAAATGCCCGCGTTTATAAGAGAAGCTGTGGCTCTTGTAGTCCTCGCGTTTAATTGTCTTGTTCTTGAGCTGCAAACTCAAGTCTCAAAATTTCAGCGGCTCTTACTTTGGCAGCACCTCAAGAAAAGCGATTGATTTTGTTTCAAATTGCTCTTCGAAAGACAAGGCGCGCAAGACGCGCGCACGAATACATGTAGCCTGCGTAGCTGGCGGAATTGTATTTGCGCGCGTAGTTTTGGCGGCGAAGCCGCCTTTCTCCCATTCTCTGCGCGGCTTCTTCTCCTCTACCAAGCCAAAACTTTGCGCGCGCGAACGATCCCGCCGGCTACGCAGGCTAGAATACATGGAATATGCGTCTTCCCTGGCGAAATAAGAGATGGAGAATAAATACAGAGAATCAACTGAAATTGCAACAAGAAGGAAATTATAATAATAATAACAAATTAGCAATGCAACGATTTTAACTTTACCGCTCAAGTTGTTCGTCGTTGTGAGGATTTATGTCTTTGTTTTTTGCCATGACTCGTAGATCAAAAACAAACGTAAAAACGAAGTCGCGAAAACGTGCTCGAATGAGACTGACGCAATCTGGACATCACGGGATGTGAAATACTATGTGACCGCAAGCGGATATATCTGTCATCTCGACCTTGGTTACCGACCTAAACCATGCCTGATCACAGGGTTAATCGAACGTTTACCTTGGTTAACTTTCTATTGTCTCGGGCGGCATTTACCATGGTATCAGTTGGTGTTTACACACGCAAAATATTTACCTAGGTTAGTAAACTCCAATACCTTGGTAAAACGCTCAAGTGTAAACACAGCATAAACTGGATTGACGCAGTGATCAGGTTAATTTAGGTTCGGTGTCGAATACCAAAAATATGCATTCAGCTGTGTTTGATTCCATTCAATTTCTGAACCCAGTGTTAAAATCATTCCAATATACCAGATATTGAAACCATCTGCCTTTTAGTGTGTGGAATTTGACCAGGATGTTTTGTATTGTCATGTAACCACATAAAAGACTGAGTGACTAAAACAGCCTTTTCAGCCAAAGAAAATTGGGCAATCCTATGATAGTATTCCCAAAGGAAAATAAAAATTGAACCAAAGATAAAACCACTTAAGTTACAAAATCCATTTTTCATGGTGATGTGATGTTTATTCTGGATGGCTAAATGGTTAAAACTTAGTGCAGAATGAGTCAAACAGTTATACCATGTTTACGTGATACCGGTACATGGGTCTCCGTACCAAAATGAGAATTTTGATCCGGTACCTCTACTGGGGTGAACTCACACAGGTATGGCTCACACTGTTATGAGAGATTGTACTGTAATCACGTAACCAAATACAGAGAAACAAGAGGGAACACCAGGATGAAGTTGTACCAGAATGAAAATCATACTGGTTTCATGTAAACACCCCCTTAGACTAAAGTCGAGCAGCTTTCAAGGATGTTTAACAAACATCCCGGCAGAGACCCAGGAGCAGTAACACCCTGATTTCTCATAAGCGATGCAAACTCAGACCGGTACGATTTTGTTTACATGAGACCAGTCTGAAAGTCAGACCAGGGACCGTGCAGCCTATTTTAAAGTGGGGGGGGGGGGGGGGGGGGCTAACTCGAAGGGAGTAGGTTGAGGGGGGGGACAGCCTCACGCAATTTTTTTTCTTTTTAGTGACCAACAATGCATCTAGGGCGGCCAAGTGTGTTAAAAGTTGTCAGTTTATACCCATCACATAGAACATATGCATGCGCAATATAAATGGGAACAAGGAAACACATCGACCATGCACAACATAAAATGGTTGAAGTATATAGACCCATTAGTAACTAGGATCAAAGCTAAACTAAGTGTATCAAACTCTTTGAACTAACCAGTGATTAATAATGTTGATACTTAGGGCACGTTTTGGTGGTCTAATCCGGAATAGAAGACAATATACAGTGTTTTCTCAGTATGAACACTATTCCCTTCCCTCAGTAATGGATTAACGCAAGAGAGGATTATCCTCTCTTGATTAACGACAACAAAATGAACGGAATGCGGTCGGAATGTTTTGGTTTATCAGAATAGGAAAAATCGCGTTCTTTTAATTTAGGGATTCAGTGTTCTGGATATTCTGCAATTCGTAAACCGGAACAGGAATAGCCAGGATAGTTCGAAAAAGGCGCCTGAGCCTGTTCTTTCATCTTTACACACATTTTAAGTCGTATCCGATAGGGTGCAAATCTTGACTTATTCGCATTTAAGGTCTCAAACTCAAAAACATTTTTCTTAAGACTTGTACAAGCAAACCTGTCGTAATATTACAGAATAAGGCCATCTAAGAAAGCTGAGCTGAGTATCATGAACTATATATTTCCCCAAAGTCAGTGTCGGTATGTTGTCACTGCTGCATGAATGCCTTATTTCTCATCGGTAGGAGACACTAGATCTTTCGGAAAAACTTTCGGCAGCTATCCTAGTTGCAAAGTTTAAATGCAAAGTTTACGTTGATTTTCAGCAAATATCAAATCACGCTGTTGCCGATAATCCTATCTGGAGACAGACTGCAGTTCATTATTCCAGGCCAGAAAAAAACGAGAGTCGACAAAAATTCATACCCTTTGAAGCAGAAGGGAGTCAATGAGTGTTCACGGGAGTTACAGGCCAAACTATAGCAAGAATGTCAACTTCAGTCGATTGCAATTAAAAGACTGAGCAGGTTCAAACTCTTCAAGATACAAAAAATGAAAATGATGCGAACTGCAGAAATACAAATGAAACTGCAACTGCGATGTCGCATCTTCATTTCACTTTTTCAAGATACAGTTCCTTGGAGAGCACGTGAGTTTCAACTAATGGGAGCAAAGCGATTTGAACTTTTGTGGGCTGCGTATTCCGTTTCTATTCCGTTACTGTTTGGTCCATATGAAAATTAGATCTAACTGGGGAAAACCAAGTACTGGTTAACCCTAAAACTAAACTAATAAATTTTCCACTTTTTTTTATTTATTTATATTATTTGAACTTTTTTGGCACCAAAAAGTGGGGGGGGGGGGCTAAAGCCCCCTCAGCCCACCCCTCGCGCGGTCCCTGCAGACTGGCATGAAGTGGTTACGTGAGACCAACCATCCCTAAATCCAGTTTATCTATTATCCAACAGCTTGGAATGCTTCAGCACCACATATGGCGCCGCCTACCTAGAGATATAAAAAATGTAACAAACTTGAATCTTTTAAGAAGCTAGTAAGGCAGAAGGATCTCTAACCTTAGTGACGAATGTGGATCCGACTGTTTTCTCTGTAGATCATAGAAATAGTATTTTAACAGAATGTTATTAGCAATTTCAATAGAATATTATTAAAATATTATTATTAACAATTTTCTTATATTATTATATTATTGGATACACACTTATGTTTTGTATTTAATTCCTTTAGTTGCTTTAATTACTTTGTGTCACAATTAGCATGCATGCTAAAGTTTTCTTGACACATTAATAAAGTTATTATTATCATGCTCAAAACAAAAATCTCAGACCGGTCTGAAATTCTGGCCATTGTGAGTCATCCGTATTAGTTCAGCAACGGTAATGAATCAAACCAGCCCGAGATGATAATTATGATAATTATACCGGCTTCACATTTCATATCGCCTTCATGTAAACAGAAGCAAGCGTTAGTATGGAGTTGATCTGAAGTTGTACCGCCCTATGCTGGTACCATTCTCATAGACTACGAGCAGTCTCTTTATTTTCTCTGGTGCAGGCACACCGACTGTTCATACGTATGTGCATCACCGCAGATGAAATTGCATTGATATACAAAGTCTTAAGGTGTTTCGGAGCAGTAACATGCTTTTTCCCGGTGAAAATGACAGACAGCTTGTAGTCCTGACCCTTAAAACTTTCTTGGGGGGCTACAACTAGAAAGGATGTATACTTCCATGGATATTTTGCTATTAGAACTTAAAAACAGATCTTTACAGGTAATAAGCAATACTTTTACAAACAATATTGCAAAATTTTCAAGATTCCTTTGTCTATTGATTCCCAGAGGAGACTGAAGAGAAAGAAACCAAACCAAATATAGAGGCTTGTCTGTAAAGCCTTGGAGTCATGTTAGAATTTTGAGATATCTAACGTGGACTATTGGGAATTTGCTGGACTATGAACAAGATCTTTGACATGGCGATTCCATCCAGGTGACAAGTTGTGCTTGTTTTGCAGCATGACATGGTCCTTGCGAGCTCCTCACTTAAGCTAGCATATTTGTAAATATTTCTTTGGTTTCACCAAGAGATTTAAAACCTCCAAAAATCCATGGGTTACTATTGGCAATTGGGATAATTAAAATGTGCTTTGTTTTCCTTTCCAGGTTTTCATTCCATCAACCTGATGTCAGGAAAATACAGGTATTGCAGTTTATTATAAGGCTTTGGTTGAGCAATGTGTACTCTGTGCTATATTCTCAGACAAACATTATCAATTTAAATAAAAAATTTGAAGAGCTGAGTTTTGAAGTAAGGTTATGTATTTTGTGTCTTTCTCTGCTGAATACTTTGATATCATTGATTAGTTTGACTGCAAACACCTGCACCAGAAACTCATTATGAGGTTCTGCATACACTTTATGTTCCCTCAGTACTACTAAGTGGTTAATGTGTGAGAATGGAATGAGTCCTGGAGTACCTCTGAGAAGTAAAAGTAACTTGAAGCCACACCCAGAAAACAATACCTTGGTACCGTTTAGGGCTTTACTTCAAAATATCTGATGAACACACCCATAACTTATATTTGGGAGTACCCCCCATCCCCACCACCATCCTAGGAATTAAGATTCAGACCTCTTTGATTGAATTGATACCCAGTAATTTTGTTTATTGCCTCATTGAGATGCCTTCCCGTGAAGCTGTAGAGCCCAAAGCCCCATGCAAACTAGAAATACTATTGCAAACTGCATTTGCTGGAAATGTCTTTGCTAATTAAACTGGCATGTCAGTTTCATTTGTCATAGAAAATTTGATGTGAATTTTCTCTTGTAAATAGGTCATCAAAGATTTCTGGAAATAAGTTTCAGGCCCTTTGTTAATACATATTTTGGGGCTTTTGTCTTTCATTTCCTTGGTGACAACTTGGCGACCAGAAGCAATGGCTGTCTGACAGAATGCAACCAGTCGCACGCACTCTCTTAATCTTCGATTACTACTAGTTTACGTAATAATTTTACCTCTTGTTTTCTAGAGTCAACGTTTGTTCGCCCTGGTCGAGGGAGATTAGCTGGCAAGGGCAGTTGGTCTGTGCTCGGCGTGTGGGCCACTAAGCTATCGTATTAGGAAACAGAGTGGGATCAGCTTGCTAGGGCAGTTGGTCTTCACTCCCACGACTTATTAAATTCTCGTAAGCAAAAACTCAGTCAACACTTTTAAAAAAACATTCACATCTTGATCACATTTAGTGTAGTACACAGCAATAGCACTAATGGTTCGTTGACGTATACATACGCGAACCTCTTCTGTGATAGGCAATAACTGAACTATTTAATATTATTACTACAATACTATTGGTAACCAACAACTTATGCCAAACTGGCTGCTAGAAGCGCTCGTGAGCGACCACCCACTATTGTTTTATCACATGGTCGCTTATAAGAGCCCATTCTCGTTAGCCACCAGTTTTACTTGCGACCACTTTTCTGAATTCCCCAGGTGGTCGCTTACGAGAGCTTCGATTGTATAATTATATATATGGAGGCAGAACTAAAAAAAGCTTTCCAAAGCTCGTTGATTGGATTCGCTCCTTGATAAACAAAATCTTCCCAGAGACAAATTCTTAAAGAAATGGATATGTTTGCTCTCCCATTCACAATTCCAAACACCTTCTCGGCCTTAAGTATTTCCCCTTCTGTACCTAAGCCTCATGCACTTAATTTCGTCCGATTAATTCAGGTTGTTCCGGAGGATGTTCGCAATTTCCAAGATCGATAAACTAGGGTTGCATTGTAATAAAGGTTGCTTTGACATTTTTTACGTTACAACGCCTTCGAAGCCACAAGAAGCGCAATCGCGTAAATCAAGACACTAAATTCACGGCGATTTGATTTCTGTAGTTTTTAAATGTTGTGCAGCGGCCGAGGAAGGGCGCATCAGCCGCTTTGAAGGCCCTGAAAAACGAATTCAATCGATTAGTCACCAAGTTGGATAATGTTGAATGTCTGTTGAAAGACTGGTTTCCATCACATTTTTCATCATCATCATCATCATCATCATCATCATCCTTTATTTAAACACGATAAAAAATTTAAAGCATAATGCTTGTGGGGTCGTGTAATTAATTAGGTATATTACTTAACTACGATACTTCTACTAAGAATAATATTGGATAAGAAATTGAACACAATGAATAAATGGCTAATAGCACTGAAAATCATGGTATTGTCTGGGAAGCGACTGAAATGACTGTGCCCTAAAATCAAGTTCCTTAACGTATTTATCCTTTTAGTTCTTTACATTACGGTAAAAAGCCGTAAATTTGCAGCCCGTAAAATACGTAGAAACAGCGTTTCATAAAATTGCACCTCTATGGCCAACTGAGCTTTTGAGAAAGTACGAGTTAAAACGTGGGACGGTAATCTTGCTGCTTCTTCCGAAGTCGTAAGCCGCGCAAGGTTTGTTCACCAAGTAAGATAAAGCAGCAGGTGCTTTACCGCTGAATACTTTGTAAAATAGCTTAATTAACCGGAGTTTGTACAAGTAGCTTAATGTATCCCATTTATAATGCCGGTAGACGTCAGCAGATGGCATATCGCGGGGCAAGTTGTAAATTACTCCGGCTGCCCTACGATGAAGCATTTCTAAAGAATTAAGCTGCTCCATATTAACGCATCCACCCCACGCGACAAAGCCATATAGAGCTGAAGGTAGGATAACCTGAAAATACAAATCCTATAGGGCATTCTTGCTAAGGAACGAACTTCTCTTTAAGATCATTCACAATTAACATCGTTTCTTCTCTCATTCCCAAGTGTGAACAACACCTTTGGATTTGTTTCACCTGTTGAACACCGTTTGACCTGCGCACGCGCGGCAGACATAACAAACTATCACGTAACATTATCCAACATGATGCCAAAACAAATGCAACAAAGTTGGGCAACGTTGAACTCGTGTTGCATTCCTTTGGCTACTACGCAAAACATTATCTGATAAAATTGTATTCCAATCGTAGCATAATGTTGGATTCGCCTGTCGGAGGAAGCTTTGTTACAACAGCTTTGTTAAATCGCCAATTCATTGCTAGGAGCTCATATAGTCGATGTCAATATCACGCTAAACCGTTCTTCAAAACGCCTAAAATTGCCTTTGTGAAAGGCCCTTTCCACTACAACCCATTTTCAAAGAGAGCATCAGCGGACTTTTCATCTCTGCCCATTTCCACGCTTGTATCATCCGTTGGCTCTTCAACTTCCTTTTCTGTGTCAAGCGATGCTTGCATTCCACCATCCATGCGATCAACTCCCCACTGACCTTCGGCTTCTTCCGGGAACTTAAACTCGGGGTCGATTGTTACCGCGAGGCTTCTCAGTAGCTTGTTCTGTGCCTCCAACATGGCCATCATCGACTTGATTCTCTTCTTATTCTTTAGCATCTCGGCTTTTAAATCGGAGAGTTCAGATTGTTCGCTCTCTTCACTTGCCGGTTCTGGGCTGACCTCGGCAAATGTTGCTTGTAGCCACTTCATCACTCTGCGAATGCGAATTAGAACGAAAAAACGAAGAAAGAACTTGTAGCACCTTTAATCTACTGTATTAGCCACTGAGTTCAAAGAGCAAAGAAATGTCGAGAAAAGGGTCATAACTTCGGAGTTGCGCCTGTACTGCAGGCCATCTTTGAAAGCACGAGAAAGGAAAGGGAATAAGAGATCTTAAAGATGGATTTTGCAGGTGACCTTTAAGTAAATCTGAAGGTGTGACTGACTGGCTAACTGAAGAAGAAAAAAAATGACAGTAAAGGGGAAAGGGCGCGTGCCTTTGTGACGAAGACGGTAGTGCTAGGTCAGGTGCATATCCCGTCAACTTAGCCGCCAACGGGCCACGAAGTGACTGGAGTAAATTAAAATGACTGCACGAGGTTTTGTTCGAGCCAAAATCAACAGGAAGTAACTTGGGTTCTACTGTGCTTGATCGCAAAACACCCCAGTGTAATATCACGGTGAGTGCTTTTCATCTAAATCGTTCCCGAAACTTAACAGAACAAGTAGTTTGGAAAATAATTACTGCGCTGGAAATGGATTACAGATCGTTAAATTTGAATTTATGACAAGATTTCCAGAAACCAGAATTAGCATTCTGATGGGACTTTGAGTTTTTAAGAGGTCCTGACCAGAAATATCGAGAATCCGATGACAGAAGCGAAATTTCATATTTCATTTTTTTTTTCACCAAAAATACCCCTTTAGTAAACTGTTTTCAAGAATAATATTTAAAAGTTCCTTCGCTTTTCGTTTTTTCGAAAAATTAGAAAAGTTCAAAATACAGCCACAAGCTTGCTTGCCCCCCCCCCCCCCCCCCCCCAAGAAACAAGGGAAAATCGTGCATTTTCAGCAGGCTCGTACGCCACAGTGGAAATCGTTCCCGTTTTGCCATTTGGCTCATACGTACATCATTCTTTCCTCTATCTAGAAGTCGGATGGAAATTTGTTTTTTTTAGTCTGCTTCTTGACCTGTTGAAGACACTAACCTTGAAGGGTTCAAAGTCAAAGTGAAATTTGGGTCAACTTCAGAGGCTTATAACTGACCCAACATATACTTTTCAGACCAAAAATGTACATCAAATGGAAGCTCAATCATTCGATTTTACTCTCCGAAAGTGTCGTTTTTGGCCCGTCAAAAGCGACGCGTCGAAAAGTGTGCAGGGTATTTTGAGCATTTTGGTAGAACGGCCGCTGTCACGCGAGCCATAACGGTTCCACTAAGGCAGTCATAAAACAAGGTTTCACTGGCTCATTGTTTTGAATAAGTTAACAAATTAAAAACATATACTTTTCTATGTTACTGTGGCTTAGGGGCAACCCGGTTTGCTTTTCTACCATGCAAATTTGTTTATAATGTAACAATATTATTTATTGTCCAAACTGATAAACCAAAGATACTCTCTCCTTAAGACATCATCTTGTGAATCTCTTGGTTCAGGTTATCACGCCTTTTACCAGATTTATTAGCTGCATTAGTTATGATAATTTGTAGACTGAAAAACCAAAAGTTAACCTTTTTCAGACCGTGCCAAACTATGCACTCCATGTTCAAATTAGCATAAATCTGACACATGAAATCTGAGCTTTTCCTGATAGGCACGAAATAGGATAGCGTGACGCAGTGACTTAGAAAAGCTGGAAGATCCAGATGGGCTTAAACCTAAATGAGCTTAATCCAGGAGCCCTTGCAATTTCTTAAACATAAATGGCAGTTTTCTGGTAAATACCGGTAGCCGTTTTGAATGTATACACACGAAGTGACATTTCTCTAATGAGGGAAGGGATCCTAGGGGTCAATCGCAATTTCAAATATCCGAGTAGGATCGGACCATTTAGTTTAGAGGGGGTGATTGGAAAAAAACGAAATATTTCCGCAAAGCTTTTGCGGAAGAAAGACCGCAAAAACACCAGGGAAAGAAAATTCAAGCAAAGTTTTTAGTTAAGCAGAAAAATGCAGTGCCACCACAAGAACAACTTGAAATCATTTCTTCTAGTAAGCTGATGTAGAGTACTTTTCTTCAAGTTTCAAAGGAGGTGTTTACAAGTCAAAGCGCTTGCAGTGAAACTGAAGAAATCCAAGTTTCCGGTTGCCGTTTTTGCCATGGTGCAGATGTCGTACTGGTCGTACACGGTGAGATGTTCCAGTTGAAACCTTGAGCAGGGATATCTTGTCTTGCTTAACACAAATTGGTTTGGTTTAGTTCAGTTTTTAAGAGGGGAGGAATGTTAGACGTCATTTGCAGATTCAGACATTTTAAGGTCGGACCATTTATTTTAGAGGGGGTTGTTGGGTAAATAAGAAAAGTTCCCGCACAGCTGTAGAAGAAACGATGCAAAAAACAAGTGAAAGCCAAGCCCTTTTGTCGAAAAAAGAAAGTAACTAATTCGGGAAAAAAAGGTCACCCAAGCGTGGTAAAGGATTTGAACACAGGACTACCGAGAAACAAATCCAAGTGATCAGAGCGGTACTTGAACCTAAAAGTCCAGCGCTCTAACCTCTCCGCCGCGCCGCCTCCCTGAGTGGTCCATGCTTCACACAGGCCTTCACTATGGTATTTTGATTACGATGTATGTTATTATGACCTCCAAAGTCAATTTTCAACTTTATGGTTAAAATTTTCTATTAAGAAACTACGGTCCGTCTTTTGCAGTATTACTTGTGATGATAATCGTGATGACGCAATATATCTTTTCCAATCGTCGAAGGAAGGTGCCGTGGAATGATACCGATGCTGAAATCTTAAGACCCTTCTGAATCCTTAGGCTTTGTTCAAATGGATTGGTTTCCTAAAGTTTCCGGTCCGGTTCCGGTCGCAAAATCGGTCCGGATAGGTCTTCTGTTCACGCGGAACCTGCTATCCGTGCCGCCTATCCGGTCCAGTTTTTACACGTCCAATTTATGGACCTGCAAAAATGTAGGTCCGATTTTGGAACCGTTCCGGTCCCAGATTTTAATGGTACCGTGTGAACACCTAGACCGCTTCGTTTTGATTCCAACAGCGTAATTTAGGAGTGGGGACTAGATAAATTTATCGCGCTCAGTGTTGTGCTTTTTATTAAACTGACCCAGAAATTTAAAGAGAGACCAAACTACTGTTTGCGATAGCATAACTGCCACATAACTTATTAAAGCTTGAAAAGGATAAAAGCTACAAAGAGAAGGTTAAAGCTTTGTGTATTTTGTAATCGACAGGGATGGGATAACTCATTATCCGGCCAGTTATTAGAGGACTTTGATTTCTTTCTCGATGGACTCAGCCTTCTTCGATCCTCTTTTACATATTTTGGCTTCCTGGTGGATAACTTATTGGCACAAACAGCTGACTTTCTCACGTTGGTCCAGTGGTAGACTGAACCATTTCTGTACCGGTCCCATGTGAACAGATGCCCATAAAAGAAACGGTCCCACGTGAACAGGCCTGGTCTGGTCCGGTCCTAGACCAGAACCATTTAAAAACTGTTCTGTGTGAACATAGCCTTAGACGTTGTTAGTAAGTTTAGGTTAAGAGAAGAAACAAAGAAAGCTTCTCGCTTCGATGATAAAAAAGTCTACCTCGAAAAAAAAGTGGACGTCGATGTAGTACCGTGAGTGGAAATAAGCCGGATTGTCAGGTTCTGATAGCCTGAAGTGTCTGACGGCTCAGCATTAGCCACTTCGTTCTTTTAGGATCTAGCGGCAAACGATTTCCGTTCCTTTGAAAAATAAGCATGTTATTTACCTGTCCTTTCGGGCTATATTCACCTGGTACCGCCCTTCGAGCTACGCCCTCGGCCTCGGGGTGGTATCAAGTAAATATATCACATACCTCGAGCTCGAAGGGACTGGTAATTAACCCTTACATACTAGAGGAAATAGTTTCACGTTGTTCTTGTGGTGGCGCTTCTGTTAACTGAATGTGTCCCACGAGACTTAAAAATGGTACTCACATGTCCGATCAAGAGAGACGTATCATTAAATTTTTGCATTTTCTGCAGAATTAATATCATGATTATGATTTATTTATTCATGTTTTTTTAACTAAAAGCTTTGCCTGAATTTTCTTTCCCTGGTGTTTTTGCGGTCTTTCTTCCGCAAAAGCTTTGCGGAAATATTTCCTTTTTTTCCAATCTAAACTAAATGGTCCGATCCTACTCGGATATTTGAAATTGCAATTGACCCCTAGGATCCCTTCCCTCATTAGAAAAATGTCACTTTGTATGTATACATTCAAAACGGCTACCGGTATTTACCGAAAAACTGACATTTATGTTTAAGCAAATGCAAGGGCTCCTGGTTTAAGCCCATCTGGATCTCCCAGCTTTTCTAAGTCACTGCGTCACGCTATCCTATATCGTAACAAAAGAAGAGACAAAGCTCAGTTGATGCGTGACACCAGTGATAATAAGAAAAAGTTAATACGCGAGTTAAACACGTTAAGGTGTCATAGTTTGTAAAGGCACAAACGTTTCGGGCATAGCCCTTCTTCAGTGTGCAGGAATTTGCGCGTTGCGCCATACAAAAGCCTAACTGAAAAATGCGCACGTAAAGCGCGCGCACAAGAAACGAACAACCAAAGCGCGTGCACGTGAAATGAAAGTATTTAAATAAAACTGAAATTAATATTGAGTCCGCCCGGCTTGAGCGTGCCGAGCTCAAAGATTAATTGCATCTCCCGCCGCTTTCGACTGGTGTTGCTGCCGCTGCATTGCTTGACTCCGCAGACCCTGATGTCATCTATAGTGTGGTTGGCGGAGTTGAAGTGCTCAGCTACAGGAAGCCCAGGAGACCGGTTGCGGATGCTACGCAGGTGTTCACCGAAGCGTTCCCGTAGGCGCCTTCCGGTCTCACCGATGTACATGGTAGTGCAACGGCGGCAAGTGATGCAGTACACCACATTCTCAGACTGACAGGTGAAGCGATTTTGGATGGTATGTGAGCGCTTGGGCCCATGTAGAACAGTCTGAGAAGTAATGTACTGGCATGTCTGACAGCGGGGACGACGGTAGGGAAAAGAGCCAGCATCAAGGGGCCTCTGAGAGCCGCTAGTGGAGTGTACTAGGAAATCCCGGAGATTCTTGTCGCGTCGATAGGAGACGAGGGGCGGCTCAGGGAATATCCCACGTGTCTCAGGATCAGTTGATAAGATGTTGAAATTCTCTAAAAGGATCTTTCTCGTTACAGTGTTGAAAGGATGGTAAGTAAGTACTAGAGGTACTCTGTCAACATTGGTAACATTGAGACGCGCTGGAGACAATGCCTCGTCACGTGAGATGGTTGTGACCCTCTGAAGATCATTATGCAGTTGCGGTTCAGGATAGCCCCGTTGTTTGAAAAAGGTCAACATCTCCTCAGCTTTTTCAGAAAAGTCGACATCATTAGAACATATTCGTCGGAGACGCAGAAACTGGCTGTATGGTATTGCTTGTTTGCAATGACGTGGGTGGAACGAAGTGTAGTGCAGATAGTTGTGTGTGTCAGTCTCCTTGTAGTGTATGGACGTCTGTATTCTGTTGTTGGTGATTGCCAACTCAATGTCGAGGAAAGGCAGTTCAAGTTCAGATGGTAAAAGTGAACTGGAGAGCTGGATGGAAATTGCAGACGTAATCAATGAACTGCTCCAACTCGGGGCGAGTGCACTGTGCGGCTCCAACTACGTCATCGATGTAGCGCTTGTGTAACTGTGGGACGAAGCCAGCGTATTGGGCACGGATTCGTTCTTCGATGAATCCGACGAACAAGCACGCATAATTAGGGCCCATCTTTGTGCCCATGGCGACACCGCCAATCTGGCGATAGTGCTGGTGCTGGTGCTGGTGCCTATCAGGAAAAGCTCAGATTTCATGTGTCACATTTATACTAATTTGAACATGGAGTGCATAGTTTGGCACGGTTTGAAAAAGGTTCTGTAACTTTTGGTTTTTCAATCTACAAATTATCACAACTAATGCAGCAGATAAGTCTGGTAAAAGGCGTGATAACATGAACAAAGAGATTCAGAAGGTGATGTCTTAAGGAGAGAGTATCATTCTTTGGTTTATCAGTTTGGATCAATGAAATAATATTGTTACATTATAAACAAATTTGCATTGTAGAAAAGCAAACCGGGTTGCCCCTAAGCCACAGTAACATAGTTACCTCTTACTGAAAAGTATTAATATATTTTTAATTTATTAACTTATTCAAAACAATGAGCCAGTGAAACCTTGTTTTATGACTGCTTTAGTGGAACCGTTGTGGCTCGCGTGACAGCGGCCGTTCTACCAAAATGCTCAAAATACCCTGCACACTTTTTATTTTCGACGAGTCGCTTTTAGCGGGCCAAAACGACGCTTTCAGAGAGTAAAATCGAATGATTGAGCTTCCATTTGATGTACATTTTTGGTCTGAAAAGTATATGCTAGGTTTGTTATAAGCCTCTGAAGTTGACCCAAATTTCACTTTGACTTTGAACCCTTCAAGGGTAGCATCTTCAACAGGTCAGTAAGCAGACTAAAAATACATTTAAAAATACACAATTTTATATTTTTAGATTGAGGAAAGAATGATGTACGTATGACCCAAATGGCAAAACGGAAACGATTTCTATTGTTGCATACGAGCTTGCTAAAAATGCACGATTTTCCCTTGTTTCCGGGGGGCGCAAGCAAGCTTTAGTCGTATTTTGAACTTTTCTAATTTTTCGAAAAAACAAAAAGCGGAGGAACTTTTTAAATCGCCATGCTTTCAAGACTTGGGTAATTGCTCTTGCTATTTCAACCAGCTTACAGCAAGTTTTTGTGTTTTTTTGAACCGAAGAAAAATCAGGCCGGACGCTGAACAACGACGGATACTATGACAGACAATAAAATGATCTGAAGTGAATGCATTTAAACTAATTTCAAACCTGTGCAATCTGGGTGTCTTGTTAGGCTTTTCAACATGAACCACTTGGTAAACAGCTCTGGTGATAAACTTAGGATACGATTCTTCGATTTCTATGAGGTACTCAAGCTGCATACCCAGCCTCTTGATCGTAGCATACTTTTTCATTGTCTCGGTATCTCCAACGGCCAGACCGACCTGCAAGAATATTAACTCTATTTACCTCTTTTACCAATTTCAGTATCCCAAATGGCGATCGAGACCGACCTGTAAGAACATTAGCTCTATTTACCTTTATTTACCAATCCAGAGGATTGAACAAGACAGGACACTTATTCACACTTCATAAGACAGAAATCGAGGAGAATTACTAATAACAGCCCACAATTAGATTAAGCTAACTTCAGATATTAAAGAGAGGATAAACGCATGACCAGTCTACAACTTTTGTTAATTAACTGGAGAGATTTTGTGAATTTCACTCAGGGTAATTAAATTGAAGGGCTGAGTCGGTAGCCTGAGAAAACAGCCGACGTTTCGCGAGGTCGCCACTTGAGCCCCCGCAAAACGACGTCTGAGTAACGAGCGCAGAAATTCCATACTGATGACGCGTCACTACCCCAGATCTTGGTAGTGCTTCTGATTGGTTGAAACGATCACCAAGATCTGGGTAGTGACGCGTCATCAGTATGGAATTTCTGCGCTCGTTACTCAGACGTCGTTTTGCGAGGGCTCAAGTGGCGACCTCGCGAAACGTCGGCTGTTTTCTCAGGCTACTGAGTCGGCTGATTTCGTTCAGCCAAGTTTATCATTTTAAACCGCCAAACAAATAAATCAGCATATAGACAAACCAAAATAAAAATGAGCAGATATAACAAAACATTAAACAATTTACCTATAAGTCACAAAATCGCTTAACATTCGTTGAGCGATAACTGAATATTAGACTTAAAACAGTGAAGTCGCAACACTTTTCTTACGTTCTAAGCCACTGAATGGGGAAAGTATTTTAAAACTACCTACGGCATTAAATTTTAAAGCGGATGTGAAGGTCATTTCCTTACCAGAAGATTCATCAGCGCGATGGACAGCAAAAACAAGCAGAAAAAAATGAATAAAGTTGCAAAAGGAGGGAAGGGGTTCAACGGGTTCTGGTTTTTATCGCTTTTTTCACCGATGGTATCTATAAAAATTGATCCATAATCTAGTTCTCCAATCATCATCACCAGTACTCGGAGCAGGGCATGGTGAACAGTATGGAATCCTCTCTGAAATATAAGTAATGAGGAACAACCATGAGTCAAATTAACAGTGGATCAAACTTAACTCCTTCTTTTGACACTCAGTGTAAATTGCAAACCTTTTTTTTCCAACTCGACTAGCGAAATACTGCATACAGATTTATGTCAGCGTTACTCATTACTCGAAGTCAATACAAGGTATTGAATCCCCACCTCCAGTTTTGTTTTAACGAATCATTTTCAACACATCACGGGTGCGACACGATGATGATTTCTAAATATTATACGGTATTTATTTTATCTTACTTACCCAATACAGTATTTTCTCCATCGTGCAATTATTATCAAAGAACAAAACCGCGGCTAGTGCATTGTTGCCTGAGTTACATAGGTACTTTCCTTAAGGAACGTGCGATAAGTGCTCAGAGAAAACCGAGGCGAAGGAGAGTGCTTCCTGGAGCTTTCCAAGCTAAACTTCAAAGTGCTCAGATAACTTAACAAACCACGAGAAGAAAATTATACAAAGAAAACGCGTGACGTAGGGTGTACGGATTAGGAAAATATAATGAGCTCGATTTATCCAGTCACAGTGCCTGCATTTCTTCCAGCCTTTTTTGTTAGAATAACGCTTCCGTGTCATTGGGTTTGACCATGAATTCAGTCTTGTTTTATAGATAAACGGGTGGAAATTAAAGAGCAATCGCTTTCCGTATGATGCCAGGCATGGTACTCATTTTCTAGAAAAAAAAACTGCTGAATGCGCTCGTGCTCAGTTCGTCCGTCTACAAGAAGTTTCTCTAAACCTCAGGCGTGCACTATTTCCTTAGAGAACATGGAACAAAAGGTTCCTGCAAACGGGAACATATTGTTGCAGAAACACTGTTTCCCTGGAAGTCTCCCTGAGAGACTGTAGGGGCTAGGGGAGTTTACTGCAAAACAACGTGATCTTTACCTGTTCTTTAAAGAGGAGGTAAAACACCAGAGCAAACCCAAGCACGAGAAAGACGAACACAACCATGACTTGGAAGACCGTTTTGGTCACCTCAACGTACATTGAAATGTACGTGCCAAACAATCGGTATCTTCTGAGAAACAGCATCATGTTCGTGTAGCACACGAAGATCGCGAAGATTCCAATAATCCAGAGTGAACGGGGGTCTTTCATACTTTCGAACCATGTATCGAGGGTGTCTGGTGATGTCACATAAGGGACCATAAACAATGCAGTAGTGATGTACAAGGCCCAGTCGAGGTAATTCGCCATGTCCTTAAAGTAGTTCCAGCGCTGCACGTAAATTTGCCAAAATTCTTTGCACATGTGCAACAAAGCAAATACCATGACTAAGTGCGGGACTGCTTCTGTGAAAGCGTTATCCTTTTTGTAAATATCAGAGGGTTTAGGCTTAACGTACTCTTCACCAGTCTCATTCCTCTCTAATGGTCGTGGTGGCGGGCGACGCGTGTAACTGCCAGGTTTAAAGTCCTGTCCTCTCCTTTGGTCGACTATGAATACCGTGAAGAGTATCATCAGGATCAGATACGTGGCGAAGTCGAACATAAACACATACCGTCCCAACCTGTCCCACTTGCACTCGTTGAACTTCAGCGTGAGAGGGTGAAGAAGAAGGCGTTCACGCTTGTGCTTGATCATCGTCTTAATCGCGGAGAACCTTCCACTTGGCGTTGTCACATCTATATCTGGATCATGATCAAGGTATGTGAAGTTGTAAGTGACAGTGTATTCTGGGTCGGATATGCTGAGGTGTTCGGAGTGATGTACGCACTGATTCAGAACGACCTCGGCCGCGTCTGGGAAGTATTCAATCAGAAGTGAGACCGCAGTTTGACCGTTTGAAGTTTGGTAGTGCTCTAATTCTTTCCACCTGAGGGATAAAGCGGAATTAACATTAAACGAGTGAACTTTTGTATTTTATCCGCCTTTAGTATTTTGTCGTTCACTGTAAACTAAACACACTAATTAGAATTTCTAGCAAAGCACTTTCCACGTTGAGTTATATTGTAAAGATCAGTTGACGCTGAAAAACTTGGTCGCTTCAGTAGAGAATGGTTGCCTATACTGAGAAGTACAACTGGGAAACAAAGAGTTCGAATTCCCGCAATTCACTTTCCTCAAATCCTTTGCCTCCAAAAAATGGAAAGAAAGAAAGAAAGGGGGTAGGCCCATTATCCAGATCCGCACACGCAACTGATTAACTTTTCATCTTAATAATATTTCTTTACACAGCTTACCTTCTGTGCTTCACAATTGCCATGGCAACATCAGAGGATCCCGCTTTCGCTGCTATTTCCAGACAAGCAAAACCTTCTTTGTTAGCAAGCGTTAAACTTGCTCCACTGTCCAACAGGAGACTGACAATAGCGGCATGACCTTGGCCACACGCCACATGTAAGGCAGAGTAACCGCCCACGTCTTGCAGGTCAGTGGAAGCTTTGAAGTCTAGAAGAATCTCGGCACATTTCAGCTGGTTTCTCTTCGCAGCCCACATCAGAGGGGTTCGAAGGTCATTATCTCTACTGTCGACTTCTGCTCCCATATTCAGAAGTGTCATACAAGCTTTTCTGTTTAAATCAGATGAAAAAATTCAATTCAACAACTTAAACATACAGCAACATAACCAACAATGCTGATTGCTGATCAAAGAAAAGCTTAATAAATTATTCGCGTTACGTAAACTAATAGCTAATGCCCGTTTGACTGCCCGTTTTTCTGTCTGTATTATAAAATATCTATCGGTCTGCATTTCTTTCTGGCTGTGTACCTATCCGTCATGATCAGTCAACCATTTACTGTAACTGTGTCCTTTTTTGATCTCGCTCTCTAGTAAACAGGAGCAGGCACTCTTTTCTCTAACGATAGTGAAAGTCATCTGTCGCGCAGAAGGCAACGCGAAAAAAAATCAAAATAATATTTGACTAATAATAACAAAATTGCAGAGCTAAAAAACTGGACACAAAGAAAAAACTGACAATCAAGAATCAGATGTTGATGAAATATCCGACAACGGCATTTTTTACCTTTGCCCTTTCCTTGCAGCACTGTGCAAAGGTGTTCGTCCTAGCTCATCTCGAGCGTTAACATTAGACATGCGCTTTACCAGTGCTTCTACATGTTTGGACGAGGACTGTTCCGCCGCTAGGTGAAGAGGTGTCTTTTGATTCTCGTCTCGGAAAGAAAGACGCTTCTGTTTGGATAGAACGAGTTCTAAAATCTACAGAGGAAATATTTAAGAGCAATAAAATTAGCAAAACATTAAACGAAGTTTGCATCGTGGTCATTTCTAATAAGACATAAGAAATAACCTAGAATGACTCTTTTTTTCCTTTTAAGGTGAAGCCACTCAAAACATGTGGCAATTTTATGACATGCATAAACGCATGACTTAACAGAACCGAATAATGAACATCGATGACCAGTGCGAGTGGAAACATGGAAATTTTCAACATGACAATTTTCAGAGACTGTGCATGGAATGTTATCGACATATGACATTTGACAGATTACAGTTGATCGTTGTCGATAACAAATGATACTAAATAATTAACAGCAGATATTAGAGAAATTTTACTGATGACTGTCGATTGATCATCAATCAGTGTCAGTCTAGATCATTTAAATATCTTCATTTACTGTACTTGGCATCGAAAAGCCGATTAATATCTGATGATAAATTTTAACCTAATCGAAAGGCCTGGTATCTAGCCACATTATTTCATCGCATTAGTACCTTGATTTCTTTTGTCTTAGCGGCGTAGTGTAGAGGAACTCTTTCCCACAAATCCGCTTTGTTCAAATTGTTCGCCCCCGTGCGACTCTCCAGAAGCATGGAAATCATCTTCAAATGCTCGTTCTCTACCGCGACGTGAACACAGTTTTTCATGAGCATGTCAGTCGCACTGATATCAGCGCCAAGGTTAAGGAGGAGTCGGGCCGAGTCCACGTGACCAGCGGCAACAGCATTCAAGAATGGAGACCGGCCCTCGTCGTCACGTACGTTTAGCTTCGCCTCCTTCTCCACAAGAAACTCAATAAGTTTGGTTTGGTTGAACAGAGAAGCCCTACATACAATACGGGATTGGTTATTGTTACCTTTGTGGCTCATATATGTACAGCTAATGGCTTTTCATCCGATTTTGCTTCCTTAGCGGGAATCACTTTACGCACGATAGTCAGTGCAACCGATGCCTGGTTTTTCTTGTTAGCAAGCGTTTGTTAATGTTTCTCCTTCAAAGCAGGAAAATTCCTACAGTTCTCCATTGGGTTTTCGAATTGCGGAAATCGCGCAGTACCGCAGTTCATAATCAATCCTAAAAGGGTATTTTATTATGAAGGATACTTTTTATAATTAGTTTTTTTAGCATATTTGTAACTGATGATTTCCCGAGTATAAATAAATAAACAAAATAAATAAAGAAATAAAGAAATAAAAATGAATAGATAAAAAAACAAGCCCAAGAGATCATTCAATGTTAGCGCAATAAATGAAATCACTAGCGTAATTTTGTCAGTCATAAATTTAACCCTATCTGCACCCTTGACAACATGAGTTTTCACTCACTAAAACTAACCTATGAAGAGGTGTTTTGGAGTCCTCGTCTTTCATGTTCACACCAGCTCCTCGTGATATTAGCAAATCTGCCATCTCGAGGTTTCCTTTAGTGGCCGCCAAATGAAGTGCGCTGGCCGAGTTACATTTGAGAGCGTTCACATCAGCGCCATTGTCAAGGCACAACTCGGCAGTCATGACGTCATTGTTCCAGGCAGCCATGTGCAAAACTGTGTTACTCTGTAAGTCCTCCTCCCCTACAAGCTCCTTCTCGTTGGTAGCAACATCTCTGTCAGCGGCTGTTAAAAATCATTGGAACTCATTTCGACATTGCAACCCACTTAATGGGTAAGTGGAGGGGAGGGAAGGTGGCTAAAAAGGTAGGAGGTGAAAGAGTGGAAACGTTGCAAAAAGAGGGAAGGGGTGCTGGACCATTTCACAACTGATTTAGCTCAAATCTCTCAAGAGTTTTTCATTTTCTATAAGACTAGGTTTTACAAAAGCCTTCAATTGCTACGTTAACTGAAATCGAATCTGGTTACTGCAAAAGATCAAAATTTGCATGGTAATCTGTGCAATCACATTTGGCTACGAGGGGTGACGAAATGGTGTTGGTCTCGAAACGTATCCCGACAGTTCTCCAGTAGTAGCGAACCATTACTATTGATAAAAATACCATTAGCCAATCAGATGGTTTGTCCGCTAATTATTCCACGATACTTATACACAAAGGTGAAGGAGCTTCTGAAGAGTACATGTCACATGACTCTGTCCACCTCGTAGTGCTTTACACACAAAGATGAGAATGAGATTGGACGTCAGCTTGTGAAGGCTTCACAAGTTGCATACAACTTTTTCTTTAAATAACAAATAAATTATTTCTAACCTCGCTTTAAAATCATTCTCGCGATCTCTGAGTGTCCATTAAGGATAGCACTATGGAGAGGCGTCGTTTTGTCCGCTGAAACTGCCTTAATGTCCGCTCCGAAATTCAGCAGGATTTGACAAACTTTTCTGTGACCTTCACTGCAAGCGAGATGCAGCGCAGTTTTTCCTGAGTCATCTTTGGCATCTACCTCAACCGAAGGCTGATCCAAAAAAACTTTAACAATCTCGTCGTTTCCTCTTCGTGCTGCAAGGTGCAGCGGCGTGCTTCCGTTTTTGTCTCTAAGTGAGGGATCACCACCTCGCGGCAAAAGAACGTCGACGATAGTGGACAGTCCATTGAACCTACCAGAAAAAAGAGCAATGTTTGGCATGTTTAGAAAATATTCACCACAACCTAATTTATGGATTCTGTAAGAACGGTATTTTTCTCATTTAGAGAATTTTTGGAATAAGATTATTTTAACACAAAGCCCTTCTTTTCAACATCAAAATTTTACCATTTAAAACTAATCTCGAAAATAGCGAACATTTCCTGTACTGAAGGCTCTTTGGCGTAATATTTATCACCGGCACCCTGGGCACTACCTTGTATTACATAGTGTAAACTTTTCTCGTGCCAATTTTTGCCTGGAAAACTTCGCCGGCCCCCGCAATCAAGGATGGGGCGCTAAATGCTACAAAAAAGAATGTATTGGAAGAATTTTCGAGAAGGTAAATAGTAAAAATTTTCTTTGGACTCTTTTTTTCCTGTTTCGCCTTTTTTATGATCGCTAATTATAGTGTTATTAAATGTTGGGTTCACGTTACTTATAGCCTGCGTGGCTAGCGGTAGCTCCGTCGCTCAAACTTCGCACAAAACAATTGCTCCAGCTATGCTGGATATGTTTCTTCATCGTTCGGTAATGCTACCAAAGATTTGATTAGGTAAGCCGGGCATCGGATACACTGACTACACAGTGAAGTTATCTGCCGTCGGCAATTTTATTTAAATGACTCCCGTAAATGGTAGACCTATGGGTGCTTGCCATTATGCCAAAATTTCCGGAAATTTCGGTCGAAACATAAAGGGAACGCTTCGGTCCAGGTGGAAATTTTCCGGAAAAAGTGGTCAACCTCCAGAGGTGGTCCTCTGCGGTCCGACCGAAACTTCAAAAATTCTCGTTTCCAGTCCCACTTCACTGAGGAGTAATCGAAATTTCGGTTGAAACGTAAATGGAACGCTTCGGTCCGGTTAGAAGTTTTGTTTCCTTCGAAGAATGTCGTTCCATTTTGCCTTGGTTAGTTCTAGTGGTCTCTGACCGGTCGGAAGCAGCCATGTTGGAATCGGTGAAAACCCAAAAAATATATCATAATAATAATGATAAAAATTTCGCCGGGAAGAGGCACGGTGGTCACGCAACGCCTTTCGAGATACAGCGAAAAAAACAAGGCTTTTCAGGGGGTATCAAACATTATATTTATCCTTTTACGGAAACATATTCAGACATCTTCTATACGCGACCTCTTTTGACAATTTACCAATAGAAACGTGTATTAAATATATTTTAGGGATCAACAATCCAATATCGATGACATCATGACCTGGAGATCAATTTACCTCACGTACAAGTAGAATTTACATATCCAGAAATTGCATTTCAGCCATCAAAATACGCAACGCTCGGTTTCACCGTTTACAGTAACATTTGTACAACATTTAAAACAAATGTAGCACTATACACTAAGCTTTACTTCTCCTACATTAAACGAACGAGTGCTGTGATTCTCCTCACGCGTAATATTGCTTTTTTTTCCTAATACTATGCAAATTTTGAGTCGACAATCGTTAGCGGATTAGTGATTGATTTATTCAATTCAAAGGAGATAAAATTTCCATGCACAAAAAAGTTCCTACACACCTGGCTGCTAGATGAAGAGGCGTCCATAGGTACTCACACGCTCTTAAGTTAATATCTGCTCCATGATCTAAAAGGGTGTTTACGATCCTGCCAAAATTATATCTGGCTGCGACATGAATCAGGGCGAAGCCATGTCGACCGCTTATTTTATCGATCAAGCGCTTATCTGTCAGGGTGGCGAGTTCCTCTTCGACTAGATCCAGTTCATCTTCACGGATAGCTTCAAACAGCTTCAGAGCATGAGGCGATATAGGGGTTGCGACCTCGCTGCTTTCAAGGGCGCGATCTTCAAAAACAAACGATGTTCGAGGCTTCGCGAGCTTGACTTCGACCAGAGGTACATCGCATTGTCCGTCAGCATCTTTCTCGTCCCTTCTTAGCTTGAAAGGGTTGCAGCTTGCACCTCGTCGCTTTGATTTGCTCTGTGCCGTATCCTCCTCTGAGATTCTATTTTCTTTTCTCCCTCTTCTCATCGTTTTGCTACTTCGTGACAACAACGCACTACGTAGAAGATCGAACAAACGCGAAGATCGTTACAGGGCAGAAATAATTTGCACGCCTAATTATTTGAATATTTGATATGACGTGACAGAGGATCACTGAGGTCACACTTGACTGCTGATCTGTCACGATTTAAGAAAAGTGACAAGAGATCGACCAACGTTTCCTGTTTTAATCGTGATCATGAGTTAACAACCTCTTAAAGCAAGAACAAAAACCAAACATGAAGATTGCAATATGCTCTGAACAGCGTTCGGGACCGTGTATGGTGTTGTCGGATGTAAAGCGCATAATATTGTAATTAGTTTTCACACATTCCAAACAAAATCTATATCTGTCAACGTTGTTCTTTTTAGAGCTCAATTTACAGTTTTTTTTTTTTAGCTTAGTTAATTGTTGTAATTAGGCTTTTTAATGTATATAAATATTTTCCATTTTATATATATTAATTACGTTTTTAGTTAGGCAGGTTAGGTGTCCACAATTAGTAGAGGGGACTTTTCCCCTCAGCTACTACAGTTTTTGACACGTTAATAAAGTTATTATTATTATTATTATTATTATTATTATTATTATTATTATTATTATTATTCTTATTATTCTTATTATTATTATTATTATTATTATTATTATTATTATTATTCCTGCCTGACTACAAACCGCAGGATCGATTTTAGTGCACGCATTTAATAGGGGCCCACATTCACCCTGGAAATCTACACAAGTTTAATTTAAAAACACTTAATATAAGCGCATAATATTGTATAATATTGCATAATATTGTAATTAGTTTTCACACATTCCAAACAAAATCTATATCTGTCAACGTTGTTCTTTTTAGAGCTCAATAAAAAACATACTTACTGTTGTGGTTAATATCTAATAATAGTCTATTTTAGTTAGCAAAAGATAACTTGATCTCTTGTGACAGATACCTAGGAATAATGATTTTGCTGACCATCCTTGCACGAGATGTGTTGGAAATGGTCGTATTTTAACGTTTCTGGACATTATTCGTCGCTTTGTGTCACCATCCGATATTCTCGATCGAGTCCCAACCAAAAGATTCAAAATATGCACTTCATTTTTGACAACCAACAACGTTGAAAACGCATTTGTTCGGATTTGCTCTCGGTGGTAGTCAGCGGCTGTGAGAAGTGAAGGCTTAAAGATCTCTGGGAAGAAATTGCAGGATAATTTCAGTAGCCTGTGTAGCAAGCGTTTCCGTAGGAGGCGAAAAATGCTTCAAACCTGCGGAAAACCCTACGGAAACGCTTGCTACGCAGGCTATACTTTCAGTGCCGGGGCCGTCGGTAAATGTCTGAAAAATGGGCTCAACAGGGTGCCACAGAAAGGTATCACTGTTACGTTTATACGCAATGCTTTTGGTGTGAGCGTTCCGAAGCAATATTAATAATGAATTATTTTCAGTGTCTTGTCAACATGCAACAGACAAACAACGCTTGCTTATAGAACACTCAGCAATCTGTTGGGAAGGATACTTGATTCTGCAATGCGGCAAACCAGATGCCGGGCTGTAACTGTTGTTGTAATTTCGAGGGTTTTAAATTCAAGAATATTTTCGTAACTTTTTTTAATTTTCGTAACTCTTCATTTTCAAAGAAGCGCAAATCCTCGAAAGCGCGCCAAAACTGGAAAGCCCGTCAAAATACTCGGACAAGGTGCTTCGTTTGGCTTGGATGGGAAGGTAAGCAAGTGATTCGTGATCACACAGGGGGCCATCACATCAAATAATTTATGTAGACAGGAATTTAACAGAATTAATAATTTGCTTACCTTTGTTGTTCGTGTGTTTCAGAACGGGAACGGCGGCCATTTTGAAAAATTCCGGCGTGGTCACCTTTCGAGGTCTGGAACCGAGTTACCCTTCCGACGAGGGATGTAAATGGCAAGAGAGACTTGGCGGAATATCGTGGAATTTCATAGCTAAATCTTATTCGTAATTTCACGAAAACGGATTTGCGGCAAATTTACGGGCAAATTTTGTCAGAATGTTTACAAATGCCAAGCGTTTTGATGTCGTTTTCCAGATGATAAATTTCGTAGCTTGTCTAACACCATCAGGGGGTCACGGAAGTGAGAAATGCGAGTACTTGATTGACTGGCTTAAGGCGGAAGTAGAAGCCACCCCCCCCCTCCCCCTGCCGCCACGATCCTGATCCTCGTTCATGAGTGCACTCCCCATGGATTCGTTAACCTCGTTCCCAGGCCTAGAGAAATATTTCTTTCGCTTCTGGAATGTCTGTGAACGGGTTCCGCAGCTGGGTACTGCGAACACAAGGCACGCTTTCTGAGGCTTCATCGCCCTCTCGCTTTGGGTGGATCTGACTAGTCGGGATGTACTGCTGACAACATGTTTTTAAAAAGAATAAAATTATCCTTCACTTTAAGGTAAGGCCCTATCTGTACATCAACAAGTTGATAAAGAGACACAGGCAAAGAAGAAACACGACTGCAGCCGGACACCACGCTAGCAGACGCGCCCTCACGATGACCTCGCCTCCAAAATTAACATGAAGACGGACGTGGCCTTTAATACGTGCAGATGGTGCGGTATAAAACACCGGTATCGCAATCTAAGGTAGTCATGGATTCCTGAATCTCATTTAAGTTTGGTCTTTAGGAGGTTTTATCCGCAACTGCTTAAGTTGCTAACATGATTTAAAGGATCTTTCTCTCATAAAATATAACTGGCGATTCCAAAACCATCGAAATTCATGTCCATACAAACTCTCATATGCATATTATTTTACGCTTTGGTTACCTGACAGCTCTAATATGTATCACCTTTGAGTAAATGTTGCGTTTTCCCTGTCTCTGAATTGTTTACAAGCAATTCAGGAAACGAAAGACCAGAGAAGAAAAATGAGGTTTGAACGTGTTATAGCACCTCTTCAGTAACTGTTATTCGCAACTGATGGGGAATCTATGTTAAAATCAGGTCATCTTACAATTCTAAATTGCAGAGCCCGTATAACCTCTCCAAAATGGCAATCTACATTAAAAATCATACTATGAAGGATACAAAGGAGCAAAGAAAGCACGACTTTAACTATGAAGGATAAGCGAGCAAAGAAAGACTTTAGAAATCCCATTTGTAACTGAACTGCGAAGAACTGAAGAAGCCGGCTTTTCCCCCAAGTCTAAAAGGCAGTCTGCACATTTGTCAACTTTCAAAATCAGGTCTTCTCGTCTGAAAGATGACAATTATGTGAGAATACTAAGCTGCCGGTACAGGGTTTCCGTTCAGCTTAATTGGCTGAATTTGAGGTCACTATTTTGGAAAATTAAGGGGAATTCGTAAGTGTTAAGGAGACTGGAGGTGAAAATACTTCTATTAGCACCAACCTCCCTGGTGAAAACCAAGACGCGCCTCGCCCCTGTGACGAGGTTGCACTAGTACAGATCATGCGCTTGGGGATATATTGCTTTAATGTTGTATCAACCTAACAAGCTTTCTCAGATCTAAATTGCATTTTTATTCTCGTGACGAGATTGAAAATTGAGCTTGTCACTCAGAGAAGATGTCAATTGTATGAACTGATCCACCAGTTGTATGTTTTCGCTTTTCCAAGCTTCCAGAGGCTGTTTTAGGCCATTGTCGATTGTACCTGACATGGCAATCACCGATATGTAGGGAACCAACAAGAAAGCAAGTTCGTATCATAAAGTACTGATTCAAATTTGGCCAACCGTCATTCGAGGATCGGCTCGATATGCTCGCTCAAAATTCTTAGAAATGTCGGTCGGATCGACCTTCAAGGAGCCTAAATAGCCTTCAGAAGCTTCAGGAGATGGGTGTAAAACACAGAAAGCCCACAACAAGTGAGGTTTTTCGAACTTTGTTTCGATTTGCTTTCGATGGAAAGATAGAGATTACTTTCGACCAGTGGTGCTAAAATCACTTTTTCGATCATTTATTTTATTTTATTTTTTTACTAGATATTGTAAGTCTTTTATATCAAATGCCAGTGGTGTTCTTCAAATACGGTTATTTCCCCTTTCAGTATTTAAAATGAAAAATAAAACAATGGAGAAAACAAACAGCACTGAAAGAACGCAGGCAAAGTGGCGCCATAGAAATGATATGCAATCAAACCGGCGTCCCTGATACAAAGTAAACTTTAATTATTTTACCAACCCTAACCAAGAAACAATAAATGTAAAACATAGAGCTTTGCTTATCTACGCCAGCAGCCATTCTTTGTATTATTAGTAAACCTAAACACAGCTTTTACATCGAATAACTAAAATGGAGAAGAGAAAAAGCTTATGAATTAAAACAATGTTCGATAATATTGACTATTCTTCTGAAAATTAGCGATTTTCCGGCGCGGTTAATACATGTATAAGACTTATCCAGGTTAGATTGTAATATTCAAAATATTTCTCAGTTCGGTTTATATTGTTTCAAAGAGACTATAGGTTTACTCTTTAGTCGAATACAACTTTGAAAACGGTATCCTAAGCTTCTTAAGTGAGTCACTCAATCCTTACCTCATGGTTCATTAAAACCTTTGTGTTTTTTCTACCTTTTTAAAGCCAGTGCCATTTTGAAGCAGATTCCTCTAATTTAAAGGGTTTAACGGGAGGTGACAATTAAGCCGGTCCCCGGATTTATCGTCCTTCACGTAATTCTCGGTGGTGTCGGCATTCACAGACAAACTTGAAGGGAGGATATCAAAGGCTCATCGCTTATGTTCTGATTCTAATCCTGGCATTTTTTAACACGTCCTTTGTATCCATAAACGTTTTTCAAACGCATCAATTTCGTTTTTCTACGGGATAGATGTATCCTACTAGTCGACTGTTACTCTTAGACAAGAAGTGAGGCAGAATGCAACTACTACCTACTTACTACCTCAGTCTTTACACACATAGCAGGTTAAGGAAAAATTGACAGGAAAAAAAAGGAAAGAAAACTACAATACGGTGCAAAACAACTTATAAGCCCCTCCGTGCAAGGCAGGTCCACTGCCCCGAATCCCAACCCACCCCCCCACCACCCCCGCCTTCCTCAAACCTCTCATGAACGGTTAGAACAACAATTTGCCAGCATGCCGGAAGATGTTTCAATTCTTACCCCAAATTGTATCTTTAAACATACGTTTTCAAACTTTCTTGCTATTGTCGAAAGTGTTTCAACGGGCTACGTTTTCTGGTCGCTCTCGCCTTATCATGAGTACTCTTAAAACGCAACAATGTAAAGCCTAAGCTAACTAACTACGCTTGCAGGACATTTTGCCTGTGAGGTCTTTCCAATAAAAATTACCTGTTGTAAGTAGCGTAAACGTCTGGCCAGTTACACGTGCCATAATATGGAATTTAACATGTTTAAAGAGGTTAGGCGGACCTGAGGATCTTCTAAAGTGTGCATGAATTAAATATCCATAAGGATCTTAACCCTCACCTGCTCAGCGCTTTCCAGCAGTACTGTCAACTATGCTGTTCAAAATAGTTCCAGCTTTTGATACTGTGATTGACCGTGAACTCAAAAACCAAGGTGCGATTCTCTTCACGGTGTCCTCTCCCTACCCGGGGTGGGGGGTGACTTCCCTATATGGCTTCATTGGGGATGTGCCACTGGACAGGGTATGGTTTTTGGCCCTTTTGTCCTATACAGGGTATACTATAATTTTATATGTCTGTCCTAAACAGGGTGTGCATGTGCCATTGGTCCTAAACATGGACCTAAAATGAACGGTGTTGTCCTAAACAGGGTGGGTATTTTAGGGTATTTTAGGGCGTTTTTTGTCCTAAACAGGTTCAGGGTTTCAAACCCTTACCCTGCAGCCTGGGTATAGGGCTGCAGTATATTCCTGTATTCCTGTGATACCGTGTTTTTCTCAGTAACTTGTAGAGTGAAATTAAAGATTCATTTTTTTCCTTTTTTTTTCCTTCTGGTTGGTTATCCTTCCTTCCACCAGTGTTTTGTCAGTGCCGTTATAGCCTGCCTGGAGCAAAGGAAATAGGAAAGGTCCACACGCAAGCTACGCCGGTATCGAGCAGGTACGTATCGTATGACTGTGGATTACTTTCGGTACTGTAGTATTATGAAACGTAGATAGCCATCTCACGCCGCTGGAATCCCGCTGGGCAGGGAATTTGTGATTTTCCGGCAACACTACAACAAAGTATAACAACATACACATTTCAACAAAAATAAATGCTACAGATGCAAACAAAATAGACAGATAGCGCTAGAGGGAAACTTTTATATCCTTTGGACAATTAAAAGTCAATTTAGTGCAATCGGTCGCGGGTACCGTAGCCTACTAATTTTTCTGAAGAGCTAATTAACAAACAAATAGCATTATAAAAATTATATTTTTTCTCAAAGGGAAATAATTATTCTATCACTGAATTTACAAAACCATTTCCTAGCTTTAGTATCTTGTAGTGATTTCTCTTATTCTTAATTATCTAGTTTCCAAAACCTTGTCAGTTCGTACTAACAATGAGCCGATTTTTTCCTGAGATAGTTTAATACCTCACGTTTTATGCTAACAGACTTGACTTACCAGCACACAAAAACATTTCACAACCGAGTGAAAAAGGTAATCAAATTCTACTCAAATATTTTTTATAGAATTGATAAAGAGTATGTCTGTTATGTGGAAAACAGCTTCTAAAGTAAAAAGATGACTGATTTCTTTTTTTTCTCTCTGAATTGAGGTCCAATAAGCGTTTTATTACTTATTTACAAGCTTTTAACTCATTAACGTGTTCTAAGTTATCAGGAACAAATTTAAATATCGATATCTTTATAAACATTTTTTTTGCAATATCTGACTGTTGTGTTGTTTTTACAAGTCTTCGATTCGAGATACCACAAATCATGATTTCAAGTGAGAGAACTCTTCAGCAAAAGCCTTTAACTTTGTTCAAAAAAGTCTAATTTTAAAGAACGATAAAATTCCATGAAGTGTTTCCGCAAATTTGTCAGTAATCACTGACGATAAAAACGCTTTGAGAATCCGGAAAAAAATGCAACAATAGCAAGAAAAATGCCAATAAAATGAAATTTGGCGGCCTAGTATACGGCCCTGAATAGCTATTTTGTCAATAAACCTATCGCCACTTTTAAAATTATACTGCATAAACAGCAGGAACCGGCGCCAGTCAGGTCAAATAATGGCGGGAAAAAGATTAAACAAAATTGAGATGACCGCGCGAATAGTGAAAGAGACCGCGGGACACCACTTGAAAGGCTGATTTTCTTTGACGAGGTATGCTTGTTAGTTGCTTTATTTTTTGTAATTCCGCCTCTTTGCGCTCTTAGTTGACGCCGACAGGCTTCCTCAATTCTGTATCGCTCAAAGTTTATCTTTTGAAGATATTTTGGAAGTCATTATGACGTTAGATTAAAGTAAAGGCAAAAGTAATATAGTTTTACTATTCATTCATAGCATTTACACTGTCAACCGGCGGAAAAGGAAGTCGTAAAAAATTGACACAAGGCCACAATATTATAAAATATTATAAGCATATATATTTATGGAACAAAATTAGAAAATTTTAGGGGACGTAAAGCTCATTGTAAATTCGGTGTCATGTCCGTAGCCATACATAAGAAGTTTGCTATCTGTTAAAAACAGTCAGAGCGTGCAAGCAAAATCAAAAATTTTGGTCATTAAAATTTCATGTTCATTATTTCACGTGTAATTAAAACACGAGATGAGAAAATATTTCCAACCAATGGGAAGCGATCGCTTTGTTCATTACTTCACTCTTTTTGAATTAAACGCAAATACTATCATTGTCACATCGACAATACAAAAACATCATGAAGTTTGCTTTCTGCTTCCCCATCGGGGCAGTCATCTTTTAAACGCAGTTTACGTCGACAGGGCGACTCGCTCGCCACACGCAACAGTTTGATGAGCCAACTTCTTCACGGTCTGCTCGTGATCCAGAGCTAACCGCTAATTTGACAGCCATGGCTACACTCATCGCGGATGTAACGCGCGTTGAAAGCCTCGCCGAACAATTCGGGCGACAAAGGCTTGAAGAAGACTTACAACAAGTAACTCGCCGAGCTGAAATTCTTGGCTCGAAACTTTCTCCAGATAAAGCTGCTAATGTGAGGCTTTCGTCTCATCACAGCGCATGGCTCATCTGTGAAAGGACACCTACCAAAAGCAAACATGAAAGCTATACAAACCATCGGATCAAAGAACAGTTTGCAAGCCGTAATTTGGAGCATCTAAATGGCAGGGAAAGGCCACAACTTGTCAGCGAAGTTCGCATCGTTAAATTTGTTAGCAACAAGCGAAATTTAAAACGAAATCAGGCTGTGAGGCCATCAAGAGGGGAGAAAGAATTTATATTTGACAGGGACAAATTAAACATAGTGAGTAACGAACGAGATGAAGGACTCGATTTATCAAGCTCCAGCGAGGACGAATTGCGAGAGCTTTTTGGAGGCAAAGCCAAACCATCTGAGGTGGAAAGCGTTCCACAAAGGAAAGCGGAAGATACAGGGACTTTTTTGGCGAGACCAACTGCCTTAGACAACTATCAAAATGACAAACAAGATACCAGGCGAAAAAGGAATAAAATTTGTCGTGGAAGTTTGAAAAAGAAAGTCAAAATTTCCAGGCCTTGCCTGGACTTAGAAAAAATGCTAGCAAGGAGAGTAGAAGATCTTAAGACTGACAGCAAAGACACCGAAAACATATTTCATCCCATTGATCAGATGTAGGGTAAAAAATTCCAGAAAACAATAAATATCAATTGCTGCGATTCATTCGTGGACGTGAAATTTACCGGCAACAGTTCTATTAATGTAAAAAGAAGCAACTGCAAACAGCTGCAAAACTGATTGGTTTCCAAGTAATAATCAATTCAAGAAATGGCCAACATGTTAAAGTACAAAAGTGAAGGATCTATGTATTGTTAAGCTAGAAACCAAAAGCTAAGTACATGACGTTCAGTGTACAGTACCTAATGCGTTGTTTTTCAGACTAAATCATTTGTGTGACATATCTACTTTGCAGTGAATCCTACTTTTTTAAGACTAGAAATTGGTACGCAATTTAGGTTTTCACCTTCTTTATTTTAGTGGACATTTCGGTGAAACTGTTAGAGCAAAGTGTAAACCGTCGATGTAAGATTTGGGAGACCACCGGAAACAATGCTTAGATGTAAATGTTATACTATCTCTGAACAACAAATACAACACTGACTCATTTGAATTTTAAATTTCTGAAGACTTTAATCTCTGGCTGTTTGCCGAACGTGTGCAGTATACGATAACACGGAAATGAGATGCGTGTGCTCTCCAAAGATTTCCAAGAGGTAGGAACATAGAGAGGTCACCCTCTCAATGAGTTTAACTTGATCACTAGCAATCTGGACGCTTTGTCGATCTCCTATCGGCTTAGTGTCAAAAAAATATATATTGAAGTAAAAATTACAATAAGAATCCTTTGAGACCCTGTATTGTTTATATTTCAACAAAAGCCTTCCATATCTTTGACGTTGTGACACCACCTCTCAAGATTTCCATGCGTTTTATGATCTGTCGTTTTGCATCGGATAAGAAATGTAGTTTTGAGAACAGCTTGCAATATTTGCCTTACCTGAACACGTTTGTTTTTAATACAGAAGTCTAAGGGCTGGCCTTGTTAGAGGGTGTTAATGGGGGTAACCAATTGTCAGTTAACTACTAATTTTTCGGCCAAATGTCAGTTAACTACTAATTTTTCGGCCAATTGTCAGTTAACTGCTAAATATTGTAGTTAGCTATTAACTTTCCTTTTCTTACATCGAAAATTATTGCTTCATAACCCGAATTTTTCCTCACTTCAGCACGTCAGTCATCCTTGGGGGTGGACCTTACTCAAATCAATAAATAAATTACAATTTCCAGACATGAAAATAATTATTTAAAAAAGAACAATCAAATCAGAAATCTTACTCACAATGAAAGAGAAAGAGAGTCCGAACTATTGAGAAAGATGAGAAAGTTGTTTCTGTTTTTGTTTAGTTGTTTAATCTGCTCAGAGGGTCTGTCATTCTGACCCGTAATCAATTATTGACGAGATCTAAATCAGGCCAAACAAGGTCAACCCACGTTCGCGTGCTGGACAGTCAAATATCTAATCAGATCAGCCTCAAGTCAAACGCACCGAGTTTAAACTTTACCGCTTGTTGTAAAATTCCCATAAAATCTGTCAAATGTTTACATACTATGTCCATTGAATTGTGCTTCGCCACGCGACGGCACGCGACCTCTGTATCGTTCGAATGCCGACCCTTTTTCATCATTTTGATAAAAACGTAGAATAACTTATTCCAAGTTTTTATCAAGATGACCATAGCTTGCGTGGCAGGCGCGGAAAGGGGAGGAAAAAGGGTTGAAATTATTCGCGAAAGAGAACAACGAGCGCGGAGCTCAAGAGGAATGGAGAGGGCGCGCCCACTACCAGGCCATTGTTTCAGGCGTATTTTACTTTCACCAAAATTGTGATTGGTCAGAACTACTTAATATTCCTTCTTAACAATCAAACAGTAAAATATGACCTATGCTCGTCACGAGGTCTCCCAGTAGCTCAGTGGTTAGAGCGTCCGACCGGTGTACGGAAGGTCACGGGTTTGATTCCCGTTGGGGACTCAGATTTTTTGGGAGGACCCGCACCGCTTCCAGACGAGGTCTGGGGTCGAGGAGAACAATAGGTAAAGAATGAAACAATAGCCCTAACCCTGATAACAATAGACGGTGCAGGTTATAGGGACCAATGAAATTAGAGGTTTGGAACCGTGCAGGTCTACCGGATTTTTTCTCTGTCCCACGCTCGCGACATGCTGAATATTCCATCTTTTCTTAAATCAAACAGTTTGTTATGTGTAAAAAATGGACTATTGGACCCTGCCTTTCCGGGACTGTTTGTAGGGATCGAGAAAGATCGAGACCCTGTCAAATGCAACGCATGCGCAGTTAACCAGAAGATTGTGACTGCATGGTTTAGTGGAAATGCACTGTTTTCTACGGAACTGCTTGTTAGAATTTCATGAAATTTGGTAGAATAATAGTTCAGAACACGCTTAACTCGCCTGTACACAAAAATTGAAATCCGACAGAGGACATGTTCAGAAAATGTTGAAATACAAAACCCAAAATTACAGAAGATCTCTCTGTCAAAATTTCACCAGACCAGTGTCAATAGGGCAGTATTTTTCAAATTTTCCTAGAGACAAATGATGGAATAAATCTATCGATTGGATTTTCCGAAAATAAATCAGACCCATTATTTAATGCTGGTTTATTACCAGCTATGTTACCATGGCAACGGTACTTAGTCCAATATATATAACATATCAAAATATAATCTTTTTAAGCCGATTTTGCACCTTGATAATTTTGGTCGCCCAATTGCCAGTGCGGTTTGAAAATAACGACTAATAATGCATAGGCATAAGAAAACTGTGTTCGGCCACCGTAAGTACTCGAAATTCGTGTTTCTCAATTTCCATTCAACATGGTTATAAAATGGGGTTGGAAGGCCTGCATGACTCCCTTCCTCTCCCCTCTGTCCTCGAGAATAATTTCTCCCCTTTTCCCTCCCCTTCCTGCGCCTGTCACACAGTCTACTTTGACCACGCCACTCAAAGCCATCACAGAGACCAAGGTCCAAGTTACGCTTGGCATGGCACTTTTGCATCGGAAGTGACCCAAACTACCGCTACCAGGTCATGCAGCGTGACAGGTAAATGTCACGAGATAGCCTCGCTGTTAAGAAAATCTTTGTTGCTTTTAAAACATCAACAATCGTATTCTCTATAATTAATAAAATGTCAGTTAACTGTTGACTTTTAATTTATCAGTTAACTACTAATTTTTTGGCCAAATGTCAGTTAACTACTATTATTTTGGCCAATTGTCAGTTAACTACTAACCCCATTAGCACCCTCTTGTTAGATACCGAAAGCAGTTTTCTGGCATGATCGTTTACACTGAAAATATTGAACAATTTACACGTGCTTTGATAACTGATAACTTCAAAAGTCTTACCTATCAGTAATCATTTTTTGCGAGCCACGAAAGTAAAGTTGATTTAGCACCTAGGGATTTGCTGGTGTTTAGTGATTAAAATAACCTGATTTACTCTAATGCATCAGTATAATTGACGTCCATGTTTTAAGTTAGATGTGCCCTGCTGATAACCAGAAGAGAAAAAGGCACTCAGTCTGCTTGAAAAAACGCTCTCGAAATCTCAATGTTTCTTTTCACTCAGGTTTTGAAAGCTGCACCTGCAAGCTAACCTAGCGCTGGTGCTAAGGACATGTTTACGCCTAAAAAGTTACGAGGAATAATGTTGCTATAGCAATAAAAGTACGAATGCCCCATCAAGCCACTAGTGTCTAAATATAAAAAGGCAAAACTTTTTATGATTGTGTTGGTTGCTCAAAACAGATTTGATTAGCATTTTCGCTCCTTGCAATACTTAACTCCAAAAGTAGAAAAATGCCAAATTTCATTTGCAAAATATTTCGAAACAAACAACACCACAGCAAAGTACTTCTAATTAGGTTTCATTTGAATGGTGACAAAGAGGTTCCACTGAGTCCGCAAGCTTAAAGAGTCAGAGATCGCCACAGCATTAAATAAGCAGCACACAGGAAAGTGCTGCTCAATATAATTAGGAAAATATGAAACACCTAATATTTTTAACTTCAGTACAATTGAAAAGATTTTCACTAAAAAAAAACTTTCCAAGCGGGAAAGATTTTTTAATTTGCTTTTTTTTTTACGTGCAAATGTAATATTAGTCTCTATACTTAGTTTCTTTTTACTGAACTTGTCCGTGGCTTATGAACTAAGTCGGGTAGCCAAGCGAAACGCGATTACCGTTTAATAAGAACACCATTTTAAAAGGCAAACACTGGAGAATTTATTGTTGTAAGACGCCAGGAAATCTGTCAGTAATCAGTAGTAATCCTTTTTGAGTTCGCATTTGATCATCTTTCCATGCTAATCTGCGCATTAAAAATAAAACTTTTTGTGAACTTATAGGGCTTATGGTATTGGGTTAAACACTAGATAATCCGAAACGATCGCGTCGTTTGGTCAGTGACATTGATCCGTTGGCCTTGACATCCACAGCTCTTGATCCCGAATTCTTAACTAAGTAGTTCAAGGGGGCCATAAAGAACCACATCTTATGGACGAGAAAAGGTGGGAACGTAATTCTCTGAATGGCGCTGGCATTTCCACATGCCATGGATTAACTCAGTAATGGTGTTGAGGAAGATCAGGAAAGAACATTAGTGGCAAACCTTCTTCATCAGCCTTACAAGCTCATGTGCGATGTCGTTGTTAAATATAATGCAATGCAAAGCAGACACTTTTGTTGTCGGGTCACATTCCAGACAATGAACATGTTTGGACAAAACGATGCTTTTCTTTGGATTAGGGATCACGGGTGAAGGACTATACCTCACGTGTCCACGTGCACGTGAGGAGAGAGTTCGTTGGAAAAACGTGATTACGAAAATATAGGTCGAGGTGCATGATGTGAAGGCATCTTGTTATCCCAGTTCACCAATAAAACGCTCCCATTTGGACTTAGATTGACATGTTGAACATCTTAGCTAAGTGGGGCTACCGTATTTTCTTGCTTAAACGCCGTCTAAAAGAGGAAGTCGGGAAATAAGCCCCTCAGACGTTGTGGAATAACGAATTTAAGGTGTATTGACAAGATACAGGATGTCAACTAAAATGAATAAAAACCCTTTCTTAAAAAATGGCGGACCCAAAAAAACTGCTGATTCAAACAAACGCCGGGTCCACAGGCCAAGTTTGAAATAAACGCCGGGGGCGTTTAATTGAGAAAATACGGTATTTCAATTTTGGATAAAGCCTCCAGCTTTTAACGTAACAAGACCCACTATATGCTAATGTCCAATGCACAAATGCACTGTAAAGCGCATGCCTTTGTATTCGGTTCTTAATCCAGACAATCAACATCTACATGGTTGGACAATTAAGGCTATCCAGGAACGGCGATAACGGATCACTCAGGTGTAGAAATGGGAGTTTAAAAACATGTTGCGTTCTTATCATACCAGTTCCAATCTGGATTTGCAGTGATTTATGGGCTAAACATCTCAGCTTCAATAGGGCTGTTTCAAGCCTTTAGACTGAAAGGTGGTACCGATGATTGGTAGTAAATTTATCGAAGTTTTTCGTGGTGGCAGTGCTATAGAAGTGAAGAAAATCACTCAAGTAACTTAAGGCTTGGTTGTTTTTCCTTAAACGAACCCCAGCAGAGATTTTTGAGACCTTCCTTTTTCTGTGGTTAAAATAACTTATCCCAACCATACCAGTTTCATTTAATAATCGTTTGACTTTTCTGATCAAATGAACGTCTTTCTAGGTATCACGTGACATTTCTTGGTTGATGACGTCACAGAACGTGTTTTTTTAAATGGGGAACGTTAGCACTTAAAAATGTGGATAACTTATGTCGCTAAAATGCCCAGTAGGTCCATACCAATGTATCTCCGCCTTTTAAGGTGATATACCTCATTCATATTTGAAAATATTTTGACGTTTAGCATGTCACGTGACCTGTTTTCAAAAATTGACCGTTTCCATTAACACATGGACACGATTAAAAGGCGGAGTGATGAAGCCTATGCTAACAGTCATTGAACAAGGAAGCAAAAAGGTGAATATCAGATAGCTTTCTGTTCCCCATTTTCAAGTAAAGATTTCAACCGTTATAAGGCATTTTCAAGTCACGTGACAAAAACTTCCGGTGAATAAGTTTATAAAATTACTAATAATAACGATACCAAACTACTTGCCAGGTTTCAGGAAGAATGGACAAATGTTTCACCTTCAAATAAAAATACGTCGGATTACCAGCCTGGTCAAGCCTTAACATACTTGAGCAGTGTTAGAAACGTTTTCCTCCGTGTCTTCTTTTCTCTAAGGGCAAGTTATTGTCCATTGCCTGCAAAGAAGATCCCTTGCTTGGCCGTTGCACGAGTGTCTTATGCAAAAGAAAAACCTGCGACCTCCGATCACTGACACTTGATCGACACGCGTGGAATGTAAAAGCCTGATAAATGAAAGTTTCAACGCTGAAATAATAAACAGCCGACGCTTCCCCAGTACTCCCTTTCAGGGCTAGAAAACAGGGTCGACACCCGTACACCCCTCTGTCACAGACCTGGTGAAACCCGGCTCGTGAGTTATTTTGTCCTCCCTGGTGAATTTTTTTTTATACCTATCTGGTTTCTTGGTAGATTCTTCAATAAATCCTTGATGAGTTTTATTTCTTCCGGGCGTAGACTGTAGTTTCTCTGGTAGGGTGTGCCTTAAAAAGTGTCCCGAAACTTGAACTGTTTGGCAAATGTATGGTCAAAATTAAGCTTTTAATTATTTATAGTTAGTTAGCTGGCGCAAAATTAAACTGCATTAACAGGTGTTCGCTATATCGGGGTTCTGTTCGTTATAGCAGGTACTTCGTTATAGAGGCGCAAAATTAAGCTGCATGATTTGAGCAGTTCAAAAGTTTCAGATACCACTCAAAAATGTAATTGAAATAGTGCGACACTGTGCGAAATGCTATTCAGTGCACCGTTTAATCTGGTCTTAAGGTCCTTCCCACACTAACCAAGACGTAATATAAAGCAAAGACTCCGATTTCATTAGGCCAACGCGTCAAAATGTATTTGTCCGCTCTTTCCCTTTAGAATGTGGTGTACAGTGGAACTCCGACATAACGAAAGGCCAAGGGACTGGGAAAATGAGTTTATTATTAATAACGGGTGTTCGTTATAGACTATTACTGATATCGGGGTTCTGTTCCATACATTTTACTATAACTTGAGCTGGACTGAAGAACATCGCCGGTTCGTTATAGCGGGCAGTTCTTACAAAGGGGTTCGTTATATCGGGGTCCCACTATAGTAAGAATATTAAAGTGCAGACATAAAATTTTTACAAGGACGGTAACCAAACAAATAGACAAAGTTAGTATATTGCTCGTGCAGAATTTAAATAATCTTGAAAATACTTAAGCTCCTCATGTAAGTGCTTAATCTCTAGTTAAGGAGCGTTGTTATTTTGACTGTTGGAAAAATGGAAAAGTAATCATTGGTTGTTTTGAAATTTCAACAAATCGGACGCAAAATTAAAAAAAACGTGACTTAGTTTTCGCGCCGTTTTCCTCCGCATGATATCGTTTACATATATTTGTTTCGAACTCTGATAGGACAACATCGCCATGTTTATGTCTGTTTATATCGCAGGGTCTTAAAAGGGGGGACGGGGAACACTTTAGAACCCTGGAGCTTCGGGAAATTTTTCGTTTGAGTCTGGAGAAGGAACCTATCTCCATTTGGAGTCTGGCAAAATGCTGACTATAGTTGAATGGGGCCCTGGAATGCCGAAGGGATGGAGCCTTGGAGCCCTAATTTTTCTGTCTTGGAGACCTGGCCCTCTAGAACCGTAAATCTCCGTCTTTGGGACCCTGATGACGTAAAAGTAAAGCTTTTGATATAAAGTTCAGTCCATGTCGATTATTATACGTTATATCACCAAGTAAATATAGTTAAAGCCGTGGCTGAGACTCAAAGAAAACCCTTGCCGCGAAAAACTGAATGGCAATTTTGTACTTGCACACATATAGTGACCTCAGGCGAACCGTGCAAGACTCCGAAGTCTTATCAAACATGGCAGCTTAACAGTACTAGTCTTTTTTACTTTCTTTGGCGAAATGTCGCTTACAACCTTTGTCATAGCAAATTAATTCCTTTTGTTTCGGTGCAAAGAAATATGTCTTGCACAATGCGAAATAAGGTTAGCTACCATTTTTGGAGAGCCAACAGCAGCCTAGAAATTCGGGGCCGGGATGAGATGCTGTGGCTAAAATGTTCTGAGACTTATCTTCGATTCTGAGAATCCGAACAAATCAACCTGTCTGAGCTGACGCAAATATTCCTTTTAAGCCTTCGCAAGCAGACTGAAAAAATCAGGAAACAACATTTGAAGTATTTCGCTTAAATTTTCTCGTTGAGTTCTCCTGTGTATGTGTCAAAATAAAAATGCGTTCAGTAAAAAATGACCTAACAAGCCATTAGGAATGTTTCTTGCGACCTTCCCTACGGGCCGCATCGTTAGTTCGTTTGATAACTGATAGCCTTTCTCAAAGTTGCCAAACGATCATTTCTTAGTGCCGAGCCATAGGAGACACAAAATATGCAGATTACAATTTGCTCGTTTGCTTTACAATTTTCATCCAAAGTCTGTTCCCATGGTGATGATTAAGAAAAATGTTTATAAATGTTATGCAAATGTATTCTTTTTTAGCCCGACAAGTCGACTTTTTGTAAAAGAAGCTACAGCTGGTCTTTAACACCTCGTCTCTTAGTGTCGTTTATTACGCAAATCGTCCCCGTATAAAAGCTGTACTGTTATGTATATTTTATTAGTTATGTCTACCCATAAACAGTCTGTAAAACAGTTCGGCTTCGTTGAGCCCATAAAGTCCCATTTTTTAAAAGAAAAATGGGTCCCAATGTTTAGCTACATTGCTAATCTTGAATTCTTAAGTCAGGCCTTTTTTTTTCAATGACAAATGTTTTCTTCAAGGCCACCGACGTCTGTGAAGTACATTTCTGTATCAAAGCAGAGCGCCAAAAGAAAGGACGTCTCTGGATAACGAGAATTTGAGGTACGTTGCATATATGAAACGCCATTTTTCGAGTGATCTATTTGAGACACCCCACTGCATCACAACATATGCTAACTGGATCTCCGTGGGTTTCAAACGCTCCGTATTTGATTTGCCTTGCATCCGTGCATCCCAAATCAACCAATAAAGCTCATACCTTGCTGGTTTCCAACAGATTAACTCCTTCTCCCCAATGCTCCCTTTAAAGCGTTTAGAATAAGGGTATAAGGAAAACTAGCGACAATAATCAGAAAAATAACACTTCTTTGAATATTACCTACTAAAAAACTGACAAAAAAAACATACTTCTAAAACCAGTTTATTTATGAAGGCTATAGTGTTGAATATTCCAAACGAACTTGTTATTTCCTTTTTTATAGGTAAACGTTAATCAGAGGGGAGCAGATATTGTAAGAAAATAATAAGTTAGAAAGCTTCCTAGAAATTTAAAAATACAGTCTTAGGTTTTGTCGAAAAGGAATATGGAAATTTCTAAGCCTGTCATGATAATTGTCTCGAGACAACAGTTGTTTACCGAACAAAGTGAGGTGTCCTGACGTCATAGAATCAATTTTCGAATGAGCACTTTGCTCTCGACCGAGAATTTTACGGTTATTTTTACTGCTTCTTAACTCAGTTGAGCAGAAGAAAGACTTCTTAACAAAGTGTTGAAATATTATAGCCTTTACAGTGGTAAAACGATCATGGCTAAGCACAACTTTGCTGTTGAATCAAAAGAAATTTTAGTTTCCAAAGCTAGTTCAATGTCCGTTCTTCATGTCTTTGGAAGCAAAACGGCGTATCATATTTAAGAAAAAAGACGACCACAGCGGTTTTGATAAGCAATTTTCGAGTCTAAACTAGTAGCGAAACCTGAAAAATACTAAATTCTAAACATTTTATTTATGTAACTGTGACTCAGCGTTTATCGACTACGCATGCATGTTTAAATGGCTTCATATGGACAAACTGAAACACGTACATTCTGATTGGTAAAGATTAAGGATAGAATATGACCTTTTTAGTTACAATTTAAAAAAAAACACGATGAAAAAACTGTCCTTGAGTACGAATAATAAAGTGGTTACGTTTTATCCAAGCATACACCTAATGCAGCGAGTATGCAATGTTTTCCTTTTGATGCAATAGCTGCATCTATTATATGGAGCATTCACCTCGGCCACTGTAATAACAGAAGTCTTCTTTCAGCACTCTTATTCTCAGCTGTTTTCGGAGCTATACATGTTATTTTACTAAGGGTTATTGTAGACAACCATACACGACCTGCAAAGGCTCATTCTCTCAACGCTTTGCATCAAAAAGGTACTCTGGTCTGACCTAGAATCCCTAGTATGATGATCAATTATAGTCATCAACGAAATGACTCATCTGTTATCAGAAAATAACCCGAAGAAATGTCTTAACACAATGTTTGTGGCGATTGCCACCAACGTGACACCGACGACAAGTCTTGCACCACTGTTTCTACCAATGTTTCGGAAATAACTCGTTTCCAAAGTGTCCCCTATGAGGCGAAGCTGCGAGGCGACCTCCCTACATCGTTCTTGCGTTTCATGGGTTAACTCCTCACCATTTCCACGGTTAATTCTGGTACGTAATATCTGGGCTTCTTGGTATCCCATGTTACTGACTTGTTATGTCCTCAACTGCTGCCGGTATAAGCGGAAAGAAATTTTAACGTTTAGTATTGAATGTTAATTTCAAAAAGTGCTCCTGCCAACATTTCTGGCCATCGACCAGTTGCAAAATAAAACAGACTCGCAACGGCGTAAGTTCAAAGGATGCTCTTCAAATTTTGCTATAAGTAGATCAACTAAAAATCAGCTTAACTAACCCAGTCTAGCTCACGGCAAATATGACTGGAGTTTAGCTAAATATGGAGGAAAATATTTCGTACGTTCAAACTGATTCTAACTGAGCTGATTTTGCTAAACTGCTGTAGCTTCTTAGTGCTCTCTGTAGTGTTTTATCGATATTACATGGAAAAGCATTTTTTAAAACAATATTCTAATCTTAAATAGTCTTACATGTGATGTTTCATCGATAGGTAGAGACAATCGAAAGCACCGGGAGGGGAAAGATTACTGAAATTTTTGCAGACCGATAACTGCGAAAATTGAACCACGACTGACACAAATGTGAGTACCTTTCTTATATCGTTACTTCTATCACACTGATTATTCCACTGCTCAGGGCTTTAAGAAAAATTAGTTACAACAGGCAAGCCGTCGTATTACTACTGTTTACTTCTTCCACTTGAACGAGCAAATAAACAGCTACACGTTGGACGATAGGTCAGCGGTCTTAACGTGAATTTCACACCTTACCGGCTACACGCCTTCCACACGCTTCTACCGAGACTCTCACGCAACTGTAATCTTTTTTCGCCAGCTAGCGTTTGTGTGGTTGCGAGAAACCCAAAGTACAAGCTAAATACTAACTCTGGTTTGGCTTATTTGCGATTCAGAGATGGCCATACGTAATTTTGTGGTTTAATCAATGCAAGTTGACGTCTTTTTTCTGCTCTTCCTCGTGAAATAAAAGTTTATTTTGATTTAAAAATTATCACCATTTGAAATGTCACGGTATGCATGAATGAATTCCAAGTCGATGATTTACTCAGACGACACTGAGCAAAGCAAAACAACATTTAAAGAGTCAGAGCTATTTTTGAATTTCTCCAAATTTGTTTGCTAAAACACAAATTTCAACGGAACATCACTAATAGATTTTACAATTTGCTTGCTCTAAATTGGTATAAACAACGCTTGTTGTCAAGGAAACATTTATTTCGTGATCTTCAAAAGCTTGACTTCAGAGTTTGCACGAAAGGAAAAGATATTTTTAGTCGTTAGGTAATAAAATTTGGAAAAAAGAGTTCATAACAAAAACCTTTGTCCCTCGCTGTTCGATTCCCAGGCTGGATCAAACACTAAAACATGGAAACTCCTTGCCTGGATTATCTGTTAAACGACATAAGATATCACGGATAAACCGTTATTTTAGGAATTTTGTTTGGACAGTCGAGGCGCCTGGCGCCGTTTTTCGTTTAAAAATGTCGCGTTTTTGGACAATCTGGTTTCCTGCAAATTTGGCGCGTTTTGGGGTGAGCACGTGCTCTTGAGCACGGCTAGGCCCTTTTTGTATTTTGCAATAAACATGGCTATTGAGTGTGCGCGCACAGTGAAGTATGGGGAAGAGTCCACTCAGGTTTTTCAGTCAATCAATGAAATCGGCTGGAAAGAATATAAATACTTTGTTAAATGTTTTGTGTGTGTGTTTATCACGGCACCCTTTTGTAGTTAAATCGCCAATTTTGAACAAAATGCTCCTAGATTTGTATAGACAACCACATTGAATAGCAATTTGTTTCGGAAACGTGCAACAAAAAGGATTCAATTAGCACAGCGTAACACAGTTACTCACTTAAGCGACGTCCCAGAGTTAATCTGATTCTCGTGTATTATTTTTCCTTAGAAAAATAGTATAGGAAACGTTTACCGTATACATGAGAGTGGCTTATCTTGTTTTCGTGCATGTAGCTGCGAATTCTTAGCTTCTGACCGGTACCAGCAGAAGCCAGTTGTTTGATATTTGTTTGCTTGACAGTTTTTGAGTTAGTCGTGCATGCAACGACTGCGTACACATGGGCCTTTAAAGCGTTATATTCTCTTGTTTTTCCGTGTTGCCTTTGTTTACGTCTTCGAGTGCAATGGAACCCCGATGTAACGAAGTGCGAAGAGGCTGGGAATAATGTGTGTTCGTTAGAACGAGGGTTCGTTATAAACGAAAACACGTTATAATGAAATTGTTGGAAAACGTCGAAAAACTTCGTTATATCGGGCTTGGCTGGTAATTATTTTGCCTTTTTTTGCCAGTATTGTGTTGCAACTCCCATTATTCAGTTGAGTCGTGCTATACTGCAACACAAATTTGAACGATTGACCCTTTAACGCCCGATATTAATATCCATATTCTCCTCACCATTCTCCTTATATTTCTTATATTACTAGTTGGGAGAAGTTAATTAAAAATCAAGATATTTGATCATTGGTGATCATTTTCTTTATTCTCATGACCTGTGTGTTTGATCAAGTTGTAATACTGTAAGGAGAAATTAGATGCTTGTCACTATTGGGACTTAAAGGGTTAAGTAACAATTCGTGATTTAGGGTGTAAATGCATCTCTGTTGATCGGTTATGCACTCAGCTTAAGTCGCGCGATGACGATGTTAATTCCTTTTTTCAGGGTAAATTTTACTTTTGGGCCTCTGAATTGTGTTCATTATATCGGGGTGTAAGGTCAGCCGGGCTGAAATATATCGTTCGTTATAGCGGGGTGTTTGTTATTAAAGGGTTCGTACCGCAAATATATAATCTAGGTCTGAACCAAATGGAGAGGGAGGGGGAATGGGCGGGTAAACCAGAACGGGATTAAATAGGGCAAAACTACAGTGTTCGTTCGTTTACTTTTTCTGCGCAGTTTTTACCCATGAACAATATGGCAAAAGAATTTTCTCTTTACAGATTTTACTTAAGGTCTTCATTATGCAGTACTAGGCGTTCATTCGCATGCCATTCTTCCACAACTTTGTCAGTAAAGTTTCATCTCCTTTGTCAGTAAAATTTCATCAATTCTACTGTCAGTGAATTTTGAAGCAAACTCTATATCAAAAAACAGAAAAGAGACATTATTATTGACTCGTTTCGTGACCCTGTTTTTAGTTGAGAGGTTTATAACTACTGCTCGCCATTATGTTGAGTCGTTTGACGCGAATTTGGTGTCCTTTGAAACCAAACCAACTGTAATTTTGCCGGTGCATGTTTAGCATTTTAGATAAACTAAAAGATATCTTTCCTGAAAGCAAATAACCTTTGATCAGTACCTGTTTTCCTCAGTTTGATAGTCTGTGTACATGGTTAACTTAAAATCTTCCCAGTAGTGCTACGTTTGATTTTCGCACATAAGGTACGTACGCAGCATGAAAGGGCCATTATACTATCAAAATGTTCTTTTTCTCATATATAATTCAAAATATTAGCATGTAGTTCCACATTTGCTTGATAAACTTTGCGTGATTCGTTTTATGCTTTGCACTTTACCACTTTCCTTATCTTCTGCGTCGCTCTAATAACAAAGGAATTGATAAAATAATATTGAAAGTCGAGAATTAATGTCGACATTCGGCGGGGCTGACCTCAAAACCTTTTAAATCATCAACGGATTCACAATGTTAACCGTTAATTCAATGTCCATGGCACCATTTTGGTGGGAAGATAATGTATTTTAATGCAGATAATGTTTAATATTTGACAGTTTGGTGATATTTCTAACAACCAAATCTCGCGACTAAAATCTCTTCTAATCTGTTCAACTAACTGAGGGAACTTGAGTTAGAATTTCAATTCCAGTTTTACGGATGTGCAGCTGCTACATCAGATTTGTTTTCTTTTTCGAGGCTCTGCGATTTTTTGGGACAAAATTACGTGCACATTTTTCAAAAAAGTCTAATTTTGTGGCTTCGTTTGATTGGCAGTTCGCATTGTTTACTATAAATCCGGTTGATCATGTTACGAGTTCGAACCAAGCAGAATCCGCCTTAACCCTTTTAGCCCCAATATTAACATCCATATTCTCCTCACTATTCTCCTTATATTTCTTATGTTACTGGTTGGGAGAATTTGATTAAAAAATCAAGACTTTTGATAATTGGTGATCATTTTCCTAATTCTCATGACCTGTATGTTTGATCAAGTAGTAATTCTGTTAGGAGAAATTAGATGCTTGTCACCTATTGGGGCTTAAAGGGTTAAATAGCCAGCAAAAACAAATATAGCGTCTTAAATAAGATGACTCGCCTTCATGTAGTAAGAATTAGCAAATTTGCTCCCAAACATTTGTGTTTAGTCCTATCTACGTTCTGCTACTACTAACAACACTTCTGGTTGGCTGATTTTATGTGTGAGTTTCTTAAAGTTGAAAATGTCGAGTAAAACTTGAACAAAGTGCGATTTGCAATCACAACCTTGTTCAGATATAGTGCTTAGTAAATTTCGTGATTTTGTTTTGCTTAAGATACAGCTCACAAAATAGGGCCTGTCTAAGAAAAGGACATTATTGAGCCGACATTCAAAATTACTTACTAGCTGGAAATATCCTTTTTTTTTTAGTGAAGTAAAGTTTCTATGTTTCGCTCACCTAAAAAATCCAAGGAACATCAAGAGACTACGAGCTTCATCAGTGGCCTTTTCGCGTGACTTTACTGACTGAAAAAAGTAAGATCTAATTTTATCTTCTTTAGTTAGTCAGTAATTACACTTGGGAGAAACAAAAAGTCCTTCACGGGTCAATACAAATTGACATGTCACTTGGAAATAGGTATATGAATGTAACAACGTTTTTTGTTATTTAAACCAGCACATGTCTCGAATTAAAAAAAGATGGTGTTGTATAAGAGTTAGGGTCGAATATTTCAAAAATGGGGGCGAAAAAATATCATTTTCCTTGTTTTTTGCGCCTTGCGAGCTCCGGCCTTACAAGTTTCGTGACGAGCGACTCCGAATTAATGTTTATTGCACTTGAACAAGACATTTTCAGCTGACTTTTTCGTGAAGAGAGCAACATTACAAGCTATCACCATTAAATCAAGACACTTAAAGCACGCAAACATGCAAATAGCAAAAAAGTATCTTTTTTGTTATGTTTCCCTGGGACGTCATATCAAAATGAAAACACCCCTTTCCTTTAAACAAGTGTTGAAATGCTTGTTTCACAATGATTATTTAGCGATGCCGACCTGCTTTCGTCGCAGTTTGGTTTGTTATTGTTCATGTCGTCCCGTAAATTTAAAAGCACTGAGATATGATTAATCGACAACATTTAAATGATATTGGGTCAACTCATGAAAGGCAATAACTTGTCATGAGTATTTTGCATCTTAAAGAGAGTCACGACATAAAAGAATAACATGCACTCTATCAAAAAATTAATGTCCTACTTTCACTGAATTAAAATGTTACTCATAGGTTTATAACTTGCTACAAAACTTTTTGTTTTCAGAACTTCTTTTAAAGGATAAGGATTTAGGCATTAATCACTTCCTTAAAATTGCTAAGCAAGACCAGTCACGCTGAAATCGAAAATACATCTAAGCTCGATAAAAGTAGTGATGGCAGGGACAAACGAAGTCGGTTGTGATGATTTTAACACAAGGTCTTTTTTTTACCTCCGTTTTCATCTGAACTTGGGCAACAAATATTATTCTCACCGTTGTAACTAAGGATTCACGTTTACCCGCTACGCGTCAGCGCCAATATAAGCGTTTTCGGTAATGGGTTTTACCCATAAGAGGGGAGGCTTAGAGCAGCAGTTTATTTAATGTTGACCACAACTTCCGCCTTGCTGATCACGTTCTTTTTTAATGTAGCTTATATAAAAGATTTTGTACTGATTTTGTGAGAAGAAATTCAATGCTGGTCCCTAATAAGGAAGTGCTAAGGCAATGCGTAGGCCTCAGTATTACTCGGTTTCTGATAGTGAAATTTAAATTCAAATGAAACGTCAGAAAATAAATAGCCGATTAAATCAACTTATGTAGCTAGTTTCTCAGGTCGTGTTAGTGTTTCATGATTTTGTTTTACGTGGGTTTTAAGCTGATGTTCTAGGAGACTGGCCAAGTCTTATTATAAGTTCGCTCATTAGCATTTTACAGGAATATAGAAATCAGGAAAATCGCCTTAAATAGACGTGACTTAGATCTTCCCTACTTCAATAAAGATTGTCTGTGTGAATAAATCTCAGAATTCGGTTGTCAAAGAAAATTAATTATATTGAAGGTTCTTTTAAAACAACACACGAACACACGCTATACTTCTCTTCAATTGTCATCGTAATCATTTCCCGCATAAGTACCTATTTAGTTAGTGAATTCGCCACCGCAGTCTTTAAAAAGACTCCGGTCTTTTAGAGCTATTAAACCATCATATCTTTCCGGTGTGTCAATCGGAGACATGCAAATGTGTAAAATATCTGTCACATCTACTTGAATGTATCTCATCTGTGATTGCTGATTTTCCGATTTTGATTGTATTTAGACTGAAATGCGCTACACTGATCATTTAAATTTACTAAGTCCTCTCTTGTAGACAGTCTGCATGGATCGCCGTGATAAGTAGCATCTGCTTCCTTGACTTCCTTAAGCTGAAAGTCTCGACAGTTGTCTGATAAGCCGAGTTTTCATTTTCATGAAAATGGACCTTCGAGTAATTTAAAACGAACACATTTTCACGGAAGGGATTTTGGAACTAGAACTCACTTTTCGACAAAAGTAACAGAATAAACAAACCCTGTTTGTCCCTTCTAAAAACGGTTTTTTATTGGTCTAAGATGTCTTTCGTTAGTTCTAGCTCGGTCATTTTCATAACAAGACCAAAAGAATTTATCATGCAAAGAAAGCTGGTTTATTGCAGTTTTATTAGAAAATTTACAATTTTAATAATTTGATATTCGCATTGCGGAAAGTTTCTTGCCATGGAATCACAGAAAACACGTTAAATTCAATAACATCTATATTTACTTAAACTGGGAATTTCAATTTGTTACAGTACATGTAATTTTTATTCTATGTATATATTCTCTTGTAAATACCGTACACTATTGTGGAATCTTATTATTGCATTGTCCAGGTCCATTAAACTTGTATTTAACTTGTATTAAAACATGCAAGACAATCAAAATTAGCAGTTGATAAATTATTCGAGTTAAATATGTTAGTTTAAAACTTTCTTCTATACTTGTCACAGAATTTTGAAATTCAGCTATTATATAGGTCGACGATTCTCTTACAAAATTGTAAGTTGATCGCAAAATAAAATCTCAGCACTTAAGTATTAACTGTAAGGTATTGACATAATTTAGTGTGCATATGTATTATTATACTGTTGGATAGTTCATTGATACGTTGGGGAGATAGTTTCTCTTATACGTGTGCTGCGATACTGAATCGAGGTGTAATAAAATGATGTAAAATAGCTTCGATTACGTTTCGATTATGTTTGATTACAATTGAATTCTTATGTGAAGACAACCTCACAGTATCATGATTTTGTGTTAAACTGGTCACACCGGTTTTTGTAAATTGTGGCCAGAGTAGCTCTCTTATGTCAATGCTTAAACTGAGAAAAAATATTTAACAGTATTTAAACAGTATTTAATACGGCCACCTTTGTGATACGAACACTCGGCTTTATCCCTTTAAAATTGGTGTCCATATTCTTCAAAGATCATAATCATACAGTTGAAACTTTAATTATGGACACCCATATAATACAGACACCTCTCTATTACAGACAGTTTGTCTCCATAATATGGACACTCATTCCTGTCCTTAATAGCCGGGTGTCCCTATTATTGGATGGGTAACCCTTGCAATGTCGTTGAGTTTGTCCTGATTTTTCTGGAGCCGATGATGAACCGCAATTTAAATGAAATGGCCTTTTTTCTCTACAACGTGGACTACAGAGCCTAACGGAACATCCTTTTTCAAATGTGTTTTGTCAAGATTTATGATCACAATTCGACTAATTTTAAACTAACGATTCGTCAAAAATAAAGTAAGACCTACTCCTACAATAAAAACAAGGAAATGTGTTCTGGAGTGAAAATTAGTTACTGTGGCTGTAGATATGCTATGGATTAGTGAACTAATACAATCTGTAGTTTAAAGTGTTTGACTTCCAACAACTTTATAGGAAGAGGCTTTAGGAATTGAATTGTCTCCACCTTATATACGACATCACATCTCTTGGATATCATTAGCCTTACAGGACAGTGCTCGTGAGCACTTTACTTCTACTTTGCGACCAGTTACTTGCGGCACTAGCGAGATTCAACTTTCAACTTCCAAGCCTTACGTGTCAATGACTTGATCAAATGGATTCTTTTCTCGTAACTGAAAACAAGTCATGTACAGCTCTCACATCAGCAATGGGTACTGCCATGAACGCACCTCGAGCTCAGAAGGACCAGAACTTTACCCCAGATTAGTTGTTCAAACCAAGAAGTTCCGTCACACATCGAAGGACAACAATTCTGGCCACATCCATCAGGTTTCCTTCAATTTGAACTCTTTCATGGTTTTGTACAGCAACGTGAACTGGACGGAGGCATAGGTTTTCCAGAGAGTCCCCGAGGCAACGTAACTCTCTCCCAATCTGCTGACAGCATGTCTGCATTTGTGCGTTTAGTTCAACATTGGCACCAGTTTCATTTGTTTCTTCACTAGGAGTGTCTTGTATTATCATGATACAGTGTCAGGACACAAGCGGAGACCTATATGTAGAGGTTTAGGTGACTCCAAGACGTTGACAAACTAAAACAAACAATAGAAAATGTTACAAAAAAGCTTGGTGTATGTGTTTAACTATGACACTGCAGCCGTGAAGAGAGTCCTTGGAGGGCACGTGGGGAATCGGTCTATATTAAATTCTACAAAATTCTAATTCTTATCCCATTTTTCAATTCTAATATAATAATTGCCATTCATTCCCAATAGCATTTTTTTTCTAGAGCCAATCGCAAAATCCCAGTTCCAGTGTCTCAAATTCCATACTCCCAGTGCAAAAAAAAAAAAAAAAGAACAGGCTAATCCCAATTCCCAATTTAGCCCATCAGGACCCATATTTCTATGCGCTTCATTTTCTCTTTACTTTTCTCCCCCGGTTTGGATGCATACCGTTGAATAAAGCAGTTGCAGTAACGCAAAAGAAAAAGTAAATGTGACATTAAATTAAATCTTGAATTGTGTCTGGTTAAGACAAACGTTTTCCAGATCATAGTAACCTTGGCCTTAAAGGCAATTCATTGCTACTCCTTCAGCAATCAAAGACTGGTGACCTCACTGATGGGACTTTATTAGATGTTTCATTTGCGTAGATTAAAATTACACTTCCTCATACCAATTAATTAACATAGTGTTAAGAATTACAAAAAAGGGCTAGAGTTTGATGAACTCTGTTTCTGGCAGCAAAACCTATAAAGTCAGCACACGTCAAATGCACTGACCTTAAAAGTGCCACAACCCCTTCCCCTCGGATTAAATGCTACTTGGAATTCCCTGGTACCATTGGAACGCACAAGCATAGAAGTACGAAAGTATTGAATACAAATGACTTGCCCATGTGTACTACAAGGAAACTATCTACTCTCTAGTTTGCAAGCGGTTTGCTTTTTTTTAGCACTGATCGGCCTTTAAGTCGGACTTAAATGTTGTTATGTCAAGGGAACCTGTCCTTCAGTGATTTGTATCTAGACCCTTAGCGCTTCTTTTGATTCGGAATCTTGAGTTGGGGTGTGCGAACCAGGCTCAGAGCACACGCCTGCAAACCAATTTGTAGCTTTCATTAAATGAGGGAAGTGGTCATCACAAGTGTACTCGGTCAGGACCACCTTGTGTAGGGGTGGGGTGGGGGGGGGGGGGGTGGGAGCTATGCAAGATACCACCTGGCTGATTAGCCAAATGGACAAAATTTATTGGCCTCAAAATTTGACTTTCCTATTAGGTGTGCATGAAGCTTGCATTAGTTTCTACCCCCGATAGAGTGGGGACTATACAAACAAGACACCATCTTTTAAGGTGGGGGGAAGGGGGTACATCAAGAGACCACCTGTCTTTTTGCAGAATGGTGGGTCCTGTCTGAGTACAATAGTTTTGACCACAGAGAACCTTTTCCTCGGGTTGAATTCTTGACGAAGCATACTTGTTGGAGAATAAGTCGACAAGGATAGAAAAGCTTAAACGATCCAAAGAAAAAAAGGTTTCCATGTCAAAGTTAAATCTGTAGTTCGTATCTTCGGCGTTACTAAAACCATCTAATCTTTATAAAATTAAACAAACGAGTCATAACGAGTTAGTTCTTTTTCAAAATTTAAATTTAGTTTGAATTTCGGGAGGGTCTGAAATTTAATTATATTACTATTCTTCTGAAAATTTAAACAGAGAATTAAAGAAATAGTTTTTGCTCTCTTATGAATAAACTGCTTAATCATTCTAATCAGAACCATAACCTTTAAATACAGACGACGACGGAGAGATAACTTGGTAGCTTAAAGGCTGAATTATAAAGGCGGAAATAAAAGTAGGCATTTTCGTTTTTCCGGAACTAATTGTTTTTTTATACGAGGTAATTTATATTGGTGTTGGAGTCTGTGCAAATATTTACCTGAGTGGAACAAGACAACAGGAGTGTCAACTGTCCGTTACAAGTAGTTAACCTTAAAGTACTAGGACATCATTGATATGGATTTGAATGAGCTTGGTTTGAATTAATTTTAAGTAAGTTAATAGAGTTACCTTTAGTTTTATATCCGGCTCAGTCCATTAAACACAGAAAGATTAGAGCTTTTTCCTTCCGCGTCGTACAATAATGAAATGTTCGTGATTTGCACTCCCACACCAAAAGTAGACATAGCGTGAATAGAGGCGATCGCTTATATAACTGGTGGCCGGTGGATCTCGTATCGCTCATGTGACGACTTGTTATGGATAGGTGGGTAGATTCATTTATTTATTCATGAACCATTCAACAGAAGCGTGGTATTTATTCTTGGCTTACACAAAGAAGTTGCATTTCCCGTGTTCAGTTTCTTTGTAACAAAAGGTTGATGTTTGCATTTGTAGTAAAAGCAATGTACACCCGTAACAGAGACGTTTGAGCTCAGTTAACTTTGAATCAGTTTTTTTAGACTCGTAAACCATTTTCCCCTATTTTCATCGAAAATGAGCAAAACTATAATCGCTGTCGAAAACGTTGTTACAGTTTCATTAACGGTCATTATTTGCAGGTATAACTACTATTTTTAGTTTAAACAGACACTTTGCCGAGACGTACTGTAATAACGTTCTCCAAACCAAATACTTGAAACAAAGCCATTAATCAAACAGAAAAGAAACTTATCAGTATCAGCTAACGCGTGTGTTAGCCGTTGCGTGCATCTGTCTGCGGGGCGCTCGTGACGTCACTAACCATTTGGAAAATATTTAGATAAATACCTACTAGTGAATAATAAACTTCAACACACGTGTTTAACATGAGGAATCTAGCAACCAGTCTGCGGGGATCTGTGCGCGAGTAACTCATGCTACTTCACGGCACTGTAAGTCTTTTCTTTGGTATGGAAACACATTTCTGTCTTCTTTTGCCATAGTAGTTATTCAAGGGCGAATAGCTGATGCCTCAATGACCTAAGCCAGAAGACTCACATAGTCATTCAACCTGTTTTTGTTAGCAACAAGATCCAACAGGAACTTAAAGTGCTAGAGAAGAAAAACCGCTTATTGTAAACCAGCAGTGTGTAGTTTATAAATTTCAATGTGACTTGTGCGATGCAAGTTATGTAGGGTACACACTCAGGTCTTACACTAGTGCGTGAATGGGCATAAGAACCAGTCATCTTCTATTGGAAAGCACTATTAATAGTGACAAACACTGTATTGTCCGGAAAGACCTTGACCTTGACAAACAGTTCATCGCCCTAAAGAAGAGTCGTAATAAGTTCGATTGTTTAGTGCACGAAATGTTGCTAATTAGAGAATTGACACTATCTCTCAATGTCCAATCGGACTCTGATGGCCCTATCGTTAAGGTGACACATAAGTTAAATCTTTAACTGTTTTTATTTTCCTTCAAAAGCCTCGAAGGAGACGCCGCAAATCATGAATTATTAATTGTCATACGAATGCAGATTTAGGCTGTCAACATCGTATTTTGCTAGCTGGTTGCTGCAATTTGTCCTGTACGTTGTTTTTTAGTCCTTTTCCTGTTTCTTTTCTAGCGTGAGTGACTTCGTACGACGTTTAAGTGGTAGAAAGAAGTCTCAGTCCGCCTGGAGCAAAGATTACTGCCGGACTTTCAGTCACATTTTAGCAGTTGCTTCTTACACATTTGATCTTGACTATTTTTTGGGCAAAATTTTTGTCATGAAGTTGGTAGCAATCCTGAGTGAAAACAGTTTACATTTACCTTTTACATTTCTTTTACAAAATGGTCGATATGTTGAAAACAAGCGATTGAGTTTAAGCCAGTAGAAACTCAAATGAAGGCTCTACCTTGAAGTATTTTATATCATATACGATTCAAATTCTTGATTGCGGTGGGTCCCCACATTCACTTCAGCAGTTGCTTGTTACACATTTGATCTTTTTTTTTTTTTTTGCTCAAAATTTTTGTCATGAAGTTGGTAGCAATCCTGAATGATAACAGTTTACATTAACATTTTACTTTTTTGACAAAATGGACGATATGTTGAAAACAAGCAATGGAGTTTAAGCCAGTAGAAACTCAAATGAAGGCTCTACCTTGAAGTATTTTATACCATATACGATTCAAATTCAAATTCTTGATTGCAGTGGGTCCCCACATTCACTTCAGCAGTTGCTTGTTACACATTTGATCTTTTCGTTTTGGTCAAAGTTGTTGTCATGAAGTTGGTAGCAATCCTGAATGATAACAGTTTACATTAACATTTTACATTTTTTTACAAAATGGACGATATGTTGAAAACAAGCAATGCAGTTTAAAGGCCCACCTTCACCCAAAAGGCCTAGCGCGCCGCGCTTGCTGTTTTACGAATTTCGTGTAACACAAAATTGTTTCTGAGTGGGGTTTGTTTCAAAATCCGTTTCCTCTGGAGCCATCTTGTCGAAAATCGTCCAAAAGCATGCAGAAATTTATTCGTCAAGTATCAGGCTGTTGTTTCCTAGAGTTATTTTCTGACTGAGCCGGCCAAACCCATTTTTTTTCGCTCTTACTTCGTCCAATATGTTTCCTGCCAAATGATACCTCGCAGTTGAACATACTGCACGGTTATGCCGCAGGAAAATATTGTCAGTATTTGTCTCAGAGGAGCTTCTGTTATGAAGCAAAGAAACAGATACTTTATGAATCGCTTGTAGTGATGTCGTTGAAATTCCTGATTGCATTGGATGCGGAACCTTGGCAAGTAAGTTTGATTCGTTCGATTTGATTTTATTCGCGCGATGTAAACAGAGTGGCACGCGAGTCTGTAATAAATGAATGGTTTGTAGGACTGCTTTCTTTTTCTTCCTCTATATCTATCGTCGTACGATTAAATTAAAATAATTAGTTTCTCAGTTAACCATAGGTTCAGGGAGATTTGATCGATTAGTACACACGTACGGCTGGCTTTCAAAGGTTAAAATTGTAATGCGGGAGTCACCCGACAAGTGCTATTTTGTGAGCGATAATATTTAGTCGTATACGCTGTTTATTTCCCTTCAGACCAACCTCTATAATGACTAGGAGGGGCCTTTAAAATCACTGTTACCTTGCAAGACAATGAGAATGCAATTTGCAGACTAAAACAGTGGAATGTCCAAGTAACTGAGATCGCTTGCTCGCGCTTAGAAATGCGAACATAAACTGACTTCTCGCTTTCTATGTCATTGAAACTTTCACATGGCGAACATCAGATAATTCCAACATTTTGGGGGAGTAAATGCCTTTCATAAAAGCCTAAAGATTTGTAAATTGAGGCCGTAGATTGGGGCAACTTCGCAAAGTAGATCGATGTGACATGGCTCCTCCGATTTGTTTTGAATTTACGTGACAATTTTCTCGCTCGCAGGAATATTCTGGCAACCAATCAGATCGCGAGAAAAACAATATAACCATTTGAAAACAATAACAAACGGTTGCAAGGCCGTTTGGGTGAAGGTGGGCCTTTAAGTCAGTAGATACTCAATTGAAGGCCCTACCTAATATTATTTTATATCATATAAGATTCCAATTCAAATTCTTGATTGCAGTGGTTCCCCACATTCACTTCAGCGGTTGCTTCTTACAAATTTGATCTTTTTTTTTGTTCAAGATTTTTGTCATGAATTAATTAAACGAAGTTGGTAGCAATCCTGAATGATGACAGTTTTTGCAAGGTAGCTTTAACGTCTGTATTACATCAGGAACCCTAACCACTATTATGTTTGACATATTCGACGATCATATCACGCGGTGCACAATGGTATTCAGACCGGATACCACTGAACAATATTACGAGTAAATCTCCGTCGTTATGACTGCTTGAAAATGATGCTTCCGCCCAATGTCCTTTTTTGTCAGTTTTTCTCCTTCGTCATTCCATGGAAAAACAGTTAATAGAAGCGCAAATTGTCTTATTATTTTACTCTTTTGAACCCCTTCCTCTCTCCTGTTCAGTGCTGACAGTGGAGCTCTTTGACCCCTTCGCTCCTCCCCTGGTTGACAGCTATGGGTATGTATCAGGTCTACCCTGCGTAGCAAGCGTTTCCGTCGGGTTTCAGAGCAAAAAAGTCCGAAGAATGGGATTTTTGAAGTTTTAGCCGCGCAAAAAATGGGGCGAGAGCAATTTTGCCGCGCATATAATGAAAATCTCGTTCTTCGGACTTTTTTGCTCTGAAACCCCATGGTAACGCTTGTTTTGCAGGCTATCGTCTCCTCCCTTCCTCTTCCCCTCCCCCCTCTCTCATTTTTTGCTCTCGCCCTATTTTTGGCGCGAAACTTCGAAAATCCCTTTCTTCGGACCTTTTTTGCTCTGAAACCCCACAGAAACGCCTGCTACGCAAGCTAGTATCAGGTCATAAACGAAGGTTAAATTGACATTCTACGGGGGTGGGGTGGGGGGGGGAAGCGGAGAGATGGGCAATGTATATAAGGTCTTTTATATGTGTCCCAAGATTAATGACTATGATTGTAGCTACAGATCAGGGAGATTTAAAAGGCCTTTTTCCATGTTAACCTTTGCAGACCGTGACCAAACGGATTCAACATTTCCATTCGCCATCGTTCGATATTATTGTGTTTCGCCTCCTTGTTGAATGATGTTAGATGAAACTGAATGGTGGTAAACAAAGATTGACTAGTGTCACCAAACATTCGCGCAACAAAGTCGTATTTAACAATGTTCGATAATCCGTTGACGGAGGAATTCTGCTCTTTTAATTTCCTTTCAACTAAATCTTCTCCCAGCTATACTATAAATTTTAGCATAAATTTATAAACAGTAGGTCGTTGCAGTTTCTGAGAATGTAGCGGGTCAGTTTCTAAAACAATATTTATTTATTTATTTATTTATTTGTTATTGTAGACATTCTGTTAGCTTGGTTAAATGGAAATTAGGCGCTGGTTTCTAAAAAAAGTGAAAGAAAATTTTAGAGAAACAGAGAACGAAAGTCTCATCCTCCAAATTTCTGTTATTGCCTTTCCGAAAATCCAAGCTGGTCGATTTTCGTAGCCACGCAAAAAAAAAAAAGAAAAATTGGCATGGGTACGAAAAAGCCATTTTTCGTCACCCTTGGGGTTTTAGGAGTGTTTAGGAGCTTCTTGCGAGCAAACTTTTGAGACGTCGGCTTTCACAATTACATAGGGGAGCCGGCCTGGGTAGATAGGCTTGTGAAGAAACGTTTCAATTCTTAAAATTCATAACCTGTTCCAAAAAAAATAATTGGAAAAACCCGTGATCCGAACGTTGTAAATCTGAGAAAACTTCACCAAATCGGAGAAACTTTAGCAACTTACTTGCAAAATCCGAACTTACTGGTATACCTATATATCATGCTCTCATGCAAGTCTCAAAGCAGGCAAAATCGTCCTTTCTGTCAAAAAATCATTCATTTGTTGTATATACACAGTTGTCAGTTAGAACTTACAAGTCAGATAACAATACTTTTAGGAGACTACCCTGGGGATATTCCACTCATACAATACGACAACGGGCCTCTGGAACCAGTGTATTGGGAGACTGAATTAACAAATCAGTTTATCAGTGAACCTAAAAATTAGGGTTAACAAAAGGTTGGATTGCTATCAAACCTGACACAGCGCTGAAACGCCAGCCGCAAAACACTGTTAGCATCAACACGAAAGACTTCTTTTGGACGCCGAATGTCGCCAAATTGCTAAAATTTGTGTTGCTTTTTTTCTTGACAAAAACTGGATCTTTAATCTTCGTTTTTCCTCCCCTACTGTGCAAATTTTACGCAAAGGATGCAAATACTATTATAAATCTGACCACACGCGGAGGGCGGCAAGATAACTTTCAAAGAAACTGAAAAGAGCCATTATCGTCAACATAAATGGTGGCAACACTCCCATGGAAATTGGCTAATTTCAATCCGTAATTTGCCAGCAATTTTCATTTTTCCTTTGAAATAAACATCATTTCACTTCGCACCAAACAAGCTGCTTTGAAGCATTACAGGACAATTAATCGTCGCATCTTATTTCTGCTAATGATTATTACGCTGGCTTTATTCCACGATATTGTGTTGTATTTAAGCCTTTGCTTCTACGGAATCGTGGCTTAGGTAAATCTAGTTTATGTTAATATAACAGTTGCTAAGTAGATTAACTTGATTCTAAAATTCCCTTTTTTTTTCTCGTAAAAGCTGCCGACACAAAAAAATATACATAGGAAAAGGAAAACTAAAGTATAATTACTAAAAATTTTCCCTTAAAAGATGGCGTTGATCAAATTCATTGGACATTCCAGTTACAATAAAATGCTTTTTAAATTTAGTCCAAGGAAAATGCTTATGTCAAAATCGCCGAGCTGAAAGAAATTAATTTCCTTTTTTTAGCTGTTTTGAAGGGCCGACACAAAAGGTTTGTTAGTTTGTATACATAATAGATTAGCAATATTGTTTCATTTTTACAAAATTGACGTTAGCGGTTAGCACAAAGGTTATCGTGTTTTAAAAACTTTTATTTTCGATTAATAATTTTCGCTAAGTTCAATGTTATCAGTATTTCAGGCGGTGATATAAACATTTATGTCCCTCTGTGTTGGAGTGTTAGTACTTGTCAAAGCGAATAAAAACTTTTCTGAGTTGCACATTTCTTTCGGCTATGTGTGAACAACAATTCCGCATGTTTACCGTCATCTGTAGTACACCTGTTAATCCATTGTATTAGGAGAAACAAAAACTCCTTATCAGCTTAGTTTGGCTAAGTTCAAATTATCAGAAAGTAGGATTACGAGTTTTCTATACCAGATTTATTTATTTTTCTCGAGGGAAAATACTAAGCTATTTAAAAATTTGAAACCAGTGTTCAACAATTACTGTGGCAACGAAAGGCTCAATGCTGAAAATTTATAAAAAAAATATGGACCGAGTACTGGAGACAACTAAAAAGAGCGTAAACATAATAGCTGTATTTAAAGCCTGAGTCGGCTTCGAATTAGGTTGGTTAATTGCTATTTCGAGCTTGGGGGCCCTAAACAGAGTTACCAAACGATTGCACGCTACGTCATCACCCTTGCTTAAATTTTAGAGATAACACCCTTTTTGGGCCTCGAGGCGAAAATTTACAGTGAAATCAATGATCGAAGACTGTATTTGGGAGTATATCACTAAAACGTACAAGAGAGCTGAGAGGGAGTTACCTTGCTAATACTTTTTGCCAGTGCACTGTCGCCCAAGGGAAGGAAAAAGGGGCTTCGTCTTCTTTTTAATTATCACGCCGAAAACAACACAAAACAAAATAAAACAATACAAAACAGAAAACAATTGGTATTCAAAACTAGGGGAAATATTGGCATAATATTATATCCATAGGCACATCAAAAGAAAAAGATGTTAAAATAAATAATGAATAAATAAATAACGAAATAAATGAATAAACATCATATTTCAATCGTTCTAACTTTAGATCTCTTTTGTCCGCAGGTATCCAAATCAGGGGTTTGTGACGGAGACTACTTGAAGACTCATGCGAAGAACGAAGAAATTTCTGCAATATTTTGACATTGTTTACATAATCTTTTAGTGATATACTTTTTAATGCAGAATTATAGTTTACAAATACGAATTAAGACGAGCGCAGTGCAAAAATGAGATCGTATTTTGTACCCGTCTTGTCATCTTGAAGCTTAGTCCCCATGTACCATTGTTAAAGTCACTCACAAGCCACAGCACGCCCACGCGGCCGGAGCTTAACCGAGCTTAAACCGGTTCTTGTAGCAGGAATCAGCTGAGAGTATTGCTTCTCTCCCCCAACCCCCCCTCCCCGATGTCATGCTAGTCCATCACAGGGTTACCACGGGTGGTATGTCTCCAGTACTCACTTACACACCAGGCCGGCCCGGTTGTTCAAAGCAGGGTTAAGCTAACCCAGGATTAGCGTCAATTTTTTATTCACTTTTAATCCATAACGACGTGGATTCCAGTAAAATACTAATACAAAGATATTTTTTTATGCGATTTATGACTTTGTGGAAAAAGCAGATCTTAACAAGCGGTATCAGAATCCAAAAAGAAAATAAGGGGTAACCAAACATTTTTCAGAGATAACTGAGCTTCAATTTGGAAAGAAAATGCCATACATTCTTTGTATTTTAAAGCTTTTTTAGAACAATGGTTGCTTAATTATCTCTAAAAAATGCGTGCCTGCTCACATTTTTTTTTTGGATTCCAGTCGGTCTTACTAAGATCTGCTTTTTCCAATAGTCATAACCTTTGCAAAAGTACCTCCGTATTAGGACCCACCGTCCTTAATAAATTCCTTTTTACACTAAGAATGCAGAAGCTTATGAAAGCATAAAGCTTATGGAAGCATAAATAAGTGCTTAGTGGGAATTAATTGGCTAAAAGTTTTCTTTATAACACTTTCTCCTTTAGAAATCCAGTCAAATTCATTTTTCTTCTGCAGCCCCTGAAGAAGGTTTGTTTTGCAAACCGAAATATCAGGCAATTTTTGGCTACATATATTTTTTACTTTTATTAAATTTTTACTTTTTAGGTTATACTTTGTACTTTGTATATGCAATTTGTCTGTTTTCGTCTTCTGTGCCTTTCTTTTACTGCAGTAAGGATCGGTCTTACCGTATATTTTTTTACTTCGAGTGTTTTACTGATCCAGGTCTTCTTAACGTCTCAACTCTCAACGTCTTGTCACTGTGGTCTAACCAGTTTTAGGGCTTTGTCTAGATTCAACAGTGCCGTCAGTATTCGTTTTTCCTTTTATGATTATAACCGTGGCTGACTGTGAAAGGTTGCCTGATGATTTCTTTGAGAAAATATGTATATAGAACTGCAGGGAAAAATAGATTAAAATAACTTTAAAATAGCTTACAGCTTTTCTTTCGTAAGAAACAAATTAAAATCTTGTGTCCTCTGATTGTTTGAAAAGAATCACGACTAAAAAGGCGTACAAAATTAGCAATTATTATCTCTAAGTAAAAGATCTAAATTTAAAGTTAGACATTTGTTTCGATCAGTGCATTCTTCAGCTGCTTTACTAAATTACATCCACATACAAGCATGACTTTTTTAATAAGGCTTCTCTACGGTTGTTTTTTTCGACAGATATTCTTTGACAGGAGAGGTAAAAAATAAAACGGTTTAAAAAAACAGAAACCGGATGTCAATCGTTGAAACATGGAATATCTGATTTCAAAAGATTTTTAAATTTTTCCCGCACGAACATGCTACATTGATGCCTTAACATTTTAAATTTCGTATGCAATTAACTCCCTACCTTAACAGTCAGCTTTTCGTCGTGTTTTTGTTCAACCGCGTTCGAAAAAAAAGGGTCCTGTTTAATTTGGGCCGGTTGTTATTCATTCCTTCTCGAAGATTGTATTTTAACATTTAATCTTTGAAACCTTTTGAATTAAAAATTCAACCTAATACAGAAACAGTAAGGTTTCTGAGCCCCACAGCGTTTGCCTTGGGAAGCGATACCTAGAAGCACAATTTCCAAACCTTAGCAAATGTGAGGATATCATGCAAGCGCTTTTCTTTATCTAAATTGATATTTTAGAGAGTTAAAGAATTTATGAATATTTAAGCTGCCCAAATCACTTTTACTGAAGATAGAATACAGTAAATAGTGCTTTTATTGCAGGATGATCTTAGAATTATCATTGCGTGTCAGTTAGTTCTTATCTGAGTTTGAATCCACAGCTGTTTCCTCATTGGTATCTCGTTGCGTCAAAAAGTAATTTCCCGCCGTTCGGAGAAAAACAAACATTCACGCGCGCAAATTCACAATCATGATCGACAACTCATGGAGTTTTCATAGAAATATCCTCTTCTCCTCCTTGTTTCTTTTAAGCTTGAATGAAGTTAATGCTAATTAATATTAAACTTTGAGTTAATAAAGGACAAAGAAAAGGCGCTCCTTTCATCGAAAACGTGAGTTTTGAAATTAAGAATCTTGATAGTGATATATAACTGTCAAGTTGGTTTGACTCCAGGACTGCAAAATTGATAAGGATATAACGAGAAGATTGATAGAGAAACAAATTGATAAAACTGTTTCCACCGCTAGTTACGTATACATTTTAACCTCCCAATTTCCATCCTGGAATATTCTGTGCTTATCTTTGATGAATGATAGCTGCCAGTGTATTTAAATTTAATAAAAACAAAATATTAAAGATAATCTATCATATTTCCTTGATGAAGCACGCTATCCCTTATCGTTAAGCGCCTCCACTCGAATAACCCCCCCCCCCCTGCCCTCCGTTTATCCCCCTCCCCCTTTCCTATAAGCCGGTGAAAATAACTTACCTCCAAGCAGCTCTTTCCCCCAAACCAATCCTTAACAAATACGTTCGTTAGACGTGGTAGAAAACCTAGACAAATACATAGTCCAAATTCAAGCTGGTTCGTTGGCAGGCGAAGGATTGATTCTCACATATCGCATATTCATCGTTTCGAGGGTGCAATCATCGTCAATCAGCCAGCTCCAATGTGGGGCTTCATAGCTCAGTGGTAGAACATTTCCGGTGATGGGTTTGAATCCCGTTACAAGCCTGACATTTTTTTCGTGCTCTATCTGCACTTTGCTCAAGGTATAACTGCAAAGATCGTTTTTTCTTCAAAATTACTTCTGCAAGAAAAGGTGCCTTCAGTTTTTTTCTACAGGGAAATTTTAAAGTTTTAGAAGAAAAAGAAGAAGAAGAAGAAGAAGAAGAAGAAGAAGAAGAAGCATGCAAAAATAATCGAAAACGAACCTTAAAGAAACTGAATACGATTGCGGCTGTCTTCTTTCGTGATCTGTCTAGATTCGCACCTTACAAGAAATAAAACGTAGAATTAGAGGATGTTAACATAATACCGAGGCGCTTTCCCTGATTCCGCAAAGAGATGAAAACTTTACATCATTTGTACGCAAAGCGTTTTTTATCGGTATGGCTAAACCATGGGTAAAACTAGTCATGTCAAGTACGTATGCGTCCGGCATACGTCTTCGTAACGTAGATTTTCCGAAGTGAGATCGTAACTGTATGTCTTGCGCGGATATATGATATGTACCGGCATCTAGTAACAGTGAATACAGACACGCAAGCCTACATCGAGACTAGATGAATAAGTAACAGTATGAGAGTCGTATCCGGAATCATGTAAACACCCCAGCTAACCTACTCACTGTTTTTGTTTTTTTTTCCGTTGAAGGTGGTGCTTATATGCCAATAATGTTTTCCATCCCAGCTTTTCTGTCCTTTGCCAGAAGGATTAACCCATTTCTGCGTCTTCTTTGAATTAACGTTAGCCTTTTTTTTTTTGACAAACGCCCTGGGCATTTAAATAATTACATTTAAGGCTTTGTTTACCGCACCACCCACGTTATCAGTCAGTATTTACTACATCGTAAAACGTACGGCTTGAGACGTGTCGTACAGACAAAAACGTCTGCCCTAGAAGCAATTTATAATGTTCCAAATAGCTTTCTTTGTTTCTTCATGCTCACATGCATAGCGAACTACAGCTTTAACGACATCTCCGGCGACAATGACGATTGGGCGCACTAGGCAAATTATTCGACTGTAACAAACCACGGCGAGTGACTACTAAAATCAATTATTTTTGTCGTAGTTCATCTGATCCAATGCCATGGTCAAATAATAAGGGTTTATTATCATTCAATTGGTTTGTAAAAGCCTCAAGGGTAGGGAATGAAATTCCCAGAAGATAATTATGGGCGCCAAATGGGCGGTAGACAAAGCCTAATACATGCTAAAAACAAAGTTGTTAAGTACCCGCTGTAGTAATAATGGACAAGGAAGGCAAATAAAGGAAATCACTTTATTGAAAAGAGGGACATAAAATTCACAGGCAGTGGTCACTGGTGTGTAAAATACAGTAAACATGGCCTGGTACCTGTTAAAAACAAATTGGTTAAGTAATTAGCTTGGAGTTAGCATGGACAAGCGAGACAAATAAAATACGAATCACTTTATTTAACAAACAATTGACCACATTTTGTTTTGATTCTGACCTGCTATTCTGTAGGCAACACGAAAGGTCATTTAGAATTACAATGGTGAGATATAATTACGAAGTTAGAATCTAAGAATGTACTATTTTGAGGAAATTTAAATGATTGGAAATTGAAGAGATTGTGCGTTCAATTTATGAGACTAATATTTGTTAGTGTTAGCTCTTTGAGACAAACTGAGGTACAAAGCTTTGAATAATTTATAAATTCATGGGTTTCTGGTGCCACTTTGTTTAGGTGACTGTGGATTACCTGCTACTAATATGTCCTTAATTTGCTTTGTTCAAATTTGATTGACTGGCTTTGCTTAGCGCAGCAAGGGTGTTGGCGTCATTGAAATCTTTGTACGAGCAAGCATTGTGGATGACAGCTCGCACAACAGCGCGCAATAACGGCACAAAACGCTTTTAAGGTAGCAAAAATTAGTTAAAAATTATGAACTCTGAAGCACATGTTAAGAGGCCCATGAATTGCTTCATGGTGTGGAGTCGAGAAAAGCGCTACAATATACTCAAGGAACACCCAGGAATTAACAACGCTGAAGTAAGCAAGGCTCTGGGTGCAGCGTGGAGAAAACTACCCGAAAAGGACAAGGAACCTTACGTGGAAGAAGCTCGGAGACTCAACGAGCAACATAAAGCGGAGAACCCTGGATACAAGTACCAACCTAAGCGACGCAATTCGAAAAGGAATAAGAGAAAACCAGAGAAGAAAATCACGACATCTGCACCACATTGCACGAAGATCCACACACGCAAAACGACTGGCGGAAAAATACACTTACCATTTAAAATCATGCCCGATCCAGAAGTACAACAGCTCAATAAATTGGAAGGAAGACCGTTTTTTTGGATTCCTTCTCACTCAGGTTCGCGATGTTTCCTACCACCCGGCTTTCAACCCAGTCCAGCCGGATTTTGTTCATGCCATGTTTTCTACACTGCATCTCCTTGCCAACCTTCTTGGGTGTTTGAATCTGTTGGTACAAGTAACCACTTTTACAAAGTTAGTGGTGCTTCTCGCTTGCGACCTTACGGCGTTCAGGAAGATTCACAATCATCTTTCCTCAACGTGGACCCTTTCTTCCGTCACTGCAAACTGTGATACAAATCAACTACATTGATTTCCCTGTCAGCACCGGCAGCAGTTTGCTTGTCAAGTAGAAAATCACGTTTGCAAGTACTGACTTGGAGCAACAATGAAAATCAAAGTACATCAGTTTGTATTTTATCAATGGTTTTTATCCACTTTATCAATGCTTTTTTCACGGCTTAGGCTCCACCGGAATTTTTTTTCAAGTGCTTTATTTAAAATTATATAAAACAAAATACTTGCAGTATCAATTTAGGAAGGCTGTTTGCATGTCAACTTTCCCATTGGCGCTTGCCGTGGCGTTATGACAATAAAACACAAACAATTCATTAACTGTTTAACTAAGCGGTTTAAAATGCTTACGCCTTTGCTGGTAGGAGAAAGGTGTTTCACACAGAGCAGATAATACTCAATTGAAAGCTAAATGAAAACAATTCACAGTGTTTTTAACCACAATACCTTGTCTCAGTAACGCACTTGAAGGACAGAATAATCTCCCCAATAATTTGGGGGTGGGAGCCTATAATGTTCTTCTTCGATTCCTAACCCCACCCTCATCCTCTGAGCTGCTTGTAAGTACTAATCAAAGTATGCCCTAAGAAAACCTAACTGGACAATTTTACTGGAGAAACACGTCTCTCGGCTAACCAAAAAAAGACGTTTTTTTGAAACGTTCCGAAAAAAGCCCAAAATTTTCTGCAAAACTCTTAAAGGTGTACTGGATATCACCCAAAGAGACTTTCGGAGATTCCCTAGTATCAACATAACGGCAGACTTGATTCCTTTTTACAACACATCGAATATTTCTGACAATTCTTAGATCTAAACCATGATCGATTTCCTGCTGGACCATTCACATATTGATTGTTGGTAAGAGTTTTCAAAATTTCAACAAAACACTGTCTCTTCTTACAACTCAGTCTACTCCCTTTCGTTCCTTAATATAATGTAAGTCTCACGGAAAAGGCACGTTAACAAGTTTACTTGTGGTTACGAAAGCAGGAAAGTAAGGTATTATGCACCTACACATTTCTCAAACGAGGTTAAATGATACTAATGATTAAGACAACAATCAAAAGCGCCCAATTTGGTCAACAGTGTAAGTAAAAGTGTATTGTTCAGTATTTTACGAGGGTAGAACTTGATGTTATGTTCTGAATTCTTGAGGGAAGTCGAACCCATATCATACCTCCATACACCGCCCAAATAGAGTTTAAACCACTGAGCGTTTGGAGTTTCATGGGGTATCAGCATCCGACTGATGTGCGGAAGGTTTTGGTTCGACTCCCGTCGTGGACTCAAAATGTATTCCTGAGTTCCAAACCAAGCCAAACAATCCATCGCTGTATGTACATTTTTCGGGCAGGTCTTTAAATGTTTATATATATATATATATATATATATATATATATATATATATATATATATATATATATATATATATATATATATATATGTACTATGTTACGGTGTTTTCCATTCGTCAAACTTATATGTTGGACGTGTTCATTTAGAGGGGAAACAGACGTGTGAATTTTGGCTGAATTTTGTTTCAGCTAACATGAACCCAAACAGTGACTGCCAATCCAAACTGTTCCTTTATCTGTGTATGACTTGCTAATACCTTGTGGCGTGGACCGTCACGATTGTTCACCATAACGTGTTACGTGTGCGGTAAAAAGTAGCGTGTCAGGAAGATTATTTACCGCAAGGGGAATATTCAAGACAACAAATACAATCTGAAATGTTTGTGGGCGCTATTACTTAAGGCCATGAAATACTCGACAACTTATAACCAGGCGAATTTGTACGTCACACCACTAACTTTACACCAGTATTTTTCCTAAACTGGCAGGGACACTGCCAACTTTCCCTTCCTACAATATCATGAACTTGCCAGAGTAACCATTGCCTCACTTTATGTATTTTCAGAAACAGTACTTCAGTCACAACAACGAAGGTTACATAGGAGCTATGAGCTTGGCAGAATTTTCTTGCTGTAGCAGAATGCGAGAAGGCTCCCCTATCTAGGGTTTGCCAAAGCCATCGGTGATCGATCGCTTCCCCGCCTGCAACTCACTCTCCGTAAATATGAGAAACTTTAAGGTACACTAAGTTCGCGCGTGGCTGTGCGCGAGTGAAGTACCTTTAGCACACAGGCTTAAATTATAATACCAATGAATTCTAGCTTCTATATTTTTGTTGGCAGCGATCATAGTATCCCTCATAGTGTAAATAGGCACCCCATTATAATCCGATTATCATGATCATGAGTTCGAAAACTTTCACTTTGGTTCTAGTGTTTACAAACGCCGTCCGCAGTTAAACTTGTATCGCTCTCTTCAGTGGTTAAGTGTTATACTGAATGAAGTGTAACCAGTCATATGCTAAAACCAGTCAAAAACGTTGCGTGTGGCATATGTAAAATAATCTGATGATATGGAAACAGATTGTCCTCGTACGCTATTACAGAAGAAAAAACACTAAGCAAGCATGTCATCCAAAAACTAATTGCTTAAAAGCAATCCTAGCTAGTCATCTCGCTTAAGATAAATTGCCAGCGCACGAAAGTTGTACGTTGAAAGCGATTATCTTTTTTTTAAAGATCGATCTGAAACAACATTTGACTGCAATTCGTCTTTTCGACCGGTCGCATCTCACAGTAAATTCAAGTAGGCCATGCGGGTTTAAACTGTTTTTGATGGTTTAGCTAGTAGTTATTTCTATTTGATAACACTCTCCCAACGACACAGTATCACGGTTTCTATACAAAATAATCCCTTTATTATAAACGTTACCTTGGTTTGAGTATTATCTTGACAGTGTTTTCGTCAAGGTCTCTCTTCAGTCATCCATGACAGGGGGTGAACGTTTACCCCCTTCAATTACTAAGAAATTGGAATTGGGTTCATTTGTTACCACACGCCGGTATATGCATGTTATTGAAACCCCCCTTGGAAGAAAGAAATTGTTTTTATTATTATAAATAGCTTCGGGCTAAAAGCCTGCTTATCACTTAAAGATTTATTTGAAAGTGATGCACGAAAAAATGAAATAGAGAAACTTATGGCCATTAAGAACACACACGATTTCAATACGCAGTCCTCCATTTGTTTTTCCTTTTTTTAATCTGCACAGTAATGCAAATAAGTAAGTCAACTTGGATGCTGTAACTATTTCTAAAAAGTGTTTGTTTCCTTGGTTTGCTGAGAAGGGGCCCCTCTCTGAAATGATGTTATCATTTGACAAGAAAAAAAAAGAGAGAGAGAAAAAAGGAAAAAAATCGGTCAAATTGTTTTTAAAAAATACGGCTGTCTTCAATTCTCTAGTGAGAGAGGTTCCGTGCATGGCGTCTTGCCTGAGGCAATTTCACATCTTCTAACAAATTAATTTTAAATTCCTTGTGGACCTCCGTAAAGATGAGTGCACGGGAAGGAGGTTTAAAGTAAGATATATAGCGTTCTTCCTTTCGGATGCCTAAAACCCCGATTACAGAATTAAATATTTTTTTTTTAATCGCCACTGCGGCTAGAAAGAATTCTGAGCAGAGAGAAAAATAAATGCAATGTTTAGTCAGAAGATATACCCATTGATTAAAGCGAGAAAATGTTCGCGATGAATGACCTTTACGGGCGGAGAGAACTGTTGCTTTATGATTCGATAATCCCCGGGCCAACGGCAAATTCATTAATTTCGACTAGAGTTAAATTTTGCATGACCCCCTTAAAGACGAGATGCCCAACTGAAAGATCATGGCCTTTTCTTGCTGTCAAATTCTGGAAAGAAGCACGCGACTAATGAATATCAAATACTTCTAATTTTTCTCGAAAGTTGCAGCTCGTTTTCTACTTCACAACATAACTAAAACTGGTCATAACAGCAGATGGAGCAAAATGGAAATGGAAATTAAAGCCACCACGCAGTCTACGAATTGCAGCGTACCGCGAAATTGTGTTTCCATGATTTCTTATTCACTAGGCATAAATGCGAAAAGAAAATGAAAACAGTGCAAAAAAATAATAATTTGATGGAAACACGCCACGCGAATCCCATCAATCAATGGTTGTGTTTTCATTAGGACCTGTAAGATCCTTGGCATACAGTAGAAACGCGGGCACAGGTAAGGATAATTTTTCCTCCAGTGAGAGATTCTTTGGTATGTTTAAGAAAAAAGGTAAATGCTGTAACACCATATAAGGTTTTGAATTAATTCATCGCTTACATTTTAATTTTAGTTTTATACACTTAAGTACTGTGTAATTTGAATGAACGTGCTGTAATAACTTTAAGTCGACAGGATTTCTTGATCAACTTGCAAATGATCATATTTCTGCTCTTTACTCAGTAAATTCAGAGTATTTTTCAGCAGATTCAGAGCTTTAATTGTTTCAGCGGAATTCCTCTACCGGCAACTGGGGGGCTGGCAAAACGCATTCACATTCAATCAAGAAAACAGCCGTGCAGTGAGAATCTTTAAAAGGGAAGATAGAGATCGAAGAAAAGATTATTTTCCTATCGTTAGTTGTCAGTTGCGACTATACTATCCTTTTAGAGCCCATTAAGCTAATTTTGCCAACTTCGACAAAACGGCAACCTCTGACGACAAAGTTACCCAGCTGTATGCTACCAAAAATCCATTTTTACGCTCAGGATTTCTAGACACCGTTTACGAAGATGCTGTCGGCAACGCCAATTTACAAACAATGATCGATACCCTACCAATAAGAGCAAAATGCCCTATTTAACAAACTTGACTATTTTGCTCATTAAAGCATACCAGTCAGGTAAACGTGATCTCGCGAAGGGATGAGAAGCGAGCTGAGCAGAAATGTCCATAGTAACATTGAAAAAAGAAAAAAAAACCGGTTTGCTAATCAAACTGTCATGTCAATGAAACATCACTGCTTTGATATTTGACCAGCGCGGGAAAAATGGCGCATGCTCAGCAGAGTAACAGAACAGACACGGAATTGAAACAAGAAGGCATTGCTCGGATAAGAATCAGTAATCCTAACAAAATCTGGACTTTCTTACATAAATAACGAATATCGCTAATAACTGAACACATATCGGAATCAAATGAGTTACTTTAGCCTGTGGCTGCACTGTCTTTTTATTTATGGAGCTTTCGTAATTTCTGCAACTATGCAGTTGAATGCTCTCCCAGCTTGAACTGAAAAATACTCGTTAGTGTCAAAGTGGGTGATTCATAAATATTGTTATTCGTATTTTTTCTTTTTTTTTTTTGAGAGTTTGAGAATTGCTAGTTTGTACATTAGCTTACTAAGCAACTAAAGCCAGTGACGCACGCACGGAATCACATTTGTTCATGTACAAATGTTGAAGCGTGTGAATATTGGAACAGGTTATTCAATGTGTTGAACGGAACACCAAGGAATGAAACCAGGCTCTACTTCCTTCAACGACGGTGCAGCAAGAAAAGTATAAAAGAAAACATCAAGCAATTGATTGTGTAAGCGAACAACAAGTGTTGAATGACAGTACGCTCAAACTTGTGCCCTTTACTTGCTGAATGAAACAGCACTAAATCAATTTTCGTTGTCACATGTAGTCAAGATTTAATTTTATATGCTGATCAGATAAAATCTGGCAACAACGAACTTTCTAAAAGAAATTCATATTTTTTCAATAGAGTTTTACAAACAAAACGTTTTTTGGAACGTTGTGTTTGCTACATAAAATGGATTTCCTATTACCATGTAATTTCATAAAAGCGGACCTGCATGTCATTTGTCAAGAGCAGGTTTTGGCGGGAAATGTTACGTAATGTTACGTACAAGCTTTGGCGGACATGACTGAGCTTTCATGTCTCTAACCCTAAGCTTTCTAAACCTTTAAACCTGTGCAAAATATGGTTTCGCCTACCCTTCACATGAAAAGGATGAAGTGTTGAAAACAGAGACTTTCCAAATTGCTTTTAAAAACAGACTTTAAAATATCCATCTCTTGACCAATGAAATAAGCTACAGTAAAACGCGTAAGTGTCGGACGGCGAAGTTGTGCTCCCAGATCTGCTTTCAAGTTTAGTTCAAGAAATTTCCCTTGCTTTTGCTATGTATCAACTGTTGCCTTGCCCAATGGGTACCAGTAGGATAGTGTTCAACTCTGGAGACGGCTGATGAATCAGCACTTCTCTTTAACATTTACAAGACAAGTTAGCAAGGCGCACCCAGGTTGGTTATCCCCCAAGGAATACGTGGATGGGTTAGACAACTAAATAATTGCGATCAGAAAACAACAAATATGAAAAGAAAAAGAGACAGGTGAATGTCTACTAATATAAGATAACTAATATTTTTATAACATCGAGGAGATAAAACGTGCACGTAATGGTTCTTCATAATGGTTTTTGGTTTAACATACGCGGTGGGTAAGAATAAGCCGTATTTACCATAGGAAGCCATATGGCCATGGATTTACATATGGATGCAGTTAAATGGCGTCACCATTGCCTGATGTTTTCCTTCCATGCATACATTATCATATTTTTATGAATGAATGAGTTGGGAACAATGAGGAATAACGGCGTACGTGTTTCTTGTCATCAGCTGTTCAGTCAAATAACAAGCATTTTTTTCATGACTGAAAACAGAAAACCATTCTGATTTCTTTCTCCCATTTTTTAAGTATATATCCGGACAAAACCTGAAAATTGAAAAGAGAAATTTCTACTTGCGTATGACGCTTTTTTATTAAATTCAATTCAGTCATTCAATTTGAGTGACGGTGTTCTATTGTAATTACGACTTTGACAGTAACGCGGAACCCAAATCGTTTAAAATTCATTGTTTATCTATCGTCCACGGTCAATGTTAATGATATGCCATCGTAAATACCGCATAGTGCGTCTATAAATTTAAGAAATCCACGTTCTCTTTCTAAACGCTAACTGTTAATGCCCTTTGCTAAGCACGCGTTAGAAGAGATCTCAGTCCTTCTTTGAAATACTGGTGAGTCTTGTTTAACATATATCTTATTTCATGATCTTTTTTGTCGCTTTGAACCTTGCCCCTATGGCCTCGTCATTTTTCCTCTTTTTTAACTGTAGTAAACTGTATTTATGAGTGGGTGCATCAGAAAGAATAATTTATTCAAAAACTGAAACTAAAGTAAATTTCCTCCCCCACAAACGTACATAAAATCTCCCAAACTTTGCACAGGTAATCCCACGCTTATTATTTAGAAAAACACAATGAGCTTACTCCTCAAACGAACGTTAAAAAAACGAATCGCCAGGCTTATCATCAATTTTATCGTGGCCTTTCTCGGGTTTTGTTCACTGTACAACATGACGCTTCATTCACTGCGCCTTGAGTCAGGTTTATTTATCCAGTTAAACCTGTCTGACAAGTGGGAAAATTTGGCCTAAATCCTGATTGTAGTAAAACGAAAGCCGTGGTCCTGTACGATACTACAGACTGGAAAGGAATTGGTGGCAGTTGTTTTACTCAACAAAAACGTGGAACGCTTATTAATAATATTATATTCGATTATTATTTCTTGGAACAAAAACTCCGAGTCGTATACATTTCTTTTCTCGTGACGCGTAAACTGAGCAGCGTTTGTGTGAGCAGTGAAGCACTGAACGGACGAAAACTCTAATGATTTCCAAATACGTTCATTGATCCTGCACCAATTGTCTTCTATCAGTCATAACATCTGTAAAATAGCAGATAAATTACGTGGGTGGATCATAAATTAATTCAAATGCTAAATGCTTGCAATTGTTTACTACAACAGTGAAATATTCCATCGGCAGTCCGGCTTATTAAATTATAATCGACAAGGAAGAATCATAGAAATGTCTTTAAAACAACTTAAAATGTGGTCGTTAGGATTGACTATTAAATAATGAATTTTGAATGGATCTACAGGCAGTATCAATCAGCCATTTGGCAGCCAAGGCCACGTTTTCTAAGAATTTCATGAAATATGTACGGAGATTCTCTGGTATTTGCCAGCTTTAAATATATCTCATCACGTTAAATCGAGGTATATTTGTCTCATAAGCTGAATGTTAACTTTGGAATAGTTTGTAGCCAAAAACGCCAGTCTTCGGCAGTCTTCTTTCAGTCTTCGCTACAGAAGAATCGTTACGCGGAAACAGTTCCCTTGAGCTCAATATTTACGGCTTTTGAAAGACATGCGCTCATTTCACATTTCTTCGAGTTTGCTGAATTGAAATCGTATGGTCAAGAGTCATCATTAGGCAGGCAATCCATAGGGAAAACAGTGTTTTAGTCTTTTAAAAGGTAAAAATGCGTGGTTGAGGGCACCCTAAGCCGGACAAGCAACGAATGCACTCCCTCGTTGCTGTCTGCTAAAAGTACACGAGATGTGAACCGCTTAGCTACCAAGATAAAGGGCATATCTTGGATCACGTAGAGGCCAACGGATATTTCGTAGTTAGTAAAAGGGATTCACCGATACAATATAACAAGCAGGCAGGTGAAAATGCTCCCTACAGGCTTTCTGAGCGACGACAGGTTAAGAGGACGGTGATTCAAGATTTCTACGCGATATAGCTTATGATTTGGTATCAAAATGACCTTTGGAGCCCGACGTGGCCTCTATAAATGTACCGAATCATACTCGCACATTTCAAGCGACACTGATGTCGGTTCATTATTTACATTACACTTTAAGTACACATCTGGCAGGAAAGAAACTGTTGCAAGCGTTTAACTTTAACAACAGACTTGACAAACAAAGAGTCTTCGCATTTGTTAGCCTGACGTTTTTTCGCGAGCGAGCGTCGGATTATTTCGCGTTTGCACCACCTTGGAAAACGTAGGAGTGAAAGGGGGCAGGAAGGGGATGGTGTAAAATATTTTTTCTCCCTCCCCTCCCTCCCGTCCCCCACTATTCACCGTTCAGCATGACTCCTACTCTGTACGTCGCCTTTTTTTACTTGTGCCCAATTCCCCTTCTTTCTCCCAATTCAAGATGGCGGCTTTAAAAAGAAAAAAACAAACAAAACAAAAAAACCGACAACAAACCGAGAAAAGCAAAACAAAGCAAAAGAAAAAAAGCTTTTATTGCTGGAGATTCAAGGGATTCACAGACAATTGTCACGATCCCTTGATACTCACTCAGCTAATAAAACACTACATAAGTTTGCCTTTGTGCACTGTCATAACATTGTCGAGAGGATATTATTAGGAATGTCAGATATTAGAAATTTTATCACTTACAAATACTCGTGGCCAATAAAAGGAAAAATGGACAGGATAGGATGAACGAATGCATGCAACCCAATACTCTCGATCTAACACAATTCTCTGTTCTTCAGAATTTTGGGTCGTCCATACTTCGCAAATAAAGGCAAATCAACTCCAATTTCAAATATTCAATCTGACACTTTTCACTCGTACATGAAAACATGGCGGAGCTAGAGAACCTCGTGTTCTCCGAACTCTTACGCTACCAGGAGCCAGCATAATTGCACAGGGTCACCACTAATCTTCTGAACATTCTCGGTCAGTTAAGAGGACTGGCACGCTAAACTGCCTCATTTACGGAGAGTTTCGTTGTCAGAGAACGAATCAACACGTACACGCTGTTTGAAATGGATTTTATTTCTGCGGTAATTTGACGTAGCTTGACAATGCTGGCATAACGAGGGCGAAACGCTGTTTTCTACTTCTATCGTTAGCTTTATTTTAAAATATTACTTCATTTTCACTATGGAAAGTGTACCTTTACTTTTCTTTTAACCAGGACAACGCCAGACATTGCAAGTCTTTAACAAAGCCGCTCAAGTCAACTAATGGCATTGCATCTTGATTACATTGTAGTTTGCTAAGTTGCGGCAGCCGGTCGGTGAACGCATGCATGTGATCAGTATCCGAAAGAAATACAATCCACTAACGTGTGATCAACATTTTATCTGAACTCACCATATACAGTTGTTTTTATTGAATAATTGGGCTGTAATTGACGGTTTTGGACATGTTTGAATTCCTTCAATGAAAAGGCGAAGTCAGTCGCCCTCTCTCCTTCATGCAGTCACCCTCCATACAGTGGCTATTTGTTGCATACATTTTTGGAGTGAAAATAGCTTCAAATGTTTTGCCAGAATAAAAGAGCTCCCAAGAACCTTTTTTTGCCTGCATTAAAGGGCGCCGACAGTACACCGTCACCATACAGAGTTCTCTTCTTTTCAAAAAGTATCCGATCTACATTTAAGTTTATTCCTTACCACGTGATCAAGAAACGGCCAATTAGAGGGTACATTGATTAAGGTTTAATGGCACTCCAGTTATGTAAGAATGCATTTATCAAACCATATTTTAGAGCCGGGCTAAGATATCAATTTTAACCACCTGGCCCACCAGGATTCTTGTTTCTTGCTGATCAATAGACGTCAAAAGCGTTTATTAAACCAAAAGAGAGAAATTCATTTAATAATTCTCTCTGACGATATTTGTAGCCATGAGCAGCCGTTGAACCGTGCACACCCCTGACCTTTAACCACGTGCTGCGCAATATCGTGCCGTTGAATTTGCATCATAAAACGTCCGGCTTTGACGTTGTCATGACAACACTGATGCGTGTCCGGAAAGGCAGCCAGTTGTTTCATTCACACACAAGGAAGACACAATGAACAGTTAAACAATGCCACAAAGTACAACATAAGAAATTTAGAGTAAAACAAACGGTCGCAAGGCAATCGACAGAAGGCACTTCGGTTTTATCTTGGCCGAGTCGTTTATCTGTCTGTGGGAGCGCTTATTGGTAAGTAAGGATTGTACCATCTTCGGTGTTATGTAGATATTCATTCGGCTCGTCTATATCTGGAAGAATTTATTCTGTTGTTGGACTAGTATATTTATACAAATGGCCAAACGTGCGCTTACTAAGTATATAGTGTGAAGCCCCTTCTAGGATCAACGTATCTACTACCTTGTGTAGGACTGAATTGTCAGATACTGGGCATGGGCAGAAGCTCAGTTGAAATAAAAATCACCGTAGTGCAATCCACTCGAGAAATACAAGACATTTATTTCATGACAGACGGGATGATTCAAGTTGATCCTGTCATAAATTCAAGAGAATTTCATAAGCCTTGCCGCAGAATGAGCGACTGGTTGGCGAAAACTAAATCACAGTGTTTTACACACAATGGATAATGTGAGCAACGTTTGGTTAAATGCGTGAACAAAAATAATTATGTCTCAAAGCCTTTTGTGTACTTTATTTCTCGTAGTCGCTTAGTCGGTAAGGAATATTGCAATTACTTTTTATTTATTTTCACTTGAGTGCACTATGAAGTTGTCTCGGAAACTTATCAGGGTCTTAAAGATGGATTGACTCAGAATTCGTGAATGCCTCCCGTATTTTCGTATTTTTTATGTTTAAACAGCTTTTCTACATTACTTTTGTGGCTAAAATAATATCTGGCGGTACAAAATGCCAGCTGCGGCCGCATTGAGACAAAAATTTATTTTAAGAATGGCTCATTGAAATTAATTCGATCTATTTTGCATTTCAAAACAAAACGTACGCGTTCGTGAATCCTTAATGACAAGTGTAAAGTAATTGTTTTGGTTATGATAAAGAAGTGACTGTTATGTGTTCAAACGGAATTAACGTTTTAGTGCAACATTGACGAGCCATACTCGCTGCTTGTTTTGCACAAACAACGGACGCCAGGAACACGCAAAAGCGCAATATCCGTGATTCAGTACTGGAAGGATTAGCATCTTGCTACCATTATTCTTCTTTGAACATTACTCCTATTTACGATTGTCACCTTTACAATAACAAGGAACTAATTTCTATTCAGAGTAGGATTTAAACCTATGAAAAATAGATTTCATTGAGATTTCTTTATTGTTCAAAGTCTCTTAGCAGATCTTTTGGTTTCGACATTTCTTGCACAACGTACCTTAAGGACTTTCTTCAGGTGGACTTTGTTATCACCGCAATTCAATCTGGAGCGACGTAGAACTTGATTTATAAAAATTCGTGTATTACAACACGGAAAACAAGATATTGAGAGGGAAGTCTGGCCGTCATAACTTTTCAGAGCTTTTTCCCTCGTTTTATTTTATCTTTTTTTCTTTTTGGATGACCTTGTTTGACTTCTACTCGTGAATTTCCCGAGCACCAGTCCCATTTGTCTAAACGGCGAGAGCAGCCAACATAATTTGCGTCGGCTTCCGATTATTAAAAACTCCAACAGTTTTTGGTGAATAATAAGCTCAATTATAAATATAAGATCTATTATCTTGCTGCAGGTGACCACGAAGCTGTCACTGTAATCTACGTTAGAAGGCGCCTTAACCAAGAATTGGAAAAAAAAGTTACAGATTTCGCATTCCTTTCTTAGTTCGTCCTCATACGCTGATTTATGTAAATGTGCATTTCAAGAATTAAGTTCCAAAATGTCAGTTTGTGTCTTTTTTTGTTCCCTCGTCACGTGTATTTTATCTTTGAAATCGGTGAGCATAAAAGCAATTAGCACACACATGACGGAAGAGTTTGAATTGGAAATGTCACTGGGAAAACATTATCTTCTAACGAATCTTTGAGACAAACATTTCTTTGAAGTGAAACGTCTGCGAAAAGTACAATTATTTACTAGCTGGAAAAACAGTACCCTACCAGCGCTGTCTTTTCATTGGGACATTCATTAACTCTCATTAGTCAAGTTTGTCAATCCATAATTCCATATTGGAAAAGACTGATGTAAGTGTTCAGTATAAAAGCAGCTGACACAAAATCTTAACTACGTTGAGGTGAAGAAGTACAAAAATAAGGTCAATAAGTTTTAAGAAGTTTCAAAGTTCTTGGTGAATTGAAAGGCACCCAAAAGAACATCATAGCAAGATACTTCTCGTCTTACAACTTCGAAAGAAAAACAACACCGCTCAAGAAACCATGTGGGTTAGCTTCTCACAACTTGTCCGCGATGACAAAGCTCCCATCGGCCACCCTGACGCAAGATTACTCTAACAAGGAAAATTATGTGTACTGGCTTTACTTAGTTCCGTTGACTTAGAAAACATTTCAACCCTTAAAACTAAGCGTCGCCCAAATTTTACTCATTTAAATGCAATGTTCCCATCCACGTGTTGTAAATTACGATAAAACCTCATTGAGCCCAACTCGTGACGAATTAGCATAACAGCCATCTTGATATTAGCCCTCCCTGCATGGTTTCACAATGTGCTTTTAAATATTATGGGTGATTGTTTACGAAATGCAAGACAAAAGAGCCGATGTCCTTTCCACTAAAGGACAGTAATTCTACGGCTAATATATACATTGTATTTTCAAAGCAAACTCCGACATTTTCTGCGTTTTCTGAAACTCTGTGATTTAATCCTTTGAGAGTCAAACTTTCGGCGTTCAAAATGAAAAGAATTATGTCTCTTTCAATTAGACCAGCCCTTGCCTAACTCTCTAACTGTTTCTTTTGTAGTAATCCTCATTATCAATACATGGCAAATCTTAAGTTTTTTCTCGTGGCACTTCATCTTCTACTAACCGGAGTTGTTTACTGCGAGGAAAGACATAAGATATGCCTCATTTGATTTACTCCCATGGAGGCAAATGCGTCCCTTTCTCCCCTATTTTTTTCTGATGCAAATCATTTGTGGTTCTCTTTACATGCAATATTCAAGCCATCGACCGACAATTTTAATTTAATTTAATGGCCCTCGTTGTTTTAGTTTCTTTCGAATACATTTACCCGGGTCACATAAGGCTTAGATTTGGTACTAAATATTAAGTAGACACGCAATTCTTCAAACCACGCGAAGTAAAGAGCAAAAAAAGTGCGTCAAGCGATAAATGAATGTTACTGAGAAACCGAAATCCACAATAAAAGCCAGAGTATTCAAGAAAACTCTAAGTAGTGAGTAATTTCTCGTGTAGAATTTCATGAATGATGATCGCTTCCAAGTAGACCTGCTGCTTTGTTGTCAGAGATAATGGCTCAACGGGTGCAATTGATTCGTTTCAGCCAATCATATCTCTCCATTAATAGTTGAACTTCTGTGTTTTCAGGTGGCCCGATGGCAAGTGTGTTGTGTGGATCGGACTAGTTACCGGGCTGGCACTCCGCGCTCCGCGCCAAGCCTGACAACTACCTCAGCTCGCGCGCCGAGTAAAATCTACAAGCCGGAGGCGAAGAGCGGCCGCATTAACGCAATAATGGCCCTAACAAGCAGTCTGCCCTGTATTGACACACTGGCATTCCAACTTAGCCGACATGGGCTCGACGAAAATCGCAACATAAAACCAGCTTTTTACTACTCCTGGTCGGAACCGTTCGATTTAGACTTTGCCGGAAGAGCGCATAGTAATCCTAAGCGAAGCCGAAGTCTGCCAACCGCTTTGGCCTCGAAGCGCAAGGAGACAACAATGCTGAGTGCAAACCAAGTCGCTTTGGCAGCATTGAAACGAGCGAGGGAGAGCGACGAGAACTCCGAGGAAACATGCGGAATTGTAAAGGCCGTTACCGACATTCATTCAACCAGTCTTTATACATCGCCAGGGCACCTAACTTTATCAGTTAATAAATATGCAAATCAGGCAAACAGACATAAAGCATCAACGGACGCCATAGACTCTGCCGATAGTTCTGACGAAGAAGTGAGTGGACTTCTTGTAAGTATTCAAAACAAGACTGAAGGTTTAACAGATCAGGTTGTTCTCACCGAGATAGCAAGCTCCACATACAAGTTGACCCAGAACAAAAGTCGTAAAGCGGGAGTGTCCAACGTCCTTAAGCGTAACTTGGAAGAACAGGAGAACTCTAATTTTAAGAAAAGACGTCGCCCGAGGCTCGATTTCGAGAAGATGCAGCTCTCCAGGGACGTGTCCGTTCCGGCTCCTAGGAAAGATCCGTCCATGCTTGAAGAGGTGTATTTCAGGCCAATTGTAGCGTTTAGCTTGAACGAGTGAGCACGTACGTGACACGAAATAACGTTTATTGACGTGGGAAATACAACTGACGAGTCCAAATACCGAATCCCAAGCACACAATTCAACCGGACGTTTTTTAGAAGAATAGGCAATAAGCCAGTTAAGAATATTAATCAATTTTTTGTTAAGAAAAACAAGGAGAATGTGCTATGCATTTTATTGACAATTTTATTTCCCATATTGGAAATCCATCTGCTGGTTTACTGGCTGGCGTGGCCTCCACCGAACAAACATGATTGAAAATTAGCATCACCGCGAGCATTAATTATATCGCGACTCAAGGTAGAAAAGGTTGGTTTTACAATTCTATTTTAACTTTCTATAAAGCAAATGGTTCTCTTTAAAGAGGTTCTAGAAGCCAAAGAAGTTTTAATATTGGGGCTTTGTTGATACCGAGGGAAGAACATTTACAAAACAAGAGTTGAATCAATTTATAAGATGTAATGTGTCATCGAGAGCGAAAATAAAGAGAAATTTATTTATCGATGAGAGCTCCTTGTGTTGTGAATACTATTGTATGGATTGCGGTTTTGGGTGAAAACATTACGTTTTGTGCGGGGAAATTAGCTAAAATTGATTATCAGAAGTCGGCAACGCTGCATATACCCTTCCGTGACCCTCGCGGGCTTACTAAATGGTTCTTACTCTCGTACGGCCTTTTTTTGACGCTGAAATTATCATGTAAAAAAATATAGAAAGCCCTGGCTAGCCGCACGTAACGAATTCAAACTCATTTCAGGCTTTGTCACTTGTAATGAACCACCAACAATTCTGGTGTAAAAGAAATTAGCGATATTTCCACGGATTGTTTAATTCCGGTCAAGTTGAAATCGATAATCGCGGCGATTAAAACTAGAATTGAAAGATTCGCTAACAAAACGACATGGAAATCAATTGTGCTACAGCTGTTGAATGCAAAAAGGATGCTGTTTTATTTAAGAGTGCTTTTGACAGAGGTCGACAACAAGTTCTTGACACATTTTTGGCTTCCAATGATAGTAAGAGCAGGTGGTTACGTTTTGGTGAATGGAAGTGGTCACGTGATCGACCACTGAATGGGGAGGCCCACGGCATGTTTATTTACGAGCACTTTAGGATAGCTTTACGCGCCAATCACGTCGGCGCGTCAATTATGAGAATTTTATTAGCTCGGTGGGAGGCGAACCTTTTAGCTTAATTCTTGTCAAATTTTCATTTATGAGACAACATTTTCAAACCTGAGGAAACGCGAAGGGAATAAATTGAAAACAAGAGGTGTTTTAGCTCTAGTTTATTCGTTTCCCCACTTAACATTAGGTCCATACGCAACATCTTGAAGTTTTTTCTTATTGGATTACAAGTCACGTTAGTTTTAAGTAAGTTTAAATTTTGCGGCGACCTTGAAATGCCAAGAATCACATTTACCATCTATTTAAAGTTTAATTGATTATCGGTTAGGTACTTTGCAACAGTCGCGAAGCTAACAAATAGAAGTTTGACATGAACAAAAAGATCGTTTCCACAAGATCGCATCACAAGGCAATATTTAGTTCGTTAGCCTGAAAGCCTCAGCTATAAAAAAATCTCGTTAAATTGAAGGAGAAACTGTGGCTTGTGTTTGTTGTTTTCGTCTTTTTGTTTACAGACAGTAACGAGGTAGGGAGTGGTCGTAAGCCCATCTATGGAAGGGAGAGACAATGGTTTATCGGAGCCTGTCACCCGTAAATCAAAATCGAAACTACCAGTTTTTACACAGTCTCACCGTGTTATTTACCATGTCCTCAAAGTAAATATTTCAAGGAAAGAGGTTAACATTGAATAAAAACCCTTCTTGAAATGTATAGAATTCTTCACGCAAGGACTTTAATTCAAATTTTATTTAGGATGTTATTTTCATGAGAATGGGTTGTGTTCCAACTTAAGGGTTGTTTGCTCATTTTTGATTAATCCTTACAAATTGACTTACTTTATCATTTCCTAGTTTATTTTCCAACAATATCAGAAGCACATAAAACCTTTGGTGTTTCACAAAACTGCCTTGTCACCATTATGCCTTTTATATCAAGTTTCATTTTGGTTTTGATAAATCTCTTTCCTTTAAGAAGCTTTACATAGTGACAAGCCTGCCAAACCAGTGCAAATATATTACAAAGCATTCACTGCAGGTGGAAACGATGTCAAGATCGTAGGAACACGACTAGCTTCTTATTAAACAAAAGGCGTTATTTAAATGGTTCTAGAAGATGTTGATACCGTACAAGGTGGGGGTGGGGGAGGGGGCGAGAAATTACACACTGAACTTCCAATTCACAAAACAAGGGATTGGATCAATTTGTAAGTTGTAATGTGACGTAAAGAACCAAAAGGAAGATAATTTTTATTTATCGCGGAGAGCTCTTAAGTTGCATGTCGTGAATGCAATTGTGTAACTGTGTTTTGGGCGAAAACATTACGTTTTGTAAAATAGCTAAAACTTGATTAGCAGAAGTCCGAAATATTGCATCAGTGTACCCTTCTCGAGCTCTCAACCTAGTGTGCTTGCTTAATGATTTGTTTTCTCGCCTTTTTAATTTGCCACTAAAATTCTTCATGCATTTTATAATTTATATAGGTGTAAACGATTTCTACATCGTACTGTATCACGTGTTTGCTTGCTTATCCTTTTTGCTCCTTGAATGTCGTGGATCGAGCATGTGGATCCATAGATGAAATCCTTAATTCAAGTAAATGCTTTCACGGGTACTTTTCTGTGATGTTTTTGATGCCTTACAAGGTCGGGTGCCATCCTCTGAGTCTGCTGATGAGATTCGTTGATGTAACTTCTGAAATGAAAGCTACCGAGCAGCTCTTTCTGTTTGAATCTAGTTTTAGTTTGTTAATGTCATCATGAAGTGGTTGCAATCCCCAGGAATGAATGAACTAAAGAATATTTTCGAGGATGTTGTTTGTTTTGCGATTTCAAAAAAATTGTCTCTTTCTTTATCTCGGCTCTGTGTGAATTGTGTGATTCAAGCTTTCACATATTTTTGCTGCAGTCGAGAAAGAGTTGGAAAAACTAGAGGGTACCATATTGGCAAAATATAATAATTACTATGGCTACATTTACGGAGGTCCATTGCAAAAATTGCGGTATTGTGGAGTTAATTTATAATTGAAAATCGCTCCTCGGGCTTCACAATATGTGACCATTGGCAAGGCACTGTGCGTAAGAGGGTCACCGAACATTTGTAAATTGAAACTAGCATATTGAAATGTAGACGATATTAACAGTGGAATCATAAGGCGGGATTCCGGTGTACAAACAACTGAAGGATTTTGGTCTGCACTTTTCGAGACTTTTAAAAACAAACCAGGATTTTTTTTCACGATACTCAATAACTATGACAAGTATTCTTGGACCTCTTAAGAACCTTCTTACTAAATTTGCGCCGATTGCATCGCCAAAACGTATTTCTTAAAGCAATGAAAAACGTCTCCTGTTTCTGCGTCGGGATTACTTTAAGAACATAGCCAACGCTGCCGTTAAGTTATTTGCCTTCGCCAACTGAAGATGGCCGTAAGGCCCGCCAGTCGCTTCCAAATTCTTTTCTTTTTGTTTTAGAAAAAAAAGGCGTCGCCTCCAAAGTCGAATAGATGAAGGTTGTATAGTCTGCAGCGTAAACGTGACTTTGGAGCACCGGAATCCTGAAATTCTTGCTGTGGAATCCAGACTCGAGGCCTTTCTTTCCTTGGAGCCGGGATGAAATGACGACCCTGGCTAAATGAAGCCCTGGAATGAAGCGACAGGGACTAAGATCCCCGATATTTTTTTAGATCGTGGAGCCTGATGCCATGCATTTCTTGGCCGAGTCCCTGGTACTCTTTACCTCTCTGTGACCCCGATTTGAGACGTGTCTTTAAAAAAAGACGCAAAACATTTTCTCTTGTATTCTCTTTTAACAAAAAAATAAGGATAGAGGCTTAGAATCGAACACAACGAACGTCTGATTCCAAGGACGACAAACTATGGACTATGCCACAAATTGCTTTTATATCTTTTGAGGAGCTAATGCGCGCGACAATCTGTCGCATGCGACATTTCCGCCCTCCACATTTCACTCACCATCCCGAATTGTTGAAACTCCTAAGTCAAACTGCTGGCATGGCAAGTAATGACTGGGTGGATTCTCTAGATTTGCTGTTTAGTTTAATTCCACCCCGGACAGATATTTTACGAAAAGAATCATATTCTGAGGCTGTCACAAAACCACATGTCTTAGGGACAAACAATATTCCGTCACAAGTTAAAAATATGTCAAGGAATTATGGTTTTTGCGGGTTTGGCCGGTGTCGTATTGTTCCTGTCTTGAACAATGTTGTTCAAGTCGGATTTGTCTGACACTACTGCAGACACTTCAGTGAAAGAGACCTCTCACTGATTTATGTTTACTTACAAAAATTACTACTTTGAAGCAGTGCTTTCTACAGGTAGAATGCTCAGTGGACATCTTAGTCCTTATATGGGCCGATTACGTAAACGACGTTTTGACAAGATTTAAGAAAAACGTGGTCTTAACTGATTTTAAGCAAGGTTAGAACGATTAGCACAATTTATTAGACCCTGTGTATGTATAGATGTGGCGTTTGTATTCTGTAGGTCGTCTAAGTTCTACAAGTTTCAACCACTTAGACGTGGCTTGACCAAGTACAAAACTTGATTTAGCCAAAAACCAGATCTAACTTAGACTTCGTTTAAGCAATGGGCCCTACCTTCGCAAAGTTTGTAATAGGTATTGCCTCACGAGGAGGAGGGATTTGGACACAAAAACATGTTTATTTTAAATCGGTTAGAGGGAACTGGTTAATGTCAATTTGCATTAATCGTTGATCGCCTTTCGAGCAACCACACCTTCAAGCGGTAACGAACAACGTTGAACTTAAAATACTTGCTGTAAAAAGGAACACAAGATATAAATAGTCTTAAATGCAGGTCGTCCCTGTTCTGAGTGAAATATTCACCACCCTCACCGTATCATTTGCATATCTGTTTACCACCAAACTAATCCCATTCCAATTAGCAACCCCTGTGGTCCTGTGAAACGATTTGCGGGTGACATGTCAAATACTAAACAGTACAAACACTGGAAAAGCAGACGAGTTGGGTTCATGATTTATAGTGAATCGCCTTGAACCGTACTGCCATCCAAGTTTTTGTTTTTCCTTTGTTTACACATTTTTAAGAAGCATTGCCACGATGGTTCCTTCACAGCTTGGTCACTCATTATCTGATATGGAGGTGGAGCAGAAGTAGAGTAGCCCCTTCTGAAACTGCACCTGCAGATTTTGGTTTTTTGTTTGGTTAAGAAGTTGGAAGACAGAAAAATGACACAAAGTTACCAAAAGCTTATCAATTATTCAAACCATCAAGTGGTAACGGCACAGAGGCGACAATTCATCAGCAAGGACAACGTTGCAAATTCAGCCCGAGGGGGAGATGGTGTTAGCTAAAGGAGTATTAGCGCACCCAAAGAAAACATTTATTTTAAACGTTTTCACTGGAATCAAGGTATAGATATTAAGTAAACCATTCTAGTCTCCAAGCTCGACAGGTAGCTTTGGACTAGCTGTTTATAAAAGGGTGTAGATTTTGAAAAGGGACTAGCAGCTATAGAGAGACTCATAATAAGTTTTAAAAAAGTCATTCTGGTTTTAAAAAGCGGACTCTTTATGAGTTCTTTATCACTTCCCGTGAAGAAGACCGACGATAAAGCCGAAACGTGGCCTGCAAAAGGAGAAACATTTCAGGAGTTGAATTTAAAATAGGTTAAATATTGTGGTCTAAAATAAAAGGTTAAGGTTTCGAGATCGTAGCTGAACACACCGCATTTTTTTACAATTTCTTTTCCTTGAAAACTGTGGACCCACGGAGTCTAGATCTCAGGGTCAACGAGGATAAAACAAATGCCAACTTGCGAAGGCAGAAGCGATTGTTGGCCACAAGGACTCGCAAGTAGACGAAGGGTTGACGTAAGTTGACCTCATAGTGCATCCTTGAGCTTAATCAAAGTGAAAGCCTGAGTGTGTGCAAGATATCGCAAGTGTACAAGCAAGTCCAGGACAAACGCAGTCATAAGTCGACGCAACTAGTGAAATCAACAGTAATAAGTGCGCCTTTGACTCGAGGGTATCGTTGAGTTTGCCTTTTAGAGTAGCTCTCCTACAAACTGACCAAACATTTATACGTGTACATCATTTATAAAGAAATTGCTTCAATCCTCCCCATTTTTAAACTTAGGTACGATCGTTTCCACGTACGTCTTTTGATTTTGCCATGGCTACTTTTTGCGAAAAGAAACATGCCTGGGGGGGGAGGGCATTACAACCACATGGGTCGTCAAAAACATGGGCTGTCACAAACCTAAAAGATATCTATGGATTGAAGGTTATGCAGGTGCCAGCCGGGTCCTGATTGTTTCGATGCCAGAACGTTGCTGTCACTGTGGATGAGATCGGTGGAACACTGCGGATATTCTCTAAGCGCTGTAGTTAACAGGACGTCTTGCTGGTTTAAGTAGAACTTTTATTGGCCAATTTTGATCTTCTATTTGCAGTTTTTTTAAAGCAAAATAGCATTATAATTATGGAGTTCAATGGCAAAGAAGTGGTGGTCTATTTGACTCTAGATCTACGTTTCTAAAGTTCCTCCATAGACGAGAGAATTGTTGCAAACGCGATCGACACTGTTATGGTCAACAGAAATAACGTTACAAACAATATCAAAGAGTTGTTGGTGAATGCCTTACAGACAGGAATAGTTGAGTTGCGATTAAAACAACTATTTTGACGACGACAGCTTGTTATCGATGACCTTTTTCATTTCCACACGCAAGTTTAACTGTCGATATCTTTTTTTTTTGTAATCGACAATTAAATATTTGTTGATAACAATCCCCTCCGTCTGTGGAAGGAAGCCCTAACAGCAGGAGCCCACGAAAGGGCATCCACGCGAAAGACATCTGATGGACGCCCAAAGAAAAAGCGTAATCAGCTAGGCAAACAGTATTCACTTGGTCATTGCAGATTGATATTTCTTCACTGAAGAAAATCTTAGTGACAGTGTCAAAGACGAAAAATACGAAGTGATTACCTGCAAAATGACACGATGTTAAATAAGTGTCCATAAGGTCTTTATAACGTAGGAAACCTTCAATGGCATTTGCTGGAGCTCCAGCTCTTGTTGTGACAAAATAACAGAAACAACCCACGAAATGTGCAGGCTACATCTCGTCATCATTGCCACATTGAGAAGTAAATTTAAGATTATAAAGATGAACGCTACATTGACGCGCAGACGGCTTTTATGCAGATGCTGTATTCCCACATGGAATTAAGATTTGAAAGTATTAGTTTTTGTTGACAAGGAAGCAAAACAATGTATGGCAAAACTCTACAGTAATTCAGGGAGAGAAAAAGACCCTACAATTTTGGACAAAAGTCTTGAGATAGATTTTAATTTTCTCTGAATCCTCTTCCTATGTTAACGAAATAGCCGCTTCTTGTGCATCCCCCCCCCCCCCCACCTCCAGAGAAATGTTGAGCCCTTGTATCCAGAATACTTCTTTCATGTTAACATTGCTTTGGATGTCAGAAAAAGAGGTCGCAGAAAACTTGTTGAAAACCACAGTGGGATCATTTTATTTTTTTTTATTGATGTCTTAAGTTTTAAGCAGTGTCCCAATGACTTTTGTTCAGCATTGAAGCTTGCTTGTGGATCCCAGGAGAAATAGGTGGGAAAAGAGTAATCTCGCCCCAGCCTTAACCCTGCTCCATTAATTCTCGTAGTCTGTAATGTTCAACCTCTTAGCCATAGCCTTAAGAATTTTTCCTTGTGCTTCTACAGTAGCCTGTAGTTTATACATGGTTTCCTCTTGTTTTGCATTTCGTTTCGCCTCTTCGGCACACCATTTCTCTTCAGGGATGGTGGTGACATCTCGGTAACTAAGAAGCTTGTCCATGAAATTCCTATCCGTGAGATCGGTGCCAGCAAGAGTAATCCTGTGAAAAAGAATGTGTTTATCTCGCATGAAAACGTATAGCCTGTGTAGAATGAGCGTTCCCAAAATGGCAATCGTCGTGAACTCTTTGGGCAAAATTATGGGGAGAATCTTCAAGAGATAGAACACATCCGTTAGAAACCCTTAAACCCCTAGAAAGCTAAACTACAACTGTTCCAAATTATATCAAATTTCCGCTATTCAAAGCCAAGTTATAACCATGCAAGCTATGGCTAAATGGCTTTCATTTTAACACATGACGAAACCTATATAGCACTGTGCTCGGGGACAGGCCCTGGCGACCACAATGAGAACGTGGCTTTTGTAATTCTATGTAGCTATAACCGAGGCAAAAACTTCAGCACATGCTTGAGGACCAAGTCAGCATGAAGGCGACTTTGTACTGGGGCATTTAATTGCGCGGCCATTAGGCACCTTACCCACAAACTACTGCTTCAAGTTGTCATTTTAACATGCATAAGGTTCTTACTACCAAATGTGAAAAGTCCTTAAGAATTGGGCACTCACGGTAGTCTAGAAGGGTAATAGTACTGGGCACCAGTTAGATCCACGGGGTTTGTGAGGGCAATTGGGATCCAAATGTAAAGAGGCAAGGACATGGACACCGATTCTGTACAGCGGCTACTTGTTCAGTTGTTCAACCGTTGTATTCATGCTTCAGACATCATAAACAACAAGGGATACAGTGGAATTTGTTGATTATTTCGGTAAGAGAAAGGGTACCACATTATGAACAAAGTCTCCTTTAGTACATACACCAAAGCGCTGCAACCGAGTCTAAACGGCGCCTTGCCTTACTTGTTGCCAAGTCTATTTCTAAGCGAGGATGGAATTTTGTCATACGTTATTGCGAGGTGACAGTCGTGATGTCGGTTTGCCCGGATTAGTTCAGAGGAATATTGGAAACTAACAACGGGGATGAGAGAAAGTTTCCGGAGAACGCTAAGGAATGTGCTAAGAGGATAACCCAAGGTGTGGCAGCTATATTACACGAATATTGAGGAATATTGAGCGCTTGTTCGTCTACAAAGAAGCCTGCATTACAGGCTGCGGCCACCCTGAACTACACTTTGAGTGGCGAAGAAGGTTGGCATACGTCTTGCGCATTTTACTATGCACGCCGTGGAAAACTTGCACTCGCGATAGGCCGAGCGTCCAGAGTTGATTAATTATCTTTTTTTTTCGGTGAGCGCTGTTTCGACGGAAACTGCAATTTGTCTCGCATCAAAATTGTTACTATGCCCATGTCGGAAATCACCATAGCCTCTGCAAGTAGAGAGTATAATCCCACATGCACAATAACAACACAGGCAAAGGGTTGAGTAAATAATATCCTTTATTATTTGAGTCTGCCGGAAATAAGCAGAGCCGCAGCCAGGGTCGAACAGGCTAACCCTGGATGAGGCCCGCCCAAACAGCCAAACTCAAATAAAAGGATGAGCGTTCAGGGGGATCCTGGGCAAGAGTCAGGAGTAGTCTGAGCTAAGTGTCTTAGAAATAAGCTTCGCCACGGACATCTGACGTTTAAGGGGCTGTGTGATGTACAATAAAACAGCGTCGGAAGACCAGTCACCCTGAAGAGAGATTAATTCCAGGGGTGCACCGAAGCGGAAGGCATAAGAGGCACCACCGCGGCGAAAACTATGACCGGATTATCTACGAGGGTCAATGTTGGCCTTTCGGAGGCTGACGCGTAAACTAGAGGTGAATGTTGCATGTGCAATGAGCACCGTGTGGGAACGAGAGGTGAAGATGAAGGCAGGTGAAGAAGAAGACAGGAGAGCTATGCGGATGTGGGTAGGCCCGAAGGTGAACCTCATATGCTTGGACTGGGCAAAAAGGGTGCCCTGTTGGTAGGCGCATTACAGGGATTAGAAGACGGCGTTACGAAACTGAATTGTTTTGGACCGACGAACCACTATCACCATGCTCCAGGGACGGATCCCAATGTCCTGAACGGACAAGTTCCGAGAGGAATCGAAGATCGAAAGAGATTTGGGTACAGATTTGACTTTCTAAAAAAGGTGATGAAACCGAGAAGCATGGCAGCCCAGAAACCAGAATCCCTGAGGAGACGAATTTGAGAGTGGAGGCGTTGAAGGATGTCGGGGGTAATTGACAACTTCTTCTCCCTGGAGTTACCCAAGATGCGGCGAAGGCCACGGAGAAGTAGAATGACCAGGAAATGCTCTTGGAATTTCAGTTCATAGCCGAAATGACGGTGAAGCACATTAAAAGCCGAAAGGTAATTGATGATAGTGGTGTACTTGCAGTAGGTAGAGAGATGTGTGAGAAAACGAATGACTGTTGTCCTGTCAGCCGGGATGGGTCGTAGGCAAAACATGGAGCAAGACCGAACTTGAGCCCGCCATTTGCAACGACGAGTGCTTTTGGTGGAGTCGGCGTATGCAGCAGCAGAAACAAACCGCGAACGTGAGTCCAGCTCTGCCAGGTATTCTGTTGAAGCGAAAGAAGGAGATTAGGACGGCAGGAACGAGGGAGACTTAACTGGAGAAGGTGGACCCAACAAGCGACTTAGGGCGTCTGGGAGGATATTTTGGGATCCAGGTAAATGTCTAGAACGGATGTGAAAGTTGTATTTGATGCTCAACCAGAAAATTTCGCGCAGCCAAGACATAGCCGGCGGAGATTTGCAAGTTCCTTGATTGACAAAGCAAATCAGTCTGCGTATTATCGGATTCGACACAGATGCGTTTGTTTATCCAGGTGGGACCCCATCGGCGAGCGGCAACGAGGACCGGAAAAAGTTCTACGTATAAATCAGTGTCCTGTAAAAGCGATCGTTCGATAGCGTGACCCTCGGAACTCCAGCGGAAGTGGGAAGGGAGAGACAAAAAAGATTAATAACGTGAAGGCGACCACGAACCAGCCACCCAGTCGAGTGAGCAAACGGCACCGAAACTCTGAAACGAAGCATCTGTTTGTACGTAAACCGTTTGACGAAAATCCAACGTCAGGCGGCGACCGTTGAAGGTCCAAGAAAGTCCCGCCACCAGGCGATATCTGCATGAAACGACTGGATAAGCAACACCGATGCGAGGGCTGCATTAGTCTATTGATACAATCTAACACACGGCGAAGAAACATCCGTCCTTCGTGAACGACATGGCATGCAAAGTTTGGAGATCCTGCAAGGGACTGTAGCCGGCGTTTGGAAGCTGATGCGATGACTCTTGAAAAAGGAATGAACCGCTTCGGATAAGCGATGCAACTTGTCTTCCGGAAGGCGCAGGGACATGGCTTGTGAGTCAAGTTCGATACCTAAAAAGGTGACACGCTTTGCTGGAGAAGCTACCTTTTTCCAACTGACACTGAAGCCTAATGAAAGCAGCAAATTTATGAGCGACAAATGAGCGCGTTGACAGTCATCTCGTGATCTGCCGATAATCAGGAAATCATCAAGACAGTTAATGACACAAGAAAAACCGCGGCGATGCATCATGCGGACAATGACATTCGATAGCCTGTTAAAATAGAAGGAGCGCACGACAAACCAAAACAGAGCCTGTTTTGTACAAAATATTGATACTGGAAAGGATTGAACCTTGAAGTTTAAGATGAGGACGTAACACAGTGACCCACCGCCAAGCAGACTCAATGTCAATGTTGTCAATGGAATTCATACGAAACGATTAAAGGTCGCGCTGAATATAATTATTAAGGGATCTCAGCCTTACGGGCGGCTGCAGTCAGTTATTGGACGTGATTTTCCTAAATCTTTTTTAGGAACTGTACCGATAGCGTAAACACAGCGAGGTTTAGAAGACACTTGAGAAATTTGGACCCAGAGATAACTCCTTAAGAAATATGTCACCCATTTCCGGTTCATGACAAGTGTTCCTGGCAGAGGAGTAGTTATCTACTTCGTAATCCGCGATGAATGACGGGTCAGATTCTGGGATAAGCTTAAAACCAAAGCGCAAGCCATCAAGAATAAAATCCCTGTGTGGATCGCCAATGAGCTCTTTTTCCCAGGCGGGGAGATTTAAGGGGTAATCCTGAAGCGGTTTTTCAGCGTTCCAAATTAATAAACTGTCAGGTGGGGAGATAAGCGAGGATAGCGATCCACTGTTGGTAGCTAGAAATTGGTGGTTGCGTGATTAACCCCACCCTTTGTTCGTATTTGCAAAATAATGGTCGCGTGATTCGTGGGAAGATTCTTGAGAAATTAAGGATAGCGATCCTTTGTTTGTAGTTGCAAATGGAAGGTTACGTGATTCGAAGGAAGACGAGGATAGCGACCTATTGTTGTCATGAATTCATAATTGAGGGGGGTGATTCAGAATTCGCCCGTGAACCACCGCTACAACTCTGTCCTCGATGTGTAGAAGAGGATCAAGAAATACACACATGGTTGTAGCGACACGATGAGGGGTTAAGGCAACCATTAGGACTGAAATTCCAGCGAAAACATACGTTGTCAGTGGTTACTTTACGGCTGGAATCGCCATCACCTCTATATGCCGATGCGGCTGTTGCCACGCGCGGTGCGAAACCAAGGCATCGAGATACTGTCGAGCTCAAGTCATCGACATTGGTTCCCCAGGGGAAATCGTCGCGAGCTTTAGTGGCCCGGTACTCTTCGTCAAAGGCCAAAATAGACTTAGTTTGGAAACGTGTACCCTTGATGCTCAAATATTTGACGTATGTCAGGTACTCCATTGCTTCCTTAGTGTTTCCGGAGATTACAGGGACTCTAGAATCTTAATGTTCCCGAGCACGAACTGAGAATAGGACAATTGCATGGGTTTCAGCTGCTTTCCATCTGATCCGTAAATTAGTTCGGAAGGTAATAATGATGGCTTACCTTCCTTAAAGGGTTTGCCTGCTTGGACTGGAGGAACAGGTTGGGGAGGCTTGGAGCCCGCAGGAATGTCGGGAAGCGTGACCTTAACTTCGATGCGTTGCAGTTCCCCGTTGAAATCACGAAGGCCAGCCAATTCTTTCGTGGGTGCAGTGGACGTTGTCAGGCTCACTGAAGGGGTGGGGCCGGCGTAAGTCTCAGAGACTTGCAGACGTTTAAGGGCTTGCCTTACGATGATTTTCTGACCGACTAGAAGCCCCAAATCGGAGAGCTCCGACTCCGTTAACTCGCTAAATGTGGCTTTTGACGTGATTTTCTGATCAAACAGAATCTTCTTAACTTCGTCAGGGATGTTTTCGGCCCGACAAAATGTATCTAGCCAACCAGATGGAGCGGGAGGGGTCTCCTTCTTTGTTGCGCTTCGGTGACATAATAAACAAAAATATTGGCGGGTAAGGCGGAATGAGGCGATAAGTCAAGCCACTGGAATGTGACAATCATACTGTAAGTTATACTGCCATTTGACAAGATCTAATGCCTGACATCTTATTCTTATAAAAGCACTGAAATGCAAATGCAAACGAATAAATTAAACGACATATTTACCTTTTAAACAAAGTATTTCGGTTTGGTTTTAATTCCAGAAAGTTTCTGTGCACGCGTCGTAGGATAAACTTTGGGTAGGACTTCATAATGCCTTCAACTAGTAGCGCATCATTTGTCAACTTGGTCAAATTTGCTGTCCTCTGAATTGACTCAATGTCTCCAACCGCCAGACCAACCTAAAGAATATAATTTTCAAAAGCAATTGAAAATTGGATGATGATAAAGACAATGATGACGATGATGATGATGACGATGACGATGACGACGACGACGACGAAGAAGAAGAAGAAGAAGAAGATGGTAGCTGTGATGGGGATAATGATAATTATGGGAAGGTAATGTGCTAGTATCAGTGATGGCGATGGTGATGGTGATAATGATGAAGATAGTAAGGGTGCTGCCGGTGATGGTGATGTTATTGTGGTGGTAATGGTGATGGTGACAGAAATGGTTATGGTGATGGGGAGGGTAATAGTCATAGTGATTGTGATGTAATGTTGAAGTTGATGGTGAGGGCGAGGGTGATAGTGATAGCGATAATTAATTTAAAGGGGGATGATAATAATCAAGTCTGATTCCTTGCTCGATGTGTGAGGAATGTGACACTTTGCTTACAGGGTAAGATTTTGTAGTTTTACCGAGTCTTAAGAGGCCGTCTCTGTAAAAACCACCCACTCAATTTCGCGTCAAAAATAAGTTTGCCTGAAACTCTGCCAACAGAAAGACTTTACCGACGCTAGAACTAAAACAGGTTTGGTTTGGTTCAAAATGATTTTCTGGCTGCGCTGGGAGCTTTAATTATTTTGTCCATCTAGGCCCGATTCAACGTCTCGAAAATTAAAAATTAGGCATTTTTTGTGGCGTTGTAAAATATTCGACTCGCGTCATCTAGCAATGAATTTTACGTCATTTTGCTCATAAGCCTTTCTAGTTTTCTAAATGAGAAACAATTTTCTACTCTATGTAACCTGAAAGGCGAAATCAATCGTCTTATGAGCCCTACCAATCGCCATCCAAACGAAAGCTGAAAATGCCCTTGATTTGGAAGCTTATTTTTATAATCTGGGACTTAGTTGACAGCTCTAGCTTACATAGCGGAAAAGTGTAATCCTTTATCGGCACACATATACAAAAACCCCTGTACGATTTCAATATTTCAAAAGTTATGACCGTTTGTATCAGCACATTTGCCTGCATTTGCGATTTTTCAGCCTAAGGCTAATCGACACATTTCGATCAGATTTTGTGATAAATGCAGCTCACCTGCCTCACAGCTCGGGCTTATTTCCAACTTCAGCCGTTTTCCAGTTCCCGGGATATCTCAATTCTACGACAGATCCTGTAAATAGGTGGGTATTACCTTCAAAGATTGAGCACGGCCTCTGCCGTGTCGCTTGTTAGCGAACCAAAACTCGAAACCGTGGCCACGTCTCCTGCTAGAAATAGGTGATTAAAACATCGATTTGTAGCCGAATTTCCTCGAGAATCGGACAAAAAACTATCCAACTTTGGTATTTAGGAAGATAAACGAGAACTGAGGGCTTAAATCTCGAAGAAATCTTTCCGTTAAATCGCCGAATTAGCTGATGAAACATCGTCGACTTGTGTTGCGATGCTGCTTTCGCGAAGGTCCGCCTAATTGAGGAAACCGCTGATTGCTTGAGGACTCCAATTTTTTTTTCAAAATAATGACAACCCGCAAAATTTCATACCAAACCGTAATTACTAGGATTATTAAACCTCAGAATTCCCTAGCACTTTCAGTATTTTGCAATGTAGTAATAAATATCTATGCGTTCAATAGAATTGCGTTACCTGCATATTTGCGTGACTACTAATGTTGAAAGGGGATAGTCCAGGTAAACGCTAGGGGAAAAGGTTCTCTTGAAAAAGAAATATTTTGCATTTTGTTTAAGTCTTTTTTCTGCAAAATGTTTTGTTTCGAGAAAGTCAACGCAGTGCTGATTCTAGTGTTTTTGTTATCTCTTTAAATGGCCTAGATTTCAGATGCGTGAATTGGCATGTGATGTTTGAAGTTAAAGGGCCAGTATCACGAGGAATTTGCTCGCGTTTGACCCCACTGAGAAGCCAATAGTCACATTAACATATTTGAAAGCCTAAAAATATTGGTCATTTTCTTGTTCAGACACCATACTAATTCAGTGAAGCTATTACTAAGTGTCTTTGGCCACGGATGGCCAAGATGGAAATGGATTACAATTTGAAAACGTCTGGCGGACGTTTTCAAATTCTGTACTTGTATCTTACAAAAATCATTGAAAACGTATTATGGTTTGCTCTCGTTGCAAAAATTCACTTGATATCTCCCTCTTGATGTACCAGGAACATTCTGTGTGTGAGTGAAGGCATTTAATCTCAATTTCAGCGAAGTTTTGACGAAACGCGAGCAAAATCCCCTTGACACTGCCCCTTTAATGACAGACGACAAATGAACGATCATAACAAAATAAATTCATAATTACACGCGTAATTGTCTTCCTATTTTTGTCGAGAAAAGTCTTCAAAAAGCCTCAGGTATGATCTCCTGGGCCCAAAATGTATACCTTGTTTCAGTTTCCAACATTCAGATGTGCTTTCTCTTTCAGAAGAGTGTTTAATTCTGTCCTCGTACAGTTATTTCGTTGCTTTGAGCCTTCCAATTTCCAGTCCATTTGCAATCGAGTCTGTGTTAGGGCTTCTCCGTTTAGCTTTCAGCTTTCAGTATTGTGATCCCCATAAGGTTCAAAACCCTCTAGAAAGTTGTTGCATACGATAATTTACTAAAGTGGCCATTTTTTGAAAGCGCGAAGTGTTTGATAGACTGAAAAACTCTTTCTAGGGTCCCCTAAAACCTCCAAATATAAGCGCTAGTGGATGGATTGCAATAAGCTAGCAATATCTCCACGAAAACCAGGGTCCAAACATAAGCCTCTTCTCTCCCTTCTCCTATAGAATATCCTCTGCTACGAAAAAACTTTCGCATTTCTTAAGACGGCGCTCAGGCCCCCCAAGCCTGGCCTTTCTAATACGACTGCTAATGATAGGAATACCTGTAAAATTATATTATATGCATGTACATGAACAAAGTAAAACGTATGGGGCCCTGAATAAAAACGGGTGCTCCGAAAACGCGGGGTCGGGGTGCGGACTGCGGGGTCAACAAACCTGAAGAAAATAAAAAGGGAAAAAAGAAAATGGCTACTGATACTTAAAAGACAATTAAGAAATGCAAAAAAAAATACAAAAATAAAACGAGAATTGGATATTTAACTGTCACGCAAACCAATGAATAAATAACGAGAAATTGTAATAATCATTTGTAATAAACGTGAGGTCTGTTTGAAACAATCTTTTTTCACTCCCTGTTTTTTTTTTTTTTTTTTAATTTCATTTCATTTCTGATGCATTTCACCGCTTCTGTGACCAAAACGAACCGCAGCTGACCGGTATGTCGAGCGATCCGAGCCAATCAGTTACTTGAGTCAGCGGTTTACACGATGTTGATTTCACGCACGGATTCAAATTGTGCACTATTTTCATTGCATGCGAATTGAGGGCTATTTCCTGTGGTACTCGAGGAGATGCCAGTGCCAATAAGGGATGGACCATTGTATTTTTGCGGGTGGGGTTGGGGAGGGCAATTGTATATACTGCAGGAATTTGTTTTAGTGACTAAAAGCCTTGTTTGAATTTTATTTCACTTGCTTGCCGGATATATTTCTTAAACTGCGTGTACAGAACAAACCGCGTGCTCAGTTCTTTGTTGTAGTACCCGGTATATGTTTGTTTTGAAGGTCACAACATCTCATTTTGTGTCAAAGTCACAACAGTCTTCATCTGTAATATCCCTCGGTCAGTCTATTATCCAATGTATACATCACTGTTCACTGTACTAATATCTTGAACTTTGCACGTCTATAACGTCTTTTGATCAGTCTATTATAAAAACGTATACACCACTGTTCATTATGCTATAAATCTCTTGAACTTTAGACAGCGAAACTGCGGAGCCTATACAGAGCTTGCCATGAAACGTCAAGCAGTTTTCCTTTTTTTTTTGAGTTTTTTTTTGTGTTATTCCCTGGATATACAAAATTTGTCTTTAATTTACTATTTAAGTGATTCGAATTCTTTTTCAAAACCTTTTTTACTCGAAATTATCCCTGGTTAATTGTCGCTTAATTTCGCTTTGAAAACTGGTATCGGCTGTTCTGCTCACGCAAGAATCACAGAAAAAATAATCGTCTTAATGCCTTGTTTTGTACAGACATAGCTGCATCTCCTCGAGTACCAATAGCTCCTCGAGTTTTCATGCAATGAGCTTAGAATAGTGCCGTATTTCATTATCGTGCGTGAAATCAACATAACATCTTGGGAAGTGCAAGTCGGGTTCCGATCGCAGGACGATATAGCGTTCAGTTGCATTTTGGTTGCAATATAAATATTGCTATGTGCAAAAAACGTTTGTATATATTTTTATGCCAAACAAACTGACGTGAATAATGCGAAAAAAATTGAAATAAAATCAAACTACGGCAAAAAAGAGTGTTCCACACAGACCATATGATCATTGTAAAATGATAAATTTCTCGTTATTTATTTATTGGTTCACAAATACGTCAAGAGAGTCAAATTCTCGCTTTATTTTTATATTTTTCTTGTATTTTAATTATAATTTAAAGTATTTAGCTATTTTATTTTTTCCTTTTTATTTCGGATGTTTTGTTGCTGTTATTATTATTTTTTTTTCGGTTTTTTGAGCCCGCACCCCGCACCCCGCAGTCCGCACCCCGCACCCCGACCCCGCCTTTTCGGAACACCCCATAAAAACAGATAAAATAGTTTAAACATTAGCAGTCTTATTAGACGGGCCAGGCCTTGGGGAGCCTTGGCGCCGTCTTAAGAAATGTGTAAGTTTTTTTCGTATTAAATAAGGATATTTAGGGTCGCGATATTCTATGAGAGAAGGGAAAGAAGAGGTTTAGGTTTTGGACGTTTAGGGAAACCTAGAAAGAGTTTTTTTTGTCGATCAAAAGTTACACGCTTTCAAAAAATTAAGACTTCAGTATATTATTGTATGCAATAAATTTCTAGAGGGTTTTTGAAACTTATGGGGATCAAAATACTGAAAGCTGAAAGCTAAACGGGGAAGCCCTAACATAGACCTAGCGTTCACCTGGAGTATCCTCTTTCAGCAAGTCGTCACGCAAATATACAGGCAAAGCAATTTTATAAAACGCTTGGATATTTACTACTACATTACAAAATACTGAAAGTACAAGGGAATTCTAAGGTTTAATTATTCTAGTAATTGCGGTTTGGTATGAAATTTTTGCGGGTTTCCATTTTTGAAAAAAAAAACAGAATCGAATCCTGAAGCAATCAGCGGTTTCCCCATTTATGCGGACCTTCACGAAAGCAGCATTACAACACAAGTCGACGATGTTTCATCAGCTTTCGGCGATTTAGCAGAAAGATTTCTTCGAGATTTAAGCCTTCAGTTCTCGATTATCTTCTTAAATACCAAAGTTGGATAGCGTTTTGTCCGATTCTCGAGGAAATTCAGCTACAAATCGATGTCTTTATCGCCTATTTCTAGCGGGAGACGTGGCCACGGTTTCGAGTTTTGGTTTGCTAACAAGCCAGAAAAGCGACACGGCAGACGCCGTGCTCAATCTTCGAAGGCAATACCCACCTATTTACAGGATCTGTCGTGGAATTGAGCTATCCCAGGAACTGGAAAACGGCTTAAGTTGGAAATAAGCCCGAGCTGCGAGGCAGGTGAGCTGCATTTATCACAAAATAAATGTCAATTAGCCTTAAGCTGAAAAATCGCAAATGCGGGCAAATGTGCTGATACAAACGGTCATAACTTTTGAAATACTGAAAGCGTACAGGGGTTTTTGTATATGTGTGCTGACAAAGGATTACACTTTTCCGCTGTGTAAGCCAGAGCTGTCAACTAAGTCCCAGATTATAAAAATAAGCTTCCAAATCAAGGGCATTTTCAGCTTTCGTTCGGATGGCGATTGGTAGGGCTCATAAGACGATTGATTTCGCCTTTCAGGTTAAGTAGAGTAGAAAATTGTTTCTCATTTAGAAAACTAGATAGGCTTATGAGCAAAATGACGTAAAATTCATTGTTTGATGACAGGAATCGAATATTTTACAACGCCACAAAAAATGACTAATTTTTAATTTTCGAGACGTTGAATCGGGCCCAGATGGGACAAAATGTTTAACAGCTCCCAGCGCGGCCAGAAAATCATTTTGAACCAAACCAAACCTGTTTTAGTTCTAGCCTCGGTAAAGTCTTTCTGTTGGCAGAGTTTCAGGCAAACTTATTTTTGACGCGAAATTGAGTGGGTGGTTTTTACAGAGACAGCCTCTTAAGAGGTACGTTCCGAGGAAAGTTTTGCCGGTTCGCTAAGGAAAAAGGGTACATTCTCGAAGTGATTTATAACCTGAAACCAGTATACCAGTAAGCACATTAGCAGTAATAGTGCGACCTGCAAAGGCAAGACCGCTTTTTCGCAATTCGCTTACTTTCATGGGGCTCGACTAGCCAATCTGTCGTCTAGAATAGCCTCAAGGAAAGTTCGTCTATGGCTTTAAGTTGGGTTTCGGGCTGTTATATTCGGATTGAGATTAGCCAGTCGATTACCTCGCAAGTGTATTAAAAGGAGGACACACGGTTCACGTTGTACTGTGAATAATATCACATTCAATTTCAGTCATTTAAGCAAGAACGTGCACATACTTACCAGCAAATTGACAAGTACAACAGAGACCATAAAAACGAACGTGAAGAACAGACCGATCGTTAGGCCAGGCAATGGAACATAGAGGGTATTTGTCCCTGGTACAGTGGCGTTTTCCACGATATTTTCCACTAGCGTATCACTGTAGTCCAGTTCCCCAAGCATCATTACGTGAATCTTGCCCAGAGACAACAAGAAGCTTGAGAAATTACCCTAGAAGGGAAGAGATGCATGAGCGAATATAAGTTGCCGTTGAATGGGAGCGACCATTTTCAAAAGGTTCTGTTTGAACTAGTTCTCATTCTAGCACCTTTAATATAATCTAGCTTTGCTTGCATTACGTAACTGATCCCTTCTTTGTGTTTCCAAGAGGGGCCTGGAGGGGTAAAATGGGGTTTGCCTATTTTTTTGCACTGGGAAATGGGAGTTGAGGCGCTGGGATTGGGATATTTCCAATAGATAGAACTACTACTGAGATGGGATTTTGACAAAATTATAATTGGGAAATGGGATCTTGAAAAAATGGGTTGGGAAATGGGATCTATGCCCCCTTCCCTTCTGGACCCTCTTTCCAGGCCCTAGCTATTAAAATTATCGTGTAGGTTTGCAATTGGGTGTTATCAAAAGCCAACAACTTGAGTTAACGACACTCAAATGGACTTACCTGGTGGCCAAGTAGAACATAGAATACCAGTGAATAGCCTATCAAAGCAATAAGGAAGGTAGATATCACTTTGAGAAACGTCCAGAGGACCTCGACGTACATTGTCACATACAAGCCGAGACCACCGAAACGACGAAAATATAAGGTCAAATTGATATAACTCAGGAAAAGCCCAATTATTCCAGCATTCCATTGCGTTTCAATACTAAACACTTCTTCTCCAATCACACGAGGAAAGATAAACAACCACACCATCGCGTACATCACCAAATCAAGCAAGTTTGTTAGATCCTTAAAATATGCCAGACGAAGCCATAGTAGTTGAATTATTTCCTTTATTAACTGAAGAATTAAGAATACCAAAATTAGAGGCGGCGCTGTCTCTTCAAAGTTTGATTTTTGATTTAATTCGTCAATCGTTGTTGTGTTAGAGGTGTCCGAGAATAGTATGCTTCTGCTTCTTTCCATTACAATGAAGGAAGAGTACAAGATGACGAAAATTGCAAACAACAGAATGTTGAAGATGGTAAGAAACTTCCCGAGCATCATCCACTTAAATCGCAGTAAAGTTTGGGAAACAATATGATTCAGCAATTTTTCACGCCTGAATTTCGCCATGGTAGCTGGGATGAAGCCAGTGTCATAAACGCAATCCTCGTCCGGATCCAGATGACGCAAATTGAATAGGATAGTGAAGTCTTCATGCGACGGCGGTAGGGGGCTGTAAGTTATGCACTTATCAAGAACAACTTCCGCTACGTCAGGTAGCTTCTCTACTAATGTCTTCAGTGGACAGGCACCAGTCTCCCGTGAGAACTGCATCACTTCTTCCCACCTAAACGAAAAAGCATAAGTTGAAGGTTTTTTGATGCTGATGATTTAGTATAACTCAGGAAGGGGACCTGATTACTCTTATTTCTAACCTGACCTTCTAGCCTGCGTAGTAGGCAAGGGGAGCAAGGAGGAGTGGGAAGGGGGGGGGGGGTGTAGAAAAACTGGAAAGGGAAATGGAAGGCCCAGCAGGACTACTTCGCAGGCTAACATGACCTTTAATCTGTTAACAGCGAGCTATTAATGTAAGATGTCTTCTTTAAAAGTTTATTAACAGCGGGCTGTTAATGTAAGACGTCTTTAAAACCTTTCTCAGCCTGGTTGAATTGATGTCATTTCCAGTTATCAAATGTGGTATCATTCCCATGAAAGAGAAGGCCATGGTACTCGATAATTCCTTACAAAATAGGCACTCAATCGCGTATTCTCAGAGGCAAAGAGAAAAAGGAAAATAAGCAGCGTTACACCAGTAGACAGGTAAGGCCCACTGGATCATTTGAAACCTTACCTTTGGTGCTTTAAAAGTGTCTTTGCTACCTCGGCGGCTTCCCACTCAATCGCGACATCAAGGCAAGTCATGTTCCTCTTATTCCTGGTCGTTACGTCAGCGCCTTGGTCCAACAAGAACTCGAGCACATCGAGGCGATTGTACCTGCAGGCAACATGAAGTGGAGTGTTGTGTTCGTCGTCCTTCTCTTCAAGTGTATTAGGTAGGAGAGGATGAAGTAGAACCTTGACGGTTTTTAGTGAGCCCGCCTTGACAGCAAAAAGAAGTGCCGTGAAATCGTCATGTGCTTTTGCTGTAACATCGGCACCCTTTAAAAGTAGAAGCTCGCAAGTTTCTCTGGAAAACAAATTTCGTGGTTACTAAATGGAATGGCTATAGGATGGAAAGTCACCTTAGGAAGGCGCATTATCGAGCGACCAAAAAGAATATGTGAAAGGTCCACTGAGGTCCCCCGGAAGATTAGATTTTTACTTGACAGATAGCTTGCGTGTAAACAAGGCAAGAAAATAGGTTTTTAAACAAGTTGTGCTGTATTGTATTTATCTATTTAGTCAATTCTTTGATGTAGGGCTCCTCTGGATATCAGATTTTGACCTGAATGGGCCACTCTTCCTAGCAAAAGAGTATGATAGAGAAGGCTTGTTAACTGTGTCGGCGGTTATCCACAGTTTCAAGAGAGTAAAGTGACTATAAACATTCCTCCCTTTCCTTTGATGAAAGTTTAGTCGATCTCAGGTTCTCCTTTAATATTCATCCTCGCCCCCCCCCTCCCCCCCTTCTGACATCCCCCTATACCCCGACATCGTTTGCTTTGTTTTCCCAACGGCTCACCGGAATCCATTTATACACTGGGTGGAGAAAGATCATGCAGGCCAAATTTTCTTGTCTACGAAAACAACACTATAGCAGAGACCAGGTTTCAGGTATAACGTCCAACGCACTCACGACTAGAAGGCAACGCTGATACAGTGCTGTACAATCCGTCAATGTAAGTCCACCAATCTAATCAATCTAACACTGCTTACGACCACAAGCTGTCTGACCATCAAAGAATAAATGTTCAAATGACAGAGTGGAAGTATTTTTTCGTTACTTACGAGTGTTTATTGCTGGCAGCAAAATGAAGAGGTGTCGATCCATTTTCAGCTCTTTCATTCAAAAGAGGTGTAAAGTCTGGGTATTTGGAGAGAGCCATCATACAATCCAGGGAACCCGTTTCGGCTGCAATATGAAGAGGCAACTTCTCTTCAACGTCACGTGCTCTTAGACACACTTTATTTTCCAGAATAATTTCTAAAATCTAAAACAGAAAAAAAACGATTATTTGAAAATCACCAAAAGCACGAATACGAGGATAGTGACCTTTCTAATCTAATTTCGTACGGATATCCAACCCTCATACGACAATACCGTTACTTGTTTGTTTGTCCTTCGTTTTGACAATAGACGCTCTCAAGTCAAACAATTCAGTAACCCATGATTTTCTGACAATAAGAAGTACTACCTTACAAGTATCCAATCCAGCTGCCAAATGGGTTACGGTCTTCATATCTTTGTCTCTCATTCGCACTAGAACTCCATCTTTGTCCATCTCTAATAACAGTTTCACCATTTCAGGCCTTCCATACATGATAGCCAAATGAAGCGCACTGTTGAGTGAAGAATCGGTTGCGGTGATGTCGACCCCTCGGTCCAGCAACAGCTTTGCAGATTCAACTGCTCCGCGAGTGACAGCCATAAGCAGAGGTGTCATCTCTAACTCGTCCTTAGCTTCCGGGTCAGCCCCTGACTCAAGCAGAATCTCGACTATACGACTGTGATTGAATGTAGCAGCACTGGAAAAATCCCAGATAACCGTAATTTAAAACAAATCCCATTTAGTTAATTTAGTTAAATCAGGAGCCCATAACCCTGTTTCAATCCCATAGTTAGTTTAGCATGCTTTTTATTGTTTTAACACCTTCTTTGTAAATTCTTTTTACACATATTTTTACTTCATACATATTTCTTACCTAATTTTACCTCTTTGTCACTTTATATATCTATGCAAATTCTTATTCTCAACATTTCGCTTGATAATGACCGAAGAGCGGTCGAAACGTCGTGAATTTTTACCGTATGTTTTTATTGTCAAATCCCATTTTCCCAGTGTAAAAAAATTGTTACATCTCGTTCCAGTTTTACTCCTCAGGCCTTGCATGAAACGTCTTGATAGAGATGGAGTAGTACGAAATATAGCCCGTGAACAGGCTCCGCAATTGGGGAAAAAGCGCGAAAACAAATCAGCGAGCGGAGCGAGCCGAGTGTAGACTGGGGAAGAGCTCTCCCTGTCTCTTCTCTCGTTCTCGTCGCTCTTAACTTTTTTTCACTCCTTCTCCGACAACAGAGCCTGTTCAACAGAGCCTGCTTAGCTCAGTTGATCAAGTGCCCATCAACCACCAATCAGGCTTCTGACTGGTAATGATCAAACAGCTTTTTCTTTCTTTACAACTCTAGCTTCTTTCAGTTAGATGATCGCGGCATTCTTTCCACCAGTAGATCGGTTGCTACGGAAAGAGCAAGCAGTGTTTCGGCGAGCAAGGAACACGCCCGAACTGGTCAGTAACATTGTGGAACAAGCAGACAATCAAGTTGGTTGTATGCTTCGTTACCACGAGAAAGCCTTTAATAGTGTCCACAGGGGATTATTGTGGGAGATTATCGAGTTATGAGATCCCCCTAAGTCCATAAAATTGGTCAAGGCATACGTGTGAGACGTGGGGAAGAACTGCTGAGAAGGAGTTGTGAGGGAGAGGCCTGACTCTTGGTCAGAGGCAGCGGCTGCTGCTTCTGATAGAGCAGCATGGGAGCAAGACTGCCCCCCGGCTCTCCACTAAGGAGAAATTGACATTGATGACAGAAGTGATGATGAAAACACGCGGGGAATTGTTTGACAAGAGTTGAATATGATATGCATATTTCATGCATGGGCTCTGAGATTAGATGAAATGAAAATATAACGACGCTAAGTGTAATTCCCACATCCAGGCTACCCCCTTTCCCTAAAAAAGGGCAATTTATTATTATGGCCATATTGTACCTGTGAAGTGGTGTTCTTAGCTTTCCATCCCTGATGTCAATAACTGACCCATAAAGTACAAGTAGTTCGACTGATGATAGGTTGCCATGTTTAGCTGCTATATGAAGTGGAGATTCAGACGATACCAAAGTAAGGGCTTCACGGTCCGCACCATGACGTAACAACAAGTCCACCGCTCCATTGTGTCCTCCCTCACAGGCGAAGTGAAGAGCCGTATAACCCTCTGTGGTTGATTCACTCACGAATTCACGTAGGTTAAGCTGCCTTTTGGAAGCTGTTATGAGAAGAGATGGTATATAGAGCTTTGAAAATAAATTTAAAACACGAAAAAAGAAATAAGATGTCGACCAACGGATTATTGTCCTGAGTAAAAGGTCTATGAAAAACTGTGTCCTTGAAAAACTGCGAATAAAAGGGCGCGACGTCAAAATGAAATGTGCAAATGTGCAAAAGGAAGTGTGCTAAATGTCCATTTAAAAATAAGACATAATTACCAGTTTCGATAAGAAGATGACAAATGTCTTCATCCCCTTGATAAGATGCCACGTGGAGAGGAGTATATTTAGATCTTGAATTGGACGTTATGTCGGCGCCGTTTCTTAAAAACAACTCGCACAATTCCCGATTTCCACTCATACAGGCCAAGTGGAACGGCTGCACCCCTCCGGATCCTAAACCGACGGCAGCTTCCACTCTAGGGTCTTTTAACAGAAGATCGCAAATATCCAAAAAGCCTCGTCGTGCAGCTGAATGGAGCGGTGTCAGCAGGTTGTTGCTTGGTATCATCGGATCGGCTCCTTTTTCAAGCAGAAGTTTAACAATCTCGGTTCTCTCAAACCTTAAAAGTAAATAATATCGTGCATGTACGATGTCAACCAAGAAATAGCCCAGTTTCATAGTCAGTGTCTGTCATGCCCATGCACAAAATTCGGCGGAATTTAATGGACTGTTTTTATCGAGGAAAATAGCAAAATTTGAAAATTCAACAAAATTACTTGGAGTGAAATCTGAGGAATTGAATGATCCCAAGACCCATACAGTGGTTGGATGCAGCGTTGCTGAAACATTTTAAAGGTAATGACATAGTGCATAGGCCTCCAGTTGACTTAACAAAAATGTTTTTAATCTCAGAAAGCTTTTCACTGCTCGAAACACGGAATGTCAGCGGACAGATTCCAAGCATATTTTCCGCAAGTTGAAGGTTATCGGTTGTAACACACAACCACAATTCCTTGATTGGCCTTGACGAAGGGCTAGCGGCCGCTCGAAACGTCAGCTTTTGAATTCGTTGCGATGGTCAATTTTCTCGTATGCACTCAGTTGATAAACCTTATTTTCAGTGCCCGTAAGCTTTTGTTGGTTGTGTTTGTTGCTGGTTCTTGTTCTTGGCCCGAGGGTCTTCTCAGGGTTCTACGATCACAGGCAGACCACCCTATGTGTTCGTGGTTAATAATTGTTGACATAAGACGATGTCAATCAATGGCACACTGACAGAGAGCCAAAGAGAGTCACGTATTCGATTTCTGTCATGCGATTTGAGATATAAATACAGGAATGAACAACTTGCAATTGGGGGGAAATAAAAAAAAAAAAAGAAACAGATACCCAGTACTTTCAGTTGCTGGATTACGTGTTAGCCTCCACAAAGGAGTTTTTACGGTCTCGACTCTTTCTATAAAGTGCGGTGTAAATTTCGCAATGTAGGTGCTGTTGAAATGAGCGGAAGTTACAAACATCCCCGTGTGGGGCGGGCTTGGGCTTTTGAACTGCCAACGGTCGAGACACGCTGATTGGTAGATTCGAATGGACTCACATTCTTCAAATTCCTTTGGTCGAGAATCTTGCACCGATCATGTTGAGAAAGCTACTTTTGAGACTTAAGAATCGCTTTTCTCGGGTAATATTGGACGGATGAAGCTCTAATTCGGTACAGGGACAAAGAAATATCTAGTCGATCGGATGCCTGTGTTTTCGAGGTGAGAATTTTGATGGTTTGGCGTCAGTTCTAGGTTGAATTGTCCAAGGTCGCAGCCGCCGGCTGTTTTGCTGCCTGCCTTGTTCTCCCTTCTCTCTCTCTTTCTACCGGTCGATAAATGACTCGCAAAATAACGCCTTAAACGGTTCCGGACGGCAAAAAAAAAATGAACCAAGACTCAGTCAACATTTCATCTTAACTTTTATTGAATCATTTAGAGTAAATTTTATATTTTGTAGTAAATCGAAGCCGACGTAATGTTTCTCTATATTTCTTCTATACGCGCCATTGATTTCAACATCGTCTTATGTCAACAATTATTAACCACGAACACATAGGGTGGTCTGCCTGTGCTACGATCAGGTTTTACTCTCTCCATATAAACCAACATTTCCACATTTCAGTCCCATCGGGAATCTGAGGGCCACAAGCTGTATCAGTCGTAAGACTGTAAAGTGTCATCCCCGTTAAACAAATTCGATCTGGCGTTAATACTACTACCGCTACCTCAGACGGAAAAACAAAAAGAAGTATATCCTACTTTTACATAACCTGGCCTGAATGTGAGCAGTCAAGCGCTCGGTTGTTATTGGTCCCCCACTACACGGCTATCGTGAGCTCATATCCTACCAACACAGTAGGCTTCTTAGTGACCGGTGCATGGACCGAACTACTTTTTTCAGGAGTTGTCTTTGTAATGAAACAATTTTTCTAATCAGTCTTGTCTTACACTGTACGTGAAGTGTACAACTGGAAATAGGGGAACAGTTGTTATACATTCACAGAGTTATTGTACAGTAGTTGTGTTTCAGCAGGAAAATATAATGAAGAAAGCAAACAGAAAACAGCCTAGTTAGGCATTATTCTTAAAGACCCTGGAGCAGTATCAGAAATCGAACATTTTGACGTGAAATTCAGTGGATCAGGCCTTTGCCACTGGCACGCACACTAACCTACAACTTACTTGAAATTCCTATATAGACAGTTATTTACCTTTTTTGTTACAAATGTGAGTTTTAATTAAGTTATGTGATCTTTAAGGTCTTTTCACAAGATCGACCTCTTAAATTAATCAGATGAGGACTCTTTCCTACTCATCAGTAAGTAGTAGTAGTAGTAGTAGTAGTAGTAGTAATAGTAGTAGTAGTAGTAGTAGTAGTAGTAGTAGTAGTAGTAGTAGTAGTAGTAGTAGTAGTAGTAGACTTTATTTTACCCTAAAAGCCCTGATATAAAAATGAATATTCCCCACACTGTTGTCCATACATTTGTTATGGAAGTAGTAAGGAGAATTTGTGTAGATATCAAGACATCTTATCCTTGGTGATCACTTCCTTTTTTCTCATCACTTGAATGTTTGAACAAGTAGTGATAATGTGAAGAGAAACTTCATTTTCATCACTGTTAGGGCTTAAAGGGGCGTCTGGGTATTTAGCTTTTGAAAAACTAATTGTGGACACTAACAAAGTAGAAAAAGAGTAAAAAAATACATACCGTACGGCACCATGAAGAGGGGTGAGTTTATCCTTTCCCTTAATGTTGATGTCCGCTCCATTATCCAACAGAAAGGTGACTGCTTTAATATCGTTAGCACGAACAGCTCGGTGAAGAAGAGACAGACCTTCTTTGTCCGTGGCGTTCAAATTCTCCCCACCCTCGAGGGCACTGTTTGTAAAGTGCAAACCATTTTGCAGCGGCTTAAAGGTCTTAGTTTCCTTTTCAGGAGTAAATGGTTGAACGAGTTTCCGCGGTCCCCTGACGCTTCCCGGGATTGAGATTAACTCCAGGGAATCATCGTCAACCCATGGCTCGACTTTGGTCAGGGACGTGTTACTTCGTTGTGTGCCTCGAGACGACGGCTTAGGGCTATCTAATGGAACGAAAAACAAACAGAAAAGGATCAGACCTCGAGTAAGACATTTCCACGCCCAGAAATTGTGATAGAGAAGGTGAATCCAAGTTATTTAAAGGAGCAAAATGAACCACTGACGCCTGCCGTTCATAACCCCTCTCACACATCTACCTTGTTGAAACATTCGTAAAAGTCAGCGACTTTAAAAAACAAAACTTTGGAACAGCTTACCTGACAACATCCGTTCAGTTCCGTGACAGTTTGAATATCTTTTAATCCAAACTTAAGACCTATCTTTTTAAAAAAGCTTATCATTCCTAGTAGAGTTAATTTTTGTTTATACATTAATTTAGCTTTTAATTTAATATTCTTAACCTTTTGTGAAGCGCCTAGAGCAGAATTGGATAGGCGCTATATAAGTTTTAATTATTTATTATTATTATTATTATTATTATTATTAATATTATTATTATTATTATTATTATTATTATTATTAACTTTTTCACGTTTTTAACTTTTTACGTTTACGTAAGCCGTTCAGACATCGCCGGTCTCTAATTTTAATTACGCACGTAAAGCCAATTAAATCCACGCGCGTACGCACGTAAAATTTACCCAACAGTGGAAATCCACCTTCAGTCATTTTTTTTCGTTTTCTCATAGTCTAGTAGCTTAGTGGAATGATCGTGACACACTGGACAAAAGTGCCAAACTTTGTATACTGTTTCCTTGGGATATGAGTATTAAATCTGGGATGGGTGCCCAAAATAAGAAACTTCCTGTTATCATATAAAATGAGAAACACTTTTCACCATTGCCCTGCAGTGCTTGGTAACCAGGCTTTTTCATCAAATATTATCTGCGACAGTTTTGAAGAGGGTAGCAAAGGTTTTTGAAAGGTAAAATGACTTACAATCAATGCAAGAATTTCCCTGAACGATGATTCTTGATTTTCCTCACAAAAAGTACGTTTTAAAATTGCCTGGTTACCAAGCTATTATTATTTTCATAATACGTACTAAGCCCTTTAAAAAATTTGTTGGGTGATTAAACTATTAAACAATGTATCTGAGCATTTCTGTGAATATTTAATCTGGATAGTCTCGCAAATTATGCTCGTTATCGTATAAATACAGTGGAACCTCGATTATTCGGACCTCGATTATCCAGATTTCTCGATTATCCGGACTTCCTTCTCTGGTCTCAATTTTTTCATGAATATTAATTAGTCACATTCAAGACCAGATATAATACACATGTACTCGCTTTAACTAGGTTCTATGGGGATTTAAACGTTATTTCAAGGTGGTTTACCTACAAAAAACCTTGATGTGTAGTTTCCAATCGAACAACTTTTAATACTTCGGCAGGCAACTTCATTATTCAGTTTCCACTAGCCATAAAAACATTCCCACACATAATTTTGCTTTCTGTTTTTGCTTTCTTGTATTATACTGAAGTTTACAAGGCAAAATGGCTAAATTCAGAATGTTTAAATCCTTCTATTAGGTCAAAAACATCGTAGAATATGTTCAATATCATTCGACGCTGCAAGTTAGCACCACGTCTAGTCACCAGGCCCAACACAAAAAGACACATGGAACGCCTGGAGGTTCAAAATTGTTTGCGAACGAAGTGGCCTGTTTTTGTCGCCTTTTTTGTAGAAAAACTGCCTCAAAATTATCAATGTGTTCGGAATTTCTGTTTGCGAGGATGGTTAACAGCTGATTTATCGCTATTATGAAGCTACTTTTCTGTTTTATGGGCAAAAATGCGCTGAAGATGCGGAGGATGCGGAAGTTAGCGAACTATGAGGATCCACACTGCCCTGGTTTTATTTTTGGCTCATTAATATTCATACTTTCGATTATCCGGACTCTTGATTATCCGAACTATTTAGCTTAGTCCCAACAAGTCCGGATAATCGAGGTTCGACTGTACACTAGTGGTTTCCAAGCTACACTTTTGAAGGGTTTGTTTGCAGGACGGGTCGCCCAGCCTTAAATGTTGTGTATAAAATCAAACTGTACTATCTGCATTTTATCACAATAAAAAGTCATTTGCTGCATTTGCATTTGCACAGATCAGTGCATGGCAAGCTAGCCTTTGCACATTTGCATCTTGAACATGAAGTTTTACAAGAGCACTTGACAAGTTCTCGGCAAGATCTCGAAACTTCGGGGAGTGTTAGCCAGACGGGAACCCAACCGCCATCCTCTTTCCTCCAGCCGAACTCATCAGCGGATGGAATGCTTTGCTGGGGATTGTCGCTGGTAGCCCAAATCCCAGCTTGATACACCGATCTTTTAGCGTGTTGAAGGAGTGCATCCTTAAAGGAAGAGATAACAGATAATAACGAATGTATAAGTGATAAGAGCTGATAAAAACATAAAAACACCAAATTCTGAATAGTCACCTAAAAGAGCTTAAAAATACCATCCAAAATTTCCAACAGCTGGGTGCTTACAAAGAAGATCACACAAAAAGCTGTTCCTGCATTCGAAAAAAGTTTACATATTTTTGTCAACTTTGTTGGAGGAAGCTTATCCATTGCTCTGTTCTGCTTACAGAACAGTTCTTTTCTGGCTTCGTTGATGGAGTCACAAGGACAAGACTTGTCATACATAATGACGGCCATTCTCTCGATCTTTTGGAAATGCTCTGAGTCAGCATCCAGGTGCTGGAAGGGGTTTTCGGCAAGGTACGCAAGTGTCGGAGTAACTGCATTGTACTGCTGCCAGGCCTGCCATGCAGAACGCTTTCCCTTTCCAACAAACGCTGAGGTGGTGTCACATCCGCTAAGTGCGTGAAACACTGGAAGACAACTTGCCCTGGTCTCTCCAAGGAAAGCGAACACTCTCTTGACACTAATGATGATTGCCCTCAAAAGAGGATAACTGGTTAGTTTTAGGAACTGAAACTGAAGTAGCTGTCAGGGAAACGGGAGGTACGTTTGCATAACTCTCAGGAAGGCGATGGTTCTGGTTTCCTGCTGGGGGAACTCTCAAGGGAGGTCGGCAATCACCAGGCTTATCCTGGGTTGGGAACTGGAAGATGCTGATAGAGGTTCCATGAAACGAGGACGAGGCTGTTGTTGAGCTCGGGTTATGTTCGATATTATCCAGAGCAGCAACAGAAAATAGCCCTGTCCTCAAATTTGCGGGGGCACACACAGTTGTCTTCTTCGAACCGTTCGCTGACTGATGTTGCGAGCCAGTCTTCAATTTCTAAAATACGATCATAGGATACGCTAAGTCCCAGCTGGTATAACCTTGTTATCAATGTTCTGCTCCTTGTTAAAGAATGGATGTTGAAGCCAATGTAGAGTGGTAGCGGTGGCTCTCTGGGTGCAACATGTCGTGGCTTTGAAGAACTGGACTCCGATGGCCTCTTCTTAATATTGAATATGATTGACTGACAGACCGTGAGACAAGCCTGTGATTCACAGCGATTTTGATCTTTAAGGTTAAGGCCGTTGATAATCATGGACACAAGTGACCTGAGACTTGTTGGTATTGACTTTTCCTGGCACTCCAATGGAAAACATCCCGCGAAACTGAAGCCTTTATGCTCAAGGATATCTTTTCTGACAATTGATGCAACCTTAGCAAGATTGTTAGCATCATCAGAAACGTCTCGCTTCTTTAACGCATCCTTTAACAAACTGTGCATTGCTTCTTTGAAAACGATGACAATATGCTTCCCATCATGCTGTTCCAGTGCATCACTAAAATGATCCAACAGAGACGTTTTCAGCCGTGTCTTGTTTATTTGCTTCGGAATTCCCAAGTCTCTAAGACGTGTTTCATACATGGCATGGATTTCAGAAAGTTTAAACAACAAAATCCCTTCGTCGACACTTTTCTCAATATATGTTGTAAGCTCAACAAATGCCCTTGATTCATTCATCATCTCATTCAGGCTGTCTTCATCCATGTTATCCTCCTTCCTCTTCAACGAACGGTAACTGTTCCTAAACTTTGTCAAACAACCAATATGGTACTTTGCGTCAATTGCCACAAGGTCACCTCTAGACATTCTTGAGAGCAGCTCAAAGTCCTCCAGTTCTTTAGCCATGTCTCGAATCTTTTCATCCACTGTCAAAGATGTAAAGTCGTGGAGAATTTCGTCTGAGCCTTTATCACAAAAGATACACACTACATCATTCTTACTTGCTTGTCTTCTCTTAGAATTCCTCCTAGTCTCTGCCTCTTCCTCCTCTGTTTCTCTCTTTCTTTTTTGTGACTGTCTCTGTTTAGCCTTCTCGAGTTTAGATGAGGTAAATTTTAAACGGCAGGACTTGTGCCACGAGGCCTTGTTAGCAATCAATAATTCCACAGTCGCTGTGCTCAAGTCCAACTTAAGCTCTACAGGTAAAGAACTTTGACTTTGAAAGACGTGAGCATTTTCTAAGAAATTCTTGTACACCTGCATACGCTCAATATCCGTTGTGTTTGCGTTCAGAGGGCATTTCAAGGGTGTTTCACTTATTTTCTGACATATTATAGACCGATCCCACGAAAATGCCATTGTTATGTCATCCCGATTAAGGCCTAAATAAATAAAAACAACAAATTTAATTAGGAAGTTAACAACTTAAAAGTTAATATCTTGCACAGTTAGTATTCTCAAAGAAAAGTATTGCAAACCCAAACCGTTTTTTCTTTTATGTTTTTCTATCTTCATGGCTTCAAAGCTGAATCTTTTCTATTTCAGAGATCGATAATTCTCCGTCTAGAAAAATTCTAAATTATGAAACCACAAATAAAATTGATAGTTTGAAAAATATACCAGTTCAGTCCGCCTACCGTACGGCGAGCCTTTATGTTTTTTTTATCAATTTTTCAATAGTTCATTTAAAACAGCTTATATCTACATCGATGAAACACTCGATTTTTTCTCAGAGTTTTTCTTCGTTTCAGTTGAAGAATTCAGTGACAAAAATAGAAGAAAACAAAACTTTTACTTAGTAGACCAAAGAACTGAACTTTTTACTACAAATTTGCTGAATTAAAACGATATTTTCACCATAATACTTACAGTCTCAATATTGCTGCATGGAGGCCGCCATCTTGGAACTTGCGAATGTCCGAGGGGGCCTGGACAAGAAATACTTCAAATCTCCTTAAACTAGGCAAACCCTTTATAAAAAAACTATTTTTCGTTTCAAAATAATTGACATTTTCCCATCCAGTTGCAAAATAAAAGGGTTATGCACAATTTTCTTCAATTAATCAGGAATCCATTACTTAAATAGAAAAACCATTTTCATTGTTATTGACACCACAGGTACTAACCTATCACAGCAATTTCGTGAAATATTTGATTGCTTTATATATCATCTTGGAATTGATAAACAAGTCCTCAGCCGCATGTGTACAAACTCTTACATTGATTTTGAGCCATTTTACCCTTCAAAACTGTCGCATATACTATTTTATGAAAAAAGCCTGGTTACCAAGCACAGCAGGGAAATGATGAAAAGTATTTTCCATTTTATACGATAACGGAAAGTTTCTTTCTTGGGCACCCATCCCAGATTTCATACTCATATCCCAAGGAAACAGTATACAAAGTTTAGCACTTTTGTCCAGTGTGTCACGATCCGGCTCAAATTTTGCGTTAAGCTACTAGACTATCAGTCGTTTTTTTCGTTTAACACCCCAAATACCTAGGAAGAGAATTTAACCATGGACATTGCGTCAGTCGTAATTTTTTCTGGCTACGGCCCTGTATTGATTTTGAAAGCTTACCAATATTAAAATAGTTATAATTTGGGTTGCAATAATTTCAACTAAAAACTGCCAACAGACGATTAAAACACGGATTAAAAACAAAGTACTTCTCGGGCCTGAAATTTTGTTCGAAACTTCTGCAGACTGCAGCTGGTCGCTAATTATTATCTTGCGTGTCAGCCCTTCAATCTTTCTAGAAAAATATCTTCGCTATGACGTTTTCTACTAAAACAGTCGGATTAGGCACAATAATTTACAGAGAGTTATTTTAACTACCAAACTGAAGAAGAAATTCTCTGTTCAGAGTATTCCAAAGAAATTGAATTCTCAAAAGAAGTTTCTTTACTCTTTATGGTCGATTTTAGAGTAAACTTATCTTTACTACCGGAGTTACGAAAACTCCTTTTAGAAAAAGTCCAAACTAGGTCAAATAAAGCATCTCCACCGTCAGGAGTTATTACAGTTAACTCTACTTTAAAAGGTATTATTATTATTATTTTTTCTGATGTGAAATTACTGTGAAGCTGACTCTGTTCTCAAGTTAGTAATTAGTGACCTAACATGTGTTCCGGTGAAACTTATCCCCGTTACAACTGAGAAATATTTAAAACCGTTTCCGTTATGACTAATTAGTCAACTGAGCCAGCTTGTAATTACATAATAGCCAAAAAAACTGTTTTGAGCTTTTATCAGGTCTGGGGGTTAGTTCAAACTTACAACATTACAGCATTACGAAAAAACTTAGCATTACGAAAACTTGATCGTTTTCTTTGCAGTTGTGCTTTGTTTTGATTCTATTTTGTCTTCCAGTGCGGTTGTTAAGGACGTTAACCCATGATGTCATGAAATTTCGTCATGCGCTGATTTATCACAACACATCACGATGTTTTTGTTTTGGCAGTTGAATCACGATCCAATAAATGCCCATCAGATGGAGAACTTCACAACTATCACCTGCTCACTTTGTTTTCGAAGTTAGTTGTAGGTTTCACTGCATTAAAATATTCAACTGCAGTTCTATAAGTCGATATTACTTCAACATTACGTTCTTGTCAATTCATTCGGTTCGGTTTTCGTGACTTCTTGCCAAGTGAACGCACCTTTTTACAGACACTTTTGCTTGGAGGACCTAGACTTTAAACAATTGTTAAACTTAAAGGTAGAAGTATCAGTGTACTGTGATAAAAAAGCGTTTTCTTCTCGGTAAAAAAGCAAATGAACAAGAACATAACACAGGATATCAATCCGTCGTTCATATATGATTTGCCGCTAAACTTAAGTGTTTACCGCTCTGTGCCGGTGTTGTTAACAAGCCGAATGAACGTAATTAATGTAGCTCCATACCTTTTCCACTGTTGTCAACAACAGAACGATACATTGTCATCAGGCTGCTCATTACGAATTAAGATAACAGGAGATCGGAACCCATAACTTGCCTGACTTCAGGGGTAGGTTATGTACTGATTTGGCGTGACACGGGAAATTATAATGCTAATACCTTCAATATTAATTCAAAATCAAGCTTTAATATGGAATGATTAATGACGCGCAGCGATTAGTCACGTAGGATTAACTTTTCCTTTGATAACCACGTGTTTTGAAAAAGAAAGAAATCCAGTTCTGTAGAAACGAATCGTTTTAAAAAAACGCTGTTAGACCTGCTGAAGGTCATGTTCTCAGATTACTGCGTTTTGCAGGCAGGCTTGGTAATTACGAGACACATGTTCTGATGACTGACGCTGAGAGTTCTGAAGACACCCGTGAAAGCAATATACTAACAAAGATTAACATCACGCTTCCGTGATTAGGTGAATCAACAATAAAATCACCTTTTTCAGTCCATCTATACCGAGTTTTCGGCAAGTGGCGTTTAAAGAGGGTAGGAAGATTAGTACAATAATACGATGTTGGGACGTTCCTTGGATACTGTTATGACGACGTGGTAACCGTACAGCCTTATAAATGCATTTATTCGGTGTCTATTTTTCGCAAATTTATTTCCCTGTGTCACCTTTCCGATTTTCTCTTTCCGGTAAATTGAAACCTTATAGCTGACGTTAAGCCGCATAGCAAGCGCTTCCGTAGGCTTTTCAGCTTTTTTGGCTGACGTTCCAAGCCAGTGGTACTCCCTTCGTCAAAGGGAATCGCTGTGACGAAGGGCTGACAGTTGGAAGATCATCAATCTTTTGGATTTCTTTATGGTGATCAACTCCACTGATAAATCCAACTCTTGTGTTTCACTTGATCACCGACGCAGCATCACGATTTCTTTACAATTTTTAACCCCCCCCCCCCTCTTAACAAAAATAGACGTTTGCTTTGCGCTGGAATAGAGCAAATTCGGTAGTTGTACATACAAGAAGATCACGGAGAGTTTTCTATCGGGTTTATCCTTTCCTTACTCCAACCCTGACTAAAAGCAGTTCCATTAATTTATTTCTATATTTGATTTGCACTTTCGGTTAGTGGCTCCGACACTCTCGGACACATTGCTTTGGAGCACTTCTTTTATTGTAACAAATCGCCTATCTGTATGCGCGGATCACGGTCCCACTCAAGTTGAGAGCAACAATTTTGGCTGTTGCAAGTTATTGTTATCTGCACTGGGAGGCGGGTCTCTCAGCGGCTTAGTGGTTAGAGATTCAGACCGCGTGTGCGGAGGTCGCCGTGGGTTCGATCATCCAGAGTCACAGGGGACCGGATCTTTTCATTGTCCCGTACTCGCAACATGCTGAATGTTAAAAGTCTTTATCACTCCATGACCGAGCTATAACGTCTTTGTTATATGTTAGTGTTTGTGATCATGACTTGTATCGACATAAATGTACCGATAAAATATTAGGGGTTTGACCGGTTCAGTGGCGCCATGTACATTGTATCATCATGTTTCGACCATTTGCTGTTAGGCAATTTCTTTGATAAGTCGGAAATTGGAAATACATCAGAGAAAACAAAGGGCAATTTCCATTCATTTATTCACTTTGTACTTGCTTTGTATACTAGTTCATCTTTCATTTGCTTGGCCAGAGTGCGTTAATTTTACCTTTACCTTACCTTAGCCTATGTAAGGGCCCGTCTTTGATAAACTATCATACCTTACCCACAAGTGACAGCCAAAAGTTTCACATGATCGCCTCCTTCCCGGGAGGGGGGGGGGCAAAGTGCCCCCTCTATAGATCTCGAAAAGTATTAACGCTCTTGTGATGAAACTTGGCATGTTCTTAGCACGTCATTAGCTGAACAGATTGGGCTATGGCGCGTCGATTATGACGTTTCCTGAAGTCACAAACCAGCCATTTTTAATTTTGAGGCCGCCACCTTGAATCCTGAGCCTGCAGTTATACGGTTGACAACGACGACATCGAAAAATATATTTGAATTTGTTCTAAGAAACATACTTAATCAAAACAAGCACATAAAAGTAAAGGATTATCTTCTTCCTACATATGAAGGTGGAACAAGTGAAAAAAAGACTGAAAAAAGACAGAAAATAGTCAAAATACACTCCTAAGTAGACAGTTGCTATGGAAACGTCAATCATCATAGACACGTCATTGACAAAGGAAAATTTTCTCTGATAAATTTAAGGAAAAGTCAAGAGATTTGGTGATTATTCGTCTAGCTGTTTAAAAGCTATAACTCATTAAAGTTAGTGCGGGCACTGTGCCCCCCCCCCCCCACCCCCAGGCTAAATAGGGTTAAGTGCATAATGAGTTGATTGCAGAATCTTTTTACTAGCGGAAAAGCCACTAGCTATAGCCCTGGAGAAATAGGTGGGAGAAGAGTAATCTCGCACCAGCCTTAACCTTGCTCCATTAATTGTCCTGGTCTGTAATGTTTAACCTCTTAGCCATAGCCTTAAGAATTTTTCCTTGTGCTTCTACAGTAGCCTGTAGTTTATACATGGCTTCCTCTTGTTTTTTCGTTTGTTTCTCCTCTCGAGCGCACCATTCCTCTTCAGGGATGGTCGCGACATCTCTGTAATTAAGAAGCTTGTCCATGAAATCCCGATCCGTGAGATCGGTGCCAGCAAGAGCAATCCTGTGAAGTAGAATGTGTTTATCTCGCATGAAAACAGTATAGCCTGCGTAGGACAAACGTTCTCAAATGGCAATCATCGTGAACTCTTTAACTTGGGCAAAATTACGGGTAGAGTTTTCAAGAGACACATCCGTTTAGTAAATCTTAAACCCTAAGAAAACTAAACTACAACTGTTCAAAATTATATCAAATTTCCACTGTTCAACCGTGGATGCTATGGCTTAATGGTTTTCATTTTAACACGCGAACAAACCTATATAGCGCTGTGCTCGGGGACAGTCCCTGGCGACCACAATGAGTACATGGCTTCAGTAATTCTATGTAGTCAAGGCAAAAAACCTTAGCACATGCTTAGGGACCGAGTCGGCATGAAGTCGACTTTGTACTCGGGCATCTAATTGCACGGCCAATTCAGGCACTTTACCCACAAACTACTGCTCTAAGATGTCCTTTTAACACGCATAAGGTTCATAGTACCAAATGTGAATAATCCTTAAAAATTGGGAACTCTCGGTAGTCCTGGGCACCAGTTAGACCCACGCGGGTTTGTGAGGGTAATTAGGATCCAAATGTAAAGGGACACGGAAATGGACATGGACAGTTGTTCACCCGTTTTATTCATGTTGCCGGTTTGGATGCGTCCTTGTCATTTCTTTCAAGGTCTCGTTGAATGAGACAAGGAAGCATCCAAACCAGTCGCCCAACATTTTAATCTCCCTAATCATTCTAGCCAACACATGACGATCTGTAGCCTTTCCCTACACCAGGAAAACACGGAAAGCCATCAAAATCTAGGCCAAAAATTCATTTTTCAAATCGGCACGCTTAATCCCTACGGTATCAACGAACGCTTTTCATTCAACTAGTTTATTCTTGTTTTTCACGTTGCCATGCCCCTACCAATAGCGTAGCTCCACCACTCTCTAAATAAACCAATTGCAACCCACAATTCCATGGTTCGCTCTGACGAAGGGCTAACGCTCGAAACGTCAGCTTTCAATCTCTTTACGGTGGCCAATTTACCTTATCAACTCAGTTGATAAATCCAAATTTTGTGTAACACGTATTAGAACTATATAAAAATATAAGTGGAAAACTTGCACTCGCGATAGGCCGAGTGTCCAGAGGTGATTAATTATCTTTTTTTTTCTCAGTGAGCGCTGTTTCGGCGGTAACTGCAATTTGTCTTGCATCAAAATTGTCACTATTCCCATGTCGGAAATCATCATGGCTTCTGCAAGTAGGGAGTATCTCATTCTTATAAAAGCACTGAAAACCTGGAAAGCAAATGCAAACAAAAAATTTAAACGACATATTTACCTTTTAAACATAGTATTTCGGTTTGGTTTTATTTCCAGAAAGCTTCTGTGCACGCGTCGTAGGATAAACTTTGGGTAGGATTTCATAATGCCTTCAACTAGTAGCGCATCATTTGTCAACTTGGTCAAATTTGCTGTCCTCTGAATTGACTCAATGTCTCCAACCGCCAGACCAACCTAAAGAAAACACACGATTTTTCAAAGCAATTGAAAATTGGATGATGAAAAAGGCAGTGATGATGATGATGATGATGATTATGATGATGATGATGATGATGATGATGATGATGACGACGACGACGACGGTGACGACGACGGTGATGGTAGCTGTGACGGTGTTGGTGATGGTGATGGGTATAGTGATGACGAAGGTAGTGACGATGAAGGTAGTAAGGATGCCAGTGATGTTGATGTGGTGGTGGTGGTAATGGTGGTGGTAACGGAAATGGTTATGTTGATGGCGATAGTGTTAGTGATGGTCACGATAATGTTGAAGTTAATGTTGATGGTGATGACGAGGATGATAGTGATGGCGATAATGAAGTTAAAGGGGGATGATGATTCCTTGCTCGATGTGTGAGAAATGTGACACCTTACTTACAGGGTGCGATGTAATAGTTTTACTGAGTCTTAAGATGTTCCGGTGAAAGTTTTGTGCGGTTGACTAAGGAAAGGGCAAATCTTCAAACTGATTTATCACCTGCAACCACTAAACTAGTAAGCACATCAGTAGTAAAAGTGCGACCCGCAAAGGCAAGACCACTTTTTGGCGATTCACATACTTTCGTGGGGATCAACCAGCCAATCTGTCGTCTAAAATAGCCTCAGGGAAAGTTCGTCTATGGCTTTAGGTTGGGTTTCGGGATGTCATATTCGGATTGAGATTAGCCAGTCGATTGCCTCGAAAGCATATTTAAAGGAGGACACGTGGTTCACGTTGTACCGTGAATGACATCACATTAAATTTCGGTCATTTAAGCAAGAACGTAAACATACTTACCAGCAAGTTGACGAGAACAACAGAGACCATTAAAATGAACGTGAAGAACAGACCGATCGTAAGGCCAGGCAAGGGAACATACAGGGTATTTGTCCCTGGTACAGTGGCGTTTTCCACAATATGTTCCACTAACATATCACTGTAGTCGAGTTCCCCAAGCATCATCACGTGAATCTTGCCCAGAGATAACATGAAGCTTGAGAAATTACCCTAGGAGGAGCAAATAAGCGAATTCAAGTTACCGTTGAATGTAAGCGACCATTTTCAAGAAAATTTGGAATAGTTCTCATTCCAGATCCTTAGATCTAGCTTTTCTACTTTGCGTTTTCAAAAGGGGCCTGAAGGGGTAATCGGATTTGAGGCACTGGGATTGGGATGTTGCCAATAGAAAGAACTGTTACTTGGAATGGGATTTTGACAAAATTATAATTAGGAAATGGACTTTGGAAAAAAAAAAGGCTGGTAAACGGGATCTATACCCCCTTCCCTTCAGGACACTCTTTCAAGGCCCTAGGTATTAAAACTATCGTGTAGGTTTGCAACTGGTTGTTATCAACAGCCAAGAACTTGAGTAAGGCGACACTCAAATGGACTTACCTGGTGGCCAAGTAGAACATAGAATACCAGTGAATAGCCTATCAAAGCAATAAGGAAGGTAGATATCACTTTGATAAACGTCCAGAGGACCTCGGCGTACATTGTCACGTACAAACCGAGACCACCGAAACGACGAAAACATAAGGTCAAATTGATGTAACTCAGAAAAAGGCCAATTATTCCGCCATTCCATTGCGTTTCAATACTAAAGAATTCTTCTCCAAATACGCGAGGAAAGATAAACAACCACACCGTCGCGTACATCACCAAATCAAGCAAGTTTGTATGATCCTTAAAATATGCCAGGCGCAGCCATAGTAGTTGAATTATTTCCTTTATCAACTGAAAAATTAAGAATACTAATATGAGACGCGGCGCTGTCTCTTCAAAGTTTGATTTCTCATTTATTTCGTCAATCGTTGTTGTATTAGAGGTGTCCGAGAATAGTATGCTTCTGCGTCTTTCCATCACAACGAAGCAAGAGAACAAGATGACGAAAATTGCAAACCACAGAATGTTGAAGATGGTAAGAAACTTTCCGAGCATCATCCACTTATATCGCAGTAAAGTTTGGGAGACAACATGATTCAACAATTTTTCACGCCTGAATTTCGCCATGGTTGCTGGGACGAAGCCAGTCTCATAAACGCAATCCGCGTCCGGATCCAGATGACGCAAATTGAATACGATAGTAAAGTCTTCATGCGACGGCGGAAGGGGGCTGTAAGTTATGCACTTATCAAGAACAACTTCCGCTACATCAGGTAGTTTTTCTACTAATTTCCTCATAGGATAGGCACCAGTCTCCGGTGAGAACTGCATCACTTCTTCCCACCTAAACCAAAAACCATAAGTTGAAGGTTTTTTTCATGCTGATGATTTGGTATAACTTAGGAAGGGGACCTGATGAGGTCCCCTTCCTAAGGGGGAGGGGGAGGGGAGAAAAACTGGAAGGAAAATGGAAGGCCCAGAAGGACAGCTTCGCTGGCTTCTTTAAAAAGCTTAAAACCTTTCTCAGTCTGGTATAATTGATGTCATTTTCCAGTTATCAAATGTGATGCCATTCCTATGAAAGAGAAAGCCATGGTACTCGACAATTCCTTACAAAATTAGCACTCAATCGTGTATTCTCGAAGGCATACAGAAAAAGAAACAAATAAACATCGTTACACCCATAGACATGTGTGTCCCACTAGACCATTTGAAAACTTACCTTTGGTGCTTCAAAAGTGTCTTTGCTACCTCCGCAGCTTCCCACTCAATCGCAACATCAAGGCAAGTCATGTTCCTGTTATTTCTGGCCGTTACGTCAGCGCCTTGGTCCAACAAGAACTGGAGCACATCGAGGCGATTGTACCTGCAGGCAACATGAAGTGAAGTGTTTTGACCGTCGTCCGTCTCTTCCAGTGTATTAGGTAGCAGAGGATGAAGTAGAACCTTGACTGTTTCTAATGAGCCCGCCTTGACAGCAAAAAGAAGCGGCGTGAAATTGTCCTGTGCTTTTGCTGTGACATCAGCACCCTTTAAAAGTAGAAGCTCGCAGGTTTCTCTGGAAATAACATTTCATGGTTATCTAATACACTAGTTATAGCGTGGGAAAGTCACTTTTGGAAGGTGCATAATCGAGCGACAAAATTGATAAATATGTGAACGATCCAATGAGATTTTCACTTGACAGATTGCTTGCGTGTAAACAAGGCACGAAAACAGGCTTTTAAACATGTTGTACTGTATTGTTTTTATCTGTTTAGTCAATGCTTTGATGCAGGGCCCCTTTTGACATCAGATTTCTAGCTGAATGGGTCACTCTTCCTAAAACTAACAAAAGAGTATGATCGAGAAGGCTTGCTAATTTTGCTGGCGGTTTTCCACAGTTTCTTCAGCATGAAGTGACCATAAACATTCCTCCCTTACCCTTGATGGAATGTTAGTCGATTTTAGGTTCCCCCTTACAACTTCATCACCGCCCCACCTCCTGACAACCCCCAACGCCCCGATATCGTTTGTTTTGTTTTCCTAACGGTTCAACGGAATCCATTTATACACCTGGGTGAAGAAAGATCATGCAGGACAAATTTTCTTCTCTACGAATACAACACCATAGTAGAAACCAGGTTTTAGGTATAACGTCCAACGTATTCACGACTAGAAGGCAACGCTATTACAATGCTGTACAATTCCTCAATATCAGTCCACCAATCTAATCAATCTATTACTGCTTACGTGCACTCCAAAAATGTTCACGTGATAGAGTGGAAGTTTCTCGTTACTTACGAGTGTTTATTGCTGGCAGCAAGATGAAGAGCTGTCGAACCATTTTCGGCTCTTTCATTCAAAAGAGATGTAATGGTTGGGCATTTAGAGAGAGCAAGCAAACAATCCAGGGAGCCTGTTTCGGCTGCAATATGAAGAGGCAGCTTCTCTTCAACGTCACGTGCTTTTAGACACGCTTCATTTTCCAGAATAATTTCTAAAATCTAAAACAGATAAAAACGATCACTTGAAAATCACCAAAAGCATCAATACGAGGATAGTGACCTTTGTAACGTAATTACCTTCGTTATGACAATAGACCCTCTCAAGACAAAGAATTCTATAACCGAATATTTTCTAACAAAAGGAACTAGTACCTTAGAAGTATCCAATCCAGCTGCCAAATGTGTTATGGTCTTCATATCTTTGTCTCTCATTCGCACTAGAACTCCATCTTTGTCCATCTCTAGCAACAGTTTCACCATTTCAGGCCGTCCATACACGATAGCCAAATGGAGAGCACTGTTGAGTGAAGAATCGTTGGCAGTGATGTCGACTCCTCGGTCCAGCAACAGCTTTGCAGTTTCAACTGCTCCACGAGTGACAGCCATCAGCAGAGGTGTCATCTCTAACTCGTCCTTAGCTTCCGGGTCAGCCCCTGACTCAAGAAGAATCTCGACTATACGGCTGTGATTGAACGTTGCAGCACTAGCAAAAAATCCCAGATAACCGTAATTTAAACTGATTGTTAAATTAGAGAGGATGCATGTGCATTTGATAATTACATTTCCCCAGTAGCATTTTTTTCCTAGTCCCAGTAACTCAAAACCTATTTCCCAGTGTAAAAGAATGTTGGATCCCGTTCCAATTTTACTCCTCAGGCCTGGAAACGTCTTGATAGAGATGGAGTAGTACAAAATATCATTTCTGTAACCGCTGCCTGCTTAGCTCAGTTGATCAGGTGCCCATCAACCACAAACCAGGCTTCTGACTGGTGAAATCAAACAGCTTTTTCTTTCTTCACAACTCTAGCTTCTTTCAGTTAGATCATCAAGTCATTGTTTCCACAATTTGTGGCAAAGGTTATTTTGAAAACCCGCAGGAGGATTACCATGATGCCTATAACTGTTATAAAAGTGCCTAAGCAAGGTAATGTTAAGAAGTATTTCAGATGGTCGTCATGCATCAAAGCTACGGAAAGAGCAAGCAGGGTTTCGGAGAGCAAGAAAAACGCCCGACCTGGTCAGTAACATTGTGGACAATCAAGCTGTTTGTATGTTTCGTTACCATAAGTACGCCTTTAATACTGTCCACATGCACAGGGAATTATTGTGGGAGATTATCGAGAGCTATGAGATCCCCCTAAGTCTATCAAGTTGGTCAAGGCACACGTGAGAGAGCTAGAGATGAACTGCTGAGAAGGAACTGGGAGGGAGAGGCTTGAATTCTTGATCAGAGGCAGCGCCTGCTGCTTACAATAGAGCAGCATGGGAGCAAAACTACCGCCCGTTGACATGGGCACTGAGGTTGTGTGAAATGGAAACAAAACGACGTTAAGTGTAATTCCCACATCCAGGCTGCCCCCCCCCCCCCTTCCCCTTAAAAGGACAATTTCTTAATATGGACATACTGTACCTGTGAAGTGGTGTTCTTAGCTTTCCATCCCTGATGTCAATAACAGACCCATAAAGTACAAGCAGTTCGACTGATGATAGGTGACCATGTTTAGCTGCTATATGAAGTGGAGATGCAGACCATACCAAGGTGAGGGCTTCACGGTCCGCACCATGACGTAACAACAAGTCTACCACTCCGTCGTGTCCTCCCTCACAAGCGAAGTGAAGAGCCGTGTAACCCTCTGTGTTTGATTCACTCACAAATTCACGTAAGTCAAGCTGCCTTTTGGAAGCTGTTGTAATAGATGGCATATAGAGCTTTAAATATAAAACATGAAAAAAGAAACAAGATGTCGACTAACAGACTATGGTCTTGAATAAAAGGTCTGTGAAAAGCTATGGTTTTGAAAAACTATGAAAAAAGGGCCCGACGTCAAAATGAAATGTGCAAATGTGCAAAAGGAAGTGTGCTAAATTAAACGAAAAATACTAAAATTGCAGTCAGGATATGGCATAAAAAATTCATGGACTTCCTGGCTCTGACTAGTGAATTGTAAAACAACGTTTACAACAAAACTTGAAAAAGACATTTCGCGGAAAAGCTTCGGCCTTCTTCGGTTTGAGAGTGGCAAAAAAACAGCGGCTTATGTAACGGTTCACAATTCGCGCGTGCGTGGCTGACTAACACAAAAAAACACGGGAACGCTGCACGAGGCTACGAACATTACCACGAACTATGACATTACGCTTGCGTAATACGACACAGTTACCAATTTCGATAAGAAGATGGCAAACTTCTTCGTGCCCTTGAAAAGATGCCACGTGGAGAGGAGTGTATTTGGTTCTTGAATTGGACGTTATGTCGGCGCCATTTCTTAAAAACAACTCGCACAATTCCCGATTTCCACTTATACAGGCCAAGTGAAACGGCTGCACCCCTCCAGTTCCTAAACCGACAGTAGGCTCCACTCTAGGGTCTTTTAATAGAAGACTGCAAATATCCAAAAAGCCTCTTCGGGCAGCTGAATGGAGTGGTGTCAGCAGGCTGTTGCTTGGTATCATCGGATCGGCTCCTTTTTCAAGCAGAAGTTTAACAATCTCTGTTCTCTCAAACCTTAAAAGTAAATAATATCGTGCACAGAAGTTGTCAGCCAAGAAATAGCCCAGTAATTCACAGTCAGTGTCTGTCATGTCCGTGCACAAAATTCGGCGGAATTTAATGGAATGGTTTGATCGAGGACAATAGCAAAATTGGAAAATTCGACAAAGTTACTTTGAGTCAAATCTGAGGACTTGAATGATCCCGTAAAGTGCTTGGATGCAGCGTTGCTGAAAGATTTTAAAGGTAATGACATAGTACATAGGCCTCCAGTTTCACTTCTCGAAACACACAATGTCAGCGGACAGATTTCCAAGCATATTTTCCGCCAGTTGAAGGTTATCGGTTGTAACACACAACCCACCATTCCGTGACTCGCCTTAACGAAGGGCTAGCGGCCGCTCGAAACTTCAGCTTTTCAAATTCGTCGTGGTGGCCAATTGATAAATCAAATTTTCAGTGTCATTTGTAGGTTATGTTTGTTGTTCGTCCTTTGTCGGAGGGTTTTTCTCAGGGTTGAAATGTCAGGTTTTACTCTCTCCATAGAAATTAACATTTTCACATTTCAGTCCCATCGGGAATCCCAGTGCCACAAGCTGTGTCAGTCGTAAGGTTGTAAAGAGTTATCCTCGTTAAATACTGCTACCGTTACCTCAGACGTAGAAAAAAAGGGAAGTGTATCCTATTTTTACATAGACTGGCCTGGATTTGAGCAGTAAACCGCTCGGCTGTTGTTGGTCCCCTACTACACGGCTATCGTGACCTCATATCCTACAAGACAGAAGGCTTCCTAGTAACCGATGGACCGAACTAACTACTTTTTTCAGGAGTTGACTTTATAATAAAACATTTTTTCTAATCAGCTTCGTCTTACATTGTACTTGAGTAGAGTCTGGGTATTTAGCTTTTGAAAAACTAATTGTGGACACTAACAAAATACAAAAAGAATAGAAAATACATACCGTACGGCACCATGAAGAGGGGTAAATCCATCCTTTCCCTTAATGTCGATGTCCGCTCCATTATCCAACAGAAAGGTGACTGCTTTAATATCATTAGCACGAACAGCTCGGTGAAGAAGAGACAGACCTTCTTTGTCCGTGGCGTTCAAATCCTCTCCACCCTCGAGGGCGCTGTTTGTAAAGTGCAAACCATTTTGTACCGGCTTAAAGGCCTTAGTTTCGCTTTCAGGAGTAAATGGTTGAATGAGTTTCCGCGGTCCCCTGCCGCTTCCCAGGTTTGAGATGAGCTCCAGAGAATCATCGTCAACCCATGGTTTGACTTTGGTCAGGGATGTGTTGCTTCGTTGTGTTCCTCGAGACGAAGGCTTAGGGCTATCTAATGGAAAGAAAAACACACATTTCCAAGCCCAAAAATTGCGATAGAGAAGGTAAATCCAAGTTACTGAAAGTAGTAAAATAAAGCACTGACGCCTGCCCACGTTTTGAAAAACATGGGCTCGTTTTTTAGAGCCCACGTTACCCAACTGCTGGTCTTGTTGTACATTTTGACGTCACGGACACGCGGCCAGGCTGCTAAGTACTATTTAAAATTTGGTCAGCGAAGTTTTCTTTACTAAGTGTCGATCACTGGCACCAAAGCGTTTTTAAAACCTTCCTTACAAATTAATATTTCGGGCCTGAAAGACTGTTTGTGTGCACAATTAATCCACTTTCTATAGATTTTAAAAGCTAAACCCGAAAAACTGTCTTGTGTACACATCGAACAAACTACACAATATTGAAATTCTATTGCAGGGCCGTAGCCAGTACGAGGCAAACCGAGGCACTTGCCTCAAGGTGAATTTCCACTGTTGCGTAAATTTTACGTGCGTACGTGCGTGGATTTAACTGGCTTTACGTGCGTAAATAAAATTAGAGACGATGTATGAACGGCTTACGTATACGTAAAAAGTTGAAAACTTTCAACGCCTGAATCCTGTTAGAGCATTCGCTGTTTCTGCTCCTGACCTTTGGAACAGCTTACCTGACAACATCCGTTCATGTGACAGTTTGAATATTTCTAAATCCAAACTTAAGACCTATCTTTTTAAAAAAGCTTATCATTCCTAGTAGAGTTAATTTTTGTTTACACATTAATTTAGCTTTTAATTTAATATTCTTAACCTTTTTGTGAAGCGCCTAGAGCAGAATTGGATAGGCGCTATATAAATTTTAATTATTATTTATTATTATTATTAACTTTTTACGTTTTTAACTTTTTACGTTTACGTAAGCCGTTCATACATCGTCTCTAATTTTATTTACGCACGTAAAGCCAATTAAATCCACGCGTGTACGCACGTAAAATTTACGCAACAGTGGAAATCCACCTTCAGTCATTTTTTTTCGTTTTCTCAGTCGTTTTTTTCGTTTAACACCTAAATACCTAGGAAGAGAATTTAACCATGGACATTGCGTCAGTCATAATTTTTTCTGGCTACGGCCCTGTATTGAGTTTGAAAGCTTATCAATATTAAAATAGTTATAATTTGGGTTGCAATAATTTCAACTAAAAACTGCCAACAGACGATTAAAACACGAATTAACTGTCCTATTAACGCTCAAATCATGGCTGGTGATAGCCAATCACATTCAAGAATTTTGTTATACTTATGATTAGTATGTGTAATCAAATGGTGACGAGTGAAATTAGGAAATAATTTCACGCGCGTATTGTCAAAATTCTAATAATTTCCCGAGCCTTTAGGCGAGGGAAATTATTAGAATTTTGACAAAACACAAGTGAAATTATTTTCTAATTTCACGAGTATACCATTTGATTACCTATTAATATCATGGGTGACAAATTACGCTCACAATCGTCAGGGTTTTGACTTGTTTATCGCGTCGAGAACTCTAAGCATAGAAAAGTTTAAAGCACACAGATTAGCTAAAGTTCACATTTTTCTGAGTGAAATGATGAAAAAATCTTGTGGGAGGTTTTTACCACGCTTTGACGATTTCGTGTATTTGTGCCCGACAGCAAAATACACCAGACTGTGAATTTTTACTTGAAAAGTACCAAAGAAAATAGCTTGGCAAAGGTTATCCGCGTTTTATCCGGCAAATTCACTGAATCGAGCACCACACTGCTCCATCGAGCAAGGCTTCACAAATGCATTCAAAATACGCACAGAAAACTTGTTTTAACGAAAGTAAACTTCGGAAGCAAATTTGTATTTAAAACTGACCTTTATTTCATTCGAAGAAGTGCCCAAATCCGCTGAGTTACTTCTCTGAGTTCGCGGTCAATCATTCGATCAGCAACTGGCTCGCCGTTCAAAAATTTTCGCTGTCACACTATCACAAATAATCTCTTCTTTTTGACTCGCAGTTGATTTCTGAGAAGTTCAGTCAATTAAAAGTCAAAATTTACAGATTACCGATTGAGTCCTTAATGAATATTTCCAGAATAGCTTTAGTTCTGCACAAAACATCTTCATCATTAACCTCGACGCCATCGTGGCGCTGAGCTATAGACCCGTTGTCATATCAATTTTGAAATTTAACATGTGAAATTATAAATTAACGCTGAAATTTCGCGCCAAAATTAAGGAGTAATTTGTCACCCATGATATTAAAAACAAAATACTTCTCGGGCCTGAAATTTTGTTCGAAACTTCTGAAAAACGGACTGCAGCTGGTCGCTAATTATTAACTTCCGTGTCAACCCTTCAATCTTTCTAGAATAATATCTTCGCTGTGACGTTTTCTACTAAAACAGTCGGATTAGGCACAATAATTTACTGAGAGTTATTTTAACTACCAAACTGAAGAAGAAATTCTCTGTTCAAAGAATTCCAAAGAAATTGAATTCTCAAAAGAAGTTTCTTTACTCTTTATGGTCGATTTTAGAGTAAACTTATCTTTACTACCGGAGTTACGAAAACTCCTTTTAGAAAAAGTCCAAACTAGGTCAAATAAAACATCTCCAAGGTAAGGGGTTATTACAGTTAACTCTACTTTAGAAGGTATTATTATTATTATTATTATTATTATTATTATTATTATTATTATTATTATTATTATTATTATTATTATTATTATTATTATTATTATTATTCTGATTGTGACATTACTGTGAAGCTGACTCTGTTCTCCAGTTAGTAATAAGTGACATAACATGTGTTCCGGTGAAACGTTAGTATCAGTAATATCAGGTCTAGGGGTTAGCTCAAACTTGCAACATTACAGCATTGCAAAAAAACTTAGCATTACAAAAACTTGAACGTTTTCTGCGCATGTGCTTTGTTTTGATTCTATTTTGTCTTCCAGTGCGGTTGTTAAGGACGTTATATAGCCCATGATGTCATGAACTTTCGTCATGCGCTGATTTATCACAACACATCACGATGTTTTTTATCACAACACATCACGATGTTTTCGTTTTGGCAGTTGAATCACGATTCAGTAAATGCCCGTCAGATGAAGAACTTCACAACTATCACCTGCTCACTTTGTTCTCGAAGTTACTTGTAGGTTTCACTACATTAAAATATTCAAATTACAGTTCTATAAGTCGATAATATTACTTCAGCATTAGTTCAAACGTTCTTGTCAATTCATTCGGTTTTCGTGACTTCTTGCCAAGTAAACGCACCTTTTTACAGACACTTTTGCTTGGAGACCCTAGTCTTTAAACAACTGTTAAACTTAAAGGTAAAAGTTGCAGTGCACTATGATAAAAAAGCGTTTTCTTCTTGGTCAAAAGGCAAATCTTACGAGAACATATAACACAGGATATTAATCCGTCGTTGATATATGATTTGCTGTTTACTCTGTACCGGTGTTGTTCTGACAAGCCGAATGAACGTAAAAAAAAAATTAGTGTAGCTCCATACCTTTTCCACTGTTGTCAACAACAGAACGATACATTTGCATGAGGCTGCTCATAGCGAATTAAGATAACAGGAGATCGGAACCCATATAAACTTGTCTGACTTCAGCGGTAAGTTATGTACTGATTTGGCGTGACACGGCAAATTATAATGATAATACCTGACAAGTTTTAATTAATGCAATGATTAATGAAGCGCAGTGATTATCCACGCAGGATTAACTTTTTCTTTGATAAGCACGTGTTGTGACAAAGAAAGAAATCCAGTTCTGTAGAAAGGAATTGTTAAATGCTGTTAGTCCTGCTCGGTCATGTTAGATTACTACGTTTTGCACGCAGACTTGGTAATTAATGTTCTGCTGACTGACGCTGAGAGTTCTGAAGACACCCGTGAAAGCAATATACTTTAATATAATCAGACTAACAAAGATTGACATCACACTGCCGCGATCAGGTGAATCAACAATAAAAATCAGCGAGATAGTAATTATCGGCTTTTCAGTCCGTACCGAATTTTCGGCAAAGTGGAGGGTGGGAAGATTAGTGCAATATGATGTTGGGACGTTCCTAGCGGACGTTCCTTGGATGCTGTAATGACTGCGTGGAAACCTTACAGCTTTATAAATGCATTTATTCGGTGTCTATTTGTCGCAAATTCATTTCCCTTTGTCACCTCTTCGATTTCCTCTTTCCGGTAAACTGAAACCTAATATTTTTTAGTCCAAGGGAATCGCCCTGACGAAGGGGTGACAATTGGAAGATCATCTTTTGGATTTCTTCATGGTAGCCAATTTCTTTATGATGATCAACTCCACTGATAAATCTAACTTTTGTGTTTCACTTGACCACCGACGCAGCGTCACAATTTCTTTACACTTTCTAACCCCACTTAAAAAAAATAGAAGTTTGCTTTGCGCTGGAATAAAGCAAACTCGGTGTTGGTACATACAAGAAAATCAAGGAGGGAAACCTATCGGGTTAATTCTTTCCTTATAGTCAGGCGGTTATGTGCAGAATTTTAGATGAATTGTGCACTTTGGGTTAAAAGCATGAAATTTGGTGTACATAAAGGTTTTCTTATGCTTATAAACATCTGATATGGAGCCACTGTGAAAAGTCAATCAGAGAGAAGTTAAAGGGGGGTTTTTAAATGACCGCCATCTTGACCGGAAGTAGAATATTTAATTACCGGAAGTGAGAAGAAGTAGGTGTAACTGCCTTTTGAGTGACATCTTGTGTTCTCGAAGGTAAATGAACTTGTTGTCTAAAGGTTTAAAGATGAAAATAGTGAAAAAATGGGTAACGCAACTTATTTTCTTTAATGAAAACAAAACTGGACGCGTGTAGGCCCTTCATTGAAAATGGTTATAAAAAAGGGAGGCTGTAAACGAGCATTCATCTGTTGAAGTTCGGAGTCGTAGTCAATTCTTCCTATAAGACTAATTGTTAAACAGTATACTGTTTACCGCCCAGGAAATTTCAAACTTTTTTAAAGACTCACAATTTAAGACATTTTAAAATTATTTTGCAGGCTTAGATTCAACTTAATACCAGGTTGATTTAATTGTTTTGGTTTGTTCTAAATGTGGCAAACGGTGTGACCTTCGTAAGAATTTTTTACTTCAAACTTCCACATTCGAAAGCTCAGCCACGGGTAGCCAATATCCTATTCGGCAAAAACTCACTTGTTCGTCCAAAAATGTTATCTATTTAGCCACGTGCAATAAATGCAATTTACAGTATGTAGGCTCTACATCAAGCGAATTTAAGGTCAGATTCCGCAATCATAAATCAAGTATGCTCAACAATAGGAGAACATATGAATTGGCGGTGCATTACAATAGCTTCGAACATGATATTTCTCAAATCAGTTTCATTATCATTGAACAAATCTCCACATTTCAAAATCATTTACATTTAGAGCAATTGTTACTGACAAGGGAAGCCTATTGGACCTAAGAATTGTTCATACTGAATCCGCATGGCCTCAATAAAAGACGCGAATTTCGGTCTAAGAACCGCATTAATTACAATAGCTAATCAAACCGTTTCACGTACCTTGCTCATTAATACGATTGTCGCTTATCTGGTTTTGTTTTGTTTTTTGTTTTTAGGTTAGTTGTTAATTACTATCAATTGCTACATTTGTTTTCGCGTTCAAAAGCCCCACTGTGGGAATCTGTTATTTTCTTTTCTTTGGGTAGCTGACGTTCAGGGACCCTGTACAGGGATTTTATTACTGTAATTGTTTAAGGGCCCTATTCAGGGTATCTGTTGTGGCGGCTTTTCCATGAGATTATTCAGGGGCCCTCATTAGGGAGTTTGTTACGACGGAGGGCTACATAACAATTATCACTTCAGTTTGTTTTCTGTATCTCTCTTTGTACTGTGATTGACACTTTTTTAGTTTTCTTTTGTTTGTAATTTAGATCTTTTGCTTTGTTACGTAACCTTCATTGCATTCTTTTTCTTTTGTGTGTATGTAAAGTATGTAAGGTAGTACCTAAAGTTGCACAACCATTGTACATAGTTTTTAGTTTTTAATTTTTAACCGTACGTGTTGTAATCTGAAGCAGGCTGAAAGCCGAAACGTTATTACACTACAGGACCAGTCAGAAGTTTGCGCCATTAGTTTTTCCTATATACCTTTCTAATAATTCACGTGGCAGCATCGTATCCTTTCGGATCCTTCTACTGTAAGTCTATCGTTTGCGTAAACCTTATTATTCTGTCTATATATATATATATATATATATATATATAGATAGATAGATAGATAGATAGATAGATATAGAAATTTTGTGTTTCGATTTTCCGAAGTACAGTGCTCGATACGTTAAAGTAGAGCGTAATATATATTTTTGAAAATAGAAAAAAACTACACTTTCATTCCGACAAGCTGTCGGGATGAAAGTGTAGTTTTTTTCTATTTTCAAAAAATATATATATATATATATAGTGTGGGATGAATACATTGTCAATAGCTTAAAGGTCACGACTAGAAGCAAACGAGGGCAGGGTGCCAGGAGGCACGTACAGGCAAACAGCCAAATACCACGAAACTGGCAGCAGTTCCTGAGGAATGATGAAAACAAGCGAGAACTCTTCCAATTTCTGGCTCAGCGTGTGGTATCATTGCAGGAGGAGAAACAAGTCATCACCACTAAAGGCAAGGAGATCCTTTGTACTCTTGCTCGTAACAACACTGCGAATCTGGCTCCATGTACGCATGACGAAGCGGATACCAAGATGATTTTGCATGCCGCAGACGCAGTCCAAGAGGGTCATCGCAAGATTGTGCTACGGACAGTTGACACCGACGTCCTTGTTTTAGCGATAGCACTTGCCGGGAGGCTCCAGGAGAAACAAGTTCAACTCTGGGTTGCGATGGGAACTGGCTCTCATCTGCGTTACATTGCAGCACAAGAGATATCAAACAGCCTGGGATCAGAGATTTCCAAGTCCCTACCAGTGTTCCACGCATTCACTGGATGCGATACGGTGTCCTGCTTCGCTGGGAGAGGCAAGAAGACCGCTTTTACAGTATGGAAGAGCTACCCAGCCGTCACAGACGCCTTCTTGCAGCTGGCGACAACACCTACTCCTCTAGTCAGTGAAGCATGTATGATATATCTAGAACGGTTCGTCATTCTCTTGTACGACAGAACAAGCAACAAGGCAAATGTCAATGAAGCCAGGAAGCAGCTGTTTGCACAAAAAGGCAGAGCGTATGATGCAATTCCACCAACTCGGGCGGCCCTGTTACAGCATACAAAGAGAGCTGCTTATCAAGGTGGTCACTGTTGGGGCCAAGCACTTACACCAAACCCTGATCTACCTTCGTCAGGCGATTGGGGATGGATTTTCAAGGAAGGAGAATGGCAGCCTTTCTGGACGACGCTTCCAGACGTGACAAAGTCATGCAGAGAACTTCTCCGCTGTGGATGCAAGCTTGGGTGCAGAGGAAGATGTTGCTGTGCTAGAGGGGCCCTGAAATGCACTGCTCTTTGCAGTTGCTGTGACGAATGCAATAACCGGTGATTACATAGTAAGGGTCAACATTGAATGTCTGATTCGACAATGATGAGAGTCGAATGAGTTTTGGATAACTAGAAAGACAGGTTGTGTACTAACAACTTCGAACGTGTGATCGTGTGATGGCGACAGTTAGGTCGAACAAGTTTTAGGAACACGACGATTGCTTGCGTAAGGCATAGTTGATACTGAGTTCTGTAATAACAGCACTGAATGAGTGGTGATAACAGTAAAGTCGAACAAGTTTTGTGAAAACAATGATTGATTGTGTAAAGCATAGTTGTTACTGAGGTCTGTACTCAAAGGAACAAGTGTATTAGTTCAGTGTATTAGTTGAGACTACTTCAAGCCAATAAAAGGCAATACAGTTCTGTGAGTAGTTTATTTTTTTATTACTATAAATCATAGTTTACGCTATTTTTAGCTGTTCTAAGTGAATCAAACAACTTAAACAAGTACTTACAGTAGTCCATTTGTCACTTCCGGTTCAAAATGGCGGCCATTTTGAACATTCGCGTTGCATTTCTAACCATATCGATCTTTTTTAAATTTAAAAAAAGAAATTTTCCTTTTAAAGACTGAAATCATTGTTGCTGATAAAATTTAGTATTGTAAGGTCAAGAAAACAACATTTAATGGAACTAACATTAAAAATAAATTCTACTTCCGGTTCAAAATGGCGGCCTTTTTTAAAAATCATCATAAACTCGGAAAAAAACGGTTTTATTCGGTGGCTCCATATCTACATCCGTTAACTACATAAAAAGGCCTCTCCATGCAAAATTTCATGCTTTTAACCAAAAGTGCACAATTTTTTCACATAACCGCCTGAGTATTAGTAATTTATAAGAAAGTGTAACATAGGATGTGTAGATTTATCTCACGAGAAATAAAGACCATTATTTTTATTACCATTTTTAGTCCAACCCTGACTAAAGGCCGTTCCATTAATTTATTTCTATATTTGAATTGCACTTTCGGTTAGTTGTTCCAACACTCTCGGACACATCGCTTTGGAGCACTTCTTTCATTGTAACAAATCACCTATCTGTATGGGCGGCTCTTCGATCCGCTCAAGTTGAGAGCATCAATTAAGGCTGTTGCCGCAGTCATTGTAATTAGCACTGGGTGGCGGACAAGGAAAGGCTTCCAACAAATGTGTCTGAGATCATGAGATTGTAGCTCACCTTGATCGAGTCTCCCAGCGGCTTAGTGGTTAGAGATTCAGACCGCGTGTGCGGAGGTCGCCATGGGTTCGATTCCCACTCACAGGGGACTCTGATCTTTTCACTGTCTCGTAGTCGCAACATGCTGAATGCTACAAGAAAGTTTACCATCATTTTTATTTATCAACGTCTCTGTTGAATGTTAGTGTTTTTTTACCATGACCTTGTATCGACATAAATATCCCGATAGAATATAAGGGTTTTAACCGGTTTTGGCGCCTCATGTTCCGACCATTTGCTCTTAGACAGTTTCTTTGATAAGTTGGAAAGTGGAAATACATCAAAGAAAACAAAGGACAATTTACACAAAGTCATTTCCATTCATTAATTCACTTTGTACTTGCTTTGTATACTAGTTCATCTTTCATTTGCTTAGCCAGAGTGCGTTAATTTTACCTTTACTTTACCCGCTTAGCCTATGTTTCTCGATGTTGCGATCATTGAGTGACGTCAGTAGAACCCGACTTAAGATCACACCGTTATTACGATCACGGTTTCGTGGAATAAACAATAGTTCAGTCACTTTCTCATCTAAAAACCATCCATAATCTACGATGAATCTTCCCTGAAACAGGTTCAAATAGAGCTCGAAAATAGCCCATTACAACCGCGTTCTTATTTGTAAGAACTGAAATAATAGAAGATCCAAACGACCACTATCCGATTCTTTCTTTTCTCTTGCTTATGTTTACCCCTTTTTGCCTGGGCTTTTTTAGAGTTCCTGAACCTTGGGGTGGGGGCCCAAAGTGAGCCTCCCCCCCCCATAGATCTCGGAAAGTATTAACGCTCTTGTGATGAAACTTGGCACGTTTTTAGCACGTCATTAGCTTAACAGATTGGGCTTATGACGTGTCAACTATGACGTGACGTGGCGTTACAATGACGTTACAAACCAGCCATTTTTAATTTTGAGGTCTGCAGTCATACAGCTGACAATGACGACATCGAAAATACAGTCGAAGCTCTCGTAAGCGACCACCTCGGGAATTCAGAAAAGTGGTCGCAATTAGAGCTGGCTGCTTACAAGAATGGGCTCTCGTAGGCGACCATGTCATAGAACAATAGAGGGTGGTCGCTTACGAGAGCTTTTAGCAGAAAGTTTGGCATATGTTGTTAGTTACCAATTGTATTGTAGTAATAATATGATAGCTTTTTATTGCGTATAGCGAATGTCAAGGACAACGGACCATCATCGCTAATTTTGATCAAGATGTGAACGCTTTTGTTGAAGTGTTGACTAAGTGGTCGCACACAGGAGCTAAAATACAAAGGAGAAGACAAGTCGGTAATTCACAACGGTGGTCGCGGTCGCTTACGGGAGCGGTCGCCGACGAGAGCTTTTAATTACAGAGTTTAAGTGACAATTCAAACAGGTTTTCACTAGGCTGGTCGTAACTTGAGCTGGTCGCTAACGAGAGTGGTCGCAAGGAGAGCTTCGACTGTATGTGAATTTGTTCTAAGAAACACTTAATCAAAACAAGCACATAAAAGTAAAGGATTATCCTCTTCTTACATATGAAGGGGGAAAAACTGAAAAAAAAAAAGACTGAAAAAAGACAGAAAATAGTCAAAATACACTCCTGAGTAGACAGCTGCTATGGAAACGTCAATCATCATAGACACGTCGTTCACAAAGGAAAATTTTCTCTGATTATTTTCGGAAAAGTCGCAAGATTTGGTGATAATTCGTCTAGCCGTTTAAAAGTTATAAAAAGTCAGTGCAGGCACAGTGTGTCCCCCCTCCCCCCAGGCTAAATAGGGTAAAGTTCATAATAAGTTAATTGCATGTTTTAATTGAGCAATCTTTTTGCCAGCGGAAGAGCCACTAGCTACCTAGTTGACGCCATACTAGTTAATAAAAGAATCTGGTTATGAAGCTCAGCAAAGTCCTTTGTTTTATGTTTTTGTTACCGTTTTTAGCCTTGACGGTGCACAAACAACAATAGGTTTTGAATTTTGCATGAGCAACGAACCAATAAAAATGTCACTGTTAAGTGTGCGATCGTAAAACAAAAGATTGTGCACTTTCGTAGAACTTTCAACATAAATTGCAGCACCTTTGTTATGGCGTTTGAAACTTGCAAGGTTTCATAACCAGTCCCTCGAGTAACTATGTTGACGCTAAAGAATTGTCTTGTTTCGTACAAAACAGGAATATTGAGAGTGAACTTTTTAACAAGTGCCATACAGCAGTAAAGAATGTACAGTTCCTTTAAACGTGTGCATGGTACATGTTTATTTCCTTAAGTACACGACTTCAATCATTGGATGAACTTAAGCACGTAAACAACAAATATATTACCTCTGTATTTTTTAACTTCTTTTCTCTTTTCGCAGTTTTGTTTTAAAATTAATATTTATAGGTTAGCTGGTTCATTTTTTCTGGATTAACACTTTAGACTATAGACCTAGCTTTTTACCAATACAGCAGCCATACTGATTTTGTCCCCTGGGCATCCCATACTTGCAGTGATAATGCAGCATTATCACAATAATAGAATCAATCCACTATTATGGGATGTCCAGAGGGCAAAATCAATATGGCTGCCGTATCGGTAAAAAGGTCTATTACGCAAGCGTTCATTTCACATAACGAAATGCCATATTATACCCCTTCTTCGTCAGAAAAAAAATACTTTAGACTGAACTACGAATCCATGCAAGGCGCTCAATTTGTACACGTAATATAAGAAACAAGAGTTTATGTTAAAAAAAAAACGTTATGGGCCCATGTTCTGTTAAAAGCCCTAACGAAGGGATCCCCTTTTTTTCACAACTATTATCATTACAAATAAAAATAAGCGAAGAAATACAACAACGACGTTTCGAAGCCATCTTGACTTCAATTTCAAGTTTGAAAATATGGTTTCAAACTTGAGAATGAAGTCAATATCGCTTCCAAACGACGCTGTTTTATTATATATATATTCGAAATGTTTTCTAATTATCATTATTTACATATTTTTTGCACTCTGTATGCTATATGCTTGCAATAACACATGTATGAGGGCCTTACTGTGTGTGACTGGTCAAATAGTCAAGAAGCATACGATGCACTCAGATAGGACTTAACTCCGGCGCCACAAAATGCCATTTTTTTCTACAAGCAACTATCAACGGTCATGTATATACACACGATGTCAATTTCAAATGTCAGCTACTTTTATGAAGGAGTACGTTCGGGGAATATCTGTTCGGAAGGCCTAAAATTGCCTGAGATATTCAGATTTAATTGCAGTGAAAGCTAGAGATTTCTCCGGCGAAAAATTAAGTCGGAGTTTTGTAACAAGAAGAGACTTATTAGTTCCTATTGTTTTCCGAGGAACAAATATGTCGTTTAGAGTGCAAAATAAGGTCAGCTAGCATTTTCCGAGAGCCATCAGCAGCTTCGAAATTCGGCTGATAGAATTCTGTTTCCTAAAATTTTCCGCGGCCAAAATTTTCAGCTAAAATGTCCGAACAGAACAATTGGTATTAGCTTACACAAATATACCTTTAGAAAGCTCTGAAACAATCTAAGAAAGCAGAAAATGGTATTTCGAGTATTTTGCTAAAATTTTCTCGTTGGGTGCCCCTGTAAATTTCTAACCAGAGCGTATTAACAAAAATACCTAGTCATAAATGACCACTGTTTCGATCAAAAAGCAACGCATATCTCCATAACAAAGCCCCCACAATTATTTACAGTTTATTTGTTGATTTGTAGTTTATCCGCTATGGCTCTGAGCAGTTCACTCTGAGCATCTACAGTGGCCTGAAGATTCTTGATCCTCTCCTCTTGTCTTTCAAATCGTTGTTGATCGTAGTTATCCAAATCCTGGTCATCATCATTCGAGCTGGACTGGCGAAGAGTGTTTATGAAATCGCCATCGGTGAGGCCAGAGCCAGAAAGGGCTAACCTAAAAACCAGAGAAAAAGCAGCACCATCAGAGATTTATAATACTGTATGATAAAATGAGTGAGTGTGTGGAGGCCAGCGGTGGCCAAGTGGACACTCGATCCAGTAAGGTTGGAAAGACCTCACTCTCCTTGGTCAGCAAATGGTCGCCAGGACAGACTCTGGGATAGTGGAAAAAAACTGATTTTTTTTTTTTTGGCTGTTCACCGTAACAAGTTATAACAAAACTAAGAACCGTTAACCGCAGAATTCGTGCGGTAACGATTCCATTACCCCAGAGTCTCTCCCGGCGACCACCCGCTGACCGTGAAGCCCGAGGACTCTGGGAACGAGACAGGTAAAGTTGGTCATGGCTTGGGCTTTGCCTCTACTGACGAGTTGTTTCCTTAATCTAATTGGGGGCATTTAACCTTTTTAAGAAATAGATATTTCTGAAACTCTCACCTCTCATTGTTTAAAAGCATTCGTAACCTCAGAACGATTTCGTAAAGGAACTCATTTAGGTTTTGACCTCACGTATGATTTGTAAAAACAATTACAATGAAACCTATACTCACTTATTAATAAGTTGATTTTGGTTCGGTTTTAGAACCAAGGACTCTTTGTAGACATATCTAAGCAGCCACTTCGGATACTTCCTTTGTATGTTATCCACTAACGTGGCTTGATCAATTAATGTTCGAAGACTCGCTGTCTTTTGTATTGAATCTATGTCTCCTACCGCCAGACCAACCTAAAGATTTAAAAAAAAAGAAAGAAAAAATCAGTGACTGTTTTCTTGTCGTTTCTGTTGGTCTTCAGGTTACTGCATGTACATTTAGATCGTTTTTAGAAATGACCACCGTCGCTTGAATGGAAAATCTTTTATAGCTTATCACTGCATTCAAAGGGAAGTCAGGAGAGAAGCGTTCAAGTATTCTTCAAGATCTGGATAGAAGTAGCACTCTGCATGTTTAGAAGTCACCGTCTTCTCATTTTAGGAGACGTAATATCAAAATCAATGGAAGAGACGACGCATCCCATGTTTACAATAAGTTGTGGTAATGCGAGTGGAAGTTTGGGAGTTAACGAAAAAAAGCTGTGGGAAACATGGGGAAAAAACCGATGGCAAGTGGTGTCGGCCTGCCTGAATGACTCGGTGGCTGACTAATTCCCCCGTTTTAAATCAATTCAGTGTCTCTGTTCTTTTCAAAATCTGGTTCTTATTTTGCCGTTGCAGAACTATCAATTTCTAGGGGGGGAAACAGTTTCGATAGGGGATCAGGCCTCAGGACTCCGGGCCTGAAATACAACAGGCACGGCGAGTTGGCGACCATTCAGCCCTTTAGCACAATGCCTTACAGGGGAAGGCTAAAGGGTACCCTAATTCCCGAAGCCGAACAAACTCTGCAGTTCACAAAATATCAACTAAAGTTGAAGTGAGGTGAAAACAGACTTACCAGAAGATTCATAAGGATGATCGAGACTGACAAAACGAATAAAGTGAACATGACATAAGACAGCTCTGGGAGGGGAACATACGGGATGTTTGTGCCCGGCACTGCAGCCCTGCCCACCACGTTACTGGTCAACATATCAGAGTAGTCCATCTCACCAACCATCATCACAAATATTTTAACGAACGACAGCCAGACGGATGAAAAGTTGTCCTGAACATTAAGGAAAGATAGAGAGTGAAATTTCAAAACATCATGGCATGTGCGCATGTCAGGTTTTAATTTTCTGCCACTATTGTGCGTGTTACGCCCGCAAAAATTTATACTATGGAAAGTAGTACGCGGGTGCCAGTAAAGCTGTACTTATCAACCACGACTCCCAGTCTTTGGCGATATCCACACGTTGAGGAAAAAAACAAACATTTCTGTTGTTTCTCTTTGGAATTCCGGAAAGTAAGATTTAGATGCCCACGACCTACAGGTGTTGCAAAACATATCTATCCATACAATTAACAATTATTCGCCTCAGGCTCAGTAAATATATAATTAAAATTATACTAATGTTATATATCAATTTTTCTAAATTACAAAGAAAGGCAATACGAAAATTTAAGGCTGAAGAAAGAATACAAGCTCCGTTATTGGATGGTTAATATCTAGCCGGAACTGTGTCTTAGGGGATTTTCAAACCTCACCTCTTCTTTGAGTAGAACATGGAATACCAATGCGTATCCCATAAGGACGATAGTGAATATGGTTATCACTTTCAGAAACGTTACCAACACCTCAACGTACATGGTCACGTAGAGTGCTACAGAGCTCAAGCGACGGAGAGAGAGAATCCAGTTCACGTAACACAGCAGTAAAGCCACGGTTCCAGCAGTCCACTGTACCTGAGCGTCGCCGTAAAGGTCGTCCTTTGTCACGTAAGGTAGAATATAAATCATTGTACTTAAGTACATAGCTATGTCCAGAAAGTTTGTGTAATCTTTAAAGTAGCCGAGTTGCAACCAAAACATCTGAGTTAACTCTTCTAGGATTTTTATAATCAAAAACGCAAATATCACACTTGGAATCGTTTTTGATTCCTCGTTGTTCATAGCCATTGTAGTATCAACTTCACTGTTACGAGATAGCCTCACTTTATCCCTTTGATCGACTATGAAAACAGAGAACAAGACAAGAAAAACGAAGAAAAGAGCGAAATTGAAGTAGTTGACGAACTTCCCTAGTAGTAGCCATTTCCATCTTAGCAACATTTGCGTAACAGAGTGATTTAGAAGGCTTTCTCTTCGATGAGTCGCCATACTACCGGGACCGAAAAAGTAGCGGCCACATGAAAGATCATCAAGTGGATCTAACGGCGTGAAAAGGAAAGTAACCGCATAATCTGGATGGGTGGTCGGGAGCTGATTAAAACTGACACATTGATCCAAAACAATTTCGGCCACTTCAGGAAGCTTATCTATCAGCTTTTCCATAGGTGGTATTTTGTCTTTAGCTGAAGAAGCACAAATCACCTCTTTCCACCTACAGAAATAAAGTGAAGAGATGTTTAATTTGTTCTAAAACATGATTCTAATCATTGAGCAAGCCAATGTTTAGCCATCAAACGAAGGCAAAAGAGGTACCTCCATGGGATTAATTTGAGACTCACCCCTTCTCCAGTCACAAGCACATAGATTTGAGCATAGCACCACTTTTCAGCCGTTAACTTGCATTAAAAAGGCCACTAAACTATTTTTTCATCTCTCCTGGTACACTCAAGTCCACAGAAATAACTATAATCTCGGTCACATGGTGCAACTAGGCATGCAAAATGATGTGCACCGAACCTGCAACACGGTTTCCTCACCGAATGTGGAACTGCACGTGCAGAAATGCGATCAAAAACGGCGCACATAATCCCACACAACAATGCCGGGGAGAACTAGACTGCTAGCGATCTCCTATTTTCCTCAAATCCTACGCGCGAGTGGAAATGAATAAATTATGCAAAACAACGTTAAAAACGGGGAGGGATTTGGAGAGAGGGACCCCACCAGGACCCCCGCCCGCGCTACTCGCCAGCTTCTTGCTATAATTAGGAGAAGAAAGAGACTGCTCGCAGTTTAGGGAGAACAAAAGAAGCAATGGGGCGCAGTTTAGCACCGTGTAAGCAAGAGTTTAAACAAACCTCTCATGTTTCACAAGTGTCTTAGCCACCTCGACCGAGTCCCACTCGATAGCCACGTCCAGGCAAGTCATGTGGTCCTTGTTTCGTGTTGCAACGTCAGCTCCCTTATCCAAAAGGAACCTAAGCACATCGAGACGGTTGTGCATACATGCTATATGAAGAGGTGTTTGTTGTTCAATATCCTGAACCTCCAGTGTATTCGGAAGCATAGGGTTCAAAAGAACCTGAACAGTTTCCAGTGATCCAGATTGAACAGCCAAGTGAAGTGGAGTGCGCTGACGGTGGTCCTGGGCAGTGATGTCACCTCCTTTATATATTAGAAGTTTGCAAGCCTCTCTGAAATGAAACACAAACGCGGCGTTGACACTTCAGTTCAAAGAGTGCCACATGGCAATTCACGCCATAAATTTATTATCAGACTAATTTCGAGAATTCCTGTCACCAAAATTGAACTAAAACCATCTAATTTTCAGCATTAAATTGTACCCCTCCACATTCCGCCCTGCTCTTTTATGCAATGAGGGAAGAAAAAACTTTTGCCAAGGTAAATACCTAATTAACCACTTAAAACGTGTAGGTCATATAACTCAATGACGTTTACATGTTGTGGCTTTAAAAAATCTGATTTGGGTGCGAAACCAGTTTAATTTTAATGCTTTTTTATTTCAGATTCATTATCATAGTAATCTGGAACAAGGAAAATAAAAACCAAACGGGTAAATATTTTTAAACTGAAAACATATTTAAACCACCGACATATATAATACATGTACACATTCACCAATAATTTGCAGTTATACATGCAAGAATACTGTGTGTAGTATTAAATAACACTCTACAAACAGGACGCTCGTGTTAAAGCTCCAAATTCACTTACGTAAAACTGTCAAGAATAGGCTGCATCACATGCTCTGCCATGCAGTCAAAGGCTAGGGTGGGTATGCATAAACTGCTTTTAGTCGCTTCATGCTACAGAAACCGGCTCAAATTAGCACTAGGCACTTGGCGATAAGCAGGCGATAAGCCGTCTAGCTCGTTCAATCCATTGGACACAAGGATGTAACCTGCCTTACAAAAAAGTTCTGTTTAAAAGCTTTCGTTGAAGTGGCTAGATTCTCAAGCAATAGAAACATTTATTCTGAGATGATCCAAGTTTGCCAAGTTTTGCAACGAACCGCAGGGCGAGTACTATCACAGTCCAAAGTATCCTCCTATCTCCCAAGTATCAGCTCACAAATACTGATCATTCAAGAAAAGAATACTCACGCGTGTTTGTTTAAAGCCGCGTGATGAAGAGGACTCATTCCATAAGCATCTCTGTCACCCATTGATCTCATAAGCAAGGGGCATCTCAAAAGGGACTTGATGCATTCCAGCGATCCGTTTTCTGCTGCATGATGAAGTGGTATCTTCTCGTTGATGTCCCTTTGTTTGGTTGAAAAAGTTTGGTCAAGAAGGATATTAAGAATCTGAAGAGAGAACAAAAACATTTTTCCGATTAATAATTCTTGTCACAAGGTCTGAAAAAATTTGTAAGCGAAGCTTTCGACTGTATCGCACAGTCTTCATCAGCGATGAAGACTGTGCGATACAGTCGAAAGCTCCGCTTACACATTTTTTCAGACCTTGTGACAAGAATTATTTTTTCGTTTATTTACAACCAAGGTCAAGATGAACGTACGTAGTCATTTTTCCGATTGTTTTATGGTTCTGGTCTTCCTTTTTCTTAAAATCCTAACCACCCTGTCCCGCTAAAACGGGCGGGTAGAAGCCTTGAAAATTACCAAAAAAAACAAAATTTTTGTTTGTTGGTTGGTTTGTGTGCTGCTTTTCATCAGAAAAGAGAAAACGTCTTGACTTACCAACTTAAGTTAATTTCTGATGAACGGGCATAAATCGCGAATTTTGAATAGTTTAGAACAGGACGCGCAAGTAGGACCACTTCCATGGTGATGCGAAGTATACACTGCACTAAATTAATTGGACTACATATACAGCAACGATTCACGAGTCGGTGAAAAAAATTATTAAAGTACAACAGGTCTCGCACAAGTATCAGTGAAAGAGAACTGTTCTGATTTGTTGACAAACTATTTACCTTTCAGTCTTAGAAAACCAAAAAAATTTGTGCACCTATTTCCTAAACATCCATTCATATAACCATATATATAACTTTTCAGACCTTTTGGAAATATCTCATTTGGCACAACGTCGCGACGTATCGTGTTAGCTCTTTACAAGTCAAGTTAAATAAATAGAGGATATTACACGGTGGCGAGAAGATATGAATTTTACGTTCTCGTGGCAAACACAATATCTCACGAGTGAGCTGCGCTCACTCGTGAGATATTGTGTTTGCCACGACAACATAAAATTCATATCTTCGAGCCAACGTGTAATGTTCCTTTTATTAGATGGAGACAAAATATCTGAAATTGCCCATTTTTATTCTCTTCTCGTCGCAAGTGTCGAGAAATTCTTTGAAAACCTTCAAATCATACAAGGTCTTCTTTTTTGTGTTTTCGTTGTCGAAGCTTTCGGAAAACTCTTTCACTTGTTCATCGTTTAGTAAAACAAACCTGCTTGCCACCGCCATAATTCTAAACAACACTGAGGCAACGACGCGTTCAGTTCATTCAACAAAGTAGAAAAGGCGGGAATGGTGACGTCATTGAACGATATGACACTCAAAAGCGTGACATACGGAAAATATGCCACTCGGGTCCCGGATGGAGTGGCGGATGGAATCTACGAGTGGTTTAGTTCCCAGTAAAACACTCTCCTCCATATAATAAAAAGTCTTAATTCACCTCCATCTCCTCGTTACAAGCAGCGAGATGTATCACAGACTTCAGCTCGTTGTTTCTGAGTTCCATCAGCTTTCCTTTGCCTCTATCCAATAGCATTTGAAGTATTTCTTTCCGTTTATGTATTACGGCTAGATGAAGACAACTGTTATGTGCTGAGTCAATGGCCATTAGGTTGGCTCCACGGTCCAGCAACATCTCGGCTGTTTCTTTGGACCCGTGAATCACAGCAATCAAAAATGGCGTAAGGTCCATCATGTTTTTAGCCTCTATGTCAGCTCCTTTGTCCAACAGGATCTCGGCTATTTTCATTTTATTGCCCATGGCAGCCCTAAAAAAATAATTAAAGGATCCTAGTCACCCACAGTGCTTTGCGCCCATCGAGTGAGAAATCCGCCATTTTCTATGCCATCTAAAATCAGGATTTTTTCACAGTGAATTGAAATCCGGTTACATCCGCGCCAATACGGCCAGTTTGGGCCTTCATTCACTTTTTTGGCCTTAAAAAATTAATGGAGGTTACATCTGGCTGGTTATTTTGGTGTTGTTTGCTATTTTTCTCGTGAAATGTGCGAAACAAGGCCAGGACTCTAAGCGGTTTATGCTTTCCTTTGCGTGGCAGTACCAAAACAGTCAAGCTTATGAAAGAACTCATTATTCAAGGACCTTCTTGGTTATTGCACTAGTCAAGCAAAAGGTATCCAATAGATTGAAATGCTGATCAAGCTTATTCGCTGACATTTTACTTCATTTCGGTGCGCGTTCTTCACGCGCTGAAATGTTTTGGTCTTCTAAATGTGACGGCCGGACTCGCTCTGCAGTGCCGGTAGCGACGCTAAAGCGACAGTTTCAAAGCCTTCGATGCCTCAGAACAGCACTTCGATTTTTTCCATAAACTAATCCCTGGAATTGCAGAAAAGAAGGCGAAAGAATGGTTTGCGAACAGAATCTTTGTAAATCAGATCTGTTAGCCGCAGTCGACACCTTAGCTAGCTGCAGTACGTTTTGTTTTGATGGCAATTCATGTATTTTGAAAATTGAAATGAATATCCATTCTGTGCGATGATAACAAAGAAAACAAAAGCTATTAACAAAAGAGTTTCTTCTATTTGAAAGGAATGTGAAATGTTCTCGCTAGATACAGCGCTAATTAAAACTAAATGCGGTTCGGAGCGGTGGCCAGAGCGGCGTGATCGAGTGAGTTTTGGAAACATTTCTGCCCTCCGTGCATTCGCCTTTTGTGTTTTATGGTGATGGGAAAGTCAAGAATACCAAATTAAACAAGATTCCAAACCTTTATGATTCTAGATTCGCTTTTCGTGTACTTCAAATTCACTAACTTTTACTTCCGGCACGTTTTTGACCCAAAAACCTAAAAATTCCAATGGTGTAGCTCCTTTAAACTGGCTTTCCCAGTCTTTCCTGTTAAATACGGCTCAAAGGTGACCTAAAGAGCCTGCTATGCCTTGTCTGGACAGAAAAAAAAACCTTCAGGAAACAAAATAATTTACTGACACGGCCTTATCGTTATCTACCTAATTTTGCTGAGTTCGTGTTGCAGAATTCACCTTGGGAGTATGCACACCCTGCAAACTTACTGGTGTAATGGCGTCTTCAAATGTCCATCCCAGCAATCAATCACCGCCCCACTGGATATCAATAACCTTATGACTTCCTCGTGGCCATGCGTAGTCGCAAGATGCAGTGGTGTGCTTAGGTTTAGTCCTTTCCCAGCCTCGCAGTCCACTCCATGGCGTAATAACAACTTCGTTACTCCAGTGTATCCTTTGGAACAGCTCATGTGCAAGGCGGTGGCATCCTCCACGTCTCTTTCTTCTAAGAAATTCTTCAATGATGGGCAACGTTTCTTCGCTGAAAAAGAAGATTGTTTGCGAAGCTTTGTGGTTGTTCTCTGGTTTTTGTTGTTGTTGTTTTTGTTTGTTTGTTTTGTTTTTTTCACCAAGGAATTAGCCTCGTCGGAGGACTGTTAGCCACATGAGAGAGGGAGAGAGAGAAAGTGTTTAAATGTGGAAAGGGCTTGTGGACTCCCCATCCCATCCCTAGAACTAGATACACCACAGTCCCCAAATACAGCTACATTGCCGAGAGTATTGTTACTAGTAATCTCGTACCTGTAGAAATGACCAGTTCGCAGACATCAACGTTACCGCCAAAAGCAGCAAAGTGGAGTGCGGTTAAGAGATTCGAGGACTTTGCGGTTAGCTCAGCGCCATGAGCTAAGAGCAATTCACACAGGGATCGTTCCCCGCTAGCACAAGCTGCGTGAAATGGTGTTATCCCTACTAAGTTGGCGTAATTCACGTCTGTCCTAGGATCGTTGAGAAGAAGACCAGCTATTTCGATGTAGCCACGCCGAGCTGCAAACAGAAGTGGTGTGGCTTTTTCGTTGTCTGGTATAGATGGGTCCGCACCTCTTTCAAGTAATGCTTTTACAGCTTCAGTGCTCTTGTGTCTGCGGCACAAAAAATTGTAAGCTTCTATCAGCGCAAGGTTTTCCACGATATTAGAGATATACTCAATCTTTTTGCTTGCATTAACCAGCAATATTGAAAGACCTGTGTTTAAGCCCAGTGAATAACTCTGGATCCCGAACCGACGTGGACCATTCTAGTTCACCCCGGATAAGATGCTATTCCATCGCAGAGTTGCCCTCCCCCCCCCCTCCCCAACATTTTGCTTCATTCGCTGATATCCATTCACAATGGAACCCCGCTCTCTCGATCCCCGAATTCCTCGAGTCCCCTTGGAGAATGTGGCGAAATACTTAATTAGTACTGGTTATCTCGAACTTCGACACGACCTCGAATAATTTTCTGTTTCAGTCGCTAGATCGAAACAGCGGGAGACTACTGCATTCAGCTTAATAGAAAGAAAAAAATGTGGACTTAAGATTTATTTCCAAGGACGAAACCAACCACGGTTGTGGACATCGGGGTGTGGTGTTATCTGCATAACCAGAGTTCAACTCACTAGTCATAAGACCAATGTGCCTCCTAGAGCAAAGACGTTTCTCAGGAGAACTTGACGAATCTTTAAAGTCGCACTAAATCTGTTTTCTTACATGAAGAGAGTTATTGCGGAAAATTCTGCCAAATAACTCAATTGCGCTACTTCAAAGTGATCGAATAACGAGAGGTAAACATTGAAAGCACTTTTAACATAGATAATCTACGTCCACCGTTGCAGCTCTGGTTTCCCAGAGTTCCGGCCCTAAGAAAAGGAGCTCAACTACATGAACGGGGTTGCGGAGTGAAGTGCCACCGAGACGACGAACGACTATCACCCCCCCCCCCCCCTTCAAGTTTTTCAGCTAAGAAAGAGGCTCACTGTTACGCGTGAACCAACGCCTGTACAAGTTGACACACAAGTGTATACTCAGATTGGTTACGTTCGTAACTTAAATGAGGCATCGTAGTGTGCTTATTCAGTCCAGGGAAAGAAAATACAAAAAGCAAATTTAAACAATCAGTGGGTATTCACACCATAGCTATAGAAATAAAATGAAATGGAACAAAAACTAAACTTAACAAACAACCGCTAGCGCTGTGGGATCATTGTTTCTCTCCGATGTAACAAAGAATTCGAACACAAAGCAACTGCGATGTGCAAATTGGAAGTTGGGGCAAACAAAACTTGGTTGTCTTTCTTTTAAAATAAGAACTATGTCCTAATTGGGACATACCGCAGGCTTTCATGTCCAAAGTAATTTTCAATGTTTCAGTGCTTACGAAACAGTTTAAGAGCTCTTAAAGAGGGAAAGGCTAAACTAATGTGTTTTCGCTATGTCTGGCAGACAGTGGTAACGTACCTTACGGCGACGTGAAGGGGAGTAAACCCCATATTTTCCACCCGGTCGACATCTACGCCGTTATCCAACAAAATATTCACCGCTTCAGCTACATTGCATCGTGCGGCATGATGTAGGATCGTGAAGCCATCGTTATCTTTAGCAGTCAATACTTTCTCGTCTTGAAATGGTATTTCAGTTGCTCCTAATTTCAGACGTTCTTGTCTTATGGCTTCAAAGACGCTGATACCCTTCCCTTGTGACAGCATCTGCTGAAACTGTTTGTTAAATCCTCGCGGTTTTTTAGGCCGAGGCAAAAGCTCCATGGTCTTCTCGTCCATATTGATATTTAGTGGTGTCACTGTCCTTCCGGATGAGCTTAGTTTCGACCTGATAGAGGGAAGGCTGCCTGGAATCGCGAATAGAAATAAATGATAAAACAAACGCAAGGGGAAAAAGGAGAGTGAACCAAATGCGCACAGGTCCGTTTTTTTCTCAGTTCTTACTCAAAGCAAACTGTAACCTATTTTACTTTTGTTGGATAAAATAAAGTTCTGAGCATGCTGGTAAGGGCCAGTCTCCGCAGTCGGTTTCAACGTTCTCAATAAAGAAAAAAATTGCGACAAAAAAGTGTGCATTTGTTACCCGTAAGCCACGCTTCAAATAATCTATTAAATCATGACTGTAATCTTTCAGTCCAAATAGGTTGTCAAAGATCAGACGTTAATTGCAAGAAAGGAAACTACCTTTTCCATCAGTGAATCTCACATACTGGTCTTCTGAGATGGCCGTTTCCTCCGCCATGTTTACCCTAGCTTGCGTACAGTTTGGATTATTCACTGGTAATATCTATGCTCCAGACGTATTTTCTGCCAAGTCGGTGGAGCGTGTGCTCTGAAAAGAATGGTAGCAATTAAGTTCAAGTTGAATTTTCAGTGAGCTTCACTAAAGTCCCTTACTTTCTTCGGCCTCGCTTACATAATTTCAATATAACGAGAAGTTTGCCCTAATAAAATGAATCAGGCCCTGTCACAGCTTTGCTCAGCTTTTGTTTGCAAATTACTTTGAAGGTCAGCGATGATAAGTAATTACCATCGACAATCAACCTGCTTCTCAGATTATTTGTAAATTGACAAAAGAGCAAACGTAACGTTACGAGTTAAAACACTTGAGGCAAGCAGCTGTTTAGGCAAGATTTCAGTCCATGGAAAGGCGCGAAATGTAATAGAAATGTTCAAAACAATCTTTGAATTCATTGAACTTGGATCCCCACAGGACAATTATCGACACGGCGATTGATTTTAATACCGGCGACATCAAACTACTGAAACGTAACATATAGCTAAAACAACAAGCGTCGTTGAGACTCAAGAAGGATTAACCACTGACTGATGAAGAGACGGTGTTATTTCTAGTGACATTAGGTAGTTTTCAGGCAACATAAAATACGTACCGGTCAATGCCTTACAAGTTGTATTAATTCAGCTGCCGCCATGTTTGTCCTGGTTGTTATAGCGAAGAATTGATGATTTTCAATCGGTCAATTTTCATAAACTAGACTAGCCAAGACTTATTCCGTCTACGTCACACTCTACGAAAAAATCCGTTGGTTGTTTGAATGCAATTGTAGACAAAAAGAAATAAAATTTGCTGCTGATATCCGAGGTAAGCGGTCGATTATCTGACTCGTTGTGTGACACTTACTTAAAATACAGTTTGGCTTGCCGCTATGCAACGCGACCTAGCCGAAAAACAAACAATGACGGAGCTCATTAGAATAACGCAATCAAGGGAAACTCGTTCCCAGGATATATTACTCAGCCAATTTTGACAAAAAAAAAGTGAAGGGGAGGGTTGATTGTCAACCGCGGAAATGGCCCAAATTTTAGTCGTCTACCAAGCAAGGGAAATTTCTACCGTCAGCCATCAAGGGATCAACCGTCACCAAAAAACTGACACAAAGATTGGATCCCGAAACTGCCTGAACATTTAAAATAAGAAACAGTTGAAGAAATCAACAAGATTTCTTCTTATAAGCATCGCACCAATATAAATCTCCCATTTGTTATAACAACCTCCAAGTGCAACATGCTTCGACCATGATAAATAGTAAGGCGAAAATAGCAATCAAAGCGAACATAAGTTAACTACAGCAACTAAGGGGGATTCCAATGGATAGATCACGACTCAGTTTCTACGAAAAATATATATCCTATTTTTGTTCCGTGTTGACGTGCTAGGCCTTTCAACATTCAGGGGACGTATTCCCTTTTCACTCGTATTTCAGTGACATAATTTATTTCTGTTGCATTCAGCTAATATTTCATCCGTGAGCGGTTGTGGATGGCAACAATTTAACCTTTTGTAATATTTACTTGGTGTATTATGGCATTTGCATCACTTCCCAGCTGTGCTCCGCCTCCTATCTGGTAGCTTTGATTTGCTATTTCTATAGTCATTTGTTTTTATAGTCGTTTATGGTAAATTATTTTTTATCACGCCCGGCATTTGTTGTGCTAGAGACGAAGTTTTTGTTTGTGGCCCCTCAGTTCCTTGACAAGCATGGACCCTTTTTTGGGATATTGATAATTTCCCTTAGTTACTGATACGTATAAATTTGTCTCGTATTCTGGTGCCTCCCTCCTTTTCTTTTACAGTTCTTATTTTCGCTAATATTGCCACTCTTCTGGTAGAATAATGTTAGATGTATGGCAATATTCAGTGTTGAACCGTGTTTGGATGTGTCTGAACTAAAGAAATCCATCACGAAGTCGAACCATTCCGTTATTTTAAAATACACACTTGTTTACTAAGAAAACACACAAAAACATCCACCTTGAAAGGCGGTTGTCGCTTAATAACAAACCAAGTAAAATTAACTGCCAATGTTTACACGTTGTCTGTACTAATAGCTTACTTATTATGCAAAGAAAACTGAAAACATAAACGCGAAGCTCTAGAGTAAACTGTTATGGAAATCAGCTACAGCGAACGAAGACGGTGACTGGTCGAATGCATGCGAAGGTGTCAGAAGCGTGCTCATATACACTGAAAACAATATAAACACAAAGGAACATTTGCTTTTCTTGCTGCGTGGCAACTTGAATATGCAAATATCATCATGTACACTGTACTCTGGTAAAGTTCAACACTTTCAAATGCACTGCGTGGACATGCTCGCGGGTCGCTAATTACAAGGAATCTCTGTTCCTCGCAGTAGCCAGCAAGGTTTACGTCCTTGGCAGCCATCAATTGGCGTGGCATTACCATCGCTTCTCGCGGACATATCGACTGAGTTTCTAATTAAACGCCAAAATGAACATTCATTCTATCCCATCGCCGTTGACTACATCCCCGGCGGATGATTTCAATTTCACGAACGGAATGTTTTTCGACCTGGAACCATTACTTCCCAAAACGAATAATCTATTCGAGGCTGCGGCCAACGGACAGGTGGATGACATCCAGTCTTATTTGTTGACGACGAAAAACAAGGCGGACATTTTGGACCAGAACGGTGACAGCGCTCTTCACCACGCGGCGAGAATGAACCGTGTTCAAGTTATCGACTTCATGCTAACTGCCGGTGCTTCTGTCGACATATACAGCAAAGACGGCTTCACGCCACTCCATCTGGCTGCTAGGTAAATATGAGTTTGGAATTAGAAATGCTATCACATTAATAATATTAATTCTCGGGTTTCCAGGACGAACCTAATGTGGAATTCTTTTCCAGGAAATAGGTACGCTCACATCGAATTTGCTGCCAGACTTTAGTATAGAATGCCCGGTCAAGGTACAGGACGGGGGCACCGCGTTAGGAATTGGGAAGGTGGTTAGAAATGTACGGAAATTACAGAAATTAGTTGTTGAAACTCGAGGATATTTTCTTCCCAGATGAAAAGACGTTTGTTACAGTGCTATACATACAAAGTTTAGGAAGACGACAAAACGTTTAAGTTTTGTGGAAGACATGTTTTCGTCTTCCTAAACAGCGTCATTTCGTTGCTGCTAGCAAGAATTCCGTACATACAAAGCTTCATTTTCCTAATACAATCAGAAGCTGAATATGGGTTTAAAAATTCAAAATAAAGCAATGCAGCTGTGGTCGTGTTTTATTGCGTAATTAAATCTGAGTTGAGCGAAATTACACCCGCTACGGCGAGGGGGAGGGTGGGGTGGGGGAGGGGCAGAGGGGGGCAACATGCTGAGTGAACTAGAAATACGACTGACTCGCTCGATGGAGTTGTTTCAAAGTATACCCGTGTTATAATGCGACAAACACTTTCCAATTGACACTTTATTTTACTTGTTTTCGAAATAACGTTGAGAAATGTACTGACAATTTCCCTTCATCAAAAAAAGTAAAACTTAAAATGCGATTTCTAAAGATGATATTGCCTTTGCATCAGCGTGATTTTAAAGATAGGAAAGGGACGACAAAATTCAATTACTGGCAATGATGAAAGCCAAAAGTTCTGGCTTTCGACTATTACGTGGGCAATTTGATCATTGTTGCTTTTTTCTGACTACCTCAGTCCGAAGCAGGTATATTAATTTTACGATGTTTTGCCAAGCTGAGGAACCTAAAAACAAATGTATTTTTCGCGGCGTTTCTGCAGTTTATCTTTGCATCGATTTTGTGTTTTTCATTTCCTGAGAACTGCTTTTTGATGCAAATAAAACCAATCACAGATTGCAGGGAAATAAGGAAATGGCCATATGGTAAACATAGCTCTTTAGCAGGTGAAACTGAGAAATGAAAACTCTGAAGGGACAAAATAAGTTCATTTGGAACTCCGTTTCCTTTGATTCTTTGCGTAGCAGAAAATAATTACTTCTTTGCAGTTCAGATAGCGTTTTCACTTCCGATCTTCAGTTATTAATCATGATAATAATATTTCTTACAGATGTGGTGCATTAGAAGCCCTTGATGCGCTATTGAAGAAGGGAGCAAATCCAAACAGGGCGTCCGAATACAGCGCTTGTACCGCTCTTCATTTTGCTGCGCAATTTGGCCACAGACTGATTACAGATCGACTGCTGAAGGAGAAAGACCTGGACATTGATGCCACTGACCAGCAAGGAATGACGGCTCTCCACATGGCGATCAATCGTGGATACGGGGAAATTTGTGAAGATCTCGTTAACAACGACGCTAATGTCACCATGACTACGACAAACGGGCAAACTTGCCTTCATCTAGCGGCTGCCAGTGGTAATATGGATATTGTGGCATTGATTATTCAGTCCGGTAGGTACGAAGGAATTCATCCATTTTACAGAACAGCCTAGTTCAACTTTTGTTTTGAAAAATGCAGCCGATCCTATCCTAACGGATACCAGCTTCTACAATGGACACCTCATTGTCACATTTGGAGCAGAAGAAAAATATCGTATCAGTAACTGCAAAAAACTGTAAACAAAATCGAAACTGTAACTAGGCTGTTACATAGACACCCAGCCCCAAAGGAGGTTTGATTGTAATGAAAAACATGTTTACAGCACAACAGGAAAGCAATGCTCTACAGCTGCAATGATGTACCATTAATGTAAAAGGGTATTCTGAAAAGCCACGCCACACGTCCAAGCTTCCACCAAGCTAGGGGAAAGCGTTTTTTTCAAGTTTTGACGGGAGCAGCTGTGAATGTATCTGGTTCAATCATAGTAATCAGAAAAGAAGGAAGATAGAAAATGAAGAAAAAAGCGTCCTTTTTTTCTTTCTTCTCCTCTCTCCTTCACCTTGTCTCGTACTAATTGCCTCAATGTACGCCAGTTTGACACAAAGTTCTCTTCCGTTCTATGATTTTAAGTACTATCGCTATGAATACCGTGGTAATATCATTGAATGTGCCATTGAAGTTAACAGCGCCAAGTCGTTTTACGTAGGATCGTCACCCAGTTTGTAAAGAGTATAATACAAGTTCTCAGTTTGGTCCTGTTGGGGTGGGTGCTACATGCATTTGTTGCGACTATTTTGCTATTCTTCTAACGTGTGCCCCTTCAGGTTCTTCGGGTTCTCAGAAGGGGGAGATAAAGAAGTGAAATAATAAATTTAAAAATATAAATGCAGCCGTCATATCTCTTTTACCCGTCTACAAAAAAATATTGAAATGAGAAGTACCAAAAGTAGTTCAACCTTTTTGTTCTTATTTCAGCTCTTAGGAAACATTTAAGAAACCCGGGTGACGCTATAAAATCGATGAAGGAAGTACCGGAGTTCCAACAGTTTATTAACCACGAAGACACAGCTAAGAACAGCGCACTCCACATAGCTGTGCAGGCAGGTACAGCGGCCATGTGTCAGGTCCTTCTAGAGTATGGTGCTGATGTAAACATACAGAATAGGTGCCTTCACACACCTGTACACGTGGCTACAGTCGGGAAGAGTAAAAAGATTTTGGAATTGCTCATCAAAAGAGGTGGCAAAACGTTTTCCAAGGACGGCAAACAGAAAACGCCTCTACACAGGTATGGTGAAGTATTTTTAACAAGTCTTTTGGACATAAAGCAATACATGTACCGTAAATGAGTAAAGAAGGGGGTTCGAAGGGAAGGGCGTGAACAGGACGTGAAGTCTATTACGAGGCGCCCGTCCTGTGAGTTAAGCGCAAAAGTAAAACGGCATGCAGTTGCAGTGAAGGGGTGTTGGTATAACAAGATTAGCTCAGTGCCAAGAAGAGTAATAGTAGCCTTAGCCAACACAAAAACAGAAAGCAAAAAGGGCTTTAAGGTTGTTTTAAGATCGGCAGACCTAAAACGAGTAAGGATGGGAAATAATAGAGTGTGTAGGAGAGTCGATGAAAGCATATGGAATTCGTTCAAACGTGAGTTTCAACTCTCACTTGCATGTATTCTGATGAAAATTAGAAAAGCCAGATTCCGACTCTATTACACTGACAAGGTTTGACTCTGAAAGTGAATTTTTTAAAGATACTTCAAGAGAGCCAGTTGTATTTAAATTCAGTTATTAAACGTATTAATATGGATTTTTTAAACTCAGTGATTATTAATGAAAAACTGTTGGCCTGTTATCTCGAATTAGCGTTAATCGGGCTTTCAAACAGACCAGCCTTGGCAAAAAGCCCTTACACTTGATACCACAGGTGAAAGATAACGAATGTGCATTGAAATTTGTATGAGGAATATATAAACCATTTCTATAGGCATTAACCTCAATGTAGACTTAAATAAGTGATCGTGACAAGATTTGAAAGCCAAAATAAAAATCCTACCTTTTTGCTTAAGTGAAGAGGAGAGAGCCTTACTCAACTTTTCCTCTTTTCTAAAACGGCATCACAACGAGTATCGTTCGTTAATGGCAGCATTCGAATTCCCTGCAGGTAGTGGACATGCCTTGAGCACTAATAATCAATTTCAAACGCACGACTAATGCAACGGAAACTAATTTATAGAATTTTACCGTAATCCTGCGTTCTGATTGGTTGATAGCCATTAAAATTGACGCAATTATGATGTCACATTACATTTCGCAACCTTTATTTTGTAAAAGATCTACACTAACAATATGGTTGCCTCATGCTCAAGTATATCTTGATTGATTAGAAAATGGCTGCAGCTCTTCAAGCTCATATAGGTGTTTTCATGTTAATATACTCGAAGGAGCATAAGATAATTCGAGAGAACTTGTTGAAGCACTTTCGATCCACGTTATGTTAACACGTACAACATTTTCTTTTTTTCTAACTGTAAAATTTGATGGCCTCAAATTGATGGCCTTGTTGTTTACAAGTCCAATTTTACTAAACGACAGTTTGGCTACTAAATGAGTGTACTGCATTATTTAGCCTTATAGCTGACGAAGTGATTTTAATTCTTTTACCTGAAAAAGGCTTCTATGTTAAAGAACTCACGTTTCCCGTGTAGTTTTAGACTTAAAACGTGCACTGGAACAACGCTCTTGATTTCACTTGACAACCTCAATTATCGTGGTTTCTTACAAAATGTTTTCAAACAGCTGATGTTACCCAGGTGATAGCAGTTTCTTCTTGAAAGCAACAGTAAAAACGTAATGTATCGGAATCGGAGAAAATTCATTACGGCAAGTAATATGTCCACTGGCTTTTTTTTTTCTTTTATGCAACCTCTACTGTATAAAATGTATACGGAATGATAAGTATTTAATTTCGAAATTGATTGAAAACGGCATCCCATTTAATTTTCGAACGGAAACAATATCACACTTGCTTATGACAAATTTTCAATTAAAATGTGCTAGTGTCTTTGGTTATTTTTTCATTTAATTGTAAAGCACACACAGTCTCTGCTGAAAGTCACTTCGATTGAATCTAAGAATTCCAGTAAAATCTCTTTAGTGATACAATCAGCCGGTTTATTTCCTTTATGGCTTTTAGGCACCTGAAGATATATAATTATACAAAGAAGGGGCTTCGAGGGGAAGGGCGTGAACAGGACGTGAAGTCCATTACTAGGCGCCCGTCCTGTGGGTTAAGTGCAAAAGTAAAACAGCATGCAGTTGCAGTGAAGGGGTGTTGGTATGACAAGATTAGCTCAGTGCCAAGAAGAGTAATAGTAGCCTTAGCCAAGGCAAAAACAGAAAGCAAACAGGGCTTTAAGGTTGTTTTAAGATCGGCAGACCTAAAACGAGTAAGGATGGGAAATAATAAAGTGTGTAGGAGAGTTGATGAAAGCATATGGAATTCGTTCAAACGTGAGTTTCAACTCTCACTTGCATGTATTCTGATGAAAATTAGAAAAGCCAGATTCCGACTCTATTACACTGACAAGGTTTGACTCTGAAAGTGAATTTTTTAAAGATACTTCAAGAGAGCCAGTCGTATTTAAATTCAGTTATTAAACGTATTAATATGGATTTTTTAAACTCAGTGATTATTAATGAAAAACTGACTGTTGGCCTGTTATCTCGAATTAGCGTTAATCGGGCTTTCAAACAAGCCAGCCTTGGCAAAAAAACCCTTACACTTGATACCACAGGTGAAAGATAACGAATTTGCATTGAAATTTGTATGAGGAATATATAAACCATTTCTATAGGCATTAACCTAAATGTAGACTTAAATAAGTGATCGTGACAAGATTTGAAAGCCAAAATAAAAATCCTACCTTCTTGCTTAAGTGAAGCGGAGAGAACCTTACTGAACTTTTCCTCTTTTCTAAAACGGCATCACAACGAGTATCGTTCGTTGAAGGCAGCATTCGTATTCCCTGCACGTAGTGGACATAGCTTGAACACTAATAATCAATTTCAAACGCACGACTAATGCAACGGAAACTAATTTATAAAATTTTACCGTAATCCTGCGCTCTGATTGGTTGATAGCCATTAAAATTGACGCAATTATGATGTCACATTACATTTCGCAACCTTTATTTTGTAAAGATCTACACTAACAATATGGTTGCCTCATGCTCAAGTATATCTTGATTGATTAGAAAATGGCTGCAACTCTTCGAGCTCATATAGGTGTTTTCATGTTAATATACTCGAAAGAGCATAAGATAATTCGAGAGAACTTGTTGAAGCACTTTCGATCCACATTATGTCAACAAATACAACATTTTCTTTTTTTCTAACTGTAAAATTTGATGGCCTCAAATTGATGGCCTTGTTGTTTACAAGTCCAATTTTACTAAACGACAGTTTGGCTACTAAATGGGTGTACTGCATTATTTAGCCTTATAGCTGACGAAGTGATTTTAATTCTTTTACCTGAAAAAGGCTTCTATGTTAAAGAACTCATGTTTCCCGTGTAGTTTTAGACTTAAAACGTGCACTGGAACAACGCTCTTGATTTCACTTGACAACCTCAATTATCGTGGTTTCTTACAAAATGTTTTCAAACAGCTGATGTTACCCAGGTGATAGCGGTTTCTTCTTGAAAGCAACAGTAAAAAATTAATGTATTGGAATCGGAGAAGATTCATTACGGCAAGTAATATGTCCACTGCATGGCTTTTTTTTTCTTTTATGCAACCTCTACTGTCTAAAATGTATACGGAATGATAAGTATTTAATTTCGAAATTGATTGAAAACGGCATCCCATTTAATTTTCGAACAGAAACAATATCACACTTGCTTATGCCAAATTTTCAATTAAAATGTGCTAGTGTCTTTGGTTATTTTTTCATTTATTTGTAAAGCACACACAGTCTCTGCTGAAAGTCACTTCGATTGAATTTAAGAATTCCAGTAAAACTTCTTTAGTGATACAATCAGCTGCTTTATGTCCTTTATGGCTTTTAGGCACCTGAAGATATATAATTATACCCTTGCGGACAATTCCAAATGTGAATACTAATTAGCTCTGTTCCAAGGTTTTTGCTACCACTTTCCTGGGTGCACAAAAGTTTGCTTTACGAAATGGTACATTTCCAAATCGAAATCTAACCAACATCTAAATTGGTCTGTGGCACATTAAACATGCATGGGAACAAACACTGCTATCGTTCTCCGTCATTGCCAATTTTTTGTTTTTGAATTTGATGTTTTATTAGTGTTTGAGGGTTTCAGGACTGTCAGCCGTATTTTAGATAGTTTCCCAATTAAAAATTGACCTTCCCTCAACTCAAATTTACAGGTTAGTAAAACCTCATTTAAACCGCTAGTGTTTGAATGAATCGAGCAGAACTATTTTTTGGAGTATGGAATTCTTTTTTGAAGTGTCATTGTTTCCTTATTGAAGAGGTTGCTCTCTGGGAGCTCTACCTTAAATTTCTTAAAATTTTTGTCGCGCGGAAATTTGAAGGAAGCGATTTTTGGAGCCGGCCTTTTTTGTTTACCACTCCTTGAACGTCAAAAATCTTTTGACTTTTGCCTTGACCTTTACTTGCTTACGTTTCTTCTGTTGGCTAGCTGATATTTTCGCTGCCTTTTTTAGTCAGTGAAGACTAACTTTTTGTTGCATCTTGTAAACAATTAATGAAAGGAGCCTGCAAGTCCAAACAATTTCAAGTATACTCTGCGCATGCCTAAGTTCTAAAAATACATGCCTATCTTTCCTCAAATTGCAGAGTCGCCTTATTCGCCCTTTTCCAATGGCTCCAATGTGCCTTTTAATTGAACTATTTGTTGTAGTAGACATACAAAATATCATGAAAATAAAAACAACATTTAAGTCATATTTGCCGAAATAAAACTGCATTTTACCTTCAAAGATACAGCTGCGCACCGTCTTTTTCTACCTGCGACGTCACTTCTCGCGCATTGGCAATAGACAAGAGCGAATGTCTACTAGTAAAGACGAGGAAGTTATAATTCCAAACAAACAACGGTCTTCCTGAAAATCGCAAAAATCAATCCCCAGCATGAAAAATGAGTTTTTCCCATCGCAAAAGGTAGTTCCCGCAAAACACAAAAGATCGCTCATCCGCAAAAACTTCCCCCCAAATTTTCTGATACACGGTACATTTTATGCCGGTATTTAGAACAGTTTTCAACTGAGAGTCGAAAGTAATGACGCGTTTGCAGTGCTTTTGTTTTACTACGTTCTCTCAAAGAGAACGGTTTAGTAAAAAAGTACCCCTGCCATATTCTCGACTAATCAGAAGTAAAATCAAAATCAATCATGACTTGCTCGCACGCGTTTTTGCGCTTGATATGACGCCAATAACATGCATTTGCTCCGAGTCCTGATAGGTTCATTGTATTTATTGTTTGTGTCTGTTGTAATTGGTATGAGTACCACAAAGCTTTAAAAGCTGCCGCTGAAAGAGTTAAACTCAAACAGTACAATTTTCCTTTACCTTTTTTTAGCGCCGCATCCTTCGGAAACCTAGAATTTGTCGAGATTCTCCTTAAAAACCTCGCAGCTGTAGATTGCAAGGAAGCCAATGGTATGACACCTTTTCTTTGTGCAGTAGCCGCTGGGCAAACCAAATGTGCTGAATTGTTGTTGGATTCGGGAGCAGACATTACAGCTCGTGATAAGTTCCAGCGAACCTCTATCCATCTGGCTGTGCAACAAGAAAAGCACGCCACGTTGAAGATGTTGCTCGAGAGGTCTGAGTCAGGACTCGCCAATGCCCCAGATGTACATGAAAAGACACCACTTCACTACGCCGCTTCATCTGCAAACTTACTGGTAAAAACTAATTGTAGTGTAAAGATCAATTAACTACTCTGAAGCCTATGTTGCACTAAACATTGTTTCGTCGCAACATGTCTCGGAATTTTGTCACAGTGTTGTGAGACGAGTTTCACAAAACGTTGCCCAGTGTAGCACCTCTAAAAAGCTTGAAAAATTCGTTGCAGCTAGCGTTGCGAAAAGTAGAAATGACTTCATCGTCTCACAGCGATTGCAGCAGCAAAAAATTGCATGTGAGACAAATTGTCATCGCATGCTATGACGCTGCTCAGTGTTTCGTGTAACTTGTGTGGCAACAAAATTGCGAGACAAGTTACAAGCACAATTCAATTTAATAATAGCTTCTTGGCAACCAACGAAAGGGCACGTGATTTTAAGTTGTTTTTCTTAAAGTTGTTCTTACTACATACTGGGTGAAAATTTTTCCTTCCTTGCAGGATAAATTAATAGACAATGAGAAATTTAAACCGTTAAAGCTGCCATAAACAAGTTGTTTTGCAAGCCTAAAAATGTCTTTCTTCTATTTCTAGCTCCTGGAAATTTTGTTGGAAACGAAAGCAAACTGCTTACTTAAAGATGGTGATGGGAAAACGCCTTTGCACTTAGCAGCTGAAGCTGGAAAGGCCCGCCATGTTGAAGCTCTCGCTAAGGCTTCTCTTGCCAGTGTTGACCAAAAGGATCTGGGAGATAGGACACCTCTCCATGTTGCGGCATTGAATGGCAGAGGGTAAGTGTTGTCCACTAGATGCCTCTGAACAAACGGATCGAACTGAACAGTCACTAATTATTTGTTATATTTTTTTCATGAACCAATTAACAAGTATTCCGCGAGTCGAGTTCACAGTGAGCAAGTTCTACAGAGGCTCGGTGGCTATAAACACATGTGCGAGGAGACTGAGGCCCCACTGCCCATATCCATTTAAGTTCATCGTCTTTATTTTATAGGAAGTTTGTATCTATATATGTATCTATATATCAGTATAAATATGATTAGGTCTCTAGTCCACAAGAATACGACCAAAAGCGACTGAAAGCGTCCCCAAAACGGAGATTTGCCAAAATACTGTCCAAAGTAGGGATTTTTGACAATGGAGATTTATCGTTTACTTGTGGACAGCAAAACGGACAAATACGGAAGTCTTTTAAATATGGTTTGGCCTCCCGTCTCTACAGAAAACGAAGATTTCCAAAAAATTATGGCGTCATATAACTTTGGACAAGTCACTACAAAGTATTACGTTCGATTATGTTCGCTTTCAGCGAAAACGAATTACAACGTAAAGGAGTCAACGGAAAACAAGAGTTTTAAAAACGCGCATTTGAAAGTCTTTGTTTTCGGATAAAAAGATAGTTTTGGACTGAGCGGTCTGCCAAACCAAGTATTTAATTTCTTCATTTAATTGCGTCATGATTTGCCTAGTTCTACGGTGGTAGACGAAAGAGCTTGATGGCACACGAGGATGTCTATAAAAAAATGCGTAGTGTTCCCCGTAGTCAGTTGCTATGAGGCTAATCTGATTTACTATTTATTGCAAGTTAAAACAATCACGCGGGCTATGCGCTATATGATCCTTGGAAAGTAATTTTTTTAAATTTGTCCTATAAGTTTGAACACAGAGAAGGTAACTAATTTTTAACTTTTAAAATGTCATTTCAGAAAAATCTGTTCCATTCTCTTACAAATGGGCGCCGAAATCGACAGCCCTGACGTTTACAGCTGGACTCCCCTTTTATTTGCTGCCAAAAATGGTTCAGTTGGCTTAATTCGAATGTTCCTTGAATTGAAAGCCAACATAAACCATGAAGACAAAAACGGCAACACAGCACTCCTCATCGCATCTGCAAGAGGTCATGTGGAGGCGGTAAAAGTCCTGTTGGATCATAAAGCAAGCTTGAAACCTGGTGAAGACGGGTTGAATTGCCTGGATGTCGCTATTGAGAATCAGCATGGGGACGTCGTTATGGCCATTATTAAAAATTCCAGGTAAAAAAAGAGAAAGTTAGATATCTTGCAACATCAGTGCTTTGAATACGACCTTTTTCCTTGTTTTACATGTTGTCACTGTGGTTTTGTCTGTACCCTTGCCTAATTTTGGTCCATGTTGTCCGTTCATCTGGAAGATTTTAACCTACCTTAATTTTCGTAGACCGTACGCGAGTCATCATATATCGCCGAAATTTTACACGGCAACGGGGGACGCGGAAACGTTGAAGTGAGGGTGTCCCACTGGGTCTAGGAAAACTTAAGTCCGTCTCTGATGAAAATACATTACTTGCAAAAAATTTCAGATGTTAAAAATTCGGACATTTTATTTCGGACGTTTAAGTTTCGGACACTTTTGTCTCATTTCGGACAAATTTCGGACAAACATTTCGGACACTTTACTGAAATATTCCTAAAGTAAATTTACTCCTACAAAACATGAATTAGACAGAAGTGAGATCTGTGTAAATGATAGTTTTACTGCACCTCAAGGTTTTACAGAGACACCGACAAGAAAATAACACAAATTCAATCAAGCTTATGTCTCAAGCAGGGTCTCAACAAGAGTTCGGTAGAGTTCGGCAGTATCGTGCAACTATTGAGGACGAAAAGTAGTAGACCTACTCCATTTGCAAGGGAGGGCTCGAGATAGTCCTCCGAGCTACGTTTAAAATTGGCGACAGCGAACGGTTTCTTCTTCGTCGTCTCAAAGAGTTTATTATTTAAAAGAACTATGAGCTTCTTGATGAAGAATAACCACACGCTGGTGACAATGAAGAGGGCCTGTTGTGTTGATTGATGATGAAACAGAAGAGGACTAGCACCACTGTCACTGGCAATGCAATTATCATAAAACTGGGCTTGGATCGAAAATTGAAATAGCAACAGCAAAATGGAATTTATCTATGTTTTTGTCTTTCATAAAAGAAACAAATTTTTCCTTTCCAGTGATAAAAAGAACGACATCTGGACAAAGCCTAATCCGAATTCTAGCTGTATAGCGTGCATGTTGGCCTTGAATATGTGATGGTGTCGCCCAAGAAAGTACCTTAATTATAAAGTTTTATAATGTACTGTAAAAATTTCGGACGATTCTATTTTCGGACGCTATTTTTGTCCGAAATTTAAATCGTCCGAAATTTTTTGCAAGTATTGTACTCTTACTTGCTACCCCATCTCTCCCTGTATTTTATAACCCATCTCAACTAGTGCTAAGTAATGAAAAAGAGAGTTAAAAACATCTTTTAAATAACAATTAACCGGTAAAAATAAGGAACAGAATCGTCAAGCCCGTTTAGTTATATCAGTTCAATTTTAAAGAAAGGGACAAGCATAACCCATGTCATTTCAGACCAAGAGATGACGAAAAGGATCATAGGCCTGGGATGTCAAAACTGGGACTCCATCGATTGGTATATACCCGTATAGCGATTATGGAGTAGCTGTAACCCTATGGGATGAATCATTTCGTGCCATGAAATAATAATTAATTTTTTCATTTGTAGACTGCGTTCGACTCCATTGAAATGTCGCTGATGCAGGTTCTGAAGATGACTCTTGGCGAGCTTGATTACAACACCGTGATGGTTGACAGCTTATACGACAAGAATCCAAAAACCAATGCTCCTCTGTTGCCGTATCGGGAATCCTCGACCGTCTTTATGGGCATCTTCATTTTCGTCATGCCTATTATTCTGACCAACCTACTGGTAAGTGGCAATTAATCATCATTAATTATTCTTTTCTCTCCAAGAGTCCAGCTTTAGGCCATCGGGATGCATGGTATCTACCTGTTAACTGTGCTCTTATATTGTACTCTCATATATGGGATAAAACTGACTCCAGGAAAAGAAAAACAACGAGGCCGACTCGAAGCTCATTGCAGTGTTGTAATGGGTCCTAATTCAGTATTTGTGAAGTTAAATTTTGTCAAACCTAAACACTAACATTAACTGACGTATTTCATATACAAAGCTAGAAAAAATGTATTTTGAATTTAAAAAATGAAAGGAAAATGAGAGGTGTATGAAGTGATTATTTCACATATTTACACCAAACAGGACAATTATCACCCCAAAACTTACTTTTGAATACCAACCTTAACTTTAAACGAGTTTTTACGAAAACCAAAGCTAAAAAGAAATAAAAAACGCCAACAAGAGCAGTCAGAATTTACCATATTTTCAAGGAATTGAGGGGATGTCTGAGCCCTATTGATGTTTCCTAACTGACATTAACTTAGGAATTTTAAGTTAATTTATTATATTTTTATGGTCACTTATTTTTTTTCAAACTTTTGTCTTTATCTGGTTAAACATGTACGACAAGAATTTGATTCAAACCTGATCTCTTTCTAAGGTTGGTTTAGCGGTGGGCGACATAGAATCAGTCCAGAAATACGCCTTTCTGCGCAACAAAGGAAAGTTCATAAACTTCGTTGTAGGAATCGAAAGAAAGTTCCCGAAATGTATCACCCGCCGTTTTCACAAGCCTCAACTGGTCGTAACTGGACGTAAGGTGGAAAAGAAGATTTCGTCACAGTGAGTTTTAATTCACATGCGCCTTGATAATCATATCCTTTTACAATTAAATAAGAGCAATCAACCTTTGACATACTTCGCGTTAGTTTTCAAGCTGTGGTTGTTAACGTCAGATTGAACACTAGAAAGTGTTATTCGTCCATTTTCAGTTTAATACCCTAACGCCAAACAGATCCAATACGTCATATATTACTTCTTTTAGCTTAACTTACAAATAATTTTGTTCGCTTGGTAGAAAGCACCTCTACAATAATTGAACCAGACCAGTTCTGTCTGGGCTATCCTTGTGTAAAAGGATGGCTATCTACTGCTTACGCTGATTTAGGAATTTTTCATGAGCCAAGCATATTAAAAGCCCAATTAGTGCTTTTTGTGACTGTTCTCCACTTCTCCCATGTAATTTTAAAATCTTCTGGAGTGCTAACTTTCCAATACAAAAGAAACGGAGGGCAAACATATGCAGTGCAATCCTGTTTTTTGTCCTTTCATTCGTAAACACTAAACCGTATTTTTTCCCTTAAAACAGGAAATACCCCTTTGAAGACAAAGATCTCGGCGATGAAGATCACAGACCAGAAAGCGAAGACGAACAGAGACTGGACATGCTGACCAAGGAACTGGCGAAGGCCAAGCAACGCCAGACGTCAATCATTGACACAATGCACGACCAAATGAACATTCTGCTGGCTGTAGCCGCCAGAGTGGGCGTCGATACTCGCTATGATAATATTGATGAAGCGTCGCGGGATGTTAGTCTGTAGGCTATAAATAACTGTCAATTTTTTCATCTGATTGTTGATTGATACAGATTGATATTATAAGTCATTAATTTTCATCGCCAGCGTTTATGAAACTTGCTGTAATTTGTCAATAGTTCTATGATTTAAGTAGCCTGTGAACAGGCTCCTTGGTGGAGAAGAGAGCCAAGTATATGGACATCGCACACGCGGTGCGAGGTTGGTGTAGGAGGCGACAGAGCTTCGCCGCTTATTCCGCCGTTTCTGCACACAGTTCGCTCCGCTCCACGATTTTTCTTGCGGGCTCTATTCCTCACTAAGAAGTTTGTTCACAAGCTATGATTTAAGTAACCCTTAGATAAATGGACTCACGTCTAGATTCCCTGCATGACGTAGTTACCACTAGAACACGAAGAGCAGAATCTTCTCTTGTGATCTCATAAGACCAGAAAACGAAGACGAACAGAGACTGGACATGCTGACCAAGGAACTGGCGAAGGCCAAGCAACGCCAGACATCAATCATTGACACAATGCACGACCAAATGAACATTCTGCTGGCTGTAGCCGCCAGAGTAGGCGTCGATACTCGCTATGATAATATTGATAAAGCGTCGCGGGATGTTAGTCTGTAGGCTATAAATAACTGTCAAATTTTTCATCTGATTGTTGATTGATACAGATTGATATTATAAGTCATTAATTTTCATCGCCAGGGTTTATGAAACTTGCTGTAATTTGTCAATAGTTCTATGATTTAAGTAGCCTGTGAACAGGCTCTTTGGCGGAGAAGAGAGCCAAGTAAACGGGCATCGCACACGCGGTGCGAGGTTGGTTACTCTAATTTATCTTATTGTTAACTTGGTCAACGATTTATAGTCATTTTCTTTTTTTTTGCACAGGCAATCATAAATTTCCTAATTATTATCTTGAGGTGGATTTAGTAGGGTGAGCAGACATGGATTTTGTCAAGTGAAAACTGCGTCTTGAAATGGAATTTTCACAAAATTAAAATTAGGAAATAGGGCTGGGAAATGCGCACCTTTCTTTAGGACCCTCTGTACGCTGTGATGTTATTGGCTGTTAAGACTCAAAAACATGTCAAAACATGGTTGGTGCGATTGCGGTCCATATGAATCGCTATAAACAGCCTATGTTTTGCCCCCCCCCCTTCCTCCCCCCTCCCCCCTCCCCCTTCCATGTTTCTCTTTGGGACATTTTGTTTAACACATTGACCCCTGAACCGCCCGTAACCACCCTTCTTTAACCACGTCCCTTGTACCACTTGTCACGTCATCAGTTTTAACGGTCCTGGACAACTTTGACAACTACCTTGCGCGGGGAGATGAGATCTTTCAAGCCATACCCAAATGAGTGCGATTCAGTCAAACAGACCAGAGAAAGACGCAAAAAACCGTGTAACTTTGAGCAGAAAATTCCAATGAAAATCTCGTCCCACTACCCTCTTTTACTTCCTTCAAAAAAAATTCACGATCCTCGAACGTTTTGCAAAATCTTTTCCCACCAAAAGGTAGCCTAGTAAATGCCCCACGAAAGAAAAAAAAAGGGGGGAAAGAAAAGCAAAAGAAGCGCATGCCCGAACTTTGAAAGCTGTCATTTGGCATCAGGAACAAAAGCTAGTCCAGTGCTCGACTTGTAAACAACGCTTTGGACAGTTTGGATTCTTTTCAGCTAGATAGCGGCCTAAAAACGGCTTGACTCGCTTCGAAAGGCATTTTTTGGCAAAATGTCCAGGAGTCAATGGGTTAAGCAAAGTACCCAATTTTTTAGTGAAATCCACTTTCGAGTATAAAACAACCAAATCTTCCCATAAAATGCCAAATCCGGTGAAAAAGACGGACAAAGACGATTTTCAGTATTTCTGATTAACACATTGACCCCTGAACCGTCCGTAACCACCCTTCTTTAACCACGTCCCTTGTCAGTTTTAACGGTCCTGGACAACTTTGACAACTACCTTGTGTGGAGAGATGAGATCTTTCAAGCCATACCCAAATGAGTGCGATTCAGTCAAACAGACCAGAGAAAGACGCAAAAAACCGTGTAACTTTGACCAGAAAATTCCAATGAAAATCTTGCCCCACTACCCTCTGGTACTTCCTTCAAAAAAAATTGACGATCCTCGAACGTTTTGCAAAATCTTTTCCCACCAAAAGGTAGCCTAGTAAATGCCCCACGAAAGAAAAAAAACGGGGGGAAAGAAAAGCAAAAGAAGCGGGGAGGGGAGAAAGCAAAAGGTAAAAGACAAAAGGGCAGCGAAACTTTCTCGAAAAAAAAACCATCTCGAAATTTTGCTTTCTACACATGACCGAACTTTGAAAGCTGTCATTTGGCATCAGGAACAAAAGCTAGTCCAGTGCTAGACTTGTAAACAACGCTTTGGACAGTTTGGATTCTTTTCAGCTAGACAGCGGCCTGAAAACGGCTTGACTCGCTTCGAAAGGCATTTTTTGGCAAAATGTCCAGGAGTCAATGGGTTAATAACAGTTTAAAGAGGGAAGCATTTTGGGGAAAAAAATTTGAAATCAAGATTTTTGAAATCAGTGTAAGAAAAAATTGACACTGATTTCAATGCATTTGAATTAAACTCCTATCATGTACATCAAACGAAACGTGACGATCTGTAGGCCTACAGGATGTTATTGTTTGATATTTGGTGTTGTAGTATCCTTGGAGACTATTGTCTTCAATCAATACGTACGGGATTATTGAAGCGTAAACATGCGTGGCCATGCATTCCATAAATCATCCTAAATGATGCTATGGTGTAGCTAACCACCGTTTCGTTCCAAAACTTCAAAATGGCTGACAAGGATACACCAGGCGATTCTGAGTCAAACGGGACGAATTCGACGGCGAACGTCGGCGAATATCGCAGTCTTATAACACGGTTTCGTCGCAGCCCCATGGTTCAAACGAAAAGACCACAGTCGGCGGGAACCGGTTCAAGGTCTCAACTTCAAGACGATTCCGTACGCGTGGGAATGAAAATGGTGCCCTTGCAAGACGTTAATGTCGCTCTTCATCGCGCTGCTGCCCGTGGAAATACTGAAGAAGTGCGGAAGTTTCTGTCCGAGAAAAAATACGCGTTGGACGCTTTAGATGAGCACGGTTTCACAGCGCTACACTACGCCGCTCAGAATAACAAAGTATTTATCGTCAACATGCTTCTTGATTTTGGCGCTAAAATAGCAGTTACAGGTGTCGATGGCTCTACTCCCCTTCACCTTGCTGCGAGGTAAGTCAATGGCAAAGTAACGTAAATAAAGCTGAACCTCTCGAATGAAAGCTTGGTTCATGTTTTAAGGCTGGTTAAAGTTATCAGTGTGCGGATTATTACATGTAAGCCCTTACTAAAAAGCGTGACGATTCATTCATATCAAAGATGAAGCCGGCTGAAGCAGAATTTTCCTAAGACGCTTAACAATCATTTTTCTTTTTTTTTTTTTGACTGGAAATTTTATATAATCTTTCGACATTATTATTTTGGCACTCTAAGGCCACAGACCCTAACTGGCCAGAAGTCAGTGCCGGATCATGCTCAACAATCAGCTCAGATGGGACGTCGGTTTTCGGCATAGTTCAGATATTGGCAGTATTTCGAGAATGAAGACAGCTGTGCCAAGCAGTCCTTGTTGTCATTAAACAATGTTTGGTTTACTTTTTCTCTCAACAAGTTCTAACTTCGTGCTCCATGCATTACCACAGTCGCCTGAACTGCACGTCGTTAGTGCCACTACAAGAAACTACGAGATGTTGGATTTGATTTGGCGTTTCGTCATCAGTATATTTACGTGATAAAAATGCCTTTGTCGCTTCATCAAGACATAATTGTTAGGCTAAACTGACTGTAACCCATCCAAGTTTATCTGTTTTTAGAAACCACGTTTTGAACAATAAATACCGGCCCGAACTAAAACGTTATGAAATGACAGCACATGGAATAGAAACGCTAATTGTCGATTGCTTATTGTGATATTGCGTAACCGTGACCTGATTTTAATTCTTGCATTGAAACCATTGTTGGAGTTCTTGTTTTCCAAATCCATAAATATTCCATCGCGAGGATAAATGTCTTACGAAACCACAACAAGTCATTTGCATGTTATTTCTTCACTAAAAAACTGAATCCGTTTAAATTTTGTTTTCGTACATGACACAATATTTAGAACATGACATATACATCAACAAACACGACCTTGGTCCTTTGTAGTTGCTTTACAATGCAAATCACAAGCTCGGTGCTTAGGCCAGCGTCACGAAAACTAGCTTTCTGTCCCCTCGCCTCTCAGAAGACGGTCCAATATAAAATGGTAAATGTTCTAAATTTAGCAAAATACTTTCAGTGCCAAGTTAACACAGCGGGCCTTATTCGGTGCGAATGGAGGCACTACTTATTTATTTTAAAAACCCCCTTACATTTGAAGCTTTCAAAGCGGAAAAAGTGCTGAGGAGGGCTTTGCTTGCATACTGGAATACTGGAACGGTGGAACATAAACTGTTGAAAATATGGAACACTGGAATGATAACGATGGAACACGGACCTGTTTGAATGGTGGGAACATTGGGGTGACGGAACTTACCTTTAAACTCAGAAATACTGAAATGCACTGAGGATAGTAAATCATGTCCATGACTACAATTGTACATAGCTTAATTACCTTATTTACTCGAATAAGCGCCGCGGCGCTTATTAAATTTTTCGCGCCTCAAATGCGGCGCTTATTCGAGGGCGGCGCTTATTTAAAAATTGGACGCAACAAAGAAAAAAAAAAATGCTGAAAACAAACTACTCGCACAAGTCTGGAAAAAGGAAGAAAGAAATTGGGCTTATTGAGCCGGCAAAGTGCCCGGCTTTCACAACAGAACTATGTACTGCAAGAATTCTGGATAGAGAACTGGATGGACGAGTGGTGGAATATAATCGCTTTGAACTGGAGAGCATCGCTTTTGATGAAAAGAAATTCCAGTGCTGTTTTAGAGTTGCTTTGTAATGTTTTTATTGTTATAGGGAATTCCTCGAATAAGCGCCGCATCGGGACCGCGGCGCGTATTAACTTTTTTTGTCCAAAATGCGTCGCTTATTCGGGGGCGGCGCTTATTCGAGTAAATACGGTACTGCCGGGTTATTGAACTCACCCAACATGTTGGTCTGATCCCCCTAATTAAAATAGAAGAGTGAAAATTAACTGTATATATATTATATAATGTCATATCCCTCTGTATATTCTTGCCAAGTAAAATAATTAAAATTTCAAAGCCACTCATAGACGTCTTTGTCCATATTTGTGAGCTTTGCTCAAATAGCTTTGATTTGAATGGTTGTATTACATTTTATAATGGAGTGTACTGTTTAGCAGCTTTCAGGTTACGATACACTTTTTGGGATTTCATCCACAGTCTCAAAAGTTAAAACCACCCTATGCAGCGTACTAAACAACACCACATCACCACAAGACCATTCAAATAAAGCTCAATAGCTTTCATTTAATTGGTCTTCTTTAGGATTTCATCCACAGACTCAATAGCTAGAGCCACACTGTACAGCATAACAAACAGCACCACAGTAAAGTACTGCTCAGTAGCTTTCATTTAAAAGGTCACGCTCTAGGATTTCATCTACAGAGTCAATAGCTAGAACCACCTTGTACAGCATAACAAACAGCACCACCGGAAAGTACTGCTCAGTAGCTTTCATTTGAATGGTCACGCTTTAGGATTCTATCCACAGACTCAAAAGTCAAAACCACAAAACCAGATCCTCCTTCCTGAGGAATAGAACAGGACCTCTGGCTTCGGTCATACCACTGTCCTTCCTTCTACGTGATAAAGCTGTCGAGCACAATAGGTCGTTTTCTGCTCCCGTTGTAGCCACCTATTGGCTTTTCCTCTGTCAGGCCAATTACAGTCAACGAATCCGGCATGGGTGGACCTACCGGTTGTAAAAGCTTCCACCGGCATTGCTCTTTGAATCTTTAAGACATACAACGTCCTTGACCAGGGCAAAGTGACAGTTAAAGGTTCTTGAAGAGAGAAAAAGCTAGTACTACATTTTAAAATGGCTCAAAGTAAACTATGAGGGGTGAAAGGCTAAGAGATTATCCACTTCACCCCATAAGGGAGCAGTACCCGGGGGGAAAGAGTGTCCTCTGCGTTCACCCTTGTGTACACTTTTCAATCCTTTTATTATTCTTTCTCAGGTTCAACTCTAAGGACGCACTCCTCTCCCTGCTCGAGTCAGGGGCTAAAGTAACATTGACCAATAGCGTCACAGGTTCGACAGCTTTACACGAAGCCGCTGCATTCGGAAACAGAGAAATCGTAGAACATCTCCTGAAGAATGAAAAGGCCGATGCTAACGCTTCAGACTACAAGGCCGTGACGCCGCTCATGCATGCCAGCGGTTCAGGATATAGTATTATATGTGAATACTTGCTGCAGTATGGAGCCCATGTTGATAGTTGTTCAGCGGAAGGCATGACAGCGCTCCATTTTGCGTCTACCAATGGAGATCCGCACGTCACTCAGCAGATAGTCGAAGCAGGTGAAATGAATTTGTTAATTTTATTTTACTTGTTTTATATTATTTTATTTCAGAGAAGCCGGAATAATACGTTTTGTTTTGTTTTGTTTTTCATTTCTTTCCTTTCTGGGTAGTGACACGTATGGAATTTCTGCGCTCGTTACTCAGACGTCTTTTGCGAGGGCTCAAGTGGCGACCTCGCGAAACGTCGGCTGTTTTCTCAGGCTACCGCAAGACAAGACTATTGTTAAAAACTCACACACTAGCTTTTAACTTAATTCGAATAAATGGGGTTTCTGAACCAAAAACAAACGTTTCAAAGATGACATCAGTAAATTTATTACTTCTTCTCACTAGCAATTCGCCGTTACTTTAAAAGAGAACCCTCTGCTGTCCCAAAACCTGAGAGCAATCCGCACTTCAAAGAGTTCATCAACAAGAATGATTTGGACGGTAGTACGGCCCTGCATCTGGCGGTACAAACAGGCCGCAAAGAAGTGTCTCAGGTTCTCATTCAATATGGCGCTGATGTTAACTGTAAGAACAAGAGCCTGCAGACACCGGTGTACTTGGCAGCGGTTGGTGGACATCAGGATGTTTTAAGAATGTTGATTTCACAAGGGGGTGATGTCAATGCAAGAGATAGCCAACAGAAAACTGCTCTACATAGGTAACTATACTTAAGCCTAAACGAGATCGACTGAATCGACGAGAGTTCACGAAACGTTTTTGTGTGCACAACAGACTTCAGGAGCCAAACACACAGGGAAATTTTTAACTTCCATCGGTTTTAACGAAAAGTTGAACGTATTCGTACTCTTTTGCTCCTTTACTCTTTTGCGTAAGAGTTTAAGCAAGATAAAAACGCGAGCTTGAACCTTCGTCAGGCTTCGGTCTCTCGTTTCCGTTTGGCCCTGGCTTCATGTACGAGTACCAACACAAAATTGCCTTGCATAGGTATTATTTATACCTAACCCTGGGCTACTGAGTCAACTAGACCAAACGAGAGAGAGAATTCCCATCTCCCAAGGACGGCTAACAAAAATTTCACGAGCCCATGAGAGATTTAGGCCAGCGAGGAAGTGAACTCTTGGACAATCACAAAGAGGTTTAAAAGTCAAGATTAATAGTTTGCGACAAAGACGGACCAAAATGGATATTTTCGAAAGCCATGACGCAATAACATTCAAAACGAGAAGCGTTACCCATGGCATAATGGACCAAAAGGTTTTGAACCAAAATAGTAGTTCACACGGGACTTGAATAGTCAGAACTTGTTCCTGCATCATCGGCCAAGGACCTTGGGGTTGTACTGGACCCGCATCTTACTTTTGACGACCATGTTTTGAAAACCATCTCATCTTGTATGTCAAGCCTCGCGCAGATCAGTCGTGTTAAACATGCTTTTGATGGTAACCAGTTAGTAACGATAATTAATGCCTTAGTCTTTAGTAAATCACTGTACTGCTCTTCAGTGTGGTCGAACACCTCCAGCAAAAATATCTCCAAACTACAGTCGGTACAGAACTTTGCCGCGCGCATTATCACAGGAACTAGGAAATTTGATCATATAACGCCCGTATTGAAAGAACTACGTTGGGTGCCAATTGAACACAATCTATTCCTCCGTGACGCCGTCCTGGCATTTAAATGTATGACTGGTCAAGCACCTGATCGCTATCTACGCAATCAGTTCACGACAAAAATCGGGGTCACTGGGCGCATAACCCGAAGTTGTCAACTCTTAAAAACCCCGTTGTATAAATCGAACGCTGGTCAGAGGACTTTTTGTTATCGCATAGTAAACATCTGGAGCAACCTTGACACTACTCTTAACCCTATTCTGCCTGGGGGGGGGGGCACATTGTGCCCGCACTAACTTTAAGGAATTATAACTTTTAAACGGCGGGACAAATAATCACCAAATCTCGTGACTTTTCCTAAATTTTATCAGAGAAAAATTTTCCTGCGTCAATGACGTGTCTATGATGATTGACGTTTCCATAGCAACCGTCTACTCAGAAGTGTATTTTGACTATTTTTGTTTTTTTTCAGTCTTAGTTCAGGTTTTCCCCCTTCGTTTGTTAGAAGAAGATGTTTTTTTACTTTTGTGTGCTTGTTTTGACTAAGTATGTTTCGTAGAACAAAATCATGTATTTTTTAGTGACGTCATTGTCAGCTTTATGACTGCAAGTTTCGGATTCAAGATGGCGGCCTCAAATTCCAAATGGCGGGTTTGTGACTTTATTGTGACGTCACGACACGTCATATTTGACACGTCATAAGCCCAATCTGTTAAGCTAATGACTTGCTACAAACGTGCCAAGTTTCATCGCAAGAGCTTTAATAGTTTTTGAGATCTATAGGAGGGGCACTTTGTGCCTCCCCCCCCCCCCTCCCCCAGGCTCAGAAACTCAAAAAATGCCCATGCAGAATAGGGTTAAAACCTCAAAATCGATGTCTACTTTTAAATTTGACCTGAAAAATAAATTAATTACTGACGTTTTAAATAACAGTGACCTATAAGAATGTTTTTGTCGCCTTATTTATATAATATTTCTAAGCATTTAATTTGTATTGATAATATTGTATTATTGCATTTTAACTGCTTTCTCACATTTCTTAATGAATTGTAAACTTTTTTTAAATTAGATTTCTTTTATTCATCTTATATATTGTCACTGAAAAGCCCCACCAGAGAGTGTCAATAAAGTATTGTAATTGTAATGTAACTTCACGTATCCATTGTACATAAACAACTAGAGATATCCATATGTACTTTTCATTTTTACTCACCAGCGCTGCCACCTTGGGAAGCGTTAAATGCATTGAAATTCTTCATGAAAATGGCGCTGAAATTGACGCTCGGGACCACAATGGCCAGACGCCATTCCACCATGCAGTTGCTGCTGGACAAACAGATTGCGCCAAGTTGGTTTTGTCATTCGGGGCAAGGGATTCCGCTCAAGATAAACGCCTGCGCTGTTGCATCCATCTCGCTGTGGAGCAAGGCAGAGAGGAAACGCTGAGCATGCTTCTGAGCGAAACTGGGTCCAGTTTAGTCAACGTACCTGATCATAAGCAGCGAACCTCGCTTCACTACGCTTCTTATGCTGATAACGCGAGGGTAACTTACAGTAGTTGTATTCTGACTTTTTATTGTAGTTGTAACCTTGTCAACCTTTTAGTACCCAAATTCGAAACAAAAAAAATAACATATTTTTTTCAGTCCCCTGACAGCTTACCACATGCTCACTACTTCTTATTTCATTTACCAACTAGTGTTTTTATTTCTCTTTTTAAAGCTGTTAGAGCTACTGCTTGAGACGAAAGCCAATGGCTGTGTCCGAGACATAAAGCACAAAACACCGCTGCATTTAGCCGCCGACCGGGGAACAGCCCGGCAGGTCAGAGTTCTCACTCAAGCCGCGCCTTCTTGTGTCTGGATGCGCGATGACCAGCGGAGAACTCCCTTACACTATGCTGTTATCAGCATGAAAAGGTACTTCATTGAAGCATTTTATTTCCAAAGCGGTTTTAGATTGACCACCATGATCAAACGTAATAAATGTAACAACAACACTTCATTACCTTAAGTACTTTGTTTACAGCCATCAGAAGACTAAGATCCGGCAATATTCAAAAAAAGTCACTCAGAATAACTACATAGCTAATCGTGCTGAGTAAATAAAAGTAGCTTTTTTCAAGTAGATGGTGGGTTGCAGTAAAGCTCAAGTTGATTGTTTTGAGCTGGTTCTGCTTTTTGTGGGCTCTTCAACTGGTTCAAGAACTCGTGCATTGTAAACTGAATCAGTGATTTCCCAACTGAGCAAACTTCCTATTTCCTTTTGTTTTATTTTGTTTCGTTTTCTTGCTCGACCAAAGTAGAATAAAAAAGAAAAGAAAACAGTTAACAATAAGGAACTCCAAAACATTTGGACGCATTGTATAATAGACTGTACGTTTCAAACTTTTGAAAGTGGTCACACTGGCAATATCTTAGGTAACACGTTTCTCTCTGTAGAAAATCCTGCAATATACTTTTAGAGATGGGCGCCGACATCAACAGCCCTGATAATGTAGGATGGACGCCCCTAATGTGGGCCGCCAAGGCAGGTAACGTGGGCGTCACCGAGCTTCTGCTCGAGAGGGGCGTGCATATCGATCACGTGGATATTGATGGCAACGCGGCAATTCATGTGGCAGCTCACTTTGGTCAAGTAGAGAACACTAAACTACTGATGGATTATGGGGCGCGCTTGGCAGCGCAGAACAAACGTGGAATGACATGCCTTGACCTTGCCATGGAAGCACAGAATAATGAGGTGGTGATGGTGGTTGTAAAACACAACAGGTATGAATTTAGTTAGTCGTAGATACCAATACTATTAGTGCTTGGCTGTGTTTACAGCTCAGCGGTGCAATCAACAAGTTCTAGTTGTGGCGACATTTATTTGATTCGTATACTTTAGTGAAAGCTAGATTGATTACCAAATCACAATTGAGGGATAGCTTGCAGGAAGTCAAGTGTGGCCCTCTGTTAGTTTCACGTGCTCTTGTGATTCAAACTTGACTAACGTCAATTCAGCGGTTAGGGAAGTTTTAGATATTGGTTCACAGTACGCATGCAAGTTCCTTTCGAACCACTAACATTTCTCTTTGTGTTGCAGATGGCGTGAAGCACTAACAAGCCCAAAAGCCCGTGACAAACCAAATCCCATGGAAAGGTTGATCGAACATTTTCCAGACGCTGCTCAAGTAGCAATGGACCGGTGCATCCAGAGGTCTGTGTCCGAGCGCTCTATCAAGTACGACTTTACCCTCCTCGACCCAGGACCCGACGACCAGAGCGGAACAAACGGAGAGCGTTTTCTGGGGTTAGCTACCATGGTGAAACATAAGCAGCAGCTGCTTCTTACGCATGCGCTTTCCCGTAAGCTGCTCCTTGTGAAGTGGAGAAGGTTCGGGTGGTTTGTCTACGGAGGAAACATCGCGCTTTACACAATATTCCTCATATTTGTGACGATCTTTGTCCTGACAGAGAGGGAAAATGTTCAATTTCCAGATCCAAGAAAAAAGAACAACCCCGATGAATTTGAACTAGACGACGACTTTTTCGTAGAGAAAAACAGCTTTAACAAAGCAGTTCCTTACATTGTCATAATATTCGCGGTGGTTCATCTTGCTAAAGAAGTGTACCAAATCTACACACAGAGGCTCCGTTACTTCGCAGAATGGTCCAATTTTTTGGAATGGACGTTGTACCTCACTGCATTCTTGTTCGTTTTGCCCTACATTAACGACGACACCACGCTTAGAGGGAATTATGAACTTTACTGGCAGATGGGAACCTTCTCCATTTTTCTCGCCTACATCAATCTGATTCTCATAATAGAGCCGTTGAAGTTCGTGGGTCTCTACGTGACCATGTTCCTTGAGGTGATGAGGACCATATTGAAGGTTTTAACTCTTTTCGTCATGTTCACGGTGGCCTTCTCAATGGCTTTCTTCATTTTGTTGAAGGAACAGGTTAGTGGAATTGAAATATTTTGGGAGCACGAAGCGATTAGTTGCCCTTTTAAAAGTTGCCTGCGCTTTAAATTTGAAAGCAAGTTACGTTAACTGTAAGCCAAGCTGAAGCTAGTTTACTAAATGCTGCACTAAAAACGTTTATGCCAGTGAAAGTCTGCGGTTCACTGCCTTTGCCCTGAGGTCTGGTGTAACAAAATAACAAATCTTATTTTCGTGTTCACTAAACCTCACTGCGACTATTTTTGAGAATGCTTTTGGCCTAAGGGCCTGAGTTTATGTACTTATTGACTGAGTGGGAGGGCCGGACGGGAAAATATTTGGCTCGAGGTCAGGACGTACGGACCGAGCGCAGCGAGGTCCGTGCGTCCTGACCGAGAGCCAAATATTTTCCCCTCCGGCCCGACCTAACTCAGTCAATAAGCATTTTATCATATGACCACTGAATTTTTTTTGTCTTTCTTTCGTGGATACAGACGCGGCGGCCCGTTTCGCGCGCATTTTGAAAAGCCAATGGCAGCTTGTAATTTGTTTGGGAAGCCAGTAAAGTGCATTTGAACTGCGATGTGCGTACAAAATTTTTGAACTTCTCTTAAAATTGTCAACCAAATCTCCGAGTTTTAGCTCCATTCCAGGAAGATTTAAATCCGACTAAATTCCTCGTACATGATTGCAGTTAGTAGAAATTTCAAAGGAAACGTTTATGAAGGACTACAACAAAGAATTTGCACGACGTTTCGGCTAGTCGTGCTCGTCTCTCAGCGAAGACTGAATTTATCCTGATTGAACAACTTAGCGACGTTTCTTCTGAGCCGAAATTCACAATTGGTTTGAACGAGAGGATTAATTAATTTTCCACCAAGGATTTTGGATGTTAAAAACAACATTAGATCTTAATTTATGAAACTACATAAAGACTTGGAAAGGGATTGTACAGCCAGTTCAGGATTTTGCTACGCTTCGTTTCCCTTCAGCTTCAAGTTGTTTAGTTTACCACGGATCGTAGGATTCATGAACGCCTGCTGTTGCTGCTTAGTCCTTGAATTCGTTAGTTCCTCGACGATGTTGAGCTCTGCATTACAGTTGATGTCCAAATTGTGCTTAAAATGCTTCGTGAAAACAAGCGGGAAACTGTGTCATTGCCAGGTTAGTCGTAAACATGTACTCGTATTTTGTCTGTTGTAATTTAAAAATTACGCAGCAGAAAAAGAAATTTGAGTTTACTTCGCATTTGCATTTTTTCTTCAATGTTTGTCATGACTTCAAACCAGGATACGTCTTTGTCCGATTATGTTGTTTCAGTTTTTGACGACTTTTAGTTCGATTTTATTGTTGTTGTCAGGAGTATTTCTTCATCATTTGCCAAGTTTTTAAAAACACGTTTTGTTTTAATTTTTGCGCCTGCAAACTACTTCGCTTTCTAGATAGTAAAGTTTTAATAAACATGTTGGACATTCTTTGCTTTTTAGAAAAATCTTAACTATCGTTCATCTGAATTCAAAGCTGTGGAATCAACTGGTTCCAATCCCGTCATCTTGCGGCAGTAGCGGGGCCGTACGCTTTTCTAGCAGGGCCGTACGGCTTTTTCCGGCCCTGCTAGAGCGAGGCGTACGGCCCTCATACGGGACTTTTTTTCATATGGTTTTCCAAGGAAATTGCGCGCGGGTCCGTACGGGTCATATGATAATATTGATTATTTTGGACACATACAATCTCGACTCCGTGATCTCGGAGAGCAGTTACAAAATAAGTGTAGAGCACCTTTTTTCCCCAGCCGTGATATTTGTTATTAGTATATTTTCGCAGAGTGAATGGTGTTTTTCGTGCGCTCTTCCGTACTTAGGATAGCATTTTGCTTTTCATTTCCGAGTGAAGCAACAACATGGTGCTGGTCACATTTGATATGCGTTTGGCCTTTTGCTTTTACTTCATAAACATGTATTATGCTATGACTTTATTCTTAAAAAATACAGTCCCTATGTTACGTCCCCCGACGCCGAATAGGGTTAATCCACTGGGTCCTTTATACGCCAATAAAATTTGCTGTGTCGTCTTTTGCAGGAATCATTTTCATCATTCTGGTTGTCCCTTGTGAAGGTCACAGTGATGACAATCGGAGAAATCGAATACACTGCAACTATAATTGACCAGTTGAACAGTACAGTCCCTGGTACAAATATACCGCTGGTTCCATTCTCTGACTCCACCTACATCTTCTATTACGTCTTCATATTGATCATGCCCATAGCTCTCGTTAACTTACTGGCAAGTATATAATAAATAGGGGCCTGATAACAGTCCTAGCCTCTGCCGTCGTGTCTTCTAGTACGTCGACAAAAACGTTTGCTCCACAGTTTCCCCACCCAGTTGTTTAACATTTACATTTACTAAGTCAAGCTTACCCCTCAACTTTAGGTTTTAATGGTCCGCAATAGGTAAATAAATACTGACGTAAAAAATAAATAAACTACAGATTTATAATTTATTATTAGGCAGCTTATGTGACAGTTAAATGGTTTCAAGGAGTAGTGTTCGTTGAAAATTGTCTTAACATCGTTTTTAAATGGTTAATGGCGTTAGGGGAACCAAACAAAGTGGCCGGGTATCCCTCGTAATTATCTTGATCTCTTACCTAGTGGAGAAGAGTGTGGATAACAATAAGATCGGATCTGGAAATGGAATAATCAAGAAGCGAAGTCAATTTCTGTGGGTTTTCGTTGCCGTTGCCGCTGTTGTTGCTTAAAATCCCCACTAATTTCAATAATCTATCATTTACTGAGAAGAGTTAACCCGCTAGTGAGCATAGCTGGTCTCAATGGATGCTTTGAGCAATATGAAAGCATATGGCACTTTTTTATGCATAATATATGGCATACTATGCCGCACACATATTTCACCTGTTAGCGTAGTAAAGCATTTAGTTATAAAAAGCAACGATAAAAATGAACGACGTTTCGACCGTGCTTCGGTCATTTTCAAGTTCGAGTTCGGAGATAAAAATTCAGCATTATATAAACAATTGTGAAACAATAAGATAATTAAAAGGTAAATGCTAAGATATTTACATGCAAGCAAAGAAAATAAATATGCGAAATAAAGGCACAAACTAGCAGTTAAGATAAAATAAAACCTAAGACAATAAAAGGTATTCAAAGCATCTAAACAAACAGCTTTGCACGGATGGAGTCGCTTTGTTTGTTTAGTTTTGGTTTGAGGTCACGAATAAAGAAAACTTCGAAAATAAAATAGTCAAATTTGTCCTGGCACTTCCTCAGGATTTTGAAATTTTCCGCAGTTCCCTGTGGCTCCGTTCCATGTTGATCGTTTACGTGGTTGCCAATTATCCATCGTTTGTGTTCCTCCACACGTTGATGTAGGTGTCGATTGGTGAAGCCATCATAACTTGCATCACACAGACCACACTTAGAGTAATGAACAACGTTTTGCTGATTCACGGTTGGGAGGTTTGGGTTCCTTAGCCTTGGTCTGATCTTTGATCTTGCGGCTTGTAAAAATGGGATGTGTATCGGCATTTATCGTCCGGCTGATATCACTTAAAGTTAGTTGGTTTCGTGGTTGGTTCGCTGATCTTTGATCTTTGAAAGGTAACGGAATTCTAACGGGAATTTCGGATGCTCGTTGTTTGGAACGTGTGTTCTCCGTGACTTTCATTTCGACAAAAGTCCTGATGGTGGTTTGTATGAGAGATTCTGGGTAATGCAAATGAGTAAAGATCTCTTTAAGGCGCTCACATTCTTGAAGGAAATTGACAATTTGAGGAGAGTTTGAAGGTACGGTTAAGCAATTGTTTTGAGCAGAGAGTGTTTGTACTCAGTCATATCAACGTGGCTATGGTGTAATAGCAGCCCAGTATATCGGTCGGTTTTCTATAGACCTTCGTTTCAAGCCGGGAGCCATTTCTGATGATTTCCATTCCCAGGAGGGGGGTTTCCCGTTTCCATCAAGCTCCATAGTAAAACTGATCGAAGGGTGGAATTTATGCAATATTGAGTATTTCCTTGTTTTGGCAGATTGGTTTGGCGGTTGGAGATATCGAGGCCATTCAGAAGACCGCTTTCCTCAGAAACAAAGGAAAGCAAATTACGTTCATCGCCGACATTGAGAGAAAGTTTCCAAAATTCTTCACTCGCCGAATGTATCGTCCTTCAGAGATTGTGATAGTCGGAGTGGATGTCGGACTCAAGTTTTGGAAGTAAGTGCTTCTTGAATACATTATAATTATTTTTTACAAAATAAGATATCTTCTTTAAAAAAGGCCTTAAAGAAAAAAAACCACTACCGTTTCAGACCACTTCACCGCGAAGTCTTACCAAACGCTCGATAAACGATCCTAAAATCATTCCTCTGGCTCCAACGCACAAACAACAGATACAGCATTGGCAAAGCTATAGCAGGATATTAACGTTCTTGAAGAACGTGATAAACTCGAGCCATAAATACGTCCTTTTCTTCATATGAAACCGTTGCTTTGTTTGGTGTATAGTTTGTGAGTTTTTGTCCTAGAGCTAGGGTCGTGTAGCTTGGCAAGTTTAGCACGATCTATGCCGTACCGCTCGACCGCTGACGTAGGGCTACAAGTTACCACTATGGAGTAGGGATTTTTTGGCCAGAATAAACAGGAAAAAAGAGAAAAGAAAAATAACCTGCGTCACAAGAAGTTCATCAATCGAATAGTCGCACAATTTCAACAGGCATAAAAACAACACAATTCCATAATGAAAAAAAAAACCTTTATTCATATACGGTGTGTGTTTTTAAAAGCCATAGGCTTGTGGAGCCACGTAAGCGAAATAAATATCAAGAAAGAAATAACAAACTAAAAAAATAATAATAAAGAAACCCAACTGGCCGGAGGCAGACCAGTTGGCTATGTACAAGCATGGCCGAGGAGGTGAACAAACAACAACATTTAGTGTCCAGAGCGGAATTTGAACCCAAGGCGACCGAGTTGAAACCCATTGCCCTAAACCATTCGGCCATGCTGCCTCCTAAACAGTAGCAAGGGAAAATACTGTTCAATGGTCCTAACATGACTAGCCCGCTGATAATTTTGGATTTTATGTACCGACTCCAAAAATCTCAACCACCTATAAATGGCACCACGGCAAACACTGCTCATCAGCTTTCATTTGAGTTATGACACTCTAGGTCTCACTCCAAAGATACAAACATCACTGCTGCACTTCTGCCACGCATCTGTAAACAACCAAAAGAATAAACTCACTGAAAATCTTAATTTCAGGAGGGTAACCAGAAAAGAAGAATTTCAAGACGAAGATCTGCTTGGAGACAAGGACGGTGAAATTGACGAGATGACCCTACGTCTTGATAACTTAACTCGAGAAATAGAAAAGGCCAAACTGCGGCAAAAGATAATGATGAATGCTGTTGATCAACAGAGAGACATTCTACTCGCTGTGGCTGACCAAGTTGGTGTAGAGATAAATTTGCCTTCTCGCGTTAAGATAGAGTAATTCAGTGCTGACTTTCGGGAAGTCGGGACCCCAAGATCTCGGGACCTCGGGACCAGCCCTCACCTTCTGTTTTATAGAGAGACCTGTTTCGTTGGGACAATGTTGAAAGCTTTGTTTGTTGAAAGCTTTGGTTACCTGGGTGGACCACGTTTTGCTGTACCAGGATCGCTAAGCTGAACCAGTCACGAATCGATAGACTGAAAGCGTAGCTGATAACATAATCTGTTTTGCGTTGAGTGGGAACCTTTGCCATGCGTTTTGCCTACAGGTTTGGTGGAACTTCTGCCGCATCAAGTGGCGTGAAAAAATCAATTTGTAGTTAACTTTCAGCATTTTGTCACGCGCGTTTAGCTAAGTAAATATACAGTGTTATCGGTAAATTTGTAATGAATATATATAGACTCCTAGCAGTCATTCCTTCCGCCCGGAGAACATTACCTGGGTGGTTACCTGGGTGGACCACGTTTTGCTGTACCAGGATCGCTAAGCTGAACCAGTTACGAATCGATAGACTGAAAGCGTAGCTGATAACATAATCTGTTTTGCGTTGAGTGGGAACCTTTGCCATGCGTTTGGCCTACAGGTTTGGTGAAACCTCTGCCGCATCAAGTGGCGTGAAAAAATCAATTTGTACTAACTTTCAGCATTTTGTCACGCGCATTTAGCTATGTAAATATACAATGTTATCGGTAAATTTGTAGTGAATATATATGGACTCCTAGCAGTCATTCCTTCCGCCCGGAGAACCTGCACGCTCATGCAAAAGTGTGGGGACCCCAAACGTGTGCGCTCCCGTGCTGAGGGAAAGGAGGGGTTGCTCGTAGTACAAAATCATAAAAAACGTTGTTGGGTGGACTTGTCGGTCCATATTGGTAGATATTGGCTTTATTGGTTTCGTTCTCTGTCCGCAAGTTCTGGACATCGACCTTCCAAGCTCTCTCAAAACTGCACGAACAATATTTCCTAATACAGAACGCACTCTGTTTCGACTACAACATCTACAGACCTTGCTAACAAAGGCCACGATGGTTTGCATTGTTACCCTTGGTTTACCAAGAAATAGGTTGAAGGACAGACCACTCTAATTATTTGTATGTTCCAAATGGGACTCGTGGCTACTGCAGTGATTAGGATTGTGTATTTTAAAAGCCCTATTATGTTTGTATCTTAAGGAATCGAAGTTGACGCGTAAATAATATCTTGAAATAGAGATAATGCTGTGATATTCGTAGTTCTCCAATCGCAGTGTTGTTAACAAGTGTTTCGATTGTACAACTAAATCTTGGACGCGATCTTCACTGTTCCGTTTGTTGCCACCCTGACTTAGCTTCCCTTGCCCATGATGAATGTTAAGGTTGTCTACCTTAAAATTGAGACAAATTAAAGAAAACATTATCATCTGCTTGAGCAGCCTTACATTCTTTTTCATTGTAGGGTCTAATCGCGACTGTTTGTTCAAGTTGTCACCTGGGCACGAGGAGACCAGACGCCGTACTTGGCAATTAGTTCTTTCACGGTCACTTTAAAATATGATAATTTGCATTTGTAATTATTTCTAAACAATGATTTATTTGTGCCGATTTTTAAACGGTTCAGTAGTTAGCCGTTTGAGCGTTGATTTTGCCACCTGGATAATTATTCAGTGGATCAGAATTTGGCCTTTGCAAATTTATGGGCCATTGTTCGTATGACGTCATGGCAGCACGCTACGCACCTTTTAAAATATCAACTTGGGGTGGGAGAAAGCATACTATAGGTTTTGAATCCACTCAATTCGAGAATTGTTTAAACAGCGGTGGTTTTTAATCACTGACGAAAATAAGCGGCGGACTCAAATAACGTTTCGTTTCGTTTCGTCAAGATGTTATTTTATTTGTTTGTCTGTTGGATTGTTTGTTCAATGAAGTTGACGATGGTGTTTCTGTTATTGATATTGTTGTTGTTGTTGTTGTTGGCTGCCATTTAAAAAACGCAACAAAATCGTGTGGACAGAAAGGGAAGGCCCGGGCCGGGTGTGAGAATAATTTAAATATTGTTCAGTACTCCCAGTATTCCCAGTAGCTACGATCACGTTTACCCTACCCTCCTCCCTTCCCTTCCATATAGAGGAAGGTCTGATCAAATTCTTCGACATATCTTATAAAAGCCTGGGAGTACCCCTAAAAGTTTTAGATGGGAGCCCCAATACACATAGTCCTTCCTCGCTCAGACAATAACAAGCTGTATTTTCATGACCATAAATTTAACAGTATTGCAAAAGCTTACAACTAAAGTATTGAATACACGTACAACAGAAGATGCAATTCATATTCACAGCAATCATGATTAAATAATCTTTATCATGTGAATATAACGACAGAATTGGGGGACTTCATAATTGCTGTGATTAATTCTGTGTAATGTTACGGAAGTTATTTCTGTTGATTTAAAGTACATATGCATTGCAAAATTTATCCCTTAGTACTGAGTAATTAGGACAAAACTAAAAACAAACTGATTACTCCGATTGATCGAAACAGATTGAAAAAATCATACTTTCTGGACATACCTAAGCATAGCGGAAAACGTTCACCTCTCTACAGTGGTTTTATTAAACACGAAAGTTCAATTTAAAACTAGTGGCCGAACCAAGTCATGTGACCCAATTTGCCTATTCCAGGCATACCGAATTGGTGACTTTTGCATACTTACCACTGAATTAAGTTTGATTTTGTTGCTGCCAAAGCCTCAAAAAATAGTCCACCCCCTAAGTTTTTTGTACGAAATTACATGAGACAGATGGTTTAATTTACTTGAGTTAATCATGACCATCATCATCACCTCTTTGTTGTAATTTGATCGGTGTTTTGAAAAACTTCGTTAATTAAACTTGCGTTGGCTTTCTCATAATATCCTGAAAACTGAGCTAACCTGAGAAAAAACTGAAAATATATACCTCCAAATTAAAGAAGGGAAATAAACACTTGAGGGACACCGTAGTTTTGACATTACAACGGTTATTCCTGAAAAAATGTTGGTATTGTTTCTGAAACACAACCTTAAATTACATGAAATTCATTCTGCTGACTCATTTGCTAGTCGACTATTGGCCCACTAAGAAAACTGCCATAGACTGGAACATTTGAAGCTGCAGGACATGGATTCCGTAATTGGCATGCGCATTGACTGTACTGGACTGATGATGGAACAAAATAAGTTACTGGTATATGGTTCCCAATGCTTGAGCCCTCTTTACGCCATCGGTATCGTCGTTTCTTAAACCAGTTCTGTAGAAGGAACATTAAAGGAGCACTTGAGATTCAAACTAATTACCCTCAATTCAATCTATGTTGAAGTGGTCCTCAAATGAAGTCTCATTGAAAACTGACGTCTTCAGGGATCGCGATAGGCCTAAAACGTTAAAAGTATGGGTTCCATACCAAGTTGGGTAGAAAAAGGAAAAAGGATCAAGAGCTTTGGTTACTCGTAGGTGGGTTAGGTTTGCAAAAACCAGGCAAGCTAACTGAGAATCGTATCACATGTACAGATTGTTCACCTAAAAGGATAATTGCCCAAGTGATAAGCTCAACAGTATGCATTTGTTAACAGGTATTAGTAACGGCTTGGTCGTATTTTCCTTACCTGCAAAACTTCAGGCCTGACTCCGAGTTTCTGGGCTAACTGAGCCCGCCGTGCTGCTGAGGGATATGGAGCGCGTTGGAACTCATTCTCCATCTCAAGTTTCTGAAAGATGGAGAACTTTGTACGTGTATTTGAACGAGCTTTGGAATTGTTCCCCATATCTAGTCCGTGAGTCGCAGCAGCGCTTCTCCAACCTTCTACATTTGCATTAGCTGGTCCTGGTTAGCAACACAAAAAGATTATAAAGAGTACAAAGTTTATACATTCAGCTTCTGTTATCATCGGCAGAACCAGAATTTCGTCCCAGGTGCAAAAAAGGGAGAGCCTGCCGCTGGTTACAACAAATGGATTCACTATCGGATTTGGATTTGGTGCATGTCAGTAACTGAACCAGCTCTCAGTAAATATATACTTCCTCAGGCGACCAGCCAGCCTTCAGCCAAGAGTATTATCCTCCGATGCACCAGCGAACAAGTATTCCATTCGCGCTCGTTGGATGTGAAGTCATTAAAACCAACACGTCGAGTTATTAATCACCTCATCATGTCCAATTACGCAGTTTACTTTGTTCTCTAATAATTTCTCATTGCTCAGTTTATTTATTTTGTTAAGGACACCTTTGAAAACAATATTTGGAAAAGAGCTTCCTTGTTAAATATTTCTTTAAATAAAGTCCAAAGCCAGTTCGTGGAATAATTGTTACATCCTACCACGCGCTTTGTAGTAGTGAACGGAAAAAGCTAGTGATGTTCACGGTATAATTGTGGGTGAAGTAAACAAATACATGTTGATTCGTTTTCGTAAAGTCGTGATTACAAGAAAAGGCCGAACCTGGCTATTCACAAGAGTGGCTGAGGAGTTGCATTTTAGGGTACTATAGAACAACTCCAGCTGGCAGTCAGAGGGGAACTTGAACCCAGGACCTCCAAATCTCAAGTCCTGCGCCCCAGCCACTCGGCAACAGGGTGACTTTATTTCTTTGTTTTGTTCTTGTTTTGTTTGTTTGTTTTTACACTCGATTTTGTCACACAAGTTGCCCAAGGAATGCGCATGAATTTAATCAATGAGCTGTATGAACAGATATTCCGCCACTGTGTCTGACGTTTTTAACACAGGGGAGTACTCCAAACTTTTTCTCAATTTTGCACGCGGCTAGTGAAATTTCGCGAAAATGTTACCGACGAAAAAGTAAGTAAAGGTAATTTAAAGTATTACTGTAACACGTAATAAAAGATAAATATCGCCAACTTTGCGCCGCCGGAGGCGAAGCTGATTGGCTGACAAAAGCGGTCTTGACTACGTAAAAAGGAAGCCATGCATTTTGTGCAGGTTCAGAATCACGGAAGCATTTTTCGCTCCATGCAAAGTTTGGTTTCTAATTTTTTTAAATATTTATTTAAAAAAGATGTTTCAAAAATATTTATTATGGACAGATAGTCAGCCACTGTGACTGAGGTTTATAACGCAGGGGGGGCCCCAACCTTCTTCTCAATTTTGCACGCGGCTTGTGAAATGTCGCGAAAATGTTACCGACGAAAAAATAATTAAAGATAGTTAAAGGTATTACTGTAAAACATAATAACAGATAAACATCGCCAACTTTGTGCCGCCGGAAACGAAGTTGATTGGCTGACAAAAGCGGTCTTGACTACGTAAAAAGGAAGCCATGCATTTTGTGCAGGTTCAGAATCACGGAAGCATTTTTCGCCCCGGGGAAAGTTTAAGTTTTTATTTTTCAAAAATGTTTATTCTATCTTAATGAACTAATCAAAAAAGAATTACGACAGCTTACAGTTTACAGCTACAAAACATTGAGTTTTTTTTTGCTGGTAATAAAAACATAATTTGGAAGCAGAGCACTAGCACATTTCTTTGACTACATGTATTACTCTTGACCATCGACACAAATGCCGAGACGCCAACAATTAATTGTGCTCGGTTCTCCATTTGTTCCATGAAATATCAGGAGACAAAGATTTGCTACGGTTCAAACTGATTATGGAGATACATTTTGCCCGTCAATTGTCCAGTTAAACAGAAATCATGTGTGTTTTTGCCAAGGACAAAATTCGAAAATGCACCAGATTCAAGTAGCCAGTTCGAACCAAGATCTTTAATTTTCACTTCTAAAAGCATTTGAGCATTGAACAAAGCATTGGGAAAACTAACCATTTGGTGGAACGTCAGTGCTTTGTACGCCAAATAAAAGCACGAAAACGTAGCTTAACCTTAACATTTTTTTTCGAAAACCAATTGAGATTTGGAAAACTACCACTTTGTTGTTCTGCCCTCTCGACATGGAGTCAACTGTTACGGGCTATTGACAATACAATTGTTTTAAACAAACAAAAAATTGTGATACCTGAATGACAGTGTGTTTTCTATATTGTTACGTTTTAAAACATTTAGTTCCGTCTCATATCCGGAACAAACGTAAACGAAGGCAGTGCTTGACACAGTAACGAAAACGATGTCACCTTACCGAGATTCTGTGGTACGTTAGCCTGTTCAGTGTTAGAACTGACTGGGTAAGAAGACCTCCTTGCTTCAAGATCGATCATGGGCTGCTTCAAAAACATGAAGAATGAAGAAAATTCAGCACCACGCAAAGTCATTTTCCATTCACCCTCGCCGCTTGAAAACATAACGTCTCAAATACCTTGCCGGCAGAAAGACCAGGAGCTGGTTATTTTTCTCTAGCTTATACTGTCAATCAAGCTATAAGTTAAAGAAAGCAATCTCGTCCCAGGCTTAGCACATGTTTAGTGGGAAATACCCTGGAAATAAATGACTTCCAGACCAATCAAAAAGCCAGTGGGAACAGAATGCTGCCCCGTATGTAGACATTCCGTTCTTCTGCAGCTAAAACTGCGATTTGTTATCGCAAATAGGATGTATCACGATGGACGTGCAAAAATTCATACATCCACTATATTTCTGTTTACAACGTCGTTTTCCCCTGGCTTTTATTTTGTATGACAGAGAGCCGTTTCAGTTAAGGGAGTCCAAACTTATTTAAGCAATTTTTTCCATTTGGAGATGATTTAATAAATATTAGCGTTCTCAGGAGAAAGGGTGAAAAGATACAAAAATTTTGTCATGCCACCCAAGTTTACACGCCTCGTTAAAAAAGAGCAATGAGAAATATAAAGATACAATTCAAGATTTACTGACGGCTCTTTACCGTGAAGAACAGAGACATGTTGAAGACAAAGAAAGTGAGCAGCCAAGGAATCTACGGGCTTCCAAGGTAGCTATTAACGAATAATGACCGTTTTTCTTTTATTTTATTCGTAGTAGTCTTGAGCTAGGCTTGCGAAAATTAGTCAGAATAGTCCTGTGAATTATAGGAGCAAAATTTTTTCAAAGATTTTCGGAAATCAGTTAAAGGGGCGAATTTTGTACATTCCCAGACTGATAATAAGCAAGCACATTTTGAAAAAGCAAACATTATTATTGATATTTAGCGAGGATAACAGATTTTTGAAATCTTTCAATGGACACTTTTAAACAAAAGCGATTTGCTCAAGCATAAGCTTGAAAAAATAAAAGTAAGCCCGATCGAGCATGGTCGTAACTAAACAGCGCTTGTATGGCTTGTATCGTCTGACTGGTCGTATTTTTCACAGCTTTGGTGCAGAAATGTGAGTTTTCAAAGCTTAAATATCCGCAGCACCTAATCAGTTCAGCTGTCAAACAGTTCATCAACTTCAAGGTATCGGACCAGCAGCATATTCCCTTCTTACAGGAAAAAACCGACACGATTCGAACCATCGTTCCAGCGAACGTTTTGAAAAAGCGTCTCAACACCAATTAACAATATAATCTTCGCTTAAAGGTCAAACGCACAATCCAGCGTGTGTTTGTAAGCCGCAAATTAAACGAAGATCTTTAAAAGGTGCCAGAAGTAAACCAACAATGTAAATTTTTATAATTTCAATGAAACCTGTGCAATGCAGGAAATGTTGGTTGCACCCGTAGCCACTTGTACGACGGCGTTGAAGGACACAAGCAAAAATCGTCGTCCATATACAATACAAGCATTATAGAAGCGAACAAAATGCCAAAATGCCTGAACGCTTTTTAGAACAGTTTCACGTGCTCCCGAAGTGTATCAACAAATTTGACTACCTCATCGAAGAGATGCTCTTTATTCGCAAGCTTCCAACCTTAAACGTGCACTGAACTGACTCTGTATAGTGTGAGAACTTTTATTAGTATGCAATAATTCTTTAGAGACTTGTATCTTAAATTTCGCACCGCATAATTTTATTTAGTCCTGATAATGGTGTCATGGAGACGCCGAAAAGTCGGCTTTTTACATTTATTTTTGCAATGGACACTTTGGCTAACTAATTCAGTTGAGTTGTGACGAAGAGCAAGGCGGTACTATTGTATGACAGAATAAAAAAAATGACCTACATTAGTTACGCCTATTTTAGATCCCAACATTCCAAAACGTTTGCACCTACTTTGAAAATACCACAAAAAAAACTCCCTATTTATAATTTTTTTTTGTTTTCTGTTTGTTTGTTTGTGTTTTTGTTTTGTTTCATTTTTTTCGTTTGTTTGTTTGTTTTTAACATCTCTATAGCTCTTATTTAGTTGTCTGTTTTTGCATGGTCTCCCTTAGGGGTTAAATAAAGCCGGAGCCACGCCCAGATTGGTCTCCTTTAGGGTGTTAATTCTAATTTTCCGACGAGCATCCCCGTCACTTTCATATGGGAGTCCCCCCCCCCCGGGGTTTAAGCTGGAATCTATTATTAGCTACCGTCAGTTCAGCGTACGTAAGTGTACTACTTTTGAATTTCAAACAAGTGTTGCCTTCGGGTCTCTGAGTCTTCCTTGTTGCTTACCATTAGAGAAAAGACTGGTGTTATAGTTGATAATTATATTCTAAAGAAACTATGTGTTGAGTATTGCTGTCCAGGATGGAGCACAGCTCTCCCCGTCTTTTTATCTGACAAAATCGAGAGCGTCCAAAAACGTGCCTCAGGGATAGTTTACCCGCGACTACATTACTCGGAGGCAATCGCCATCTCTGGATGTATAAGATTATCACTAGGCGACAGGGAATTTGCCTTAAGAGCTTTCGTAAAATTCAGCAGCCACACTCTCGCCTTATCCATCTTATCCCGCCAACCCGAGCTAGTGTTTACGGCCGTTCGCTCCGATAAGCAACCGGCCATGCTTATTCAATTGCAGGACTGTGATGCTCATGGTTTGTAATACTTGCTATTTTAAACCAGTTAGACCCAGTTAAGCTTCAGGGTTAATTAAGATTTTTTAAAAGATTTTTTAATGATGTAATTGTAAATTTTTCCCCAAATCTTTTTAAATTTTTATATTTTTGTAACTTTTATAACACGTGTACCTTGTAACAAAATCGCATTCACTTTTTAACCGACGAAGCCGGATTAGTGCAGTCGTGAAAACCGTGGATTGGTAGTGGTCAGTCAAAATACGTCGTGTAAGGCTCATAAGGTGTGTATTTCGCTATGGCTGATGGGATGGGATGACGTGAGAACAAGAGCGAACCGAGTCGCCATTTTGAATTGGCAGGTCAAGAGGTTTGTTGGAAGATTTGCTTCGACTGTGTTGTGGTATAATTTTGAGCTGACCTCTAAACATAATTATAGAGAAGAAGTTGTACACAGCCATCGATAAGTACACGCACGCACGATAGGACAAGGGTCCACAAGAAAGTATCGTAGGTATAGCAGGCGTCCGCCGAGCGGTTTTCGACCCTTGCCTGTCACGAAAGGAATTAAATATCTGTCAAATACTAGTGACAGAAGAGGAGGACTGATAATAACAGGAGGTGAAGTCCAGTGGCACTGTTGTTGCTGGTGGGACCAAAGTGTTGATGAGACATCCTAAGGGGACGTCGACATACTCACAAGTTCCCCGCTTAACGTCCACTGGACGTTTAGGGGGGGGAAGGGGGTTGAGGAAAGTCAAGATTTGGACGTTAAAGTGGGGATTCTAGGACAAAACCAAAGTAACGCGTTGACAAAACACATTTTACTTATGTTGATAACAGAGAAAAACGTACCATAGTAGAAAATGAGAACAAACTTGGTGCCGCTGTGATCTACGTAGTTTGTCACTAATAAAGATGGCGCAGAAGGAACACACGCTCGCTAAATTTTACAAAACTTAATTCCATGTAATTCATCGGCCCTAGAAAAACATGGAGTGCGAATCCCAAGTGGACGTTAAGGAGGAGGGGGGGAGGGAGTCTGACCTTAACGTCCAGTGGACGTTAAGCGGGGAACTTTTGAATATGTCGACGGTCCCTAAGGAAGAATCATTCTCAGTAAATGTTATGAAAGGAAAATTCTGGTGTATGTTGTCAACGTCAAGAAAGGTTATTTGCAGGTGGGAAATGAATTACTACACGAGACTGGATCTTCTTGGATAGTATAAGTGGCACAGAAGGATACACCAGTTAGTCGTTCTAATTTTTTTGCTTTACTTTTGATTTTGAACCGATTTGTCATGTTAGAGTTCGAGACAACTTGCTGACTCCGGGAGAGCAAACCGGATTTAACGATTACGTCATAAGACATGCTTTAACGTGTTTGAGATAAAGCGACGACTTCGCTTTTTACTAATTTGTCCAGTTTCTGACGATGTGTTTGTCTTTATCGATAATCATGTTTTTATAGTGCCATATTCACAACAGTATATAAATACATCGCTCACAACTCTCGGTAAAAGCATGTTCAGTTGTGGACAAATTTATATCGAGATTTAATTTTTTAGCTTTATTCAACAAAATAAGACGAATGAACTGAGTCATCAGATTTTAAACATTACGTCATTCGGTAACGCAAAAGGCAAAAACTGTCACAAATTTCGTCACGCCGGTTAGCACGTTGAGATTCTGACGATGTGTTAGCCTTTGTCGATAATCATGTTTTAATAGTGCTATATTCACAACAGGCAATGCTCAAAACTCTCGGTAAAAGCATGTTCAGTTGTGGACAAATTTGTATTGACATTTAAATTTTTAGTTTTATTCAACAAAATATTCAAAGTGATATTAAAGACAGATGAGCTGAGTCATCAGATTTTTTAAACATTACGTCATTCGGTAACGCAAAAGGCAATGATTTTCGTCACGCCGGTTAGCACGTTGAGCCAAGTAAAAATACTTAGCGAGGGTGGAGTGGGTCATGACGACTAATAAATGCCTATAATGCGCATTCTTGTAAGCTGTACTATAGAGCGTAGCAATGATTTATTTCGTATTTGCATTCACGAGTTGGCTTACTCGGGAGCCCTTGACGTGATTAAAGGGAACTGTGCATAAAGCGTGGCTCCCAGGTATGGGGAGGAGTTAAGACGGAATCCATTAGGAAATTGAGTAATTTTAATTTTCAGTGGACAAAAATCTTGTACCAGAATAATTTAAAGCACATCGCATTCTTTTTTACATTTTTCGAGAGCTATGAATGTAATTTGTTATCTGTAATAACCCCAAAGACAATTTCTTATGGGAGCCCGAGAAAATAAATTTCAAATTTCACAAAATGAAATCTTACGCATAAAAATTTACCTATTTTACCCGTGTTTACACAATTCCTGTGAAATTTGAAATTGAATTTCACGGGCTCCCATAAGAAATTGTCTTTGGTGTTATTACATATAACTAATTACGTCTATAGCTCTTAAAAAGTGTAAAAAAGAATGCGATAAATTTTAAATTATTCTGGTACAAGATTTTTGTCCACTGATTACTCGATTTCCTGATGGATTCCGTCTTAAATTCTTTTGGGCTGTTACGGTATCCATACTGATCAATCGTAAGGATCTGGTTACCTTATTTGGAAATTTATCGGCCATTTATTGAAATGCGTCTGTTTTGAGAGTTGTGACGGCTTTTTTGTTTGTGGTTTTGAGGAAGCCCGACCAAAAGACAGCGAAAAATGACCTTGAGTGAAGAATGAGGTTATGAGCGTAGTCTGCGGAGCTATGTTTGGTGAGGAGAGGGTGAATAATTCAGTTGATCTCCTTTTCAGGGTATTGGTTACCTTTTCAGTTGGTCAAATTTCAGCGTTGGTTGCTGTAATTCTATAAGTCTAAGAGAAGACTTTGTTTACAACTGCCACACCAGCACGGGAGCCAGATGGCACGGTTATGCAGCCCTCAGGACTACTTGTTTTTTTCATGGGACGTACAGAGCTACTGTACCTTTGCTGAAACTTGCCTTTACAGACGCTTGAATGTTATGGGACGTGCAATCACGTACGCCTCGCTTGCTTTCTTTTCGAGACGAACCAACACTTCGTCGGTTCTGCACGCATTGCGGGCCTATGTTTGTAAGTGCAATGATGTTCTCAATAAACTTATACTCATGATACCAGCACTAACGAAGCAATGGTGAACCTCAGGCAAACGACAACATTCAGTGACGGCCAGCTCAGCTTTTTTAATGTATTAAACGACCACTATAACAAACAGTCTTTCAAAACATTAATAATAAACTCAAAAGATGGCAAGAAAAGATAAATTCCAGTTTGTTCGAGACGAGCTTCGTCTTCCACGTATCGTTGACGACATGGTTGAATTTAGTTGGCTCGCCAGGATTTTATGAGACTACATCACCCAACATATGAATGGTTCGTTACTACACATTGAACGAACTTTCCAAAAATGTTAGATCGATTGACATTGATGTTACCATATTAAACAATACGGTGATGAAGTCAGGAATTTGACATATTTCCAATATTCTTGAAATCTAGACCTAAACTTTTGAAACAACGTTGCAGTGTCCCTCGTAGGCCACATGTAGGTCTTCTTCTTCTTCTTCTTCTTCTTCTTCTTCTTCTTCTTCTTCTTCTTCTTCTTCTTCTTCTTCCTCTTTCGCAACCGCGGGGCCCCCTCCCCAACCGCGGTAGACTGGGCATTGTCTCGTGCCCAGGTCTTCTCATCTATTGTTCTTTGTCGCCTGGCGGTTTTTGTGGATTTCGATTTACTATCTTTGGAGCTCGCGAGGACATTCTGGTCTCTTCCCTTCAGTATATTTCGTGAATATTTTAGAACTAAACCAACAGCAGGATAGCATGGCGTGATAGCATGTGTACACAATGTCTGAGTTCAATTTGGAAAAGTTTTCATACCAACGAAAGCGTTCGGTATTTAGCAAAGATGGCACCGGTGATGATGATGTCGATGGTCGCTCGTGTACCTCAACGGACACAAAAATTTATTCATCCGATCTCACTTTAATCTCCAGGGACGAAGCAGGTAGCAAGCATGCGCCAGCAGAAAAAGGCGAGCCCTTAAGCAAAGAACAGTGGCTCGCAGATCTGATAGAAACATTTCCAAGCGAAACTCGGCTCCAACTTGTTGATGCGATAACTTCATCGTCGTCTATGGAGGAAGCTGTGAATTCAGTTTGCGATAATCTGGATTCGAAAAGTGGTGGGTAGTTAGATTTTGTTACTTTATATCTGGTGTTTAGTGTAAAATTTTAAGATGAATGTGTGCTGACCTTGACATATTTTTGCTGATTTTCGTGAGTCGAAGTTTAACATAGGGTATGTATACAAGGCTTTTTTCAATTCAACAGACGAGTATTTTACATTTTAAAAGGCTGAATAGTAACCAAACACATCACCTGTATTATTGACTTTATTCATTTATTGAAATGAACATATTCATGTCGGTCTTGTAATTCTGCAGAAATAAGCACGGGAGTATCAAGAACAGTAATCTGTCTAGTGTGATTGTCCAAACCTGCGGGTGTCCTTAAAAATGGTTGACGACAAAACAGGGTCTCACACACGCGTTAAATCACCCCGACCATTATTTGACAAAAATATTCTTCTTTGGCACAAAAAGGCAAGTTTGTTACAAAAAAATCCCCTGAGTTACATTTGCATGGTTCAGATGTTGTACAATGTACCTTTCATGTACCATACCTGTTACAATGTACAATGTCTGTACTGGGCGTTAGGATGTTCTTACCCAAAGCTCTTGATGGGTGTTTTACTATGGAATGCCTGTTGAAAAAGCACGATTAATAAATGCATTATAATTTAAGAACTCAATGGAAAAAGGGCACAATTTGGCCTTGAAATTCAAATCACTCCAATTTGCAGTGTAAGTCTACTGTGGCATAGAGGCTGTTTGTAGTGTGAGTAACATAGTTCCATACAATATTTATTTCTTGGCATGAGAGAATTAGATTATTACTTTAGCTTAAAATGTAATCAAATAAATTAACAGTCAAGAGCTTTTGTCAATTAAGTTCAAACACACAACAACAAAAAAAGACATTCAAGCCTTACAATGTTATTGCTTGAGTAAGTTCAGTTTTCTGAGAAAAAGTCATGAGTTAACACATCCAATTTAAACTTTCGGTTCAAAACGTAAAAATTTTGTTTCTTCCGTGTTAACCAGATCAGGTGTGCCAAAGTAGAGTTAAATAAAATTGAAACAATTTGAATTTCAAGCCCAACCTTTCCCCCTGAGTCCTTCTATTATTTTAAAAATTCTAGGAGATTGTGGAACAGGAAAAAAGAGAAAAAGGCATTGTTTTATCAGTGACGATGAGGAAGATGATACTGAAGCTGAATGTAGCCTAAAAAGATTACGTGACACTGACTGTGAGGAAGCTGGTTCTAAAGACAATATCTGTAAGAGTGAACATTCTGCTAAGGGTTCAAGACCAAGGAAAACATCTGCAGTTGATACTTACGACATATCATCCTCTGAAGATGAAAAACAAGGTTAGTTCAATTATACTGATAATAATTATTAAACAATAATCATTTACTTGTAAAAAATGCCGCAACATACAAAAATTATTAATAATTCACCGAAATGGAGGTGAATAGTGGTGGATATTTGATGACCTGCAAATTCGAAGCAGGTCACTGTCAAAGTGAATAATTGTTTTGGTATATATCAAACCAGCGGATAGCCAGCACCAAATAGTTCCTTTTTTTCTGAGAAATGAGTAAAAACTTGTATGTGAAATACAGAAGGTTTGTTATGCCAGGAGGTGAAAAGCAGTCAGTACTCCGAGCTTGAGTAGCCAATCAGAGGATGCAAAAAACACTATTCACTGGGTTGATATGTACTATTTGTGATTATTCAACATAGTGGTGGCCTGTGGTTAGCACATCAGGCTTTAAAGGACTTTCAGGCAAAAATCTTCTGAATGTCTAAGTCTTCTGAATGATCTGTAGATGTATGACTTGGCATGAAATTGCGACATGAATTGCATGCACAGTAAAGATGCACATTAATAATTCTGAAGCATAAACATCCTTAAGATCTGAAGGTCATTGGTTGAAGCCAGGTCTCTTCCATCATATCGTTTCCTTAGATAGATTGTATTGACCTTCGCACAATATTGGCTGAGATCACACTTGAGTCAGTTTTCTGTGGTGAAAACCCCCTGACTATGGTATAAAAAGGGTAAACGAGGTTTACTAAATCCCAAGGTGGTTTTCTGGTACAAGTTTTTTAACCAAACAGTGAGTTCATGACAGGCAAGAAAAATTACAGACATACATGTACATGTAATTAGAGCTGGTGCAATATTTAGGATATCCAAGAATTGTTTGTTAAAAACTAGATATAGCTCTCAGCCAAAGAAAATTATGTTAACAAATTTAGTGAGTTAATTGTAAACAAATTTAATAAGTAAAGATACATGTTTCATAAAACATGTCAATTCAGGACGCTTACTTACAATAGTTAAATTTGCCCTCATCCTACATGTACCATCCCCCACAATGTTATTGTCACTTCCACACTTACATTGTACGGATTAACCAGCACCTCAAATTTGAAAGGTTCGATTTAGCAAAAAGAGTCCAAATGAAGTTTGAAAATAATGAGAAAACATTTAAAGTACAGAATTGAATATAACATTGAATTCTGTAGCTGTTAATTCTTTTGTAACATTGAATATTGTAGCTGACAATTTTTTTAACAATATACTTGAATGTATGTTTACCAGACGTATGTCTACATATTTTTCTTTGCAAAATTATAAACAAAATCATCACCATCAGCTCTCATTTTGTCATTCAGATCTTTAATTTCTACAAAAAGAATGCAAGGTGTACACATTATTTCAAGAGTATTGTGGTGCTTACTTTGTTCTTTTATTTACAACACAAGAGGATGAAGTAATTTGTGTCTCTGATGATGACGATGATGATGACGATGATGATGAAGAACAGGGAGAAGAAAAAGCTGAAGAAGTTGTGGAAGTTGAGCAAGTTGGGGATAGTGACTTTGTAATTACTTGTAAGATCCTAATTCTGTTGAGATCCACACTAATAGCAGACAAAATAATGTAATGGCTAATTAAGGTGTCCCCCAAAAAGTTGATCAGTTGACCCGCCCTGATTTAAAGTGTCTAAAAGCATGGGACATTCACTTTACTCAATCAAGGCTTGCTTCCGAACAAAAACTGTTCTATATTTAATTTGTAGAACACGGCGAAAGATTAAACACGGGCAGTCTGGTGAAACTGCCTTCCTGCAATGGCAGACGTACTTTGGCAAAAAAGGTGCATGGTCTCGCAGGTTACCTTTCGTAGCATGCCTTCTGAACTTGATAAGCCCTTCGCCTGTTTCATGAATAATCCGAATGTAATGTTTAGAAAGGATTTTATTTTGGATAACGCGAACAAAAATGAAAAGGTCGTTGTCATTCACCCCATGAAAAGCAATAGACGGTGGCTTTGGATCTTATTATACTACTAGTATGTTGTCCAGCCATGCTTATGGTGGAATAACCACAGGCTTACCATCCTCTCTTTGTGTTGCGGACCTGTGCTAGCTGAATATTAATGGCTGCTTTGGTTGTGTACAAAGGATTTTGTGAAGACGATAACTAAGGCTTTTTGAGTGGATGAAAGTGAAATAAAATCCAGCACAAACTTTCGAATCTGATGGAAACTTTGTTTCTGCCTGCATGATCTGCACAAGTTGTCTACTCAAAGGCATCTCAGGAAGGCAGTTTTCGATGCAAATTTGAACTCACGCGTCCCAAGCTGAGCCTGTTTGGCACACACACATGCTGCCACACATCGCAGCACAACAATATGGTGATAAAAATAAATTAAAATGGTGAAATAAATTTTACTATTTCCTACAGTTTGCACGTGTTTCTTGTATGCCAAACAGGCCGCCTGGGACTTGCGAGTTCAACTTTGCATTGAACACTGCATTCCTGAGATTGCTAGATTTTTAGGGTCAGCTGGATTTTAAGGGTGAGTTTGCGGACTTGACTTGGGTGGGTGGGTGGGTGGGTGAGTGAGTGAGTGAGTGAGTGAGCAACTGATGATGATTGATCAAACAATTTGGTTCCATTTGATTGATTTATTATAAATTAATTTTTTTGTACTAATTGTTGTGGACTGCACTGATGTTGATGGCAGGCCGCCTGGGACTCGCGAGTTCAAATTTGGATTGAAAACTGCATTCCTGAGATTGCTCGATTTTAAGGGTCAGCTGGATTTAAAGGGTCAGTTCGCGAACTTGACTTGGGTGGGTGGGTGGGCGGGTGGGCGGGTGGATGGGTGGGTGGGAGGATGGGTGAGTGAGTGAGTGAGTGAGTGAGCAAATGATGATGATTGATCAATCAATTTGGTTCCATTTGATTGATTTATTATAAATTAATTTTTTTTGTAACAGTTGTGGACTGCACTGATGTTGATGACAGTGAAGATGAGACCTTTGATAATGAGGAAATGGTGACTATCGTGTCATTCTTTAATGACTGTTCTGTCCAAGAGCTTGGTTCTGTTCCAGGCCTCTCAGCTAAAAAGGCAGAAAAAATCATCAACATGAGGCCTTTTGATTCCTGGAATGACCTTGTAAGTTCTAAAATGTCTGTATTACATTCATTTGATCATTGCAATTTTTTATCACACTGCTTGTTAACTGAAGGAAGCAAGCAGTTACATGGGTTTTTATTAATGTTTAAGGTGGCTCCCTAGAGTTTCTACAAAAGTGATTATACGAACTGGCAAGACTTGCAAAAGAAGCCCTAGTTGTGTTGTCTTGATATCTTTGATCCTGAATTTTACCAGTGAGGTTACCAAGATAATTACCCTAACCCTTATTTTTCAGGTTTTGCTTCTTAGGCATAGGCCATTGTCATGGCAACAAAGCATCTAAAGAATGATAGATATTTTCTATTAATTCGTCTTTTTTCTTAAATATTTTGATTTTTCCTCGGTGAAATTTTTTTAAACTTTCCTATTATGTGCAAATGATTTTGACTAACATTTTGCAGGGGAAAAAATATGGGGTCGTTCAGACGGGTTCACCGATATCACATGATTTCTTATTTTTAACCATTAAACTGAATTACTCCAACATAATTTTTCCAAAAAATAATATGTGAAAGGTAGCGTTAGTATCTAAAAATGTGCAAAATTTAAAAAAATTCACCAAAGGCAACGCGAGAAAATTAACTGTTAACTTTGCTTTTTTTGGCTATGCTGACGTCATAAAATATCAGGAAAAACCTACAATTTTACGTGAGCACGTACAGATTACTACGGCTCGCATCATCAGCATGTGCACGGTCATGAAACTATAGGGAGCCACCTTAATTCATAGGGGCAGCTGGTATTACATAAGTTTATGTCTCTGCTTTGTCCAAAGGTTTGCCAAAAAAAATTTGACTGACACACAAATGTAATTTGGCCAAGTTTGTTCAGTCACAATACGGAAATGTGGCACATGTTTAGTGTGAGATGAGGCTGAGCAAAGAAAGAAACAAGGGTGATATAGTCTTTCTATCCATCTAGATTGAACAATCTAAGCCAGCTGTAGAGATTTTTATTATTTGCATAGCGTAGGAAATACCACTTGGATGTGATGAACTGTGCAAAGGGTCCAGATAAAAAGTTGATGTTCCAGATCAAAATAGACTGGAATGCTAGAGCAGGCAGACCAGTGAGATAAAACACGTGATTACACAACTAAAATTAATTCAACTGCACCAAAAACGTACTTGTAATACAATTTCTGATGGGAATTTGTTGGCAGGATAGCATTGTAGAACTTGTACTTCTATTTTTTATTTTCCCTTTTCTTTCTTCATTAGGTTTATAAGCTGGACTCTGCACCAAATTTGTCTTCCCAGGTGATTATTTTGTTGACCAGCTATGAAACATTGATCCAACATGACAATCTGTAGCAACTTTTACTGTGTTCAGTACATGAGAATTATCAGTTGCTAAGCAGATTAGTGCATGCTGCAAGAGAATTATCAGCTACATGTATGACAGTCTTCTAAGTCTTTGGCTGGTGATCGGCATAATATTTTTGTCAAGTTGTCCTATGCATGTCAAATAATAGGTGGCTAATGATTTTGTGATAAAATACACCCATGTAATGCCAGTTGATGTTCAAAAACACATTTTGAATCAAAGAAAACTGGAAAATCAATTAAAACATGTTGTAGAGTGGTAAATTGATGACATATCACCAAAAAAATTAGGAAATTTCCAACTTGGAGTAATAGCTCAAAACTTACTTGTCAAAATAACCACACTGAAAATATGGAGTCCATAGAGCTATAAACTATTTTTGAATGTGGGTTGTTAAAACCGGTTAGAAAACTGCAGTAAAGTCATTTTTTAAATGCTGCCATATACATGTGAAATGTCAGACTGTCTTATTTTTCACTTGTACGTAATCCTATGACCTGAATGAACCAGAATAAGACCTGAATAAAACACTTTAAATTGGGATTTAGGGTAAAAAGCAAAAAGTTTGAGACCTTGTACAAAAAATTAAACTCCACATATTATGTTGACTCAAGTTTTGTACCTACAGGCTGTATTCAAACAGTGGTAAATGAGTATCAGTGATTATTATAATACGTTTTCATTACTAAAACATAAAATGTAGAAAGTGATACATCCATGGTACATGTATAATTTATGTAACATAACATATCATAACATAAATGGCAATAATCGAAATCATGTTTTATAGAATCCTACATAGGATATTGTAAAAGCTTTTAGGATCCTGCTCAAGATCCTATTGGATCCTAAATAGGATCCTGTATGTTCCTATAGGTCATCATCAATCCAAAAGGAATCCAATAGGATCCTGTACGATTTTGAGAAGGATCTTACCAGGATCCTAGGTTAGGATATGATTTTATAAAGATCCTGAGTGGGATTTCTCCCAGGGACCATACTTGATTGTATTGTCATGACTGAACCGTCTCTACAATCCATCAAATTGCACCTTTCAATTACACCGTACCCAACATTTTGCCACCGGGAGGTCACCTGGTCTGAAGAAGTGTTCTGAGATTACCTACTTCTCCTGTCATAAAATATTCGGAGAAACTTGGAAGGGGTGTCAGGTAAATATGTTTAATATATTGTTGTCTTATAGTTGATTGAAAACTGCCAGTGTCTTCTGGAGGAGCGTAAAGTTGTTGAGAATTTGATGAACCAGTGTGAAAAGATCTCAAGTAAAATCCAAGACATGCTGACTTTAAGGTTAAATGTAAGTGGTTTTGATACAGTTTTTGATACAGGTCTACATGAAACACTAAAAAAAATTAAGATAGTTTAACATCAACTTGTTTCAACATTTTTCAAAGAATTTGCTCACTGTTGCAGCAATTACTTTCCTTAGGAAATAAATTGGTTTTCAGTTGAGTGACAAAAGATATTATAATTTTTGTTTGCTTTGGTTGTGCTTTACTTTACTGTATTGGTGACGTTTAGCAGTGTAAAAAAATTGCATTGACGAGGGTAATTATTTTTAATTGGAACTCCTGGATTTGTATATGTAAGCTGCATTTACACGGCATCCATTTTGGGCACGGCACTCTTAAATTATGGTACGCGGGCCCATGTTTTAAGACACGGCACTCGATATTTACATAGCAGATTTGTCTCGAATTCATTGATTTCTCTTCGAATTCATGTTTTGAGCAGCACCCCTAATGACAAGAAAGGAGACCCTTATTCGTGAGCCCCTTGGCCTATACATCAGCGGTTTTCAGTACCCCCGCAGGCGAACGCAGGCTGTTTCAACATGACGGACTATCCAGTACGTTTGCATACGGCACTTTTATGGTTTTTGAGGTTAAGAAAACAGAGAAGAATGATAGATATTTCCCATGAAACGAGTCGATCAAAGTTTCTGATCCTTCGTAAGGCGTAATTTGTACGTATACAAACGATTCTCTCCAAGAAGGGGGAACTGTGGATGCGTCCTCATTCATTGGCCTGGCAGAGGCATGTTTTTACTCATGAGCGGTGGTACTCAAATTTTAGAGTGACAAATTATAAACCACATTTGATTCGCGGGAACTCTTACAGTTCTCTAGTGAGAACTGTATACTTTCTTCCGACCATAGGTCGATTAAGGCGATTGTTGCGTACACAGACCATGATTTCCCTCTATTTTTGCAAAGAGTTGCATCCGAATTGGTTGAACAAGACACCAATTATGAATCGTGAAGAGCGTGTGCGGATGTGCTGCTGAAATTTGGGTACGCAGGTCCGTTTTTTTACCTTACCAGTTTTACCAACCAACTCGGTTAAAACTCAAACTTTGAGGCGATCCTTGTGTTAAACAACTGAAACTCTGTTTTTCGTTTCAAGACGCCTACAAATTAAATGGAAATGGCGCGCTCTCGCGCTCAGCCAATCAAATGCGAGTAATTTTGGTGCTTGACCAATCAGGAATTAGTAATTTTGCCCTCGTCAAGAAAAAAATGCCCTCTATCTCAACCAATCAGCATTCAATAATTTTGCCCTTTATGTTATAAAACATAAAAACTCTAATAAGCCCCCCCTCTCTATTAACCCCTTTCTCTAAAAAGCCCCCCCCCCCCAAAAAAAAAGGGAGGGGGGGCTTAGATCTTCCTAATCTAGATTAAGAAACCCCCTTCATCCCCAGTTGGTATATTTTTATAAAGCGTAGAAAAAAATACATTAAGTTGGCCAAACTCTATTGATAAAAAGTAAGTTAACAATGTTTGTCATGCGTTTTGAGCCCCCTCCCCCCTCTCTAATAAGCCCCCCCCCCCCCATTCATGAGGCCTGAAATTAAATAACCCCCTCCCCCCCACCGGAGGGGGCTTAATAGAGTGAAAAGTGCTCTTAAATAACCCTACAACCAGAGACAATTCCTCCAGGGTTAGCCTGCGAACGCAGACGTATTTCTGGCTGGCGGAGAGAAACGACAGCCGGAAATGTGTCTGCGTTCGCAGGCTACTCCAGGGTTGAAGGTAAATCAAAAGTGCCTGTCTTATTTTATGTTTTATCTTTATTTTTAGGCTAACAATGATGACAGTTTTCTCAATGGAAAACAAAGAACTGCAATCACTGCAAAACCCAAAAGTTTAAGTAACAGGTACTCTGTTACAGTATGAACTAGTTCACAAAGCTTATCCCATTGACTGCCAGACATTTGGAGGAAAAAACACACCATTTTAAGCCATGAATGCCATAGTTTTGGCCCCTATCTGCGCAAATTTTAGTCGAAACGTCTAAAACTTCTTTTGTAGCATAAAAACTAAACTTTCCTTCCACTTTTTGCAAAGTTGACTTCGACCATGGGTACAATTCAAATTTTTGGGATACCAGATCAATTTTTCTGGGTTTTAAACTTTTAATGCTCAGCCCCGTTGTTTTTGGTTCTTAATTAGGTTTTCTTTTTGTTGGTTTTTGGCTGTTTGATGGTCGTTTCTTAGTTGTTTCGGAAATGATTTCACCTTAACGAACGTCGAGGAAAGGGGGAATTTTTAACATAAATATCATGGTCTTTCAGTTTTAATACCAGGAAAATAATTACACGTAAGTTGTCCTGGCACAGTTAACACATACTATTCAAGAATAATTTCCTGATCAATTCTATCGAGCTGGTAACACATTCCCCCAGAAGGTTCTTCAAATAAAGTAAATAGAATTTTTTGACTGACATGTCTCTTGGTCAGCTGATCTTAATTACGGATATTGCTTACTAGGTAATTTTATGTATTTCTTATGGGTCTCTGTCATTTTTTCTGCTGTAGTCTTCAACTGAAGCCATATCAACTGACGAGTCTCAATTGGTTGGTGCTGATGCATGAACAAGGAGTGAATGGAATATTAGCTGATGAAATGGTGCGGAGTATAACTAATTATCTGTTCCTTCTTGTCAAAGAAGATTTTAAAATTTTGTAACCATCCTCCATTATATTATATGGACTACTCAGTATTACAGTCGAGGGAACAAGTTCTACTTTTGGTCAGTTTTGATTTCTATTCCTGAAAGGAACCGAAGTGGATCCCAGATCCCATTTATATTGTCCAATCAGAAAGAACTTAACGAGCGCGTGCTGAAAAATGAATGGCTAATATTTTAAACATGGTGCCCAAGAACAGAGAACTCTGCAGAACATACTTCCAGAAATTTTGGCAGTGTACCTGTTCGAAATCCTGAAATTTTTTGGAGACTGTTAGTTGTTAAGGATAGTCCGTGTAAATGTTTTTGACTAGCGTTTGTCTGCGGCAGACGCATATGACATGGAGCAGACAGATTTCTATGATAGGCTTAATTAAGCTTACATTTCCCATCAAACTCACCATTTTTTTTACAATCAATTCTCTTAGTTAATGAAGATCCAGTTTCTGAATATTTTTTTTGAGAAAAAAGACTCTTCTTCTCCAGATCAGGAAAGAAAAGAATCAATTCAGGGGTTTAATTTGCGCCTCCATAATTTTTTTTTCAGGGTCTTGGTAAAACAGTTCAAGCCCTGTCATTTCTTGCTCACCTGAGTGAAGCAGGAGAAGAAGGCCCTCATCTGATTATTGTTCCAGCATCAACTTTAGGTTGGAATTATCTTGTTTTACACTTTACATCAGTAAATGAAGGGCAGAAAGCAGATAACTGCCTTATGTAGAGTTTTAGGTTGGTTACTTTTTGTGTTTATTTTTGCTGAGGTTTGACTCTTGACTGAACTTTGTAGGTACTATGTGATACTTTGTGGGCTCCTGACTATGTTAATTATCGAAAAAATAGTTTACCGCTAAATGTTCTCCATTTTTCATTGGTTTAAATTGAAACGCGGCGCAAAAGTGCTCCCCGGTGGGGGAAAACTGTCAAAAAAATAGTGCCTGTCTGACGAAAACCCGGATGGATAGCACCGGCAGCAAATTTCCCAACTCGTCTGAACACAGGCCTACTTTTAAAAAAACTTTTATGACAGCTATTATGGCTTAAAATATGGCCTCTTGCTTCGCCGATATTAGCTAAGAGACCGTTCAAAAGATTGTCGAGGAAGAAATACCCCCTCCCCCCCCAAAGAAAAACGAGAAAACCAACTTCACATATGTATGCAGTGCAAGTTTTTGAGTGGTTGTACACTTGAGTAGACTTTGTCTTGCATTAAGTAAGGTTCCTGGCCTTCTCGTTTTCTCCGACTATTTTTCTTTGTACACCTGAAACGTGGTGCACTGAAGATTTGAAGGGACAGTCTGGGTGGAAGATAATTTACTGGTGGACGATAAAACAAAAGCCGGTTGTTTCTGTCTTGGGGCGCAACGGCTGTTTAGTTGCCTCTTGAAAATTTTATATATAGGTCCTGGAAGCTTTGCTTCTCGGCCTGATATTTGTTTTAATAACATCAAATTTCCGCGGGGCAACTATCAGTCAATAGTCCCTCGACAGAAACACTGTTTAATTAGAAGTGATGTGTCAGAACTTTGTGGCGTGTCTAAACCACGCAGTGCCTCACAGTGACACATCAGTGCAACGTACATGACGTAAAAATATTCTGATAATTTATTTTCTTCCTCCATATTCCTGCAGATAACTGGTGTAGGGAGATCACAACGTGGTGTCCATCACTGCACTACTTCATGTATTATGGTAAGCCAGTTCTTCAGTTATGGGCATTTCATTGTTTTTTGTTTTGTCTTAAATTCTTTCTCCTATAGTTCATGTGAATAATAATGTGCTTTAAGATACTTGTACACATAATCAATTCTGTAAATTATTGTATTGGTGTCTATATATAATTTTGACTATCCATACATTAATTACAGTTGACTCCCGGTAACTCGAAGCTCGCGCTAACTCCAAATGAAATTATTTTTCCCCTTCAGCTCACTTTCTTTATAATTTTTTTCCTCAATAACTCGAATCTCATTCGTCAAACTGTATTAATTTATTTTAAACCGAGTTTTAAAAAATTGAGCAGCGAGTATTTTTGAAGTCTCTAGTTGTCCTTTGCTGGGTCAATTTCTTTAGTTTCTTGATGTTCTGTTACACAAAAATTGTCAGTTCTTTCTGTGAGAATACATTTGATAAGTGGTGTCAGTAGGAATCCCATCCCCCGATAAGTCGAACTCCTGATAACTCGAACGTTTTTATTTCCCCTCAAGTTTTGAGTTATTGGCAGTAAACTGTTGGTATACATTCCTACTTTAACATTCAACAAAGGTGTTTGCATTTGGAGGGTACTGACCTCGCGTCAAAATGTGTTTCTGTTAGTCTTTTAGGCCGCTAATTCCTTGGTCTAGGTTATGCGTAATTAAACTTTGTTTTGAACTTTCTTCACAGGAAATCAAGAGCAAAGAAGCCTGTTGCAGTATGATGTAGAATGCAGAAAAGTAAAGTTTGACATTGTCATCACAACGTAAGGCGTATAAACTTTCTTGAGTTTTGAATTTTAATTTGAAATTATTGAAATTATTTTGTTAATGTATACATGTACTGTAAATTTGCCAGCCTAACAGCAGAGCTCCTGAAGAAATAGCTTATTTACCCATTTTGGGATTGTGGTCTTCCACAAAAACAAACTTATTCAGTCAACCAAACACCTACATGTAAAAGAAAGAGGGAGGAGACAAAAAAGAAGGGAAAACGCCTGTTCCTGAGATTGAAGGCTGCGGGTGTGCCTATTGCTTGTATTTCATGATAACATGACGTACTTGCCCTAATCCAACCAATTTGCCACAATAGAAAGCCACGCTGTAGATTTGAAGCTATGGACCATACCCTGGTTGTTCAAGGAGCGGACAAATTTATCCGCTGGATAAGCCGTAATCCAGCAGATACAACATGCGCAAAAATATCTACGTAGCCCTATGACTTACGAAAAGTGTGTGGCTTTGCAAAACTCTGGCCAAATGTGTAAGTTGAAGTAAAATTGCTCCGTTGGTTGGCGCCTTATCCACTGGGTTATCCATTCTTTGAAAATTGCTAGTTTATAAGTATTCGCTAAATTTAAAAATTCAAAAAGTGAAAAAACCGGGCCGTGTTGAGAATCTTAAAAAAAAAACATCCCATTAGAAGTCACTAACACATTTTGGGATGTTGATAAATTGTCGCTAAAGGGACCCTTAAGGTACATTGTATATATATATATATATATAATAATGATCAAAAGTAGAAAGATTTCAATTCATCGTTTTATTGCGACAACGCTGTTTCGTGTGATCAAAGGACGACCACACTAAACAGGCAATATCAACGAATATATATATATATATATATATATATATATATATATATATATCAGTATATATATATATATCAGTATATATTGCTCTTTGGCATACAAAGCTTTGCTTTCATGTCCAAATTGAGCACTCTATCTGGAGTGTACCATTGTCGCTAGCGCGCATGCGTGGCTCACTAGTTTACTAGTTTGAGCACTCTGACATGGTACGATGATACCACATGTGTGGGATCGTCTGAGGTGGCTATTAGCCGCTAACCTCAACTCCAGTATAAGCACTGCACTGATGAGGCCCAGAAGGCCGAAGGAGTACTGTCTGCAGTTAGTTATATATATATACGAAAAACGCAGATTCGGTGAGCTATTTACAGAAGAACTACAGCAATTTATGGACAATGCCGTCATTTGTCTCGTGAAATGTTGCGTCATTTATTAACATTTAAAAAGATTTCAAGATTGGAGAGCAGCAGATTAATTTTCTTTCGCAGTTAGTACAGCCAAGGAAACTGCTGAGGTGTTTTGTAACCACTTGTTTGTTTGTTTGTTTGTTTGTTTGTTTGTTTATTTGTTCGTTCGTTTTTCTCTTTTAAGGTACTCCGTTGCAACTGGAAATACAAGCGATCGCAAATTTCTTAAAAGTCTCAATTGTAACTACTTGGTAATAGATGAAGGGCATATGTTAAAGAACATGCAGTCACAGAGATACCAGGGACTTATGAAAATGAAGGTAAGCTTCCTGTGCGGACTGAGGCCACAAAGACTGGTTAGTGTTCCTCAAAAAGACAACTTTCAGAAGGCTTGACAGGTGTTCAACGTGTTGACAGTTAGTCTGGTGTTACTGTGTCTGCCTTTCCTGGTGGGTTCAGGAGGTGTTGCGTGACAATCAGCTGTATAAGAGGCTATTGTTTCCTGGGTTCATTTGAAAGGTAAATCTAAATGGCCCTTCACCGGTTTCTCAGGGTTCATAGGGGTCATGGAAATCCTGGAAAGTCCTGGAATTTCATTCTGCCATTTTCCAGGGCTAGAAAGTCCTGGAAAATTAATGCAGGTCCTGGAAAGTCTTGGAAGTTTATAAACTCTTGTAATAGAGTTTTCTTCAAAAACAATTGTCTGCGGTATTATCTTTGGATTTCTATTCCGCAAGGTCTATTGCTTCAATTATTGTGCATTTCGGAGACCTGGAAAAATCTATCTGAGTCCTGGCTTGTAAGTTTTTCCCTAGTTTGGCACCGCTTCCAGTTTTTAGCTTTGAGTCATTGTTTCTTCTCGCCTCATTGGGAACAGGAGCACACGGAATAAATTGTGACGCGTCTCTTCAAGCTTTGTTGGACCTTTTCCGCCCTATGGTCCATGGTCCAGATTGGCGCACTTCCGTGATCCTTTGGGATTCAAAACTAACAGATGAAAGGCTATGCCCCCTCTTACTTTCCCAATGTAAGGGCCATCCATCGGTAACGCTTTCTCTCAATTAATGATGCTGCAAATAGGTTCCTTTCCAGTCCATCCCTACAAATCCTTATTTGAAGTTGTTTAACGCTACGTAGTTGCATTTGAATAAGTTCATGTTGAATACGTGTTATTGTCCACTGATATGGAGTAAATAATAAGAATGAACAGTGGATATAAGAGAATTAAACAAAGAAGTATCTTTGCAGTTATAAGGCAAGAAAATAATGTTCTACCTGATCATCTGTGAGTCTGTTAAACCCATGAAGTGATATGTGATAATATACAAAATAGGAATTCATACATGTGTAGTGTGGATGGAATAACTATGATCTGCAATCTTCGTTATGCGTGACCGAGAGGATGACTTCCGCTCAGGTTGTGAAAATGTCAGTCAGTGTCACCATAAACAGTCCTCCCCAGGACTACACCCAGGACTACACTCACCCAGACGATCATACTTCACCGGCTTATAATTGTTCTGTATTACGCAGGCTCGCCGCCGACTTCTTCTCACTGGAACTCCACTACAGAATAACTTGTTAGAGTTGATGTCTCTTCTCAGCTTCGTGATGCCTCGCATGTTTGGCGAAAGTGTTCAGGGAATCAAAATGCTCTTCTCTCACACCAGAATGGTACGTTACTTCTGATTGCTTTGTGTTCCAGTTTGAACACTTTGTTCAATGGAACCCCGTAATTCGGCCACCGATGGTCCATGGATGGAACACGCCAATCTAATCTGGCCGTATCAACCCTTAAGGCCCCAATAGTGATCAGCATCAAGTTTCTCCTCATCGTATCAGTGTAATATAACATATATAGAGGTCATGCCAGTTACAGAAATGATCACTAAACACGAATTGTCTTGATGTTTAAAGAATTCCTTCCAGCTAGTACTCATCAAAGTCTATGGATACTAGTGAGGAGCATTTGTATGATGATGCTGGGGTTTAAAGGGTTTAACGAGGCTCTCCCAGCTCGTCCATCAGAAAAGGAAAGAAAGATGGTGGTATAAAAAGAAAAACAAGTACAGCAAGAATGTGACACAAATAAATAATGACAAACCGAAGAAAACAATTTTCCGTCATCAAGATAGTTATCAGGGTTACTCTATTGCAGATCTTGATGATCGAAAACGTTTCATATTCTTTGACTTTTTTAACATCATTTCATCTCAATTTTATTCATTTTAATCTAGGGAATACGACTATTAAGACGGATTCCGCTCAACGTTCGAGCAATAAGTGCAAAAAATATTTACCAAAAAACTACTCATAGCACGGTAACATTTTAAATGCTATTTGAAACATCTCACTCTAGTTCACTTGCCCAAGTGACCCCGCGATGAAATTCTCAAGCATTCTCAAGAAAATTAATTTCAAATCTCGTAAAAGTATGCTAAAAACGGGCGCCATTTTGTTTTGAACTGACATGAAGCGTCTTTTTAATTGAAATATGGATAACTTCAAATCCAATTTTCTGTCGCGGGGTCAGCTTGGGAGCAAAGGTAACGATAAATTCTTCTTATCTGTTCTCAAAATGTGACAGTGCTGTAAGTATTTTTTTGGTAACTTAATTTTTGCACTTACTGCTCGAACGTTGAGCGGAAATCGTCTTAAACCCTTTTAGGCCCAATATCAACATGCGTGTTCTCCTTAGTGTTCGCCGTATATTTTTTTATGGCATAAGTTCGGAGAATTTGATGAAACATCAAGACAATTCATATTTGTTGATCATTTCTTTTATTCTTCTGACCTCTTTGTTTGATCAAGTAGTGACATTGTAAGGAGAAATTAGATGCTTGTCACTTTTGGGGCTTCAGGTGGACGTAAAAAAGAGGTGGCCGAATTTACGGGATGACCGTAAAGCTGTATGCCACTCTTTTTTTTTTCAACGTACGACAAATTCTATTTGCAATGCAACAGCACGCAGACAAAATGCCCAGTTCGCTCTGTGTAGCACGCCCGCAGGAAATCGTGGGAGTTGCATGTGAGTTGTCTTCAAATGAAGTATTTCAGGTTACAAGACGTAGAAAAATCAACCTATTTGATCAGTAAAACGACCTTCTGAACAAGATCTTAATAGACTTACGCGTGAACTCATCTTGGACTTTTTATGTTGCATACAAGTAGCATGATTTCCTGCAGGTGTGTTATATAGTGGGGACTGGCAATTCAACGCAATGGATAGACACCTAATTGCAATAACGTTGTCATATAAAAATGAAAAAAGGGAAAAGAAAAAACCCAAATAGGAATAAATTAGGTACGCTACATTCAAAGAATTGCTCTGACGATTGGTTAAGGCTCAAAAGGTCTTTTAGGTGGCCAATTTAACTTGTTTCAACTCATTTGATATCAATTTGAAGTATCACACCGTCGTCCATAAGTGCTTTGAAAATTATGAAGATCTAAGAGTGTAATTTGCATGGCTAATTAATTCCTATTTGGCTTTTGTCTTTTTTCTTTTTTCCATTTTTGTAAGACAACGTTGTTGCAATCAAGTGTATCTCTCGCTTGTTGTTTCGATTGATGTTTTCAACTGTCAAAAATGTTTTTGACATTCTGTCGTCTGTTGTTCCGGAAACCTATCATTGGTAGATTGTTTTCGTTGCTTTTTGTTTGTTTGTTTGTCTGTTTGTCTGTCTTCGGACACTCCTTCGCGTTTAAATAACACCCAGCCAGAGTGCGTATTTTGCTTAAAGTAATCCCTTAAGCCGTATTCTTTGCATCCACAGAATGGTGAACCAGGGAGCAACTACGAAAAGGCAACAGTTGAACAAGCGAAACGGATCATGAAACCTTTTGTACTTAGAAGGCTGAAAAAGGATGTGAGTATTTATTTATTTATCTATTTATTTGTTGAGTTATTAATTATAAAATGACCTAACAAAACAAATTAGGTTTGAACAGAGGAGGTGCAGGTCTGTGATCAAGTCACTAAGACTTGCATGTCGGTCTTTCAAAGGGCGATGGTGTCCCCAATTGTGTTGTAGGCTTAACCCTTTAATCCCTGATATGAAAATGCATATTCTCCTTACTGTTCTCCGTACATTTCGTATGGAACTAGTAAGGAGAATTTGTCTAAATATCAAGACATTTCGTCCTTGGCGATTGTTTCCTTTATTCTCATCACTTGGATGTTTGAACAAGCGGTGGTGATGTTAAGAGAAATTTCATTTTCGTCACTGTTACGGCTTAAAGGGCTCGAAATAGCTGTGTCACCTATGTTTATTCTTACTTTAAAAAGCAAAATGACATCGGAGTCAAAGGAAATAAAACTCCATTTTATATTCTCTGCTTCCCTGGCCTTATCCTCGCAAGGTACTTAAAACTTGTGCATTCTCTTATAAACGTGGCTATTTATTTTGACCTCTAGGTTCTGGAACAGCTTCCTGCAAAACTTGAACACGTGATCAAATGTGAGCTGACTGAAGACCAACGGCGGCTGTACAATGAAAGCTTTATGAACTGTTCAAAGAAATTCAAGCAATCAAGTAAGAACGGGCATCTGATCTTTCTATTTATTTTAGCCTTTGATGTTTAGTTCAGGGAAATAAATACCATTTGATTGGGTTCCGGCAGAATCTCCCCTCAAAATTCGCACTGATCACCAAAAAGAACAACATGAATAAATGCACTGCTGAACTTTACTCTATGGGTGCAAACGGTGTGCGCTCGTAGCTCTAGCACGATTTACGTTATCTTTCTGGTTTTTGTTCTTCTGAAAAGGGGAGTGCATACTTGATGCAAACACTCACAATCGTGGCCTCAGTTGCCAAATAGTAAACTTCAAGGAAATGTTTGTTATATCGATGATTTAGAGACGCTGCTAGGACTTCTGGAGTGCAAGGAAATAGTAATAATGAACTCCTCTGTGAGCATCACAGCTCCTCTTGAGAGGAAAGAGGCTTAATTTTCAACTTATGAGCCGACAACAAACAACGGACATTTGACTAACAAAAGACGGATCGAAAAACACCAATCACGTTTCACAGTCGTCACAGCCAACAACGCCACGGCTTAACTGACAGACGACCAATAACGTTGTGACTTCGTGGACCAATTAGGCGAACAACCAGAGACATAAAATCTACTGACGATTCACAATTCACTTAACCATGTCTGATAATGACTTCCGCTCAGGTGGTCGACAGTGTCAGTCAATATCATCTCAGCAGTCCTTTTGAGGACTTCACTCACCCACATCCGAGGAGCGTTGCCTGGCAACCCTAAGAACGGCTGGGTAGAAGACTATCACATAATCGTAGTTTACTGAGTTATGTTTTCTTTGGTTGTAGATTCTGGCACACAGTATAACAATATTTTGATGATGCTACGCAAGGCTGCCAATCATCCGTTACTTCTGCGCAGTCACTACAATGACGATACCTTGCTGACGATGGCCAAAAAGTACTGCAAGGTATTTACAGTATGTAGCGATATAGAGTTTTAAACGATTTTTCAGGTATCAGACTTCAACAGATTGAAAGCTACTGTTAAAATTCAATTGATGAAGCTGATAGATTGATTTGAGTAATGATGTTAAGTGGAGGGGGACAGGGGGGAGGAGGGGGCGGAAGCCCGGGAGAAAAGGGGACGGGAGGTGTACGGGAGGCGGAAGAAGAGGGGAGGGAAGCAGGATACCCAAGGTGGCGGGAAGCGGGAGAAAAGGGGAAAAGTTACGCAACATTGCGCTATATTTAGCAATCGAAAAAGGGTGGGGACCGGGAGTAAAGGGTGCGGGGAGCGGGAAGTTTAAACCCCCCTGTCCCCTTCCCCTGTCAACGGTTTTTGTGAAATACAGCTTGCAATACAGCTCAGTGATAGTAGGATGATGGAGATGTCTCGTTTAGTCAAGTTCGGTGAGGTTTCTAATCACAAAAGGTAGAACTGGTGCCAAAAACGGAGTAATTTGTAGTCAGTGTCAGACCCCGGGGGAGGTGGGGGGGCTACTTCCATGCATATATAAGCTATATGGGTATGTCCCGTTGGAAAGGGTATGGTTTCCAAGCAGTTTTATCTGGGATAGGGTATAGAAATCAGAGAGATTTGGTCAATAGCAGGGTATCATTTATTAGGAATCTTATTAGTTGAATTTAGTCTAGAATAGGGATTTACACTCTGTGACTCTGGGATATGGTAGTAATTTTTGGTTTCTAGTATAGAATAGGGGTGCACAATGCAGTTGTAAATGGTCTGGTATGGAGTACACCCAAAAATGTACAGAGTACCCCCCCCCCCCCCTCCTCTGGTGCCAGACGCACACAACCGTGACCGGGTCATAATCCTGACAATCATCATTAAGCAAGCAAAACGTGCAAACTGGTTCCAAGCGCGGTGAAATTTGCATTTGGTTGTGTCAACGGAGAGGTGGTTAATGGCTGAGGCCTGAAGGCAGATTCGAGGTACCTAATTTCACGTCCAAGACCTACTCATCACGTATAAGGCTCTAAGCGATCTGGCACCTACATACGTTCGCGATCTTCTTACTCCTTACACTCCACCTCGTCAGCTACGTTCATCTTCAAAAGACCTTCTTTCAATTCCGCATTTCAATTTGAAAACATATGGCGCAAGATCTTTCTCCGTGGCAGCTCCTACACTCTGGAATACTCTGCCTTCTGACATCAAGAACAGCTCCTCAGTGTCCCGTTTTAAACATAAACTTAAAACTTTCCTTTTTAAAAAAGCATTTTTATAACTTTTTAGCAACATTTTTTATTAGTCTTAAGTTTTTAAGGATTTTTTTGTAACTTTTTAACTATTTTTATATTTATTTTTTTAATAGTGTTTTTAATATTTTTAACGTTACTTCTGTAAAGCGCTTTTGAACTTTTAGGATATTGGCGCTATATAAATATTTTATTATTATTATTATTATTATTATAATGTGCAGAAGACAGTGTTGTAGAATAGTGAATTTTATGCTCAAAACATTTTCAAGAAAATCGGCTGGTTCATTTCTCGAAAACTAAATAGAAAACGGGGATTTTGCGACTTAAGCACTCTTTTAGCTCATAACTGCGTTTATAGCGAATACGTTTTATCAGAAAATACTAACAGCGATCGGTTTGGCACCGACTAAATGTGTGCTGAAAACACTTTTCCTAGCGTGTTTAGTTTGTGTGTTGTTAGAAACTTTGAGGATGGATCTAAGGTTGCACGTTCACGTTCAAATTTTTGGGGGAATTCTGTTCCATCGATTTGTCCTAAACTTTGACAGGGTCACGGTTGGGTATGTGTAAACTGATTCTAGAAATTGTTTAAAAAAAATGCAACTCATATTTTTTGCATAACGATTAAAGTGGACTGAGTTCAATCCCAGCAAACTAAATCTCTCAAATTTATAGGCATTTATGAAACGTCACCGAGCGTGGCTGTACTTCGTTCGATGCAGACACCAAAAACACGTTTCATCTTATTCTACTTATTTCACAGGATCCTGCCCACCGTGACTCCGAACCCGACCTGGTATTTGAGGACATGACGGTTATGTCAGACTTTGAACTTCATCGTCTGTGTCGCGAGGAAAGGGTAAGAAGCATGCCATACTTAAAACGGGTTCTAGTTGTATAAATAGAGGATATTACACGGCGGCGCGAAGATATGAATCTTATTTTCGAGTGGTGAAAACAATATTTTACGAAAGAGCGCAGCGAGGAAATACGAGAAAATAAAATTCATATCTTCTTTATTATATAGACAAGAGTATTTTTGCACAAACAACAGTGTAAGAGCGGGAAATGACGTCATCGATACCCTCACTAGTGAGGATATGGAAAATACGCCACTCGAGTCCCGGATATAGTTTCGTATGAACTTTACGAGTGGTCTACTTTCCACCAAACCACTCTTGTCTATATAATAAAACAAGCACCGTTCTCTGAGAGTCGTCTCAGGGGCGCTCTTGTAAGGACGATGCCTCCTAATGTACAGGTATTTTTGCACAGTTCATGACTATGCGGGAAAAGCAGATCTTACCAAGGGCTATGGAAATCAAAAAGGAAAATTTTGGGTAACCATGTATTTTTCAGAGATATTAAACAAGTTTTAAAACACAGAACAAAGTATGGCACTTTCTTTCCAGATTCAAGCTTAATTATCTCTGAAAAATCCTTAATTACCGCCAATGTTCTTTTTGGATTCCAGCAGCCCTTGCAAAGATCTGCTTTTCCCACATAGTCATAAACGGCGCAAAAATACCTTTGCAGTAGTTGATACCGTCCTTAAGAAACCCGAGTTTCTCGGACCATCCTAAGATGCGTAGAACGTAGGCGCAGTAGCAAAAGAAGGCACTATCTTAAATCAAAAACAGCGGGAGAGTCAGCGAGTAACTCCAAGAGTTTGAGATCGGCATCCATTGTTCTCTGTTTCACATATTACAAGTCAGAGATTCATGACGGCACAGTGACCTACACCCGGTCCTACCTTTCTCAAATTTGAATCCTTCAGTCGTTACCCTTCACTGTCCTCAGCATCAAGATTCCTCGTGTTTTTGTTATTATTATTATTTTTTGTTTTCGTTTTTTGTTCTCTCTCTCTTTTTATCTTCTATGACTTAAAAAGCGGGCCAAGTCAATTTTCTAGGGACGAAACTTTGAAAAGAATTATCCTGCCCACTTATCAATGTAAGCAAATGTTCTGTTGTGTTCAATGTCTTAAGTCTTGTTGTCACTCTTTATTAATCCCACAGAAACTGACCTATCATTGCCTCAGTAACGAGGTCTTGATGAAATCAGGGAAATTCGTCTACTTGGACTCTCTGCTACCTGAATTGAAGGAAAAGGTTTGTGTTTGTAATACCAAACTTTAATTATGACTCATTGCACCCAGATGTTATATTAGTAAAGCAGAAGCTCTGCCTGTTGTCCTGATTTTCCACGTCAATAAGTCATTGGCTTTATAGTGGAGGGGACAGGGGGGAGCCCGGGTGAAAGGTAGGCGGGAAAAGAAGGGGCGGGAAGCGGGAGTTTTAAACCTCCCTGCCCCCCCCCCCCCTTCTCCTTTAATAATAATAATAATAATAATAATAATAATAATAATAATAATAATAATAGTATTTAATACTTAATATTGCGCAAATTAACATACATACATGATCAAATCCGCATTACAAATATAACGAAAAGGAAATTATATGTTTCTGTCTTTAAAATTAATTAAAAAGAGAGTAAAATTTATGTACACCTAAATAGAGTTAAAAATTATATGCAAGTCTAAAATAGTGAGTCTTTAACTGACCCTTATCCAGCACCAAAGACTGCAGTTCCTATTTTTGACAAATGAGCAAAAGTCGCTCGAAATATCCAAAACCATGCTGGGAGGTGAATAACGAATCAATCAGAGCGCACGAAAAAACACCTTCCACTTGTTTGGTATATACTAATAAAAATTTAAATTTTTTGAACCCAGCAATCATATCATAAGTCGGCGAAGTATGACCATCCGGGTGAGTGTAGTCCTGTGAAGGATTTTTTGAGATAGTTTGTCCACTATTTTTCTCATTATTTCATGTTTTATCCTAGACCCCTTATCCATTTTTTGATTCTTCTTCTTTTTGCATTTTCTTAAATTATTATTGTTGTAGATACACGTGCACTGTTGTAACGAGCCTCTTTCAGGCTCATTAATGTCACGTGTCTAAATAAAGTTGATCTTGATCTTTTTTTATCTTTGTGGTGACATTGACTGACGTTTCGACAACCAGAGCGGAAGTCGTCATCACAGTCAAGTGACTTCCGGTCAGGTTGTCGAAACGTCAGTCAATGTCATCACGAACAGTTCTTCTCAGGACTACACTCACCCGGACGATCATACTTCACCGACTTGTGATACTTATAAAAGTTAAGCGCTCGCTTATTTTGCATGAAGAATAGGAAAAAACGTGACTTATACTGCAATTTTTTTTCAATCACTATAGAGCTGTCGCGTACTGCTGTTTAGTCAGTTCACTATGGTGATGGATATTATAGAGGTCTACCTGTCAGACAGACGGCACCGATACTTGAGATTGGACGGACAAACGTCGGTAGTAGAAAGGTACTGTCCCGTCTAACGATATAGTTCTTCGTATTAAAAATTTCCTCAAATTCCGATATGAGTGACTTTTGTTACCGTTTTTGTATTCGTATCTTAGTCCATTATAGGAAATTAACGCGAATTTAAAAAATTCGCCGTAATTTACGACGCGATAATTTCTGGATGCTTTATTTACCGCGACGTATTAATATGGACCGTTAATTTCTGTCATTTCTATCTTAAATTCTGATTTTTCCTATTGGCAATAGCTTAAACAACACCTTTCTTTGGCATATTTCAGTCTTCTGATACATTAACATTAGTGGACGATAACTCAAATTCATTCTCTTTCTCAAAATTGTCTCTCAAAGCACGGTTCAGTGTATTTTAAGCAAAGAAACAGTGAAATGATTGAGGTACTCTTCCTCAATGAAACACTAGTCCTCACCCTCATGTTAATTTCCTTCTTGTGGAAAGGTTACTTTCTCTTTCGCGTTTATTTCCTTCATTTTAAACTATTTTTCCGTTCAATTTCCCATTAATTAAGTCGTGTTAGTTTCAAATAACTTAATAAGCACAAGCGTTGATTTCCATCCGATTGCACCCTTAGAGCAGTAACAATGAAAGGGGTGCGGAGAAGGAAGGGTTTAGAAATGGGACTAGGGTGTACATTTTCCTATTTATTTTCATTTGTCTCTAGAAACAGTTAGGCAAGATATTGTAGGGATACATACTACTCCACTGCCACGCCATGTTTCCGTATAAGGACAAGAGAACACGCAAATTGTGAGAGCTTATTGGTTTACAGTATCTCGGTTTAGGAGCGGATTTCACTGTTGCCCAATAAGCTCTACTTGTTGACATTGTAGTGAAATAAAAAAATCATTCATTTGACGGTATTACTTATAATACGTTGCTCTCTTTTGTTCGTAAAATATCCGCGTGTGTTGTCTACAAAAACCTCCAAACAAGGTAGATTTAACTCTCAGACATACCCCACGGTTGGGGTATGAGATTGCTTGTATGTCTTAGGGTTGAATTGAGTACTTTTTTTTCGTCTGTGCTACAGGCAGAGTCTTATTGACAAGTTTGATGAAAATCCTGATATCTTCGTGTTTCTTCTTTCAACCAAAGCAGGTTAGTTATGGGTTTGTGTGGCTTATTTCTTTACCCAAAACCAAAAAACGGACTTTGAGCCCTGTTGTAAATCACAGCTATCAAAGGAAAGTCATTAATAGACCGATTGGAACTCATAGCAAAAATATCCCACCGATGTCTAGCGCAAGGAAAACACACACAAGGCAAGTAAACTTTGATTTAACTTCAACTCAACTTTAATGAGTTTTATATTGCTCAAACATCAATGTGGCATTTTCGAATGCGCATTACAATACATTTGAAATAAAAATAACAAAAAACTGGGTAAAATTATATATTAACATATCGTGTAAAAATCAGGTAAATATATGTAAGACAAATTTGAATAAAACAGCTAAGAGAAGCAGCCCCCCCCCCCCCCCGTTCGAACTCCCCACCCCGTGCCCTCCTTCTATCCATTAAAATCTATATAATTTATAATTTATAAGTTAAAAGCTATCTTAAATAAATATGTTTTCACTTGAGTCTTAAAAATTCCAACGCTAGTGCTATTGCGTATTTGTTCGGGCAATGCGTTCCATAATTTAGGGGCTGCGTACATAAATGCTCTGTCTCCGAACGTTGTGTATGACTTCGCAGGTGGGAGTGTTAGGAGCAGAGAGTTATTTGATCTTAAGTTGTAACTACCACAGTCCTTTACTTTTAAAAGTTCTCTCAGATAAACAGGCCCTTGTTGATGAAGTGATTTAAAAGTTAGTAACAATACCTTAAAATCTATCCGATACTTAATTGTTTGTTACTAATTTATGTTTTGTTGCACTCAAACAACCCTCAAACGAAGAACAGTTTACTAAGACAAAAAACATTGGATATAATTTCATAGATCAAAATTTCAGGATGCATTTGTCAAAGTTTACTTCACTGGACCGCATATGCCTCAACCTTAACAAAGGGTGCGTTTGTTTGTTGTTCGCAGGAGGACTGGGTATTAATCTGACGTCAGCAAATGTCGTCATTTTGCACGACATTGATTTTAACCCGTATAATGACAAGCAGGCGGAGGACAGATGTCACCGAGTCGGTCAAACAAGGTAAACTTAGATGCTTCTGTAGAACAATGCTTATCCTGAATTTTAGGTTATAAAACCTAGAGCGAGAACTGACGTAGGTGTAAACATGACAGTCGATTAAAGTTCCTAAGAGTAATTAGAGGCCAAACGATGGCGAACGTTTAGACTCTTATTTTACTGGAGAAAAAGAGATCGTCGCTGTTATTAAGCTTGCTACTGAATTCGGGCTTCAACGCAATATGAACCTGATGAAGTCATAGGTAGCTGGAGCTGGTCATAATTGCGAGTTCTATTATTCCGGCTTGAAGTGATGACCAAGTATGATATGTATACATATAAGCTGCACGAGAGACACCGAAAACGCACGAGATTTAATGAGAACGCAAGGGAAGCTATAGACTTGCTCCAAGTGCCCGTTTTTTCGTGGGAACAGAAGAAATGTCTAGACGTATATGTGCATATTTGACGTGTGCGTATATATAGGGCGCGTTGCGAAAGAGATGTTAGGATGAGAGAAAAACACACGCGCGGAATGTGTGCGTGTGTTGCGCTCGATGTTGGGCAGACGAATTGTCTGCTAAACGATCAGAACCAGCACCCATTTGATTCACGCACACGGAACGCGCGCGTTCTCAAGCGAAAATAGCGACTTGAACTTGGATCAAGTCGGCAAACTAAACTAACTTGGCTAACTAAACAAGTATAGTTGATGAGAATAAACTACATTGCCAGTGATATGGTCATAATTTTTATTTTGCGAGTTCTAATATTCCTTTCAAATGAAGAACATGTATGCATATGAATGTAATGCATATAAAGTACAGGAAAAAAAGGAAGGAAAACAGATCACGACAGCTACACTTATTGATTCCAATGAAAATTTAAGCAAAGAAAAACTCATCGAGAGCGCACGAGAGTCAACGAAAAGCGAGAGTTAAAACTCCCATCCATTCCAGAGCTAAACTCATCTAACATACGACTTGCCTAGCTAAACAGCTTTGTTTGATGAGAACAACTGCACTGTTTCTTTCTTGTAACAGAGAAGTGACTGTGTATCGCCTGATCGCTAAGGACACGATAGAAGAAGCCATTCTACAGTGCGCGCAGAATAAACTTCGATTAGAGCAAGACATGGCCTCCATGGACAGTGGTAAGTAGGAATAAGTCTACCTTATGGTTGTTGAGGTAGCAAAGGGTCTTCCTCTATGTCCATTTTGTTTCTTCCTCTTTGTTCAGGTTATAATTATAACAGTCACCCTCAGACCGTCATTTTGAAATCACGATGTAATCTCCACGTCATGTGATGCCGTCAAATCTTATTGCGGACTCAAAGGAAACACTTTTAAACGCTTTACGGTCGTTTCGCCTACGAGTCGTTTCGCCTACGGCCAGTTGGTTAACCTTGAATGAGCTTTAAGAACGAGAAAAAATATATATTGCATTTTCTTTTCCTAGGGTTACACGCTTTAAGAACGAGAAATGATATTTATTGCATTTCCTTTTAACATTTAGGACATTAAAGAACAAAAGAAATACCGTAGGTGAAACGACCGGTTACCCTTTTAAACGTACTATCTGCCCTCGAAGTTTCGTTGCCATAGCCTTAATACCTTCGGAGTTAAGGAGGGTGGCACTTTGTGCCCCCACCCCTCCCGGCTCAGGAACGGAAACGAAGGCCAGGCTGAATAGATTAAAACAGTGATTAAAAACGGAAATAATTCGGTGTGAATGTTCTTTTTGCAGACGATACATCGTCCCCAAAAGCTGTTTCAGATCTGCTTCACGAGGCTTTCAATAACTCTACGGAAACAACTGAATAAAGTAAATTGTGTTTCTCAAATTTAGTTACTTGGTAGGGTAAGCGGATTCAACATCCTTCAACATTGGTGAATACAATGTGTTTGTACGAAGTTGAACGAGGTGGTCAAACGAATTCAACGTTTTTGTTTACACCTTAAAAGAAAAGTAAAAATAAACACCATTCAAGGTGACCAAATGCGTTTATCTTATTAAATTCAATAATGTTGAACAGTGTTGAATGGAATTTGTTGAACCTTTTGTCTGAGGTATTAAACATTCTAACTAAAACATTCTAAAAACATTACTAAATTTCCCTTTAACCTCGTTCGTTTTGCTCCTTAACCTCAGAGCCAAGATAGAATTCCCATAGATCACAACTTAAGTATATTAAATTTACGTCAAATTAATCAAATTCTAATAAAATTTAAATGAATTTTATTAATTACTGTAGAAAGTAAATATACGTAATATTAATAAAGGACAAAGAAGTTTTGTCATTTTGTTGAAGTTGTTACAAAACCAAACATTTTTATTCTGTGCCTTGTATCCCGGACAACAACCGCTGAAAGAGAAGTTCGCAGTCTCAGGGTTCGAGGTTGCGTTGACGCCATTTTGGATTTTGTGTGTACAAACTTGAAGAATTATGTTGACCTTTGAAGCTGTGACACTTGCGTTTCTTTAAATGGGGCGATCTTTTTTCGTTATTTGTTTACGCCATTGTGTCTGTCTTTTTTATTAGGATGATTATATCTTACACTTTTCGATATCTTAAACTTTTTCAAATTTTTCGATATAACAAAATGATTGTCACTGTGTGGCGTGTTGCAACTTTAGATGCCTCTCCCACGAATTTGGCTTGATCACAAAGTACGTATGCTTTTGATATCTGTTCTGTGGGATGTAATCATTGACGTCAGCAAAGATCGTCCCGTTAAATAGGAACGTTAGCTAAACGTTATTTCTTTAGTTAAAGAAAACACTCAAACTCAGTCAAACAATTCAATTATTTTACTACAATAAAATGAGGTACCTTATACTGTGTTGAATATGTCACATACTCTTGTGTCCACGTCACACCGAGTCGTGTAAAATTGTAACATAAAACCTCTACGTTTTTTTCCTGCTCTCAGAATAAAGTATTTTTTTGTGAAATACATCGCGTCAATTTATTTTGAACTCACTTAGCCAGACATTTGCTCAAACCGTGCTCTAAGTTTATTAACGCGTTTCCTAGTGCTTGCAGGAGAGGAGCTCTCCTTGTTTGGGTCTCTTATCGCAGGTGTTGTTTGAGGGCTTTCCTGAATATATTCCTTTCTGTGACAAGATGGCCCCGGTGTTTTGTGTTCTGTTGCCCGTCCTGGCGTCTTCAGTTGTGTTTCGCTGCATGATTTATTTTTCTTTATCCGGCGGGTTCCAGGTCGCTTTGCCCGGCTTTTTGTTGGGTTTGTAAGCTGTGGTAGGTACGCGTCTAATGAAATGAACATTGCGTTATTTTTTTGAGTGGAAAAGGCACACCCCTTTTCCGACCCAAATGAATATATTTTTAACAACCTACATTTTCTAAACCCTGAAATCTCCCCCTCCTCACAGCAGGAAAGATAGAAATCTATTCCCTATTCCAAACCAGTAGTAAACAATTTCCAACCAGTGTGGTCAAACTCTGTAAACTATTTTCTTTGAAGCCTCACACGTAGTCGCTATGTATTTCTTACAGTGATTCCAGCTGGGAGAATTTGCTTTAAAATCAAGGCAATCAACCTGTGGTGACCGTTTCCCTTAGTCTCATGACCTGTATGTTGGACAAAGTAGTGACTGGAAGGAGAACTCAGATGCTTGTCACTATTAGGGCGTAAATGGTTAGGCAGGGGCACCAAGCATTCCTTTCTTTAGCGCTTATGTAACTTGCATCAAGATTGTTTGATGACTTGTCTCACGATGACGAAACGCACGAACATGAGAACTGCGTTTTTCATCTTAATTAATGGCTAAACACGTATCATCTCAGCCGTACAAATTGTATGAGAGTGTTCTAACCTTCCACAATATAATATCGAATTCAGTGCTTGGCTTTGTTCATCCTAAATATTCTGTAGATACATATTATGGCCAGTAGAGTTTGATACAAAACTCCAAGTTAGACATTTCTTAAACAATTTTTGTGACATCGTCTTTTTTACATTTCTATTCTCGAGTCTGCTTTATAAAGGTGTCCCTTTAACTTCGTATCCAAGGACGCGAATAGGAGAGACCCTGGGTACGAGTTTACATACTTTACCTAGATCATTAAAAGAAGACGCATTTTCCTCGCAGTTTTCTTTCTCGTTTATCCACGAAATCTCTTTACTTAAAGTCTCAATGGATGAAGATGATGGTCCTGCTGTCGCGAGAGGATTTCGCTGCCCCTCTAGAAGCCCGGCCGATTCACTAGAACTGAAAACAAGTCAAACGCACATAGTCAAGACATTGCATGCTTTGAAACACACGAGTGACGAGTGACGCGAGTAGGCGGCCGAAATGTAAAAGTTAATATTCAATCAATGTTAAACCTCTAGATTTTACAAACTCATCTTCGGATGTCTCCTTCTTGCAGCGTCAGTTCAACTAACAACTCGTTCCAAACAATCTTACTCTATGCCAATTACATTTAATTTCACAATCATTACATGCATTCTTAACCCTATTCTGCCTGGGCTTTGTTTGAGTTTCTGAGCCTGCGGGGTGGGGGCTAAAGTGCCCCCCCCCCCCCCATAGATCTCGAAAAGTATTAAGGCTCTTGTGATGAAACTTGGCACGTTTTTAGCACGTCATTAGCTTAACAGATTGGGCTTATGACGTGTCGTGACGTCACAAAACGTCACAAACCCGCCATTTTGAATTTGAGGCCGCCATCTTGAATCCCAAGCCTGCAGTCATTCAGCTGACAATGACGTCACCAAAAATATATGATTTTGTTCTAAGAAACATACTTAGTCAGAACAAGCACACAAAAGTAAAATAATATTTTCCTCTTACAAACGAAGGGGAAAAAACTGAAAAAAAGACTGAAAAAAGAAAGAAAATAGTCAAAATACATTTCTGAATAGACGGTTGCTATGGAAACGTCAATCATCATAGACACGTCATTGACAAAGGAAAATTTTCTCTAAATTTTAGGAAAAGTCACGAGATTTGGTGGTTATTCGTCTAGCCGTTTAAAAGTTATAATTCGTTGAGGTCAGCGCGGACACAAAGTGCCCCCCCCCCCCCACCCCCAGGCTAAATAGGGTTAAGAGCGGACATTCTGATAAAAAAATTAACAAATTCCGTTAAAATTTGCGAACTGTTCTTGACTAGTAATGATTTTAAACAATGTCATTTGTTCACGGGGCGCTAGTGAACATGAGATGACCACGAGTGATAATACAACGTTAAGGTAAAAATGAAGTTATGATAACGTCGATATTGCATAACTATTCACTATGTCTAGTCGAAAATGAGGGGGAGCTATGACAAACGCTTCTTTCCGGAGACTTTCAACTACTACTGAAAAATGTTGCTAGTAATTGTTTAGACATTTTCGCATTTACATTTCTCTACATTTTTTTTGTCTTTCTTTCGCCAGTAGTTCGAAGAAGGAATTTTCGGAAATTACTGTTTCTGTCGATTGTTCCCCTCTTGATCATTCTTAGTCTTCACAAATGACGAAGATTTTCGTCAGTATTCTTTATATCAGATTAAGCCTCCGAAAACGGTCCAAGCTCCTCTCAAGAGAGAAACCTCGTCTAAAATGAATCCAGTAAGGAATGAGTTTCCCCACTTCAATGGATCGGTCGATTTTTTTCCGGTCTAAAACGATTGTAAAATCGAACTTAAAACCCTTTAAACCCTGATATAAAAATGCATATTCTCGTTACTGTTCTCCATACATTTCTGATAAAGCTAGTAGGGAGAATTTGTCGAAATATCAAGACATCTCATCCTTGGTGATCACTTTCTTTATTCTCATCAATTGAATGTTTGAACAAGTAGTGATAGTGTAAAGAGAAATTTCACTTTCGTCACTGTTAGGGCTTAAAGGGTTAAAACTTGTCTTAGACGGAAGACCTTCCCAAATTCACATTCAACTAAGAAATTAGGGCGAGTTTCCAAAATTCACTTTAATTTCTGTTGTTGTTGTTGTTGTTGTTGTTGTTGTTGTTGTTGTTGTTGTTTGTGGCGATCTCTACGTAGTTTTGGGGCGATCTTTGGGTAGTTTAACCCTCTCGTCAAAGGGATTTCCTCCTCAGACGAGCTTCTCTTCCTCTAACATAAATCTGGCTACTTACCGAGAAAATTGAAGACGGCTTAAGTCTTGTTGGATAGTCATAACGGTCTGAAATTCCTTTGGAAAAAAATAAATGGAAACGCTTTTGAACAAATGGAAATATATGAACAATTCCTCCGAATCACAACCATTCTACCACAAATTCTATAAGTGTACCTCTGAATCACAAAGCAATTCTCACGATATTAGTCTGTAAGACCTTGTTTCGAGACACTAAATTTCAAGTGGGCAGAATGATACAGCATTAACGTCGTACCCGAGTTCTACAGGATCAACATAACACACCAAAGTTAACTTCTTTTTCCAGATTTTAGCTCTTAATTGCTATTCAAAAAAAGTTCTCATTCCAAACTTCCTTCTTAGGCCTATTCAGGCAATTAGACAAAAAAGGGTTCTTTACACGTGCAGCCGGAGAGTCCATATGTTTTGACAAGCAATCCGATTGCAGCACATTGTTTTGTGGTAGCTGTCGAAACGACTATTTTTACGTCTCGCGAAGTATATTTATTGTCCTCTCAAGAGATATGCAGAAGATTTTGTCCTTTTATGGCTCAAGAATCGGCGAATAGGTAAATCAATGAAACCAGCTGTGGTAGCTTTAATTATATTTCAGAGAGTATCGTCAATTCCTTTTGGATTTTATTCTGTGATGGTTCTCGCTCGATTCTCGCGGGGATTTTTGGACGCGGACGTATATTGCTTCTCTTTCGACCCACAGCTAGCTACAGCTTATTTTTAATCTCATGAAACTGAACAAGAATAGCATCTGTTGTCTAGTTATATCGAAGAGTTATGACACATGCAAATGAGGTGGTCCTCTGAATATATATTTCCTTTTTCCTCAAAAATAAAATTCAAAGAATCGGAAGTGCATACATGTTGAGTTTGCGTTCCACTCATTTTCATCCTTTTTAACTCATATTTGGCTAAAATGTTGTTACATTTGGAACCAAACCGTATTGGCAAAGTTGATTTTTCGTTAATCGTAGACTGAAGGAAGATCATAGGTTTTTTTTTTCATCTAAAAGTTAAATTGGCTGCAGAAGACAAACATGGAACGTTCATGCGACGTTCATTCCATCTTTCTGCCGATCATTTCCAACTAACTACGACAGGAAAGCAATTTTTTAATCGATGCAATTTATTCTCGATATGAGCGATGGGTTAATTATTATTAATATTCTTTAATATTAATTATTTATTATTAACGTTCTTTATTATTAATATTCTTTAATGGTCAACCTTTTGCGATTTTTTATAGTACGTACTCAGAAAATGTACACTTTGTGGTGATCTTTACGGGAAAACTCCTACGAACGATAGTTAGTAATTTGGGGAGGACCGGATTTGCCCAAAATAGGATGAAATGGTGAAGCTGAAATTGTTCGTTAGGATCCATGTAAGAATACTCTCTTATATGAGGGTAATTATTAAGGAATTACTAAGAAAGTGGACTTTCTGTGTTATGATAGTGTTAATATAAGGTTACTCAAACTCAGTCAAAATGCTTAGCCTCGTGATCAGTACCTTGAGACAAATGCGCATTTTGGCAAATATAACTGACACTTTTACACGAGGACCTACCTCCACCTTTTTATTGACCGTAAAGTTTTCGTCACCCAAGTCATATAGAGAGTCAAATCCACCCACATCGTGTTCTTCTTTGGACATGTTGTGCATTAAGTGAAAAAAACAACAGTCCATAGTAGAGTATCAGAACGCGCATACATTAATCCGTTTGTGACGTCACGTGTTCTGATATAACAATTTGCATCCATCAGTCAGTTGCGCTTTATTGTCTGGGGTAAAAGAACAAAAATTAAGGAAAATGCTAAAAAGGGTAGTTCCGAGTGGCTTGCAATGTCCATGTATAAAACTGTAAAGTAACAACCTGTATTCAGGTTATTCTTTTGTTCATACAACTCAGGCTTAAACTACTCCAGCTTGTGCGCGCGCTCCTAACAAATTGTCTAATTGTTCTCAGTACTGCCGCTCATGAAGTACACGTGAAATAAAGTACCCTTTCGCGCAATATAAACTGCAAAGTATTTTAATACTTTAAAGTTTCTTGAAAAGTTTATCAACTACAAATCTTGATCTAGCTACTAAACATTTGGGTTGAACTCCTTAGATATGGCGAGAAGCTACTTTTTTATATTTATTTTTAAGCAACTGTTTATTGCAGCGACAGGTTTTCGTAAATTTTGCGAATTTGACAGGTTCCACTGAACTTCTTCTGAAAGACCGTTTTCAGAGAAACCATTTCCAAACTCGTAAACTTTAAGAATCAGAATAATAGATTTTTGCCATTTTCCACAAATAAGTACACGCTTGCAATCAGGATGTTTGCTGCTCTCCTGATTTAAGATTGTCCTTTGACTTTACTTTCCGAACTACCTTTTACCTTTACAACCACTTTACCACCAGGATTATTGGAAGTATATTTTTAAAATGTTAATTTGTTTCTAAGATTGGTAGACCCGAGTTCTTTCGGCAGTTAAGCGTACCTTGTTCTAGATAGGGGTCAGATAAGGAACATGCGCTCAGTCTGGTTACATAAGATATCGAAAAAGCATCAAACATTGATATTATCATTACCGCGATTTTATTTTTTCCTCTTGACCAAAAACGGCACATTTTATATGATTGGCTAGGAATATTGCACTCTACTTATCAAAAGTCCCGGTTTGTTTTTATGTGGAATAACCCAAGCCCATCTTTCTTCGTGGACACATATACCACAACAGTTAATTTATTTTCCTTCTAATCAGTGCATATCTGCGTCCTTTTAATTTGCCGGCCCAGATTGTATATGGGGCGTCGGCCACAGATGTTCCAATAATTAATTATTCGTTTCACCTACTGACGGAAACCATTGAAGCCGGTTGCTCTGTAGCATCTTAGGAGTGAAAATAATTGTTGATTGATTTTTTTCTCTGATGTGCGTCATCCGAACGTAACAAGCAAAGTCGTTCAAGGTGGGAGCTGTAGTAAGCGCGTCAGGGTCGAGCCGTGTACAGATTATATGGTTTGGGTATTCTATGTCCCCAGGCTACTTTGTTACAACAACCTGATATAGCTTTATTGTGCAGCCTTAAACGGAATGATTCCCGAGGGGATCCTCCCATATATAAGCTATATGCCGGTAGATGTGCCGCTGTGAAGGGTATGGTTTTAAAGCCGATTAGTCTGGCAGAGAGTATAGAAATCAGTTTGGATCTGGAATAGGGTCGAGTTGATTAGTGGTATGAAGAATTTAATCTAGAATTATAGAAATCAAACCTCGGCGAGTCTGGGATAGTGTAGAGTGTCCGAGTCTTGAATACGATTGTAAAATGCAGCTGTGAGCAAGGTCGAGTCAGGAGCATACAACCAGTATACGTTGTAAGGGCGGTCCCAGCGGCACACCCCCAGCCAAAAGTTCACCGATTGCTGTTCGCAGAGAAAAAATGATTTGCCTCGTGGCTCACCAAAGGTTATAAATTTTGGTGCCGTTTTGGTTTAAAACAGGGTGTAGTTCGGTCTTCAGTTGGTCTGGAAAGAGAATCTAACATTTATTCTGAGTGTTGTTGGGGGGACGACTTAGGAGCCAATTTCTCACTTCCAACGCACCAGATCTACCAGTGAATTTTTCTACGCAGTAAACGAAGGCAATTTTTTTTTGACGTTAAGTTATGGCCTTGCGGCCTGCCAAGTCTTACTAAAAAAAACCGTTTTTTCTAAGTTACGTGTCTTTCCAGTGTACGTGATTCGCCCAACAAGGATTTTAAGGTAATCAATGTTTATTTGATTTTCACTGTTCTTAGAAAAGGGAGTCAAGAGGATTCGGTAAATCACAAACGGAAACTATTTTTTAATCACGCGGTCGCTGGTTAAAAAAGGCATACGGATTAAGCTTATTATGCACGCGAGTTGAAGTTTTTCTTGAGAAATTATCTTGACAAGTTTATTTTCTCGTGTGCCTAGGGTAAAAAAGTTTTATTTTTGGCGAGTTTTAGTTCTTTTTTGCGAGAGGATAATGCTCCTTACTATAATTTATGGCCATGCATAAAATTATTTCTAAAATAGTAAGCAGTGGTAAGGATTTCAACATAATCTTGTTTTCAGTTTCACAGACCACGCGCGGAAGTTTGTCTAGCGGTAACTGAAACGAGCAATGCAAGTTTCTCGCCAAGTTTCTCTTTGATAAGTCTCTTCTTCAGGAAACTCAGATAAACTGGCGTGCGAGTGTTTAGAATTTGAACAACTCTTGTCAAGAAAAAACTTGCCATATTTTTTACCTATGCTCGAGCAAAGAAATTACGAAACTTGTGACTAAGCTTGCCAAGAAAAATGGCTCGCGTGCGACCTTATTTTTGGCCCAGAAACTCTCCTTAATTATATTTTGGTTAACCAAAGCTACAGTTTGTGTGTTTGGTGATGATTGCTAAAGACATGTTCTCATTTGCCGCGGAAGTTTCAATAATTTAAAGAATTTATCACCCACGTAAAACTCCTCACGAAAACAACATGACCATGGTGTGGCCCATTTGATCAGACCCTCCATTACGGTTGCACTGTGTAAGATCCTGCTTTAATTTTTTATTAATTAAATGGGAGGCACGCTAAGCAAACTATTTCAATTTAGTTGAAAACAAATCGGCTGGCTCATACTTTTATAAGTACATGAGGAAATTTTGCTTTGCACATTGGGGCGTGTCGCCGGAAAAACACACCAGGCGCGAGAAATCGCGAGAAATAGTACACCGTTTATCACGACGTGAAATCCGGGCCCCATTAAAATTGACGAACAGAACGTGTTTTGTTTCAGTTCCTCAGCACTCTGACGCGACCACGTTTTCCAGCATTTTCCCGGGGCAGAAGCAGCAGTTTATGCTTTAATACATACGTGCAGTTTCCGAGCAAGTACAGTAGCGGCTGGCACCTCACGGTAAGTAGAATTCGAATGCCGCCGACAATAGACGGTAAATTGAGGCTGTTTATTTCCAATTTATACTCGTAGTTTTTCTCAGTTGCTCACACTGGGCATGACTGGAGGAGATGCATTTTAATGTTGCTGTATTTATAGTTCACTTGACTTCATAACCTCTTATAAGACTGGTTTTCCCTTAGAACTGTTTTCCCTTAAAACGCAGTGGTTCGCAAATGATTCTGTAGTCGCCGCACATGCGGCGAATAGCCGGCTACAGCTCGCTCTTCGATAGCAAACTTGTTCTTATCATTCATTATATTTTGCATGCATTAAAACGGTTTTAAAAAATCGCTCAAGGCAAGTTGTTGTTTAATTGAAAGTTGGGCAACGTTCAGTCAATAATTATAGAAAATATATCTCCAAATTCGTTCCTATAAGCTTTTGTTACCGAAGCTAAAGTTTACCACGTGCCTTCAAGATAGGTAAAGCAAGAGAGACGGGGGTACATTGCTTTGCAATTCCGGGTTTGATTCATGGTATACTGCGATACTTGCCTCTATTTCAGACCAAATTTTGCAAAACATCTCAGTCCTACCGGGATATTGCAATTACTACAGTGAAACCACTTGTTTATCCACTTTCTCAATTTGTTTATGTGACTGTCAGAGTAACAATAAAATAAATTGACTTGTGTAGTGTAACCTTTCTCTGTAAAACTGTATATTCTTTTGGAATGAGATGGTTTATTTTACGTACCTATTCACTAGCGACTTTAAAAAGAAAAACAAATACCCCTTCTTCGTGTACATACCCCTGAGGCGGACTCTATGCAGTGTCAGGGGTGTCACCGGAGTGGAGTAAGACGATGGCCCCTGGCAAACATATCCCCCAGCCTCATCCACATGTTTCGGTAGACTGACAAACACTCTGGAAAGCCATTAGACAATTCAGGGCCCTGTCAAAGCTGGATGTTACACACTCATGTACACTTTGAGCAATAAGTTCGCATGGTTCGGTTTAAACACTTGAGCAAAGGTCGTGACCTTGTAATCTGGGTTTCATTAGTTTACCGTATATCGCCTAAAACACGTGAGAGGAAAGGAACCAAATTTCATGCACATCGTTTCCGCTAATAAAGGTAGCATCCCAAAATCGCAAATGGACCAATAAAATTCTTTCCTAGGTCTTCAGGGTTGATCGTAGAGCTCTCTGCCATCTAGCAGTCGTTATCAGTGTTCTTCAAGGATAGAAGACATGGATGATGTCGTAATAAGAATCGGAAATGGCGCGTTCCGATCTGAGGGCAGAGCGGTAAAGCCGCAAGCCGCTCGGCACGAGGGCACAAACTTGCACCCTAGTTCCCTGGGCCGAGCGGCACTTGGATCTAACTATTCCCGACTCACTGCACGCGCTCTACTGCCCTTAAACAAAGGCAAATAACGCCTGTTAGCAATAGTATCGCAAGAGACTCTGCACTCTTAAAATGGGTGCAGTGTTGACGCCGGTTGATCGCACATAGGGAACCGCACGAGCCAGGACCTCACGTTATAACCACCCTGCTAGGGACAGAGAGAATGGAGAGGAAAAACCTGAGGGGAGGGGGGGGGCAGACAGGTAATTTGATACCACTGCAGTTAACCAATCAGACGTTGTTCATGGCCAACACCATAATCGTGACCCACTCGTAAAGGTCTTGTAATTGTGCGAGGTCTTGTGGCTTCACACCACCGTATTCTTATCTTCCTCTAGTTTTAAGGTGATTCGAGTTTTGCCAACTTTCCGCGATTCTTATTCATACCTTACCGGTATGTATTTTTTACCGACGGACGTTTAGAATTGGACTACGTTACGTGTATCTCGTCGGTCGGGTTATAATTGTGGTTTTCCTCTCTAGTGTATTTCTTATTCTGTGTTTGCATTTGATAACAATGAACTAACATCATGATCGACCACGATGGTAATGTTGCACTTTGACCCTTCGGACACTACTTGATCCTCGTCAGTGGTATGTTGGGTAGACTTCCGGGCCGTTGCCATGAACACGTACACTCAATGTCAGTCAATTCCTGAGGAAAGTATGAGTTCCGGTGATGGACAGAAGTTATTCTTGTCGACCAGTGTCCAAGAAAAACTGCTTCTGTTCACGATAAGGAAAGGTTCGGGGATGCTATTGTTGGAAATGTTCATGATGCAGCGGGTTCCAGATACCAGTAATCTTATCCCGAATCCCAACTCAGTTTATAGTAAATTTAATCTTCTCGTGAACCCGAATCACAAGCAGTTTCTCCCGCTTTGCTCACTTTATTTACTTATACAAATAAAATTTTAGCCCTGATAACAAGAACTCGTAGTTGTCGCTTACGCTAACCAAAAACGAATTTCTCTGCTCCACTCTATTACCATAAATTAACCACCCTGTAGTTTGAAAATTAAGTTTTATATCAAGCCTGTATTTTAAAATACAAATTTGGTGCCGACAGCTGGACCTAGTACTTCTCGCTATCTCAAACTAGAAACAACTGAATTTCTTGTGCTTCACCATGTTGCCATAAAGTAACCGCAAAAAACTGTACTCAGTTGAAAAGCGAATTTTCAACGTAACGTCGGGGGAATTTAAGTGTGTATCACAAGAGAACTGAAAAGATTATTAAAAGAACACCTTGACATAATTTGCTCCCTCTTCCGTCAAGATTTGAGATTTGATATAGCTGATCTGCTAATTACATTGATAATCTTTTTATCTAAATTAGTAGCTCAGATCTTTCTGTTATTCTTGATAAAGCAAATTGTTGTTTGTCACTGTGACGTTTCGGTTTTGCGCACTGATAGCCCTACACAAGTTGCGGTGACTAAATTGATTTGCTTTGATATTTTCCAAAATACACAAATATTAGGAATATCTAAGTATTGGATTTGTTTGCGCTAGCAGCTGCAAACACGATCAAGATATTAATTTCGTGCGGATCAGAGAGCTTTAAAGCATCTTCATGAACTGCAGCCAAAGATACACCGGGTGACATCAAGCCATATCAGATAATTTTTAAGATATTGCATGTTTCGTTTTAATGGGAAATGATACAAAATGTCATCATATTACCGGAATATCGGGAGCGATCTTTCTTTTACAAAGAAAAGCTTTTAAGGCGCGTTTCTCCTATTATCGAGCTCATTTATTTTAATTTAAGTGTAAAGATATGCAAAACTCTTACACTGACACAATTTACGCTCCTTTAACAAGGTTTCGAGACAGGTGACTGCATAGTAGGAGTTTAATTTGTAATCAGAAACAAATATCTTATTCGTAGTATATACTTTCTCGCTTTTCTTGATGCCATATGCGTTTTAAATGAATTCAAAACATCAGTTTTCTCCTTATCTCTGAACATCACACCTCTTAGAAACGCTGACAACGTAAGTGAGAGGCTTAGAGAAGAAAATTATTCAACGTGTGTGTCGTCAAGAGTATACCATAGGTCTTGGGTTATACGTTCAAATTAGCCAAACGAAAGCTGTGTGTTATATAGTTTAGCCACGTTTGGATTCAGTGTACGGAAAGGGGCGATACATTATATCCTTCCCTATTTTTTCTGAGGCACTGTAAACCTCTTGCTATCTGTACATCTGCGCTTCTATCAGCATTGCTCACTCAAGTTTGTTTTTCCTTCCCAGAAGCGGTAGAAAATTGGCGCCTTGTGGATTTCCGCAAAAGGAGACGATTCCGAGGTATTGTCACGCCTTTTATCATCGCAGCAAGGTTGAAAAAGTCATCTGTACAACTGAAATATTCTTATGTTGTTGTCCCTGTATAACAGTCATGACTTCAGAATTAGAAGCTGTGGTCGTGCGAGAGTTTTGCTCCGGAGAAGCTGGTGGACGTGACGGTCCAAAACCTGACCAAATATCTTCCAGTGGATCGCTGGAAACAGAGACAATCCAGAAATTCTTATCCATCTGCTTGAAACAGTACTTCATCTGCTCCCAAGATGACACGCGAGAGAGTTTTTCCTGTTCTAAGTTGCTCAAGGTAAGTAAAAATATATCCCGTTTGTATTTCAGTTCTAAAGCTTTTAATCGATCCACAGGCAAGCGAATTAACCTTTCATCTGGTCACATGTAATTTATCCATTCCATGGATAATGTATTGTTTCTGTGGTTGCAGTACTAACGTGCGACCTCCCGGAATGAAAACTCTTGGGCAGCCTTTTTCCTGTTGTACTGTTTGTCATTCTACACAAACGCGGTTCTAAAGTTTTGAGCTTGTGGGCGAAATCCTAACGTGTGACCATTCAAGTTAAAGTTGTTGTCAATCGGAGCAGTTCTGAGGAGTACCACCTAAAGTGTTAAATCCGTGTGGCAACCTTTGTTTTCGACGTTTTGTTTTTAAAATTCTAAAATTTCTACGGTTGAAATTGCGGGACGGAAACAGCCCTCCCATAAGTAAGAAAATAAATAGCTCAACTTTAGAATAAAATCAGATTAACTGAGTACCGTAACCACATTATTTATGATACTAATTTGGGTTCGTTGGTTTTTGGCTGCGTGTGTTACGTGATAAAATTTGTGTCGCAATTTCATTCTTTCTGCTTTGTCCGGGAGGGGTGGGGCACTTGACTCATGTTTGGGTATAGAGGTGCTGCTGAGGGACCGTCGAGGGTCTGAAACCCTGACCCTATTTAAGACAACAGAAAAGCCAAAAAAATGCCAGCCCTGTTTAGGACAACGCCCTCCATTTTAAGTCCCTGTTTCGAAAAGATTGCAAAATACACACCGTCTTGGTTTACACAATTTTAACGTGTTTTTTAAAAAGAGTGTCTAAAGACCAGCAAACGTCTCTCACCCTCGGGGGGTACTCGGAAAATTTTTAGTGGGGGGTGTGCCGCTGGGACTCCGAAATCCTTATCCTAAACCAGACCACTTTCAGCTCCATTTTGCAACTCTATTCTAGACTAGACGCCAAAAATCCCTTCCCTACCCCGGACTAGCTAGCTATCTGCCAGAAATCTTCCGCCGAATATAAGCACATAGTGTTTTCAATGGAAAATCATCCGTCTGTCAACAAAAGTGCCGTGATTGAATTTACATTAATTTCCTAGTTTTTCAAACCCTATTTTAGTCTAAATTTGTCACACCACTTACCAGTTTCCCGGTAATTGATACCCTATTCAAGACCAAACTGCTTGAAAACCATACCTTCACAGCGGCACATACCTACATAGGTAATATATAGGGAGGCAGGGTGGCCGAGTGCTTAGGGTGTTGGACTTCGAGTCCGTGGGTCCCGGGTCCGAATCCCACTCTGAGCACTTCACGGATTTGTTTCACGGCAGTCCCGAGTTATAAATTCTTCGGCTGCGCTTGTAAATAGCCAACTGGTTTGCCTCCCGCCAGTTGGATTTCTTAAATCAATATTTGTTTCAGTTGTTACCTAGTTCTTAGAATTGTAAAGCGCTTAGAGACGTTGTAATAAGCGCTATATAAGCTTTGTATATTATTATTTATTATATATGGGAGTACCCCCCCCCCCCCGGGCTCCAACCTAAGCCATATTTAACGACGACAATCGTACAACCACACGCTGTTAAGGACAAGTTCAGACCCCGTTTAGGACAGACCCGCGTAAAACTAGACAAGTATACATTGTTCAGGACAGAGAGGCCAAACACCTTGCCCTGTCCAGCGGCACGTCCCCGTATAGGCCATATAAGGGAGTAATAGCTAGTAACTAGAGTAATTTCTAATTAATCCTTAAGCAATTTTTCTTGTTTTCTTCTTTCTTTCTCTTCTACTGCTCTTGTAATTCTTTGTGTGGCAAAGCTGAATAAATAATAAGTACCTCCCCCCTCCCCCTGGAGTGCTTTGTACACAATGACCACGGCTGTTTACCAACTCGGATCGCACATGGGAGTCGTTTAGTGAATTGTCTCATTGTTTTACGAAGAGATCCCAATGAGGAACATATTTACATGACTGTAAATAACTTAAGCCTGTTTCGCGTTAAACGGTTCATAATAATAAGCATCCATGTCGCACATTTAATCCTTTAATACTCCACCACTGAATTAGGAATCTCAAGTTCGTTCTTGTTGTTGTTGAATTGAAGTTGTTGTTGCATAATAGAAACATCTTACAGAGACGAAAACGATTAAAATGGCTAGTCGAAATGGCAGTGTAGGTTGTGTTTGTGGAATGTTTCATTACTTATTACTGACTTGTAAGTGTGGTAACATGGGGTGTATAGACATCTTACTTATTTCCGGCCTCATTTTCCCGCTTCCAGGTGTTGTTTTTGAAATCTTCATTTGTTCATTGAACAATAAGAAATTTTAAAGAATTAATTATTACGACGGCATTATTACGACGGCCTCATTTTCCCGCTTCCAGGTGTTGTTTTTGAAATCTTCATTTGTTCATTGAACAATAAGAAATTTTAAAGAATTAACTATTACGACGGCATTAATGTCAAGATTTAAAGGGTTCGGTGGAACTTTGTTCTCCAGACGAGAGATACAAAAAAAGGAAAGAAAAATGTAAAGCAAATCATCAACTAGACCATTCGATTCTGAGTTTGTTTACGTAACAAGAGCTGAAATTTTCCGTGAAAAACACTCTGGCAGATCTGGCTATGAATCATAAATTAGGCACATTGTTAAACGGTGTGTTTCGTGAAGTACTCAGTACAGTTTTAGATTTTTCACGATCTTATCCGCACCGACAAATCTGCTTATCCGCTAATCCGAGAACATGCACAAATTGAAAGGATAAATTTTATCAGTGTGGATAATCCTGCACGCGAACCACCTTTCTTGATCTTTACTCCTAACAGTGTGTGGGCTCAAAGCTGAAAAAACATTCATTTTAAACGGTGTACTTTTAAAAGGGATAATGCTATGTCTTACGCTGCCTCTTGCTCGTATTTTTAAATAGTTTATTGGTCTAAACTCAGACGGCTGGAATAAGGGATGCCGGTTAACTCTACACTATTTTTTGCAATGATGCATGACTCTTGCTCGTATCTTTTTTTTAGACTTGATCTAAACTTAGACTATTAATCTGTGATAAAGATCAGAGCCCAGTTGTTCGAAGGCCGATTTTATGTTAATCCAAGGACAAAAAGTTTTCAAAAAAGTTTTCCTCCAAACTCAAACTGACAGACAAACATTTAAAACAGAAATAAGTCTTACCAGAAGTTCATTTCGATAAAAATTCTCAGCTAGGGCCCGGTTGCTTGAAAGCTGGTTAATGCTAACCTGGGATTAAAATTTAACCAAGGCCCCCGTTTCTCTTACCTCAAAGGAATTTTCACAGCAAATTCCAAGTGACCGTTTAAAAGCAACCAAAGTTAAAATGTAGGCCAAAATAGAATTACGGGAATCCGTATCGTTTGGCCATAAAACAGAAGTAAAACTTGACGCTTAATCTGGGTAAGCATAACCCTGCTTTGAACAACTGGGTCCTGGTCCTGGATAAGCTTGAACTTGTGAAGAAACGCCCAAGAGAAATCGACGTGTGTATCCCCGGGCTTACAAGTCAGACAGTAATACTCACTTAAAGTCCTCGTTCCATTTAGGACCAAACAGATCTTAGTTTGCAATTCGTACAACTCACCTATACGGAGGTGGACCATTCGGATTTGTTTCGAATCCAGTTTCGGATTTTACTTTTCATCAAGCGATCTTAAATGACTCAAACCTTGTCACACCACAAACACGATCAAAGACTTGAATTGTTGGTATCACTGCACCAAAATTTCTTTCTCGTCTTTAGGAAAAAGAGTTGGCTTGTGAAGACACCAGTGTGGAACTAAATCAGTTAAACAACGCTGATGTCACGTGTAAGTTCTGTAAGGATGACATGGAACCAGTGACGTTAGCTTTAAAGGTGAGTGAGCATTATTCAACGTCTAAACTTTCCACACTATAACATATACGTCTCTCGATCGCCTCCCCACACATGACCAGTTTTAATCAGCAAACCGTTCCAGACCCTTGTGCACCCTTTGCATTCGCGGCCGTAACAGGAAGAGATAACCTAGGGACCTGGCTGTATCCCGCTATAATTTCCTCTTCCCGAGGGTTCTGGTTGCCCATCCCAAAACTTTTTCTTGTCGTAATTTCTCCGACAATTCCCGAATCACAGCTATAAATAAAGGTCAACTCACATCTTTTAGTACTGTGCCATAACGCACGACAAGAAAACAGATTTTCCATGATATTTATACGCAAGCTTTAGACCTGGTTGACAGTTTAGTCGCCATGAAAATCGTACAATGTCAGCTCGATCGTGCGGCACGGTGCGCTCAACCTTTCCCATTTTATCCGCTTTCAAAAAGCGAAATTAGCTCCCAATGGTCAGTTTATAAGGACAGCTGTTACGTAAATAAAAACTGGTAAGTAACTGTTAAACACACGACAAACTGGTATCTGCATGTTTAGTTGAACAGTTTTGGTTTAAACTTTGCTATGTCTTTTTGAGACTTTCGAACCTGAATTTCAAGCTAGGGAATGTTCAAGAAAGCGGGAGTTCCAAACAGCGAAAAGTAAATTATCGTATAACTTTTCTGTGGAGGAAGAGGGGTTAAGTTTGAGATGACGAGAGCTTCGAGAAGGATTCCCGTTCTCTGCTGTACATTCTTTACCAACGTCAGCTATCGCGGGCTCAGTTGCACTCTCAAGTCAAGGCTCGCTTCGCAGCGGTAGGAAATATTTTGAATACTTTTGTTTACCACCCAAAACAATTAACCAGTAATTGGTTCCTCTTGAAAATGTCAAACCTTTGTTAAATCAATATTCAGTCACGGCAGACCTGCCGTCGACTGAAGTGATCGCTAAAACTGGAGAATAAATCTCATCGGAAATAAACGCCGCACGTCGAAACTATAAGGAATACTTGTTAATGACGTCCTCACAGTGAGTTCTTAGCTCAGATATTTGTATCACTTTTGGCGGGTTATTCGCTTCAAGCGCATATTTCTGAAAATTGGGCGGGAAACTATTGTTCAAGGGACAATCGCTCTCGGAAACCGCTCATAAATAGAAGCAAAACACAAAAGAACAGTTTTAAAATGCGTGCTTTCGCTATAATTTATTCATCGACGTTTTCATAAGGTGCTTTCACGCTTTAGAGATCATATATTTAATGACATAATGATATGGTACTGGAATTCGACCAAGAAGCACACTGAGAAGTGAATTCGAGGCTTGGGCGAAACTTCGAAAAGAAAGATTATCATCGAGAAGAGAATCTTAAAACCCGTCAGAGGTAAGGTTGACCTATAGGGGTTCCAAGAGCTAACCAAGTTTGTCTTCGAGCGAAGATTGTCCTCTTTGCTTCAGAAGGAAATTCTTTTCATTCAACCTCAAGAGTTTTACTAAAGGATTCGAGCTTTCTAGCAGATGGAGTGTTCGAAACTTTTCGTGTAGCACAGCAGTCATCAAGCAATTGTATTTTGAGGTGGGATTAATGGCACTGACAGCAAAGCTTTCTCGTTGGGAAGTATGCAAAAGTCGCAAAAAATGGAAAGTGTGTTCTTAGTTTAAGGCAAATGAAAATACACCCTTGTTTATCATGCTTTCCATGATCCACCTGTCAATTACCTTGATTATAATGGAAACAGATGATTATTTGTTGCATGAAGTATAAATATATTCACAAACCTCGACATGTGTTTTTATTCAGAGCACAGTTCAACAATGAAACACGTACAGAACATGATGTTTTCACGAGCGTTGGTTTAAATACTGACGGAGAAGATGTATCAGTGCAGCGCGAAGAAGAATGAATTTTTTAGTTCTACGATACGTCGGTCAACATTGCTCGCCGACAAAACAAGGGAAACTCGAAGAACAATCTTCTTTGCATATTTCTCGCGTGCATGAGATTTTTTTAAAGATCAGTCATGCGTCCGGTGTGAATTGTAATCACCGATTTTCTCGCGCGTTAACGCGTGTCATAAATTTGTCATTTATATACCAGCAATTCGTGTTCGTTGGTGAAAGGATGTATTGTTAAAGACCCATTTATAAAGATCACATCGCAAGGTATCGCTTTTCGCATTCCTTCGATGTCTATCGGAAATCCAATATTAGCCCTTACCCCCGGAGTCAAGTAAAAACATTTCGTCTGAAAGCGAATTGGCATTTTCAACTATATTCTTATAGATGGATAGTACCGCGCGTTTTTCGTTTCAACGTTCGCTGTTTTCTCCCACGCAGAACCACCTCGACGCTTGTCCACTTTATCCAGTCCAATGTCCTAATATGTGTGGCAAGATGGCGGTTCCCAGAGAAAAGGTAAGCTATATATCATACTTACAACGTATTACTAACAGTGTAGTTTATAATGCAATGAACGACTGGATAGACAGAGGGGTAGAATACAATTTCATCGTCATTTGGAATTCAACTCATTTGCTTCTCACATTGTATTCGCCATTAAAGTGATAGTTTTATCATTTATGAGTGATAAAAGTATTTACTTTGAGAGATACAAATCCCAAAATGTCAGCGTCACGTTGACGCGTTATAAACATTGCATTATATAGTTACATTTTCCCCAAAATTCTTATCGCTAATAGATTGTCTCATTCTCAACTTGAATATCTGAAGTTACGCTGGACGAAATTTCACTTGTACTTTAATGAAAGGGGAGCGAGGATATTTGAATTTTTGATACACACACATAAATCCATCCCAAGATAAGTGGCGAGTCATTCATATGTCGTTGACTCGAGAGGTTATCTGTCGCGAAACATCTTACATATTACCATCTTCAGTGATGACAAACAGGAAATAGTACAAATGTACATATTAATTGAACGTTCCCTGAGGAAAACCATTTATTGGCACTAAAAGAACTTTCTCTTTGCTGACTTTATCGGTCTTAGCAGCTCTATCCAGTCAAAGAAATCTCTTGAGCTCATGGCAAAATTGACCTAGGGCTCTACAATTGTTGACATAAACTTTCAGCAATTAGCACATGCTAAATTTTTTATTGAGCCGTTTCAAAAATTTTAAACCAAGCTTTTCGCTTGCAGCTAGGTTGGTTTTGTGATACCCGGGGAGGTTGGGGTGGGCAACATATATTTGCGTTACGTCATCTTGCAGCCGTGAATACAAAGACTCTGCTCTTTAAAGCTCAGAAACGAATTCACTCTGTTTAAAATTCAGACCAAAGAACGTCCATTTTCCTTGTATAGTATGCTAGAGTGACTTTTGCAAGGTGGCGTCTATTTCATTTGCAGGTCTAAGACTAGCAAATCTGTGATTAAACGACCCTAGAGACCTAATGCCGCCAAAGTGCATTTTGAGAAAAGACAACAATAAGCTGTTCCGACGGAAAACCCTTTTCCGGCTTCTAACAAAATACCAAAACTTTGATAGCTTAAGTGAACACGCGACGCACTCGGTAGCCAATTGTCTCCTCTGTATTTTGATTTTAAATGCGTTTACTTTGGCGTACTATGAGAACGTTTTATACACAATCCTAGGCATAGATCACGCGACAAGAGAAACTGAAAAAAATCTGAAGGTTAGCCGGGGTTTGACAGGAAATTAGAGAGTTTCTTTTATTCCTTCATAGACTGCATCGGAAGGTATCAGAATTATTGGCCTTCAAAAAGGCATGTGATATAAGACCATATAAACAGCAGCTCTTGAGCACTCAACCGCCCGCGAAGGAAATCAGTAAACAACTGTAAATTTGCGCTTTAATCTAACCTTTTTGAGTTTTGCTAATGCATAGCCCCTTCGTGGTTATTAAATCATCGCGGATTATATTAGAACAGAAAAAAATAAGCACTAGGATCAAGAACGATGTTTTCTCCACAGATCAGAAGAATGGAGCTACCAAATATGCTTTGCTGCTTTCTTTCTTGAAGAAAAATATCGTTTTCATCACCATGCTATTTTGAATTTTGCAGCTCACAAACCATATCATGAAAGAATGTGCTAACACATGTGAACAATGCGTTTATCAAGACATCGGGTGTTCATTTCAGGTAACTAGAACATTGCTCTTTTCATTTGCAGTGTGATCAATCACTATCATACCAAACGGAAGGGGGTTGGTATTAGCAGTCTGGCCATTTTTAATAGACTCCATATTAGGTACAAACTGATAAATTGAATTGTTGATCGGAAGAATAGGTTAAAAATTTGCGGACTCACAAAAAAATATGGTCATTCAATTAAAATGAATCATTGTTCCTTAACCTCAACATATTCATTTTCAAAACCGGTCTGGTCTACTTCTAAAATGGCAAAAAGGTCTTAAATTTGTTTGTGCCAAAACTTAACAAAAAAAAATGAACAGCAAATTTAGAGGTACAGCATACTTAACAGCCTCAAGTGGCCACAGTGACTTTAGACTTTTATCAGTGACTCAAAAGTTATGACCACAGTAAAAAGTACGAGTGATTCAATAGGTAAGATCACATTACATGAATTGTGGAGCGACTAAAGAAGGGAAACGGTTAACTGATTTCGTACAGTCGTGACCAAGCCGATAACAAAAGGAAATGCCAAAGGCACGCTCTGATTGGCTAAAAGACCAGTTTGCGAGGGGGAAAGATTATAAGATAGAAACAGGAGAGGGAGGGGGGTAACCTGCTGTATTACCATGGAGCCTTGAAACTTGAAGGCCAGGATGAGCTGGCACTTTCAAATACTTAAAAAAAAACACTCAAATTATTCGTGTCGGTCGGTCGAAGGTAAAGGAAAAAAAAAACAAGTCGAATATAGAGTTACCCTCAATATGACATTATCATTGCTCTTTTTACCATAAATGGCGGTTTCGTTTTCTTTAATCATTAATGTTTTTATTGTAACATTTTTCCTTCTAACCTGGCCAGGGTCTTAAAATTGACATGACTAAGCATCGTCAGGAGAACACAGAGGATCACTTGCAGATGGCTTTGGAGGTGATTAAGGAACAGAGAACTGAGATGGGAATTCAACGGGGTCGTTTGCGAAAACAGGAGGAGAATATTGCCCAGCTGATGGAGAGTGTAACCAAGCTAACCGCACTGTGTGAAGAAACAATCAAACATAACGCGGAGCAAGAGAAAACTATCAATCGCTTGTCTGAACAAATGAAAGAACAAAAGAAACATCAATCGAAACACGAGAAAGAACTCAGGAACAGAATCACTGAGCTGGAAAATCTGGGATCAGAAACGCCGCACCAGAACGGTCTCTTTCGATATCCGGGTCTCAATGGCTACGGAGAACTTGTTTGGCGACTTTCGAGCTTCTCCCGAAGATTACAGCGTGTTCAGTCGGGTCGCGCTGACGACCCGATGACTAGCGAACCTTTCTATACGTCTGCGTTCGGCTACAAGATCGTTGTGTGGGCTTACATAAATGGAAGAGGAAAGGAAGAGGGAAATTGTTTGTCTTTGTACGCGTGCGTTGTGAGTGGCGAGTATGACGCGATACTCCACTGGCCGATCAAACCGCGTTACACGTTTTGTTTGTTGGATCAGAATCCGGACTCTGAGGCGAGAAAAGATCTAACGCGCACGCGCAAAGTTCACGACTTTAAGCGTGATGACGTCAGGAGGAAAGGCATTGACAGGCCTGGTCGCGATGAGAGAGCTATCATTGTGGGATTTGACGATTTTGTCAAACACGAAGAACTTGAAGCTGGAAACTTTCTTGTGGATGACACTGTATTCATCCGTGTTCTAGTAGACATTCCTGACTCTTAGAAATTTTTAACTCTGTAATTGGTAACACAAAAATCAACCAATCGCTTGACACCGATTGTATGTTTCAGTTGCTTCGCATTCTTATTGGTTTATTGTATAATGGTGGATTTGTACCGTCGCGAGTGTAAGAGCGTACTTTCAAAAATTGGACCAGTGTTGAACTTTTTTGCATTAACGTTAATGTTGTTAATCCAGCTGAACTTTCGTTTCTGAAATTTGCGTGGCTACGACAGGCTCGACTACCAGCCGCTGTTCTGGGAAATGAGCCCGCGCTCCTTCCCTTTGACAGTGGAAATCAACGATCAATCTTGGTGAATTTACCTCTTCGTGAGAAGAGCACGTTCAATTCTTCATACATTTATAACTTGTTCAACATTAACCAAGACGAGCACACATCCAGTTCCTCCATTTAAATCGATTATTTATCGAAGACTTCCACACTTTTCAGATTTCCTGAGGATAAGAAAGGAAGAGAGGGAGCAGGCAGTTGGGCTTAGGAACATGAAAATGTAAATCGATTTCTATTTCCAGTTGTTTACATGACATAAAACAAACTCACATTAATTGTACTGTAGAAAAATTAATGCTGGTGTTGCGTTTGCTACAGTATTTGCATAAGTAAGTATACAAAACACATCGTGTGTCTTTCTCCACTGAACGAAATTGAAAAGGGTTTCAGGAATGAACGGCACGAAAATAATTGCTAGAAGTGCAACAATCGCCAACAATAAACACAGGGAAACCCCACGTGAAATTGTTGTTTGGTGCATCGCCCAGAATGCCGCGACACACCCGGGACTTTTACACCCTTTCTCGCGCGAACATTTGAAAGCCAATTAGAGAGAGAGTACATAAAATAACAAAGAAAGTTGACCAAAAAACAGTCAGCACCACTTGGAAGTTTTTCGTTTACAAGAAAACGGTTACGTTAACTAATTTTGATTTGTATGGTTTTTGTAGAAAGGACGTCAATAAAGCAAATGCGACTGTTTTTATGACTGCAGCTGTTTAGGAAGTTTTATCCTTTTGGCCCTCAAATGTAGCTATTTCGTCACTGTTTTAGTATGGGACCGACACTTTGAGATTGAAAATATCGAGAAATAAGATGTAAGTAAGTGAGGATTTATATGGCTATTTTCGATTGAGGTTTAAAGAATCATTTGCTGAGTTTTCGCGTAAGTCCGACGGTTAGAAGTGTTATCGTTTTTAGGTTTTTTAAAACCTACTCCCGTATTTACTAACATTCTCGCAAACCCTTTCGACAGAAACGTGCATAACAAAGGCGCGCTTGCTTAAATTTCCCGTGGGAATATCAAACCGACCGACGCGGTCAGGTAGTGTGAGGACTGGAACAGAGATGCCATAAGGCCGAACTGGGGCTCGGAGACTTTTCGTAGCTTCTGATCGCCTGCCGATAATAAGGAGTTACGTTCGAACGGTGTCCGATGGCTTCCTCGGTTCCTATGGCGGCATCGGTTCCAGACCTCACTTGAGTCTAACCGCGCAGTACTAGAAATCAAGTGGGCCGCCTTGCGGCCAATTTGATTTCTAGTGATTAAATTTGATTTCTAGTGATTCTGATTTGATATGAGAACTCCCTCTGAATAAAACTGCAAAGCAGTCGCTCCCAAAGCAAACAAAGCAGTGGACCCAAGTGTGCGCATGCCCTTCTTGCTCTCTCGATTCAGTTGGCGCCAGTATATTACTGACTTCAGTAAGATCAGTCCGTAGCGGAAATACGGTTTACTTTTATTCGGGATAGGAAGTAGTACAATTTTTGGCCACATTTTCAGACTCAGCCTTTTATTTATCGAAACGATTGAAAAGCATGCTTTCCATGCAAAACCCGCCTAAATCTATATGATTCTTATCCTAAAGTACAACAGAGACGTTCTTTCTCATGGCATAAAAATTGAACTTGGCGAAGGTCTAAGCTTAATGACTCATATCATTACATCGTCAGATTTGACGCAAGATTTGACCAGTTAAAAAAACCCCGAAAACATTCCTTTGTGTTTGTCGCACGACTCCCCCACCCCACCCCGCGTAGGGCTAAAAGACCTAACATGGGCTGTTTCAGTTCTAAACAGACAGCGAAACTGTACAAACTCTCCAAACATAGGATAATAGAACTTTCTACTGTCATATCAGTTTTGCTTGTTAGTTGCTCTTCATTGCTACTTTTTTGTAGCTTAAAGGGAGTAATGAAGTGAATTTCCTTGAAATGCATCTCCGCTTTTTGCGCATTAATTATTAAAGTAACAAATTCGCTGAACAAGCTCAGACATTTCCGTCTGATCAAACAAAATGTATGCCAAGCTATTTTGCAATTAGTCTATTATCATCAAAGTTGCGTTCAAGAGGCTAAACGTAAGGTAAAATACAATTAAAATAAAACAACTAACATCAATCAACCCTGCACAGAAGGAAACCGAACCAGGAGAACTGCCTGCTTATTCACTGTAGTTCGCTTTTTCAAGATACTTTGATGGTTTATCTTTTAAAAAAACACTATTGAGCTGTTATGTAAGAATTCCCTTACAAACCATAGAAATTTGACTATTCAAGTTCGTTTTTACTAACCGGAAACTACTTGAGTCTAACAAGTTGAAACCTGCAACTCTAACTATGTCACAAAGTGAACTTGGCACCGGAGAGCAAATTTGCACTTTTATAGTTGTTCTTTGAGCAATGTGATACATCTATTTACCTAGCAAAGACTTGGTGAACTTCAGTAACCATCACCGAATTGGACGTCCATGTAATCCTTAGTTTGTCACAAATCGAATTCTACACTTCCACACTTCAAGAAGGCGGGTGGAAACTAAGAAAGAATAACAACTGAGGGGTTGACGCATCTGGAAACAGTCTGTGCAAATCCTTATTTTCTCAGCGTACCTTCACTTTTACACACTCGAGAGGTGTAGAACTAAGTGAAGAATGGCAAGTGTTTTAGGCACCAGGAAGTATTCCGCAGAATCCATACTTTGTCACAGTATTCTACACTTCCAAACATTCGAGAACGACCAAAGTTTTAGGCAACGGGAAATAGTCCACATAATCCTTACTTTGACACAGCATTCTACACTTTCACTAATGAAAAATTGTGAAACTGACTAAAGGGGGTTTTTAGCCGCAGGCTAATAGTACGTGCAATGAATTGTACCGATGGGGGACATAGATAATCGGCTGATTCCGCAAACACCTGGAAGTCAAGATTCGAAATTATTCAGCTGACTGTTTTATTCGTTTTGTTTTGTTTTGTTTTGTTTTGTTTTGTTTTTTTTCCATTTCCAGTTGATCTGGTTAACTGTGTTTCATGGAAACTGTTTCCTCAAAATGAAATATCAATGTAAAGCTTAAAGACGATAAAAAGCAAATTATTAGAAGAGAAACCGTTTTAATACAAGCCAAATGTGTCCGTCTGAAGAGCGAACGTGACGAATGCACGGGATATGAAGACATTCAATGTGAAATCTTTTGACATAAACTATAAAATAGATTCTGAACCCCATCCTAACAAGAAACTGAGATCATTTTGGTCAGGTCAGAACAATTGAAAGAATGCTCATTTCTGACGATTAGACGTGCTCGACTTCATTCGCTGAAACACGGACATTACATCACTACTTTCTGTTTTTCAGTTGTAATTTGCTTTTCAATGACTCTGCTTTACCACTAGCTATATAGTGGTGTGAATTTCTCCGAAAAGCCTCTTATTAAAAGAGGTAACATAAAACGCGGGAAGACATTTCCTCTTGGAAGTAAAACACGCGTGTCACGTCCTATCAAGTTTATTACACAAGAGCTGTTTAAAACTTTGACCAAAGATTGCGCTGGATTATTCGACTTTCGTGGTTTAAATTCCTTTAATTTGTCTGGAATAGAACGGTGGCGTAACACGAGTACGTTATCAAACCTTGCTTTTTTTCTGTGAACATTAAATGGAAACGATTGAAAAGCATGATTTTCGTGCTAAACCGTCTATCTATGTGATTTTTTTGAACAACAGCAGAGGGGGGGGGGGGGGTCGCATATGAAAGGGGCGGGAATACTCAATGTCTCTTTTAGGGCTGTAAATTACGGTTTGGGAATCATTTAGAGGACGGAACACCAATATATTTAACCTTTTTTAGGAAGCAGGTTGTTATGTTGTGGTATGGACTGAACGGGCCTTTATTTATTATTTATTGGACGAGATTTATCGTTTTTCGACGAACATTCCGCTCTTTCACAGAGGAGCTCTACCAAGTATTTACAGTCGTACAGCATAAAAAGTAAACGGCCACTGCCAGTTAATCCTAGCAGACTCATTTCGCGAGATACGGCCTCTATTTCACTATACATTAAAACAAAGACTGAAAACGTTTGATACACTTTCTTGGGGACGCGTGCATGTACCAACGTCCGTTTGCACGATTCCCTCACCCCACCGCAGGTAGGCACTAAGGCGTTGAACCCAAACAGACAGCGAGACACTTCAAACATTGCTGCTTCCTGGGGCATTTGTCGTAACAGGCTTGACGCTATCGCTGAAACTGCTGAAACACAAACTTAGGAGGAAGGAACTTCTTCAGTTGCTTGTCATTGGCTCTACACTGCATGCTACCGTTTCAAAGAGGTGGTATAAATTAAATAGTAATTATGTGAATTTCCTTTGAAAGCATATTATTTAAAGAGACTGCTAAGGACAAGAGCAGACATTTTTTTCCATGAAATTTGCTATCGTCAACGTGCATTAAGACACTTAAAGTGGCCTAAAATAACTAACAGCAGTCATTATTACCCACGTGACTCAAACGTTGCACAGAAGAATGGCGAACCAGGAAACTGTCCGTTTATTTGTTGTAGTCCGCATTTTTCAGAACACTTTGGTAGCTATTCCCCTGTTTCATTGATTTATTTAACATTTTTCATTCATTTTTTTAGCAAACTTCCCTTGCAAACAACGAAAAACTGTTTATTTAAGTTCTGTTTTATCAGGTGGAAATTATTGAACTCTAACAGGTTGAGACCTGTACACAAAGTGCACTTGAAAAGAGACCTGACTTGCGCTTTTGCCATTGTTCTTTGAGCAATATAATACATCTATTTACGTTAGACATCAAGTGCCAATCAAATGGGGCTTTGCAGTTATAAAACGCAATTCGCATCTCCAGGAAAGTTCACTGCCTCTATTGATTTGGCAAGGTTTTCATCAAGATGCGTCTTTTTCAATTCTTAGCGTTGGTGCTTTTGGTGGGAATTCTCGCTTCACCTGCGGAAGGTAAGAGTGTCAAAATTACTACACCTGTTTTATGACTGTATAGCATTATACATGCGGTGGAAGAAATATATATTTAAAACGTACTTGAAGAAAGTACTATATTCATAGAAGAAAATTAGATATATCAGAGATGCCTAAACGTTTGTTTCACTTCATTCTTGCTATTTTTGATTTAGATTTTTTTCAAGAAACTAATAATTCAAGCTCACGCCCTCTCTCACAGAAAGCTTCAAAGTTCCGTAACATGTTAAAAATCCAAAATAGTGAAGCGCGCGGAGGTACTTCCCAGAAACATTTATTACTGTGATCTTTAGTATTAATGAGATACCCTAGCTATATTTGTGACGATCCTGCAGAGTAAAGATTTTATATCATCCATGCAGTCTCCATTCTTAAGGTACACCTTCAGCAAACAGTTTTCGTATATAATAGTTATGTATCTAAATTTTTGGGTCTGGACATTCGTCAAGACTAGCCACAACTGCACTTGATAAAAATTAGTAGTTGGAGATCGCCCGACAGCATTGGGGGAAAAGTTCCTGATTTTTTTCGTGATTGCGTGGCACTGTATTAAGCAGTTTTGTGCCCTTTAGGCTCAAAAAAAACAAGAAAAGGAAATGATTTGGGACAAGCTGTAACATGTTTGTGCTCTACGTGATTGTACTGAGTGCTTTGAGTTGTGATAAATGTCATGGACCATTGTGATTAGTTATTGATTTACGTTGACAATGATAAGAGCCTTAATTACCAGTTGATCAATAAGGTCTTCCATGTCTCTATTACTTCCTTAGTTTTATAATTGTAGTCTCGAAGCAAACTTATAATTTAATAGGCACAATACACGAAAACTGCCCGACTTACAACTTCCTTGTTCACGAAATAACTTCTCTTTCGGAAAATGTTTTACTTTGGATTACAAAAACTAAGAAGAAAGTTTCAAGCGATGGAAATTACTGCGGTGGAAATAGTTTTCCGGGGAATAAGAGATGCAATTCTGTCAAAGAGAATTACAAGTTTACATTTTCCAGTAAATAATTCAGTTCTATTTTGCAATTACGTTCTAAGTTTTACGAGGAGGTTAAATGAAAGCGTTCTTTACAAATCTGAGGAACAAAACGACGCTTTGGGAGCCTCCAGTCATTTTAGGGATGGAATTTATTTGTGGTTGAGATTACTGTCTAGCAAAGATTGCCACTTGTATCGTGTGGCTGTATTTATCTGCCATGTTTGCTGACCTATAACCTGAAGAGCTTGAACAAGCTCTAACCAGCAGAAACGTAGCACTCGACTATCTTCTTCTTTGGGTATTCTATACACACTGTATACAGGCTTTCGCGCCGGACAGCACCCCAGTAATTTGCGTGGTTAAGGTTTTTTTTCAGTAACGTAAACTTCATAAGGCATCCACGTAGATGACACGTACATTTTCCCACTCTTTCAAATCACTTTTTCACGTTAACCTTTCGAAGATTTGTTAATTGGTTTGTTACAAGAAAATGCTTCAATGTTTTTAATCCTGTATAGAAATACAACCTACGCCCCCATCTTTCAATTTACTCTTTATATCTCTCAATTTTTTTTCACTTCTGACAATTTACTGTGTTTACTGTTCCGCAGGGATTATTGTGCAGAGTGGAAAAATCAATATTACAAAAACTCCCCAGGGATGGAACTGCAACAGCGGATGCGACCCACCAGTCCACTGCACCTTACCGCGCTGCACTTATGTGGCATTCCCCCAGGCATTTAGTGGATCGGGGACGGTAAGTGTACCCTAGGGAGTTTTGAGTGTTCCCAAGGGCTTATGGTGTTTAACCCTATCCAGACCGGGGGGGGCGGATTCTGCCCGCACGGACTTTGGACGTTTATAACTTTTTTAATAAGCAAGCTAAAGCCACCAAACTTGGTGACTTTTCCTAGAATTTATCTGGGAACAATTTGGTGTAGGAAGTCCTTGTCTATTAAGTTTGACGTTACCATGGCAACCACTTTTTGACAAGCGGTTTTTTTCAGAATTTTGCATTTCAATCTTTTTAATCAAAAATCATTACTTTTTTGAAGTAAATTTTACATTTTTGGATCACTTCCGTGTTAACTTATGGATTTTGATCACTTCTTGATCAATTTTGGCGGTTTTTAAAGGTTTTTGGAAAATTTAAGAAACCCAAGATGGCAGATCCAAGATGGCCGCCGTTTGAGAACAAAACGTTATTGTGACGTCATATGACGTCATCACCTGAGGTTACGGACCTCAGTGGAAACATTTTTGGACGTACTATTTGTCCTTTAAGTTTTGTTGTCATAGCTTTAATATTCTCGGAGTTAAGAGGTGGGGGTGGAATCCACCCTCCCCCGGTCCCACAAGACCAAACAAAGCCTGGTGTGAATTGGGTTAACAGCAACAGCTAACTCGATTTGCTTCATGAACCCCGGGGATATGAAATGTCTCTCTTTTACCTAGGGAACTGTGAATCAGAATCCCAAGGGTTTCGGTGTGCTTAATACCTCAAGGTACTGGTGTTCGTTGTCACCTGCAGGTTTTCTCCCCCCAAGATAAGATCTGCAAAACTCAATTTCCTGTACCCCAAGGGCTGGGAGGGAAAAAACGTTCCATCTCATGCTATATCGTGTCAGTACTAGCTAATGGCTGCCAATATATATCTGTTTTATTGCGCAAGGTGGGGCCAAGGTTCTAAACAAGAGGAGGGAATGTGTTACATTTCTCTTGGTTTTAAACAGTTTGTTGAATTGAATTCTCAATGTAAACGGTGAGGCTAGTGAGCTTTATTGGGGGAGGAGTTGGTCATAGCTTCCCTATGGTCCCTCCCACAGTCAACTGGCAGGTACCGAAGTTTGATATGGATTCAACATGGAACCATTAGAAAGCGCCATGGGAGGGGTGGGTATACAAGTTGTATCTTCAGTCATATTTTTTTCTCTGCAGCGCGCAACAACTATTCAGTTCGGTTTACGTAAACAAAATAGTGCATGTCAATTTGTACTCGAATGTAGCTGTGTCTTTTGGTGAACTAAACGAGAATTAAAAATCAGTACTGATAAAAGGACAGCACCTAGGCTCGAGAGAGGCAATCACTACGTTGGAGAGTCCGTTAGACTGTTGACAGTGGCCCAGAACAAGAGATTCAGTAGAGAGTCTGAAGAAAGACCGGTTTTTTTTTTTTTGCAATGAATGTGTGATCTCTGAACAAACAGACAAACGACAAAAAAATCTTATCCTCACTGACGCAACACCGTTAACCCATTCAGTGCTCACTATCTTTTTATAATTTCTACATTTTAGGTTCGAGTCTATGTATCACTGAGTTATGAAGAAGACTCCTCTTTTGTTCATTCGCCTTCTTCTTGGTGGACCACCAATTCAGATTCTTCGGGATTTGACTTATGTGCGCGTGCACCAGACTCAACCAACAGGACAGGATTAATAAACTGGGTGGCTTTCCAAGACAAACCGGAGATCGAACAAGGAAGCGTCGCTTTTAGTGGAATATGGACAACAGAAACCAAGTGTGACAAAGTGACCTTTTCTCAGGTTAGACCTTAGAATTGTTGTCAGATGTGATGAAACCTTAACTAGGAACGAACAAAAACCTGCTGTTCAGCTTACATTATAATGGCCACACTGTAGGAGGTCATCCATCGACTGAAAAGCTAAAAAACTACTTTGGAGGGCGGTGATAAACCGTACCTCAAGTAAACACTGCTCAAAATTAAAGACTTGATTGGGATGGTCACACTTTACGAATTGTCTATCGCAAGCTTCAAAATAAAAACCACCTTGCACGGTATTTGAATATATATAAGAAAAACGCCTGCACTATACAATAAACAGAACCACACAAGAGAACTGCGCAGTAGTTTTCATTTGAATGGTCACGCTTTAGGAATTCATCCACAGACTCAAAAGTTAGAACAAGCTGGTACACTATAATAAACAGCACCACTGGAAAGTGTTGCTCAAAAGCTTTTATTTGAATAGTCACGCTTTAGGATTTCATCCACAGACTCAAACGTTAGAACAAGCTTGCACAGCATACACAGCACCTCAAGAATATGTTGTTCAGTGGCCTCAGTTGAGTGCTTACAAGGATTTCATCCACAAACTCCAAAGCTGACACCACCTTGCATGTATAATACAGTAAACAGTACCACAAAAAACTACTGCTCAATAACTTCTATTTGAATAAGAATACTTGCTGATTTTATCTTGAAACTCAACAGTCAGACACACTTTGTACAGCATAATAGCACTTATTAGGTGTCCACCACTCGCACAGCAAATTGTTCACACTTTTCATGCACAGACTCAAAACTTGGAACTGAGCTTGTATAGCAAAAATGTTAAGTAAACAGCACTACGTGAGAACAACTCTGTCTGAATTGACAAGAATTTTTAAGACAAAACTCTTCACTCCTTATCAGACCACAGAGATTTCGTGTCCTCAGTGGTTGGTTTTTTTTATGTGACATAATAGACATAACCAGTTTTGTGTCCGTTGCAGTGGATGTAATAATAACAAATTTGACCTTTGCGTCTTTGCGTTACGTTTTTGTCAGGAACACGCGAAAGTAATTGCCAAAAGCATTGAAGACTTCCTTCTGACAAAAGGACGCATTTTACTCAGGCCCGGCGTCTATCAGTGTATCAAATGAATCTTTCTCAACCGCCAAAATAGCTTGTATGACAAGCGTAAAAGTAGGTTTGAATGTTATTGATACAAAGTTTTGACCTGTAGGGCGGTTTCAGCTGGCTCCTAAGACGCCTATCAAAACACAAACATAATCCTTCTTTTATTTCGACGTATGGTTGCAGGATAACAAGATTTTTAAGAGTGTTTATTAAAGGTCAATAGTTTTAATTTTCAATGGTCACTGATACTTTAGTACTTGATCCACATACCGAAAAGTATGAACCACCTTGTGTAGAATATTATACACAGCAACACAAGGAAGCACTTACTGCTCAGTAGCCGAGTTCTAATGAATGGACACACTTTAGGATTTCATTCACAGACTGAATAGCTGATTTTAACAAATGGTCACCGGCTTAAGGACTCCATCCATAGACTCAAAAGGTCGTAACGACAGCAAATTAAAAACTAATTAAATTTTAAAAAGCACGATGTTTTTAAATTAGACAGTTTTCTTCAGTTCTTTTGCTATAACCGCTACATTTGAATTGGAGTAATATACTAGGATTAAGGCTGTCCACACTAATGCGTTTTCGTTTCACCGAAAGCAGATCAAAAGCTCCGCGACCACGTTATCGTTTCTGCAGCGTTTTCCCCGTCCACACTAAAACACTCGAATACGCTGATACGAGATCACACTTCTCTTTAATAGTTATCTGCGCATGCGCATGGAACAAACAGACGCGCCCTCGATGTTTGTGGCATTTCCCGCCAGCCGCCGGGAAATCAAACTCTGAAGTAGTCAAAGTCTGAAATACAAGAGAAAAGCATGCCAAAATCAACGGGAAAAGGTCTTAACGCTGTTACAGAACGATGCCGGCGATATCTAGCGTTTGAAAGCACGTTCTCCTCCTTTGGGTGATCAATGAAAGATTAAATGGAGCGATGTTAAACTCTAGGCAAGCCATTAAGCTGAAAAACAAAGAAAGCAGTAGTACGACACATGTCCGCCATATTGGATCTCTCTCTTCGAAGGACACTGGATCTCAGTTCACTTGATATGAATGACGTCGCGTTTTCAGAAGACTCCGTTTTCGTCGTCCACACTGAGAGCGAGCATATTCGAAACGATGCGTTTTCAAATGTCTCCACTTTGAAGAGCGTTTTCAAATGGATGCGTTTTCGATGAAGACGATAGCGTTTTTGGATCGTTCAAGTGTAAAAGGCCAAAACGCATCGAAATGTACCTTATTACAGGAAATTAAAGCTTGTGTTAATTAAGGTATTTGAAATCAACGCGACTTAAATTAACGCGAATTGAAGGAAAAATTACTTTCCAATAAAGGAAATTAACGCGAAAGAGAAGGTAAAATTTCAAAATGAGGAACATTAACGCGACTAACACACAGAAACACTTTATGTTCACGACTGAAACACATTTATTTCACGACTGAATTTAAAAATCACAAACAAAACAGATCTACAGGTGTGTAAGCCTAAAAGTAGGAAAGCTATCATTTTGTAGCTGTCAAGAATGTCTGGACTGGATCCAGAATTTGGAATTAAAATGATGGAAATTAAGGTCGCAGAAATTAACGCTCCACTTAATTAACAACGCGGAAATTAACGCTCCAAAAAATTAACGCGACTTAAATTAACGCGAATTTTTACAATTCGTGTTAATTTCATAGAGCGTTAATTTCCTATAATAAGGTATGCGTTTTCAAACGAAAACGCGTGAGTGTGGACGGGGCCTAAGACAATTGTAGATATTTCTAATGACAATAGAATGACTCACAAGAATATAAAGATAACATGCAGGAATAAAGAAAACTATGGCAATAACTGACGTGAAAAAACATTACAGCATAAGAAGCGGACACATTTTTTTGTACGTTGTTATTTTCTCGCGTCAGTTATTTTTGTAGGTTTTCGTTTTCCTTGCTATCTTTATAATCTTGTGAGGCACTGTATTGTAGTTATTACAGCAAGGGAACAAGACGTTGTAGCTTTGTCGCAGTTGTAGCTTTTGTCGACACCCTCGATTGCGCACCTGTTAATTTTTGCCAGATCGCTGTAAGAATGTGCCAGTTCGTCATTTTGAAAGTCTTGACTGTTTCAGGGTACAATTACAATCGAGAAAGAGAATCACTCTTAGCTATCTCTTTGCTTATTCGTTTGGGTACCTATACCGTAAATCTCTGCTTTGTTCAATTTTAAAGGCGCTTGGATTCTCTGTTTGTACAATCACGGAACGCGTGTTCAGTAGTAGACACTTGGTCACAACGTAAAAGCGTCCAACTTCCATGATTCGTCCAACGGTGGGTTGACAGCTTGGGCCACGAAGGGTGATCTTCAGTATTTTCCAAAGCCTTCGGGTAGTCTTCTATTCGGAATTTTTTAGAGCCCTTTGACTTATCTTCGGGCGATTTCGGGAATTTTTCAAGTCAACTTCGGGAAATCTTCCGAAGTAAACCACTGACTTGGGAAAAACGACGTTTACCAGAATTACGGAAGGTGGATGCTCTTCGTGGTGGGTTTTTGACAAACCGCTTCTCGGTTAAAATTTTCCAAATTTCATGCAAGGTTAAGCTACTTTTGGCTAACACCACCTTTAAACACTTGCTTTGCAGAGCTTTGGTGGAAGGCCTTTTGTGTTTGTTACTGTTAAATACACTCGCAGTACAAAACCGAATGACGCCGTGTACGCCTGGTTGGAAAATGTGCATTTTCAAGGTTTTGAGCTTTGTATCAGGGAATTCTTGCCATTTGATGGAAAACACCAAGATACAATTGTGGTGAGTAGCAATGGACTGATACAAACTCCACAAATATTGCATTTTTAATATAGGTGATGTATGGTTTCGTTGAAATTGAACATGCCTTATGAGAGACAGGAGTCCATAACCCTGTAAGAGTGTACTCACGAAGTAGGGAGAAGCACTCCGATGCAGCTCGTATTCACTCTACACTTCCGGCGTGCTCTCGTCACTGACCTGTGTGCTTTATAACAGAACAAAGCAAGGTTTGAGCTTTTTTAATTTGCTAAAGATTCTTTTGGACTGTAACAAAATATCCCAAGTCTTCTTTTTGTTAAAAGCTCCAACACAGTATTTCACATCATTTCCTTTTATCACAGGATTGGTTTGCATTCCTCGGCAATGGTTCTGATCTCAACTTCACAATCACAGGAGAAGCGGTTTTTCCCAACCAAGGCACCCCCTCAGCTGACGACAACTACGGCTTTTGCCAGGTGAGTGACAGATATTCATCAAGTTGAAATGATGAATATATGAAGATCATATATTTGAACTGCGGAATGAAGAATTAAATGTAAAGAAGACCATCGCAGTTATAGAAGCAACTTTTGCAGCTGCGAAAAGAAAGCCTGAAAAAAAATTCAGGCTTATACGGGATTCAGACCCTTGACCTCTGTGATACCCGTGCAGCGCTCTAACCAAGTGAGCTAACAAGCCAACCGAAAGCTTGTTATTAAGTTGGTTTCTTGTAAACCCGTGAAGGATGAAGTTGAAATGAAGAATCAGTATGAATATCATATATTTGAACTGTGGGATGAAAAATTCCATGTAAAGAAGACCATCACAGTTATAGCCGTAACTTTTGCAGTTGCGAAGAGAAAGCCTGAAAAAAAAAATTCAGGCTTGTACGATATTCATATTCATCAGGTTGGTTCATAGAGAACACATGCCCACGTTACCTTTCGTATCAATCAAACTTGTCGTTATTTTATTCATGAAATGCAATAAAAATTTCCATTCAAATTGGATTATCAACACACTTTCAGGCAGAAGTATTGAGAACAAACGGATCTCATCAACATATTTATCTATTTATTTAATTAATTATTTATTTATTTATTTATTTAGTTATTTATACTTAACAATTATTTGACGAAGTTGAGGTGAATAGTGGTGGATATTTGCCAAGGCTCGAAGTGGCGAGTAATATCTACCACTCTTCACCGACACTAAGGTGAATAATTGTTTAAGTACATACCAAATCAGTGGATACCGAACACCAAGTAGTTCATTTTCTCGTGAGAAATGAGCGAAAAAGTCGCACACGAAATCCAGAACGATGCTGGGAGGTGAATAGCAAATACTATCCCAAGTTTGAGTAGCCAAAAACACTATCCACTGGTATGGTATATATACGAAATTCTTCTAATCATTCAATTTTATTTATTCTCTACAGCAAGTTCCATTTAATACCACGTTCTACGCTCCGCCAGTTGTCCTTGTTTCTGTGCACCACCAGTATGACCGTAAAGCAAAAAGCCACGTTCCTCCAGAAAACAACATAATCACGGCTTGGGTGGAGGTAGGATATTAGCCTTTTGCTTTCAAATACACATTTTACCGCTGTACTTCGACAGGGTGCACTTTAAAACTATTCTTTTAAGCTAATTTCTTGATTGTTTCACATAAGGTTGTCGAAAAATAAGCGGCCTTGTCCCCAGTCCCTCGCTTTTATTTTTGTGACGCGGGTCAGCGGCCGCGATGAAAGATGAGAAAGGGGACAAAAACACCCCCGCTCGCGATTCGTACTCGTTCCCAAAATTTCTTTGTACTTTTTCTCTGAGAAGAAAGAAGCGTGTGGGAAAAAAATGGGGGAAAGGTTTAAAACGGCGTCCCTTCAAGAAAACAAAATAGTATGCACGAGTTAAGTATTAAAAGCTCAACCAGTGTTAATACTTTTCCTGCAGGAACTTGGCCTTAAGCATATGAAAGTCTGTGTAAGAGACCTGATTGGATCAGGGAGTGGTCACGATGCATTAACAGTCAGCTATGCCGTTACTGGAGGTTAGTTTCTTTTTACCTTACTCAACACTTATAATAACCCTTCTTATCCTATTAAAGTCGGATTTTTTAGTTGTTAAAAAATAGCGGCTATGTGCTTTGCACGTAGCCAAATTATCCCACACGATTGTTTCTGTCAGTTAGGTGTTAGGGCCCAGTAAACAAAGCTCAGTCAAATACAGCAGTCTCACTTAGGGAAGGACATAAAAACCTTATTTGCATGGGTGCGATTTTATTCTTGAGGCCGTGGCCACACGAGCAATTAAAACACTTCATTTATTGCAACTTTTTTCAGCTGTCTGTGAGAGGGGGTTACACGGGTGATTCTGGCCGCGTGCTTGCCACGCGACAAGTTGCTAACATAGTGTTTGCGTCATCTGTGCCGTGCCTTTCTATGGTCACATTACTAGATCGCAAAAATATACAGATACTTCAAAACTAATACAATTTTCTTCTTGTAATAAAAAGTACCGTACATTTCTCATTTTAATGTGGCTATCTTTGAAACATCAAGCATGATGGCCTAATGGCTTGAAAAAACGATTCTTTTTCCTTCCACAGACCTCAATCCCTGTCTTGACGTGCATTGTCCACGGTTTGGAGTGTGCAAGACTTACAGTGCGCATGACGCTCGCTGCGAGTGTTTCGATCAGTGTCCCTCCTATCAGGATCCAGTGTGCACTGCGAATGGAACAACATACGACAACAAATGCTGGCACGAGTTAAGCTACTGTAGGGGACTGGAGAATAACCTTGTATACCACCCAGGAAGCTGTGAGGGTAAGAAAGATAATCTGTCAATATCGCTTGATATGAACCCGAATGTAGATATACTGACACTCTCTCATCTGCCATTACAAACGAGTACTTAGCTATCCTTGACTATGGATGAAACAGCCTGTTGAAAGTTCAAATAGAAAAGTTCATGTCCTAAGGGACGACCATTAGAAAAGTTATGGGGGGGGGAGCGAACTACAAAAAAATTTATGCAAGGGAAAATTGAGAGAGAAAAAATTCACGCACAGCGAGTAGCCTTGAAAAAAGTTTTTGCATACGGAAAAAGTATTCCTGCATGCAAGGGAAACTTTAACGAAAAAAAATCATGCACCCGAAACTCATTATTTTTACCTTGTAAGCAACTGATTGTTTTCGTGTTTTTTACTTACTGAACAGGTTTTCCAATTGTTCGAGGTCGAGTTGAACTTCTCCATTTTCCAAAATGGTCCGACTCTAGCTGCCAAACTGTTGCTTTCCCGCCATACCGCTTCTATCCGGATAAAAAGGTGCACGTCCAAATCACAGTAAACCACATGAGGCTGAATGACTCCGTAACTGTCCACGACGCTGTTACGTCATGGACGGAAAACGTCAACACGAAAAATTTTACAGTCTGTGCAATGCAATCTGGGAGAAAAGAAGAGAACTTCAATCCATTTGCAACCATCGATTGGACGGCATATCAAGGAGCACCGCCCGAAGGGTTGACTGGAACTGTTCAGCTGCAAAAATGGTGGTCTGGGACAAATTGCGCAGATGTGACTTTTCCTAAGGTAGGCTTTTATTTTTGAAAATGTTATGAACTCGATCATTGCAAATATTCTGCCGCAATCTTCGATAAACATTATCAGATAAGTGTAATCTATCAATAACCTTTTGACAAAATTTAAAGCGTTGGGCAGATGGCCATCATGAGTAATATTTTAGTGTGGCTGATCACACAATTCTCGCTGCATTTAGAGATTGAGAGTCGAAAGCAATTTCCGTTTCTCTTTGGTTTTGCTTTGTGATTAGTTTAATATAAAAACCCCGCCACTTTGTCGACCAATAAGAAGTAAATCCAATATAGAATGTTTCTTTCTCGCAAGCGGTTTCCCTTGCTTGGCATGTGTTACATGTATTTGCCTCGAGTCCTGATTAGTTCATTGGATAAATTGCACTTGTTGTGACTACCTAAGGTAATTCCATTGGTTTTGGTTTTGCGACATTCGATTGAAAACCGTTATCAAATGTTTCACTGTTTCTAATATTCCAGGACAAGTTTGCTGAGGCGCCTGTAGTTCTTGTGACGTCAGAACATCTGAGGACTGGTAAGGAGTATGACGCAGCTCTTATCTGGACCGAGGATGTAACCAAGGATTCATTTAAAGCCTGCCTTCGTGAAATGCAAAACTTCGATGGGAAACATGAAGGCATCAATGTGGTAAGGGCCTAACAGACATTAATGTTATGAGTATTGGGAAATTACTTACCAGCCAACCTCTGATGGGCCCATGTGAATAATTCATTTATTCTCACATGTAATCGCATAGAAAATTTTACAGCAGATATCATTTTGTTAGCGAAATTTTGTCATGAAATGAAAACATCTATGATTAAAAAGATCATCGCTATAGTCGAAACCTTAAGGGCAAGAATAGAGTGAACCAAAAATATATATATAACGTTTAAATACCACTTCTTTGCAACACATAAATTGGTTTCCAAGCAAAATGGCTGCATTTCAACGGCAGCGTATACCTCTTCATTTTAAATAATGATGATTATCTCAAATGGGACTGTTTTTGCCATTTCTGCACCGACTTTCGTCAATATCACGAACCATTTTAGCCGCCAAATCTCTTATTTAATAACTACAATAACACATCAGAACGATTGGGAAGAACAGGCTGACTACGGTTGACACTCCATGGATAATTTAGTCAATTAGCGACGCGTATATGTTTGTTGTGGTTGAGCCGGGAAAATTTTTTATTTTTTGTTTACTTGTTGAATTTACTACTGGCTATAGGATGCTTGGAACTCATTATTTTCATGGCTGTTATTTTTGTTTATAGAACTGGTTCGCGTTCTCCAAGCTTCACAAACCACTCTTTACCGAGCATGGTACCATTAATTTTCCAAACACAAACCCACCAACAGACGAGAACAACAACGCTTACTGCGAGGTAGGAAATTAACTCTTTCGCTGCCAAAGACGACTTTCTTTACATTTCGAGGAGCAGGAATTGAACCACTTGTGACGTCATCATAATTTGACGACATCAGATTGTTTTGATAAGCAGCGAACACAACATGGACAGAACCATCCATACGTGTATCCATTTTGAATATCTACCAAATTCTGGCGGAGCTATTCCAGAAAAACGTGTCCAATATTGGATGCAAAATTGGTGGTAAAATAGGCCAAGTCACCTATAGTTGATAAATGTTTGGTGGATAGAGAGGAGATAAAGGGTAGAAGATATAAAATAGAATAGAATAGAATAGAATAGAAAGGAAGAAAACAAGAAAATAAAAGAAGCAAAAAAATTGGAGTGAATCGGCAAAAAAATGCGCATGTGTTAACTCAAAATATTATACAATTTACAACAGAATCCTGTTCAAAATCTAGCTAAATTGTAAAAATAAAAAGCTTTTGTGGCAAAGGTTAGTAGCATTTGACAACAAAGCACTCAAAAAACCTCTTTAACGGCAAACAATGCAGTTTTTTGTAAGTGAGCAGTGAAAGGGTTAAAGGCCTGTAGCAAAATACGAGCCATCTTGCATTGATTGAAAGGAACGAAGTACAAGTGGCGCACACGTAATTGTCGGTAAACTTGAAGTCCTGTGCCAGTGTGTGCCAGCATGGAGTCCTCTGTTGTAGCAACTAATATGGGGTTCTGCGGCATTGCACGCAAGTATAGGACTTTTGAGAATATTCGGAAAATGTCACATGTAAATTCCTTGCCTCCTTCAAATGATCCTGTGGTTATACCAATAAATTGCAAGAAATCTTAAATTAACGAAAATATACAGAAACGAAGAACACGAGCGAGAGAACTAAAACACTTAAATGTCATATGCAAGGATATGCTTACGTGCAAACGAAAACTTCACTCTCAATGTCATACAGCTATTTCAATTAAGGTTATCAAATCAAATCAAGCTTGCGCGACA